>CM051234.1:513627796-514827796 GCA_027917425.1 Gastrophryne carolinensis | reverse complement strand
GTAACGACTGGCAGCAACAGGTAACAACAGGTAGCAGACGGTGAACGCCGGGCGCTGTACGCAATACCACATTTATCAAAGCGAATCTGGTGAGCAACTCTAACAGCGACACGTAACGACCGATTCATCATCACAGACGGCTCATCGTATACTGCCGATGCTTTGGCTTCCAGAGCGCCTGGTATTACCTGTCGCTACCTATCGCTCTCCCATACATTTCAATAGACGATGCTTTACTTCTATTTAAACAGGGTTTTATTTTAATTTTTTTTTTCATTTATCAAATAATTGTGTCACCTCTCATGGCCTATAAAAAGAATTTTTGGAAACTTTTTTTGATTTATATTATTTTTATGCAGAATTGTCCTTACATGTCTGGTGTTAAAGTGTTCATGTTACAATGCAATAACAATGTAATTCGATATGTTTTCGCTTTGTTACTAGTGGATACATGTTCAAAAACAGACTTTAATCACACAGCTTCTGGTGCTCTGGGCTACAACTACCCTATTTTGAGCGCCGCCACTGTGTGAGGCAGTTTTTTTAATGAATATGGTGTGAGTCGGTCGCACTGAGCTGGCACTCCGATACAGCACTGTACTGGTGTTAGAGCGACTCACACAATATATTCATCAATGTCAGCCAGCGACTGAGACGCTCTGAAACTATGAACTGAACTATGGGCGAGCACAGCGACTACTAGCATTCGCTTTCAATGCCTCGCTACAGACGCTCATCTGTCGGTACCTGGAGCTGGTATCAGCCTGTGAGTTAAGTCCACCACTAAACCAGACAATACCTCCACACACTGCCGCTACAACTCACCTAGTTTAAAGGCCAACAAGGTTCCCTCTTCTGGTAGAACACATGACACAAAGACTCACACTGCTTTCTAGCAACAGAAAGGTAACTCTAACACACCACCATTTAAAAGGGTAAAGCTAAGCAATCATTTTCCTCTTTTAGGGTCATAGATACAATTAAAGCAGCAAGGAACAAACATATTAAATATTAATATTAGATATTAATAGAAAAAGTAACAATTATATTAAAAGAGACAGTCTATACATATAAAGCAAACAGTTCTACAAATAAAATGTTATACAATAGACAAATACCTCCTACTACCACTAATTCTATCAGCAAGAAGACCATATGGAGAACATTGGGTAGAAAGTACCACTTGGAAGTACCACTTTTCATGTCCTATCTCATGGTATGAAATTCACAAAAATGTAGATAAAAAGATTTCCTCACCTTTTGAAGCAGTTTTGTATTTCTGGAGGTACAGGTCAGTCTGCAGCATTGCTTAGTACCACCTAACAGGATTTTGTGTACTGCCATTGGTACACAGCTCACTGGTTGGGAACCCAGTTCTAGAGAGATACGGCCTTATTTATCAAGGGCTAGCGCCAGGTAGTGTCTGACGAGCGCCAGGTACCGCCAGCTAACGGCGGCTACCGAATCAAGTACGCCCGGCGGCGGTCACAATGACGCATTTATCACACTAAATGAGGCTAGCGCCGGCGAGAGCGTCATCTAGCGCGGGATTCATCATGTAGCCGTCTGCAACGAACAGCGCCGCTGCTAATCCCATCACAGCGACAGGTATGACCTGGCGCTCCCTGGCATGGGGCCAATGCATTTCAATGGAGCAATCTTTAAATAATCATAATTAATTGCTTTTAATGTTTTTTTTTTTTTTTTTAATGTCAAAAATTCTGTGACCACTTCTGCAATGTTAGGATTTTTTTTAAAGTAAAAAAAAAATGTTTAGAAAAACTTGTATAATTTTTACATATAAAAAAAAAAGGTTGTTTGGGGGTTAAAAACTACTTTACACACATAGCCGCCAGCGCTCTGGGGTTTAAACAAGGAATTCACAGCGCGAGAAATTTTTGAGCGTGATTTGTTAATGAATCTGCAGCAAGCCGTTCGCTCTGGCCATTCGCTGTCAGGCGCACCCATACAACGCGGAACCTGTGAAACAGCGACCCCTAACCCCGTATTCAACATTACCGCACACCGACTGAGTCGCTGTCAACAAGCAAACCCCGGCCAAGCACAGCGAATACTAGCTGGCGCTGTGAAAATCACGCTACTGGCGCTCATCTGTCGCTACCTGGCGCTATTAATGAATCGGCCTCATAATCTGACCAGCCAGTGTTCCAGCATATTACCAAGCTGGGCATACCAAACATGAATATGAAATATTAACATCTACTGTGCAGTTAAATGGGCTTCCCAAAGCTGAGAATTGGAGTTTGAGACATTTGAAGCATCCACATTTCCCGACTGAAACCATTCTGCCTTTGTAGTATGATCTTTTCTTTGTCCATAAAACATTTGCAGACCATATCTGCTGGCATGGGGGTAGTGGAGACAGCTTAAAGTGGACCAAAACCTAGTATTTTGGCTATCCTGGGTTTTGGTCCTTCCCCCCGGGCACCCCGCTGTGTGAAACTACCCAGATCGCCTCTGCAGCCTCTTGTCCAATCAGCGTACTTGGATCCACTACCCCCCTTTGTCTAAGAGCTCATCTAACCAAGCAGATCTGAGCGTGCTGGTTGCCGCACCCCTTGCTACCCTCTAACAGAGCACGTGCCCCCAACAGCCATTCACAAATGCCTGAAGCGGGTACGCGCACTGCTAAAGGTATAGCGGGGATGCAGTCGTTGCTCGCGCATGCACTGTTGGACCGGGGAATACGGTGAGTTCCCGGGTGACCTGGGGGGTTTCACACAATGGGGCAAACTGATTCTGGATGACCTAGGTGGATGGAATCAAGCAGCCCTGGAACCTTATAGATTCCAGGGCCGTCAAACCGTGAGTTTTCGTCCATTTACATTGCATCTTTATTGCCTTTCTGAAACTTAGGGGCAGCTAAAGCCAAACATTTTTGGGTATTAACAGGAAATATCTCCACAGGAGATCTGGAGTACACCTTTGATCAGACCTGTCTACAATAGATTGAAAAACTTGAATTTACTTTGGAAATTATTATCTATAACAAAGGATATTACTGCACCACATTATACTGAAATGGAAATCGGTCAGGGCTTAGGATTTATGTCAGGGTGCCTTGTCTGGAATTGCTGCAGCTTTGTTCGCAAAATACTTTTACTTTATTCTGTCATATAATAGCAACTAAATTTCAAATGTTTAAACAATAATTGTCCTTTAAAATATGCCCTTACAGTTCAATATTAAAACCAGATAAGGGCCCAACTAGAGCAAGGAATGTCCACTGTCATCTCTTCTTTTTGCATTATCGGTCGCACCTTGAGCACAACTCTATGATGTATGGTATAAATAGGATTGAGAGACTGGGAGAGCATAGTGCAAAAAATATATGCAGAACAATTTTTCCAAAATAACTCTATGGGGTTTATTTATGAAACGCTAAGGCCACGTAGTGCCAGATGAGTGTCAGGTTAATGTCAGGTCCCAATGCAAAAGCTGCAAGTCAAAAAGCCAGAGCGGGCTAATTTATTATTAAAGGTGCAGGCAGCACTTGAGCGCCTTGTTCGAGACGCTCGGCAGCATCCGCACCACAATGTCGGCTTCAGGCTGGCGGCGCTATCAGCTGTAGTGCTCTTGGCCAAGCAGTGTTCGCAGGGCAAAGCTTTTATATGTCTATGCGCTAGAGATACCCAGCGCCCTCTAGGAGCGCTGTAAGATGAATATCCCAGAGGGAGTCCAATTTTACACAGTTTTTTTTGGGTCCTGGAATATAATTTTTTCTAAATGAAAAATGGGAATTGCATTGGGGACACTTGAAAAACATGATATAGCTTTCTCACGGCCCAAACCAAAAGTTTGCAGCACAACACAAAAGGTCTAAAAATGCATCCAAAAATAATACCAACCAGCCCAAGGATTCCATGACACATGCACCAGCCCCCAAAAATGCCTAAATAATTGTAACCATTCAAACCCATTGACATGTATTAAATAAGGCTACATGGTGCAGGTTGAGCATTTTTGTAAAGTTTTTTTATTTTTTATATTTTCATGCAGAATTGTCATTAAAGATCTGGCATTAAAGTGTTAATGTCACAATGAAATAACAATGTAATTTCATATGTTTTCACTTTGTTACTAGTGGATATGTGTTCAAAAATGGATTTTAATCACACAGCTTCTGGCGCTCTGGGCTACAGCAACCCAATATTGAGCGCTGGTGCTGTGTGAGGCTGTTTTTTTTATTAATATAGTTTGAGTCGCTCACAGTGACCAGTCGCTACCGTTCGCTCCCATATAGCTCTGTACTGGTGTTATAGCGACTCACACATCAAATTCATCACTGCCGGCCATGTTACTACAGCGACTGAGGCGCTCTGTAATAGCGACTCACGGCCGATCAGAGCGACCACTAGCGGTCGCTCTTAGCGCCGCTGTACAGGTGCTCATCTACCTGGCACTAGTAATGTATCAGCCTGCCCATATGGTGCTGAATTGCACCGGGGGGGGAAAATCATTAAAACAAAGCATTTTCTCTAAAAAATTGTGAGTTAAAGAAATGCTGATTAAACCCTATTGTGTGCTAAGTGAATAAGAAAAGTTCCTCATGTCTATCAACCTGTCCAGAAAAATGCAAGAACCCCCATGGTCTCTATGGGCCTTATTTAAGAAGCACTAATGCCACGCAGTACCACATAGCGTCAGGTGAATGCCGGGCGTAGTATGTGAAAACTTATATGAAAAATATTAAAATATAGCGGTGGCCCACAGTAAAGCGCCGGCGTTGTATATTATGCAGCGTCACACAGTTGCGCTCTCCCATACACTTTAAAGGTGTATATTTTGGTTGTGCAGAAATCACGTTTGGATTACATTTTTCTGTATTTTTTCACATAATGATGTGTTAGCTCTCCTGCACAGCAACAAAAGACTTTAGTGCTGTTCCTCGCACTTTAGGTTTAGGCTGCAGAATTGCATTTTGTGTTCTGCCATTGCAGTGCCAGTGCTCCAGTGTGTTAACAATGTCATTGCATGTGTTCATTCTGTGGCTGGGGTTTTATTGTGAGAAACGTGGAGGCTGAATTATTACTAACACCAGGTATCGGCAGATGAGCGTCTGTATAGCGGCGCTTAGAGTGACTGATAGTAGACACTGTAAACATGTATCGGGCGCTGTAACAGAGCGTCTCAGTCGCTGTAGTAACCTGGCCCGCATTGATGAATGTGATGTATGTTGGGTGCTCTAACACCAGTACTATAGCATAGAGCGCCAGACGTTGTGTGATTAAAGTCTGTTTTTGAACACATATCCACCTGTAACAAAGCGAAAACACATGGAATGACATTGTTTTGTGACATTAACACTTTAGTGCCAGACCTGTAATTGTAACAGTGTATGTAACAGTGTAACAATTCTGCATAAAAATATAAAAAGTTTCTAAAAGTGTTTGCAGCCAGGAGAGGTCACACCATGATTTGAGCAAAAAATAAAAATTAGAAATGTCAAACACACTGTTTAAATACAAGCAAATGAACGCCCATTGAAATGTATGGGAGAGCGACACTGAGCAAAAGGTAATACCTGGCGCTATATGCTGAGCTGCCTGTAATAATACATTGGATGCTACATGGCGCTCTTAGAGTCGCTCACCAGATTCGCTTTCAAAAATGTGGTTATGCATACAGCGCCCAGCATTCACCAGACACTGCCTGCCGCTACGAGTCACTACCTAGCGCTATCCCTTCTTAAATAACCCCCTTACTTTCAGAGCGTCCAGTTTTAGAGCGCCGATGCTGGCGTTGTGTTTTCTGCTCTTAAACCGGACCTTCACCATGATTTAATGAAAAGCCCAAACTCTTAAAAAACAATTCCTCAGCATCTAAAATTAATATATTTTACATGTTTAGTCACTAATTTATTATACTTTCCCCCACTGGGCTGCAACTCTGTTCGGGAATTTAGGATACGGGCGCCGCCATCTTGACTCAGAAGCATCACACTTACTGAGGAGAGGAGAGTGGGATAAGGTACAGGGGGGCGGGTTATAGCTGTGCTTTGCTCAGACAAAGCAGAGCTGGGGTCAGGGAAAGGTCAGCAGTCCCAGAATGCAGAGCAGCACAGTCACTTCCTGTTTGCAGGCACTTCCTGTTTGCAGGCTGCCTGCAAAAATGGCAGCTTCCATAAGCCGCCATCTTGGATGTTTAAAGGCTTATAAAATGCAGTAGATGCAGGTAGGATGATTTTTAATGTGAGCAATCTGTATGTACAGGGTGTGGGAAACATATAAGATAGACTCTTATTTAGAGTGAAGGTCCGCTTTAAATATGGGCTTCAGCGCCGAGCGTTGGTTGCTCTTCACTGGCACTAACTATCGTTGGCTGCAGCATTGTGATGTTGTTATATGTGGCGTCGCCTTGGCCTGCTTTCACAGCTAGGTCACAGCACCAGAGCCCAGTCTGCAGCCTCAACGCACAAATGGCAATATGTGGTGCTAGTCTCAAATCAGCCTCCACATCTAGACTCCAGAGTGACATGATTTGTAATAGTATGGCTGGATAATAACATGACAGAGACATCAGTAGTATTATATTTTGTAAAACATTGAAGCCATTAGAACAATCAAGTGTACATCACACTCAAGGACAAAGTCGTATACTAGCGCTTCGGTAGTTTTTTCTTTTTTATTTCTGTGTTGGTTTGTGTTTTTAAAACAACTCTGGTGAACATGTCTCTACTGTATATCAAATCTACATTTAAAAGGCACAAGATTTTAAAAAATTAAATAGAGCCACCTTTTGAAGCAATTACAGCTGAAATTCGCTTTGGATAACTCAAAATGAGCTTGGCACATCTTGGCACTGAAAGGCAAAGCTGCTTTAGCTCCTTCAAGTTATATTGTTTCCACTGGTTAACAGCAATCGTCAAGTCTGACCACATATTCTCAATTGGATTAAGGTTTGGGCCTCGAATAGGTCATTCCAATTCATTTACACATTTCCCCTGTTGCTTTAGCAGAATGCTTTGGGTCATTATCCTGTTGGAAAGTCAACCTTCATCCCAGGATAAAGGTTTGACTTGAGATGTATCTACAGACACTAGATTAATGATGGTGAGTAATTTATTAGGAGAGTAAACACTTTTTCTTTTGATTTTTTTCCCTAAGTGCAATTCAGCACCATATTTATTACATAGCTAATATATGGTGCTGAATTGTACTGAGGGAAAAAATCAACTCCCCAAGAAATTCGGGTTCGCCCGAATCGAACTTTCACGAATCGCTCATCTGAAAAAAAAAATGCCGGCATGGTGGCAGCGGGCAGGCCGGCTACGCTATCAGCAGGCCGCCGCCGGCCCGCTGACAGCGCAGCCGGCCTGCCCGATCCCAACATGCCGGCATTTTTTTAAAAAGCAAACACTTACCTGCATGGTCGGAGCGTGGAGGCCGGCGCCGCTCTCAGCTGTCATCAGAGGACGCGTCATCAGAGGGCGCCTGAGAGCGGCGCTGGCCTCCACGCTCCGACCATGCAGGTAAGTGTTTGCTTTTTAAAAAAATGCCGGCATGGTGGGAGCAGGCAGGACGGCTGCGCTGTCAGCGGGCCGGCTTCCGCCGCCCGCTGACAGCGTAGCCGGCCTGCCCGCTCCCACCATGCCGGCATTTTTTTTTTTTTATTTCAGGGAAAATTCGATTCGGCACAAACCAAAAAAATTCGGGTTCGTGCCGAATCGAATTTTCCCTGAAATTCGGAGCGAATTCCGGTTTGTCCGAACCGGTTCGCTCATCCCTAGTGTTAATATTTTAGAGGTCTATACCAAATCTCAAGTCTCATAGACTCCAGAGTGGGGTTTGGTCCACTCGGAGACCGGTCTGATAAATTAGACTATACTGTATGTGAGGATGGATGTGTGGGGCCCATGCGGGATTCAACACTGTTGTTGAGGTTTTAAATATCAGGGGAGGATGGAGATTTTTGGTGGCCTATGTTTTTGGTAAAATGTATCTGTTTATTTAGGGTTGTGTAATAAATATTTGAATACCTGTTTAATCAGTTAACTTTTAGAAACCATTTCTTTGTCAATTATGTTTTAAAGTGGACCAAAACCCAGAATTTTTACTATCTTGGGTTTTGATCCTTTCCCCCAAAGCACCCCGATTGGGGGTGTCCCACTGTGCGAAACCCCCCAGGTCGCCTAAACCAACTGACCACTTCCCGGTCCTATGGCCCATGCACGGCCACTCGTCCAGTCAGCACGGTCAGATCCGCTGATGTCATGTCATCTAAGCCTTTGTCTAAGGCGAGCGGCTCCGAGCCCACTGACGGCTTCATCCTCTCTAACCTCTAACAGGGAGCATGCCCGTGGTGGCCATTCACAAATGCCTGGCACGGGCATGCGCCCTGCTAGAAGGATAGCAGGGATACAGACGCGGCTCGCGCATGCACCGTTGGACCAGGAAAGAAGGTAAGTGTATGGGCAACCTTAGGGGTTTCACACAGCAGGGCATCCCGATTTTGGATGCCCTGGGGGAGGGAATCGATTTTCTTGGGAATCTTATAGGGTTTTGGTCCACTTTAAATATAGCTTTAGAGCTACCCACCAGACCTACGATGATATTCAGGTTTGGTTAGCCAGGGGCTGCTATGTGTAATCCTAGCTTGCTTTTTATCTTTTTCTAAACATCAGGAATGGCCCCTCATATGCTGCACCTGTGTTAGTCCTACTTATGTGTGCCACACCCTTTTCTAGGTACACAGGAAGGTGGTTCTAGGGAATGGCAATGTGTGCTAAATAGTAGAGGGGCATGTGCTGAGTAAGAGAGGGAACAAAAAGGATTTAGGCCCTTATTTATGAAGGAATAGCGACAGGTAGCGACTGGTGAGCGACCGGTAATGACGGGCCCTGCCACGAGAATGCCGGCTCCCCACCACAATCACACATTTATCAAGCCGATCCTGCTTAGCGAATGAGATAGCGCCATATAGCCACTCATTCATCATTATTCCAGCCTCAGCCCACAGCGCCAGCGTCCGACCTTGAACAGCGACAGGTATGACCTCTTGCTACCTGGCGCTCTCCAATGCATTTCAATTGAACAATCTTTAAATATTCATAATTAATTGTTATTAATTTTTTTTGTTTTTTTTTTATTTGTGAAAAATTCTGTGACCACTTCTGCCATGTTAGATAATTTTTTTAAGGTAAAAAAAAAAATTGTGCAGAATTGATATTACAGGTCTGATATTATTGTATTCATATTACTACATTCTTTCAAAATTTTTTTTATTTCGGTTTCCAAAAATATGGTGGTTTGGGGGTTAAAAAACTACTTTTAACACATCGCCGCCAGCGCTCTGGGGTTTAAACATGCATTTCACAGCACGAGAATTTTTTGAGCGTGATTTTTTGATGAATGTGGTGGGAGCCGGTCGGTCTGACCAGTCGCTATCATGCGCACCCATACATCGCGGAACCTGTCAAATAGCGACTCGTCACCCCGTATTCAACATTACTGCACACCGACTCAGTCGCTATCAACAACCGAACAATGGCCAAGCACAGCGACTACTAGCGGGCGCTGTGAAAATACTGCTACAGTCGCTCAACTGTCTCTACCTGCCACTATTAATGAATCGGCCTCTTGGTTTGCTTGCTTTGGTTCTACTCAGAGATAGCTGGTGCTTCCAGTCCCCTTTTGCATCTAGCAGTTAGCAGGCTTCTTCCTGGCTTCCCTGACCCTGAAGCTGCTTTGCTACGATCTACTCCTGTTCCAGTTATACAGCAAGATATCCAAAAGTAAACAGGCTTCTTCTTGGCTTCCCTCCCTAAAACTAGAATTTAAATATGGACCTTAATATCACTAAGCATGTGACTGTAGGTAATTGGTTGCACCAGAACTTTTTAGAGGCTTCATATGGTGAATACTTTTGCTTAATTTTCAGTTTTTTTAATTCCAAAAAAATGTAATGTATATATATATTTCACTTTTCACTTCACCAAATTGGATTATTTTGTTCAGATGCATCATACACAATTCAGATTAAAAAAACAATTTAACCTACAGCTCTTCAATCTCAGCACAAATTCAGGAAACCAATTATAAACACCTATCCAGGTGGTACTACACTCCAAAGCGACTAGCATCCATGTTTCCAGGATCGCCATCCGTCTGCTGGAGGTGTGGGTCGGGACAAGGTTCACTCTTCCATATTCTATGGGCTTGCCCCAGGATCACGCCGTTCTGGACGAAGGTGGCAGAGATCATGACCAAGGTTGTGGGTGCTCAGGTCCTGATCTGCCCAGCTCTTATGCTCCTACATCATACCAACAGTAGCATCACGGAATAAAGAAAGTTGGCACTGAAGCATATGATCAATGCGGCCAGAGTGTTGCTCCCCAGGTTCTGGAAGACCAAACATGCCCCAACAGTAAAGGACTGGATTCGGGAAGTGGACAGAATAAAGGAAATGGAGGAACTAACAGCAGTGGTTCAGGACAGGGAAGAAGAAACTTGGATGGTATGGACCTCATGGCATGTATTCCGGACATCAGTGGAGGGGTAGATCTGCCTCACCTTTTCCTCGGTCACTGGGGGTCCACCGCGAGCTCAGAAGTGAGCCGTGAACAGTTTCGTAGCTCTGAGCAGTGGCCCTGTTCCCCCCTCCAACTACTACCCCCCCCCCCCCCCCCATTGACAGCAGATATCGTGGACGCTGCACTTTTCCCCTCCTTCTTGCTCTCCTATCCCCCTCATTTCCCCCCTTTTTCTCATTTATTCTCTCCCCTTCATCTCACCTACCTCTCTATCTACTAACTCTATGGGACTTAGCCCCAGCCGGGGATGCTCCCGGCGGATCCCTAAATTATCGGAAAATTCAGATCTGACTCAGAACACCCCAAGCCGAAAGAATGCCAGATCCTATAAGATTCCTAGATGCAAAGGTGGGGACAAGGTTGGAAACCGTAAGTCCAGAAAAGTGAATAGGAGCCAAAATCACCATAAGGATGAGAGGGAAAAGGGAGCACAAGGGCTTCCCTCATGGTTCCTTACAAAACCCAATTATAATGGGGGCATGAAGAAAGAGAAACCAAGAGTGATCTTGGGTAAAGGGGAATGGTCAGGTGGGAGGCGGGAGCTAACAGATCGAGCTGGGTCCCAATGATAATGCTAATGCTAATTCTACTTGTATGCTGTATCTACATTCTTTCTCTAATGTCTGTACTGTTGATATCCTTTTTGTTCCCTTTTGAAAACGAAATAAAGAATTAAATATAAAAGCATTTAAATACAGGTGGTTATGTTACAAAATCCCTGTTTTAGCCTGTCATTCTTGGGGCACGCTGGTTTGGGGTATCCCGCTGTGTGAAACCCCCTGGGTCACAAAGCTCACTTACCTCTCCTCAAGCCCACGCTCTTGAAACCCTAGCTGCCTCCCTTTGGCCATGCGCTGCCCCACACAGCCATTCAGTTGCAGCAGGCGGGGCCGCACACACAGCTGAGAAGGGAAGCGATTGATGACAGCACAGGTAGAGGAAAAAGTAAGATTATCGGGTGACTCCGGGGTTTTACAGGACGGGGCATCCCAGTTTGGGATGCCTCTGCAGGAGGGAGTTGGCCTGCCCTCAAGTCTCATAGACTCCAGGGTGGGTTTGGGTCCATACTGTTATTGGGGCCTATATTGCCAGAGAAGAAATACATTTTATATTGAAAAGCCCCTAATTTGAAAGAAAAAATAACTCGCAGAAGAAAATAAAACACTTCAAAGTGACTTTTTAATAGTAATTCTTAAAATGTAACTACTTTGAAATTATAGAGATGGACCTGAGAGACTATAGGATACATATTGGTTTTAGGCATGTTTATTTATTTGTTATTATTATGTTTTTACAGCCATATTTTTATAGCACAATATATATATATATATATATATATATATATATATATATATATATGCCGTTATTTTCACAAGATTTTTAAGGCAAGTTTAAGAATCGAGACCCCATTATTAATATAAACTTCTCACAGTTTAAGGATATTTGTAAATGATCTTAATGTGACAAGTTAGTAGTGGTCAGTGGTGCATATAGCCCACGTTTTATGTGTTTTTTACCTCATATATGTGTTTGAGGTGCTTTTGAATGTCTAATCAATTTTTTGATTGATGAAGTATATATTTTGTAGATTTTCTAATACTTATTGCTTGAGTGTGGTATACCGCAGAATTGCTCTTTGCTATTTGTTGGCAACACATAGTTAAATAAACAAAAAAGTTTGCAGTAAATAAATTAAATTTCTTCAATCTAACAGTCTTACACTAGAAGTGAGAACAACAAACAAAAGAGAACACATCTAGACTAACATATGTTTTAACACCTTTTTGGATGTGAATCTGTCATTAGGAAAATGTTTTTGTTTTTTCATGCCTTGATAAAATGTATTTGGCACATCAGACACCATCAACAGATTACCAGATGCAATTAAAAAGTTTAAAACCAGTCGGCTAACTTTTATTTAGCTAAATATAAGTGTTGATTTAGAGCCCCTTTCTCATCATTTATTTGGGTGAAAGTATTAGTTCTTGTCCATTTTCCCCCCTCGTCTGATTCAGCAGAGCCTTTTTTCTATGAGAATTTTTGAGTGAAATGTTTTCATTTTTCAGTGATTTTGCATTTGGTAGCAAGACCTCCAACAAAACGGCAAGATAGGGGCTCTGAATCAACCCTATACTCACCTGCCCACCCCTTGCTCCATCATAGTTTCCCAGCCAGCAGTTCACCCAATGAGTCTGTGTGTCTTCATTTGTGTCTGTGGCCATGTTTGGTACTTCTGGCACCAGTGTTGTCTCTTCTGGGTCTTACATTCGATGGCATATGCAAATGTTGTGTAGGACACAGCAGGCTAAGATGATTTTTGAGACCTTTTGTGGGCTGTATAACATCTCCCCTCCTGGGCATGCCAAGCATAGAAAGCGTGCTTTCAGCAGGCCGATGGTTCTTTCCACAATACCACTTTTTTTGTGATGAGCTGCATTGTATCAGACTTGTGATTTGTGGGTTGCACACGGGTGTCATCAGTCATGTCTTCTGGCCATATCCCTTATCCGCTAAAAAAAAGAAAAAAATCAGTAAATGTTCTACGCAACCACACCTGCTGCCTGATATTTTTTTATCTGCACTTAATACTCCTGCCTAGTGCTGTTAAGGTCTGCTTTAGATTTGTTTAACCATGTTTCCCAGTACTTACCTAGTAGCCATCCTGCTGGCATTTCATTGTTTTCAAATTTGCGGCACAGGGCAGATTGATGCAAGACATAGGAGTCATGGCATGATCCTGGAAATCCCAATCTCACTGCACGCAGGTCACATATTGTAAGGACTACCTGATAGAATATGGGGCTCATGGTAGCCTGGCTGATGCCGCTGAGGAGTGCTGCAGTGGCCTGGAAATTTTCCCGTGCCAGTATATTAAGGGAGGCACACAGGCGCACTATGTCAGGTATAGCATGGGTGCATCCAGTGGTGGGCTCAATTTTGGCTTTAATTTGGTTATACAGTGCCAAAAGTGCTGCCTGATTCAAGCGAAATCTGCTACGTATCTGTTCGTCGCTTAAATCCCATACAGAGAGGTGGATAGCAAAAGATCTGGGTGCCCGTAATCTCAATGCACTGCCTTCCCTAGCCTCCTGTGAGTCCTCTGCGCTTGCAGTACAACACAGCCACACACCAAACATCTTGCCAAAATCTTCTTCAGCACAACTCTCCATACCTAATATACTAACAAATTCTATCACAAAACAGGGCTACACACAACAAATCTACCCAAAGAACAAAGAAACACACTCTTACACAAACACAAGTGCAGCTCACCACAAAACCAGGTGGCTTGCTGATTAAACTATCAGCCTGCTGAAAGTATGCTTCCTAAGTTTGGCACAGCCAAGAGGGGAGATGCTGCACAGCCCACAAAGGGTCTCAAAAACAATCCTCACTTGCTGTGTCCTACACAATATTTGCACACACCACAAAATTGAGAAAGAAACAGCATTGAAGTCAGTGAGCACAGACAAACACACACAGACACTGTAGTACAGACACACAGACTGGCTCTGCTGGCTCAAATCAAATGTGCAAATCAGAATGACACTACAGCCTTTGCCACAGCATCCAAAGATGATACAAACAACACATAAACCATTATTTATACTTAACTTCTTGTAAAGTACAACTTCGTACACATGTTTCAGCATTGATCCCAGAATCTCATTGTCTAACGCCATGCAGGTCTGCAAGTCCTCATGTGTTTCACCGTTTTTTATAATGCTACTATACACTAGATCAACCATGTGTACTAGATTAGTTTGTTGGAGTGCAACCTTGATTAACTACACACACCAGTCTTTAATGTTATTGTAATTGAGCATGCCCTGCTTGTGATTGGTTCAACTAGCACATAAAAAAGCTCCACACCTAAATCAATCGTTGCCATTCTGTAGCTTGCAGGCCACATTGTGGGTGTGTTTGTTGGTGTTTTGTGCAGCTACTCAATGGAGCCCAATGCTGAAAATGTGTCTGGGACTGGGCGGTCTCCTTATGAGGAGATGTTGAGGTGCAAGATTCCTTTCGGTAGGCTGTAGGGGGTGGATGTTGGGGATGAAACGACAGCCTGGGGTGAAGGTAAGTGCTAGGATTGTTGTTCTCATGTTTACTTAACCCCTGGATTGTGTGTAACCTGTGTTTAGGGCAGATTTAAACCAGATTCCCTGGCGAAGTGTCCTAGCGACACGCAACGCGTCGGTGGCGGCTGCGGCGGGGGATCCTCTGTGACACGGTGACGTAAACGAATGTTTATTTATTTTTGATGCTGCCGCTGTTACTTATTACTTAGTATTGTCTGCCTGGTGGCCCAGCAGGGCTTTACTCATTGCAAAGCCTGTTCTTCTTTGTTCATGTACTTTGCTTATTACAAGCATTTCCTGTTGTACAGTGTTGGGCTATACACACAGCCCTAGAGATATTGGCATATTGCTACTTTGCACATTGCGACTTTGCACACACTTTATATCGTTATTTTGCACATATTTACATGTTGTTATTTTGCACACATCACATTGATTGTATTTATTTATGTTGATATAGCGCATAGCACATACACTTAATCTTCTTCTTTTTCACACTTCAGCTTTTATTCACGCATACATATTCACTACTCATAGTTGCTATATCTGGGCGCACCATTATTATTCAGTTGTTTACAACATTTAATCATGGCGGCATTATTTAAATTGTATGTATATTAGTCACCATATATTGGGTCCCCTCTGCTTGTGTCTTTTATGTTTTTTAATTTTGTATGTAGATGAGTGTCTCTCTTTTTATGTACATTATATGCATTAAAACATTCTATATTTTTATAATCAGTGTGCGGCCTTCCCTAAGGGTCTGGGGATTAGTCTAGGATCCCTCCTTTTGTACATTTTAAACCAGAACATAGCTAATATTTGTTTTGCACTTGATGTTTCTCCAACCTTCAGAGGCAACATGTGTATCGGAACATTCTGATGAAGCCACCTCCGAAAGCACTGCCCTTCACACCAGTGAACCACCCAGCACCACTTCCTCATCCCTTCCCCCATCCACCACTTCAAGGCAGCCAAGTGTACATGATATTTGTGTATGTACTAAGGCATTGTGTCTTAAAATTTAATATGTTTTAGCCCTGTCTAATGTTTAATATATAAATCTCATTTAATTTAGTCTTTGTCTTGAATTTTACAGGGAACATCAGCATGCCCTCAGCATCTCCTCACCCTTTGGCCTCTACTTCAGAAGCCTGTAAGTGGCTGTATGAGTTGTGATATTGTTTCTGTAGCAATTAATATTTTTATTTTTGTTTTCGTAGGCACCATTACCCCACCATCTATGGACCCTACTTCCTGTTTGCCCTTCCTATAGGAGTCTGTTGGTAAGTATATAATATTAGGTTGTCCTTTGTCCATATGTATCCCTAACCCAAAAATGCTTTACCTATACATTGTTGCCTGATGTAGCTTGCATATTGGAGATATTGCTAGCAGCAGTCTAACACAAATAGAACCTTGTGGCCACACAACTATACATTTTTTTTTTATAAAATTGTTTCAAAAATGATACAAAATCTAATTTTGCCATGTATTTTTTTTTTTTTAAACAAATTCCATAGGCCTCAATACAGGAAGTGCCATGAGTGCTGATCCTGAAAGAGCTGCTCAATCAGGCTGCTATGGATGTTGGTAATTATTTAGTAATGTTTTATATAATAATGTTTTTATATTTTTTATTACCTTGCTGTGTGAGTCCTGTTGCTTTTAAAAAGTTTCATTGTGTTTTTAGGCCTACTCTCAGATCTCAACAACTTGAGTCAGGACATCTCGGACATCTCGGCCGGTATGGGTGTTTAATAATGTAGTAATTGTCTTTCATAGAAAATTGAGCTAACATAAATTTCACTTTTTATTTTAATCATCCTCCTGCATTGTGGTTTTTGTTTTTAGAATATGCTAATGTAATGTTGTTAATGTACCCAATTCACATGCTAAGGTAACTTGGGGAATATGTACATTTCTTAATGCACACATTTTTGCAATAGCTTATGCTGATCTTCCACCACTATCCGATTATGATTTGCTGACTCCAGCCACACATCCAACATTTCTGGGAAGGATAACACACAGGTATGTGCAATTGTCATAGTTCTGTATTGCATATATTAGTTAATTGTGGGCTGTGGGCTTTTACATTCACCCCTCCCTTTTCCTAGCAATCTTCATTGTTTCCTCTTGAATTCAGTGAACCAACAAATTTGCCATGTGGCCAACAACAACCACCCACAAAACAAACGGTAAGTGTTGATGTAGCACATTATGCTTGAAACAGGACATGTATTAAAGAGGACGTTTTTAATTTTTATTTTCATATTCTTCTTTTTCTAAAAATGTATAGAGCCCATCGGCTTTTGGTGAAAATGTGAAAATACTCACTAGTGCACAATTATTTCAACTAGGGACCCGCATGTTGGAGGCCTACAGTAGACATCAGCCGCATGCAAGACTGGAGGAGCACATAGGCACCTTGGAACCTCGGCAACAGGAACGTTCCGAGATCCTCACAGCAATTAACCGAACCAACCAATTAATTGCCTAATTGTTGATGATACAAAATCAACACATTCAACAACAGAATATATTTTTTAGTTCTCTGTCGGCCCCAACACAGGTCCCTATGGCTACTCCATCTCAGCCAAATCCAAATGCCTCAGATGTGGCAACTCAACCCACTGATCATCCTGAAGAACAAGATGAAAGTCTGGGTTTTATATTTTGGGTTTATAAGTTCTGTTTATGTAAGTTGTGCCACAGTTTGGCAATTGTATTTGGTTGTTGGTTGTTGCAAATTAAATTTACTTTCACATCACTTTACATGTGTGTTTTTTCAACATTACCATGTAAACCTAAATGCATGTACGTGTGTATAGTTATGTGCAAATGTTTGCATGGTGCTACAGTTCTGGTAATTTTATTTTGTTTTTGGCCTTTCCGCGCAGGTGGGTTCGAACAAAAAAAACATATACACAATACTACAGTATTTAAATAAGACAACTAACACAATTTTTTTGTCAAAAAAAATAATTATATTTTTAAAAAATACAAAACTAGCCAACGTGGCCAACAATGCTGCACAGCAGCTACATTACTCCCTGCCCTGGATCCTCTGTTTTCGGACACAAATTGCCACAGATGCTGTAGTTCACCACTGCAAGCTGTGGGAAAGAGAAAAGCCCATTAAGAAGTCCTGCTAAACAACTCCGGTATATACCTATTAGATTTGCTGGACATAAACAAAACATTTACTTGTGCTTTAAAATACAACAGGCCAACCGTTGGATTCTTATGATTTAAATGTAAAGTGACTTGTGGAGGATATCTACATACCCACCATAGTCTAACATGACCAAGCTAAAAAGGTTCTAAGTAAAAAAAAAATGACCAACTTAATCTGGGAGTAAATCCAGTGACCAATAGCACCTAAGGAATTTTTTTTAATTTTATTGTATGTAAATTTTTGTTAAATTGTAATGTTAACAATATCAATAAGGAATGGTTGATAAAAAAAATTAGAAGGACTGTAAATTCATCACCTAAAGTACCTAAGCTACTGCTGCCTTTAGGACCTTGGCTCACGTTACATTAGCAGGGGCAGGACACTTGCATGTCCTGAGCATATTTGCAATTATTATTATTCAGCAAAGAGGCTCTACAGGTATGATTGTTAACTGTAGACTGCCAATAACATGGAAACATGGTCATGGACACATACATATGCATTTCTACAAGCTTATTGTCACAAATCACATTACTCACCATCACAGATGTGTCCTTGGTCCATGCTGCTGGAGCCTCCGGGAGATGGGATGGGGAGAATGACCACTGGGTCCGTCTGCGTGGCAACATCTATGTGTAATATAAAAACACAACAGATACAAACATAAGAACATAGTATGGTTTAGATGATTGTAATCCAACAATTTAGCTGTAGGAAAGAGTTCAATGTGGATAATTATTGTACAATACTTGGCCATGACACATGATCAAGCCACCAAATTGTTGGATCTTGTCGGACACCAGAAGAGACCCTACTGTTCTAGAGTCAACATGGGCACTTCACAAAACAATTGCATGTCACATTAAAAATATGATATAGCCACACAACACAGGATGCATATAGGCGCTTTATTAAGGTCAATCTTACCTCTACTATGCGGGTTCCCCAGTAGGCCAACATCAGTGGAGGAGGTGGTGGCTCTATGATGCCCTGAAAAAGATTTTAGGACAATTGAACAAACTTTAACACACAACAATGTTGCAAATTAACAGACAATCCAAACAATGAATGACACTCACCAGGGGATGAGATGTTGCTGGTTTCCCAGAGAGGGCTCTGAGGTGAAGGCGGGGTGCCAATTCTGCCCAGCAGAGCCAAAATCTGAGGGGCCGCACTCCTTCCTCTCACTCCCTGAACCCTCAGAGAGTGTGGTGGATTCCCTCTCATCCTCCCCACTGGGATTCCCCACTTGAGAGTGGTCCCAGCTATAGTTTGACTCTGCCAAGTCGGCTTCAGAGCAGCTGAGGCTCCACATTGCCCTCACCCCAGAAGCAGGCTCCACTGGGGCTTCTACCTCAACATCCACTTCCCCCTCTGGGTCCTCAATTTGAGTGATGAGAGAGCCCGTCCCCCACTCACTCATCAGAAGCACGGACTCTTGTTCGGGGGAGATAACCCTTCCCGCGCTTGCCCAAGGGAGGCCGCTTCTCTTTGGAGAGGAAAAAAAATACAATTCTGTCATTACTCACCTGTAGAATAGATTTTACTGTGTACAGCACAGCCTGTTTCATTCAATCATTACTTCTGGCGCAGTTGACTGCAGAAGACTTGTGGCTCCTCCCGGCCCTATAAAAAGCCAGGAATCACCAATAGACCCCCAGTGTTGAAAAGCAGTTATGCAAGAAGCCGGGAGATAAACCATGATCAAAGAATACACAGCCTAAAAAGGCTAACTTGAAACCAATCACCATAAAGAGGCAACCAAGGGCAACGATAACAAGGGAGGGATGAAACAGGCTGTGCTGTACACAGTAAAATCAATTCTACAGGTGAGTAATCACAGAATAGTATTTTTCCAAGTGTACAGCACGGCCTGTTTCATTCAATCATTACTTCTGGGACATCCAATAGCAGTGTCCTTAAGTAGGGTGGGATCCCCAATGAGTAACGGCAAGCAGTTCAGACCACTACAGCCTGAAGCACCTTGCGCCCAAAAATAGCATCAGCTGAGACCCTAACATCAACCTTGTAAAACTTAGAAAAAGTATGAACAGAAGACCACGTAGCGGCATTACAAACTTGTTCAACAGAAGCCTGGTGCTGAAAAGCCCAAGAGGCACCAATAGCCCTAGTAGAATGAGCAGTAACACAGAAGGGAGGTTCCTTCCCTTTGGCAGAATAAGCACACACCACCACCTGTCTAATCCACTTGCTGATAGTAGATTTAGCCGGAGGCAAACCCTTCCTAGGACCGGAAACAAAAAGAGAATCAGACTTCCTAAAAGGCTCAGTGGCGACCAAATAATACTTGAGCTCCCTGACCACATCCAGAGAATGAAGGTTCCGTTCCTTGGAATTAGCAGGGACAACCTTGGGCAAAAATTCCGGGTTAAGACGGAACACCTCCTTATCCTGATTCCTCTCAAAAAAAGGAGGTTTAATGGAAAGCGATGCCAGCTCAGAGACTCGACGCACCGAAGTAATAGCGAGTCAATATGGACAGTGCAGCATTGCACAAGGGCTCGAAGGGAGGACCCTATAGAGCAGACAACACCAAGTTTAAGTCCCAAACCGGTAGCAGAGGCTTACGTGGCGGACGCACATGAGTAACTCCCTGGAAGAAGGTCTAAACAAGCCTGTGATTCGCAAAGGATCTTTGGAAAAAAATCGCCAGAGCCGAAACCTGTCCCTTGAGAGTACTAAGTTGAAGGCCCAAATCCAGACCATGCTGTAAAAACTCCAGAATCCTGGGAATGGAATATTCCCGACAAAATAGAGACTTGGACTCGCACCAAGCAATGTAAGCATGCCAGACCCAGTAGTAGATAAAAGACGAGGATTTGATTCCGAGCCCGAATCAAGGTATCGACCACAGAGGCCAGAAAACCCTTGCCCATCAAGATAGAGGTTTCAGCAGCCAAGCCGTTAAAGCCAGCGTTTGTAAATTGGGATGGCGCAGCTGTCCCTGCGTGAGAAGCTCTGGATCGTCGGGCAAGACGAACCGATCTACTGCAATCTGTACGACGTCCGCGAACCATACCCTCCTCGGCCAGCGAGGGGCCACCAGAATGGCCAGTACCCCCTCCTGGGCTATCTTGCGCAGCACCCGACCCAGCAGAGGAAAGGGAGGAAATACATAGAGGAGCTGAAACTCCGTCCAAGGAATTGCTAGCGCGTCCGTGGCGAAGGCCAGAGAGTACTTTGACAGGGAGACAAATTTTGGAAGCTTGTGATTGTGATGGGCCGCAAACAAGTCCACGTCCGGCTGACCCCAGCGGCAACACAGGGCGTGAAAGATCTTGATGCTGAGGGACCATTCCCCCAGGCGAGACGTCCCCCTGCTCAGGGAGTCCGCCTCCTGGTTCTCCACCCCTGGAATGTAAACCGCCGAGATGCAGGGAACAGTCTCCTCCGCCCAAGACAAGATCAGAGACACTTCCTTGAGGGCCTGCTTGCTCCGGGTCCCTCCCTGATGATTGATGTAGGCAACCACCATCTGATTGTCCGAGCGGACCTGTACAGCATGACCCCCGAAGGTTGGGGGTCAACTGGGAAAGAATCAACCTGATCGCCCGCAGCTCTAGGATATTGATGGGCGCGTGTTCCTCCTGGGGACCCCACTGACCCTGGAACTTCAGAGACAAACTCCCCCCCAACCGGTCAGACTGGCATCCATGGTGACAATCTCCCAGCGCGGAGGCAGAAAGAACCTGCTCACTAGAAGATTCCTCGAGTCCAGCCACCAGGAGAGAGACTGCCTGACCGGAGGGGACAGAGCAAACTCCTGATCCAGGGGCTCCTGATTCCGATCCCAAACCGACAAGAGATGTAACTGAAGAGGTCTTATGTGGAACTGAGCAAAGGGAACCGCCTCGAAGCAAGATACCATGAAGCCCACCAACTGCATCCCCTTGCCGAATGGAGGGGTGAGGACACGACAGCAGGGCCCGTGCCTGCATCTGAATGCCCTCCACCTTCTGCTGAGGGAGAAATACCTTGACCTGAGAAGTATCCAGCGTCATGCCCAGGAAGGACCTTGCCAAAGACGGAGATAGTGAAGACTTGGGATAGTTGATCACCCAGCCGAAGGACTCGAGAGTGGACGTCACCACCTGAGTATCCCTCTCGGCCTGATGAAGAGACTGAGCAGCAATCAGAATGTCATCCAGGTAAGGAAGGATGCGAATGCCCCGATTCCTCAGGAGAGCCATGACGCCAGCCAGCACCTTGGTGAAAACCCGAGGAGCCGAGGTGATACCGAACGGCAAAGCCACAAACTGGTAGTGTTGATCCCCCAGAGTGAACCTCAGGAACCTCTGGTGAACTGGGAAGATTGTCACGTGAAGATAGGCATCCTTGATGTCCACCGTGGTCATTAAGTCACCCGGCCGAAGAGAACTTAGCGTAAAGTCTCCATGCGAAAGCGCTTGAGCCTGACAAACTTGTTGAGGCCCTTTAAGTCCAGGATGGGCCTCAGGGAGCCGTCCTTGGGCACCGTGAACAGGTTGGAGTAGTAGTAGTAGTACCCTGTTCCTGAAGAGATATCTGACAAATGACACCTGACGCCAGAAGATGTTGGACGGCCAGACGCAGTCCCTGAGCCGACACAGGGTTTTGGTATATCCGGGATCGGAGGAATCTTGGGTGCGGCCAGGCTGCAAACTCTATCTTGTAATCGGAGGACACCACCTCCTGAATCCACTGGTCTGAGACGCGAAGCCTCCAGACGTGAGCAAAAAGCCGAAGCCGTCCCCCCACCCGGTCGGATGAGGGTGCCTCCTCATGCCTGAGGGGCCTTGGGAGGGGGTTTGGGCTTGGTCCCCCAAGAGAGACCGGGGCGACCGCGGGATCTGCCTCGGCCACAAGAGTCTTTGCGACTACCTGAGAAAGGGGGGCCACAACCTCCCCTTGAAGGACGAAAGGAGGAGGAGCCCCGAAAGGGCCGAGCCTGCTTTCTACGTTGGGGGAGCCTACCATCCTTGGCCAGAGCATCCAGACGCTCACCAAAAAGACGGAGACCCGTGAAGGGAAGCCCAGTAAGAGCCTTATTAGCGGTAGTGTCGGCAGCCCACTGATGCAACCAAACTGACAGGCACATAGCCACCAACAGGGCCGAGGCCCTACCGCCAAGCCGGACGGCATCGTCCATGGCAGCCAGCGCAAACGCAATAGAATCAGAGCAAAGCAAGAGGTCCTTATAATCCTCCATATTCTTACCAGACAGGGCGGCCTCAGCAAGACGTCTGACCTTCTTTTTAATGGCGATGGCCACAATGGCCGCGGCGCAGACCGGGCGCAAACCATCCCCCACAAAGGTAAAGGCATGACAAGCCAACTGATCCATACGCCGGTCCGCACTATCACACAGCGTGGTAGTGTCGGGGGATGGCGTGACCAAAGTGTTAGATAGCCCCAGGACCGGAGCGTCCACCTCAGGAGGGTACGACCAGCGCTTAACCAAATCTGCCAAAAGTGGCAATCCTATAAAATCTATCCAACCCCTCGGCCTCCGAGGGTAACCTATTAGGATGTTCCCACTCCTTCAGAACCATACCTGGTCCGGGAACTCCAAGCGTTGCTTGCCAGGGTGATAGAGCTCGCCCTGCTTCTTCTTCGCTGCCTTAGGGGGGCAAAGCTCCCTCTCCTCTGGGGAGTCACGGCCATCATACACATCAAGGCCCTCATCCTCCTCGGCAAATAGGGACAACGCAGTGTTAAGGTGTCGCTTCTTGCTAGAGGCCTTGCCCACCGCCAGTCGGGCCAATTGCCGCTCAATGCTGGCCATGCTCAGCACCAGATCTGATTGCGACCCCCTGCTAGTATCCCCTTCACTGGGGGCTAAATGCAGGCACGGAGGGGTAGGAGATGCCGCAGGGAACGCAGGACTGGAAAGAGAAGCGCTCGGCACAGCCTGATCTGCAATAATACTTTGGCCGCACGGCACACAAACTGCGCCACCACCACTCAGAGGGGATGCCCCACACATGACACACAGCTGAGGCTGCTCCGAGGGGCCCTGATATTGTACCGGGAGAAACCACAAGTTGTTATCCCGTCTGCAAGACAATCATGAGCATCCCACAGCACATGCACCCAATAAAAAACCCAGTCGGATCAACTCCGACCAGCCGAGCAGCACCGCAGCACACGCAGGAGCTGGGAAGACCGCAAGAAGATCCCCAAGCGACAACGGGAGAGGGGCCAGGCAGACGGAGAGAGCCCCAGCAGCAGCAGCGTGGAACCCACGCAGACGAAGCTCCTTAAGGGGCAGGTCGCAGGGGGATGACGTGAAAAGCATCATCCCGCGGCCCCGCCCCCCCCACTAAAAGGCGGGAGACGCCGGCGCCCACACCAGCAATGGCGCCGACGTCAGAACAAAGGCACGGATCCTCAAGCGTCCCCCCCCCCGCAGTGCGCTCGTTGCGCGGGGATAAAGAAAGCCACAATCGGTGGAGCCACAACCCGACATCGACCGCCACCCCCCCCGCAAGTCCGCGGCAGTATCGCGGGATAGGGAAGCGGGAGGCGAGGGAGGGAGGAGGGGGGAGAACGCGCAGCACGTGGGAGCCACCGGTATAAGGTGGTAGAAAGGGGGGGAAGAAAGTCACCCCACATGAACAACCCCCAATAAAAACTCACCCCCAAGAAATGCACAACACCATGGGCAGCAGTGGTTCCTCCGTCCCCCTAGGCTCCCCATATGCCTATGGACCGGCTACCCTTCAGCAATAAGGTCGGTGGTCTGGAGCAAAGCTCACCGAGCACCTTGACCCAGCCACTCCCCTACCATCACCCGATCCATCAGCCGAGGCCGGGAGGCAAGAGGGTCCAGAAGCAGGTGGAAATAGGCTTGCAGGGCCACAGGCTTGGTTGCCCCGCTCGCCTGCGAAAACATAGAGAGCCATCTTCTGGTCTTCGCAGTCATGACTGCAGAGAAAACACTGGGGGTCTATTGGTGATTCCTGGCTTTTTATAGGGCCGGGAGGAGCCACAAGTCTTCTGCAGTCAACTGCGCCACCTTGTGGAGGAATACCCAGAAGTAATGATTGAATGAAACAGGCCGTGCTGGACACTTGGAAAATGTGAAATACAGTAGGATAAAATGTACAGATCTAATAATAGTGTTTGTGTAGCATAGACATCATAGAGCCGATACACGCCGTTGTTGTCCCGACCAGCGTTGCCTGATGGACTTGTCAGTCAAATCTTAAAGCGCCAGGACAGAGTGGCCTTATCCTTCTCCACGATGCTGGTCTTTTCCCTCACCGCATAGTCATACCCCTTAACACAGAAGTCCTAGATGCACAGAAAGGAAATATAAAAAGAAAAAAAAATTAGACCAAAAATATTACAAGATAAATACATATTAAATGCCATTACATTACATTTACTTAAAGAGTAATAAAAAAAAACATTTCAAACAAAATTTCTGGGTTGGGGTCCTTTAACCTACCATAAAGGGATTGTGGATGTGCCACTATATCCCCCAGGTTGTAAAACACAAATATAACTTTTAACAATAACACAATTTGGGATGCCCAGGGGTATAATTAAAAAAAAAAAGATCTGTCCCATGAGTTGGCATCCCCTTTAATAACAGTACTAACTATTAAAATATTTACATGAACCCAAAAATTAAACAAAAAAAAAAAGTGCACTAAGCAGAAAAAACGCAAAAGTTAAAAAAGTGCTTTAAAAATATTAAGGCAAAAACAGTAAAAGCAGCCGAAAAACCTAACACATTGAAATAAGGCCTCAACACAACAAAAAAGACATTATGAAAAATGAGCCCCAAAACTAACCTTTACTATTTGGCCATTGACACGGGAGTCCACCGGCTGCCTCTTCTTCATTGGTTCTTGATCATCTGGGGATGAGGAGTAGAGATGAGCGAACTTTTGAAAAATTCGATTCGACTGATTCGCCGAATTTTCCGACAAAAAACGTTTCGACCCGAATAAATTCGCGACGAATCGCTATTAAAAACGGCTATTTCTGAGCCTCCTAGAGCCTCAATAGGGTTGTAAACCATTCTGCCTTGCTGTAACACGCACAGGATGCGTGCTGGGTTAGTTAAATAATACTTTGAAGAAATATCACATGCAGATCAGAGGCATCGCTAATAGAATCGCAGAGCGGCACAATTGAATTCAAGAGAGTTGAAGTGGCATCACTATGAGGGGCAGGAGCCCAAACATTGCTTTAAAGAGACACTGGAGTTGGCAGCAGCAGGAGCCCAAAAATTGGATGAATCACACCCTGGAGTTGGCAGCAGCAGCAGGAGCCCAAACATTACTTTAAAGAGACCCTGGGGTTGGCTTCAGGAGCCCAAAAATTGGATGAATCACACCCTGGAGTTGGCAGCAGCAGCAGGAGCCCAAATATTACTTTAAAGAGACCCTGGGGTTGGCTTCAGGAGCCCAAAAATTGGATGAATCACACCCTGGAGTTGGCAGCAGCAGCAGCAGGAGCCCAAACATTACTTCAAAGAGACCCTGGGGTTGGCTTCAGGAGCCCAAAAATTGGATGAATCACACCCTGGAGTTGGCAGGAGTTGACAGCAGCAGCAGCAGGAGCCCAAACATTACTTTAAAGAGACCCTGGGGTTGGCTTCAGGAGCCCAAAACTTGGATGAATCACACCCTGGAGTTGGCAGAAGTTGGCAGCAGCAGCAGGAGCCCAAACATTACTTAAAAGAGACACTGGGGTTGGCTTCAGGAGCCCAAATATTGGATGAATCACACCCTGGAGTTGGCAGGAGTTGACAGCAGCAGCAGCAGCAGGAGCCCAAATATTACTTTAAAGAGACCCTGGGGTTGGCTTCAGGAGCCCAAAAATTGGATGAATCACACCCTGGAGTTGGCAGCAGCAGCAACAGGAGCCCAAACATTACTTTAAAAAGACCCTGGGGTTGGCTTCAGGAGCCCAAAAATTGGATGATTCACACCCTGGAGTTGGCAGGAGTTGACAGCAGCAGCAGCAGGAGCCCAAACATTACTTTAAAGAGACCCTGGGGTTGGCTTCAGGAGCCCAAAAATTGGATGAATCACACCCTGGAGTTGGCAGCAGCAGCAGCAGGAGCCCAAATATTACTTTAAAGAGACCCTGGGGTTGGCTTCAGGAGCCCAAAAATTGGATGAATCACACCCTGGAGTTGGCAGCAGCAGCAGCAGGAGCCCAAATATTACTTTAAAAAGACACTGGGGTTGGCTTCAGGAGCCCAAAAATTGGATGAATCACACCCTGGAGTTGGCAGAAGTTGGCAGCAGCAGCAGGAGCCCAAATATTACTTTAAAGAGACCCTGGGGTTGGCCTCAGGAGCCCAAAAATTGGATGAATCACACCCTGGAGTTGGCAGCAGCAGGAGCCCAAATATTACTTTAAAGAGACCCTGGGGTTGGCCTCAGGAGCCCAAAAATTGGATGAATCACACCCTGGAGTTGGCAGCAGCAGGAGCCCAAACATTACTTAAAAGAGACACTGGGGTTGGCTTCAGGAGCCCAAAAATTGGATGAATCACACCCTGGAGTTGGCAGGAGTTGACAGCAGCAGCAGGAGCCCAAATATTACTTTAAAGAGACCCTGGGGTTGGCTTCAGGAGCCCAAAAATTGGATGAATCACACCCTGGAGTTGGCAGGAGTTGGCAGCAGCAGCAACAGGAGCCCAAACATTACTTTAAAGAGACCCTGGGGTTGGCTTCAGGAGCCCAAAAATTGGATGATTCACACCCTGGAGTTGGCAGCAGCAGCAGCAGGAGCCCAAATATTACTTTAAAGAGACCCTGGGGTTGGCTTCAGGAGCCCAAAAATTGGATGAATCACACCCTGGAGTTGGCAGCAGCAGCAGCAGGAGCCCAAATATTACTTTAAAGAGACCCTGGGGTTGGCTTCAGGAGCCCAAAAATTGGATGAATCACACCCTGGAGTTGGCAGCAGCAGCAGCAGGAGCCCAAATATTACTTTAAAGAGACACTGGGGTTGGCTTCAGGAGCCCAAAAATTGGATGAATCACACCCTGGAGTTGGCAGAAGTTGGCAGCAGCAGCAGCAGGAGCCCAAATATTACTTTAAAGAGACCCTGGGGTTGGCCTCAGGAGCCCAAAAATTGGATGAATCACACCCTGGAGTTGGCAGCAGCAGGAGCCCAAATATTACTTTAAAGAGACCCTGGGGTTGGACTCAGGAGCCCAAAAATTGGATGAATCACACCCTGGAGTTGGCAGCAGCAGGAGCCCAAATATTACTTCAAAGAGACCCTGGGGTTGGCTTCAGGAGCCCAAAAATTGGATGAATCACACCCTGGAGTTGGCAGGAGTTGACAGCAGCAGCAGCAGGAGCCCAAACATTACTTTAAAGAGACCCTGGGGTTGGCTTCAGGAGCCCAAAAATTGGATGAATCACACCCTGGAGTTGGCAGAAGTTGGCAGCAGCAGCAGGAGCCCAAACATTACTTAAAAGAGACACTGGGGTTGGCTTCAGGAGCCCAAAAATTGGATGAATCACACCCTGGAGTTGGCAGGAGTTGACAGCAGCAGCAGCAGGAGCCCAAATATTACTTTAAAGAGACCCTGGGGTTGGCTTCAGGAGCCCAAAACTTGGATGAATCACACCCTGGAGTTGGCAGGAGTTGGCAGCAGCAGCAACAGGAGCCCAAACATTACTTTAAAGAGACCCTGGGGTGGGCTTCAGGAGCCCAAAAATTGGACGAATCACACCCTGGAGTTGGCAGGAGTTGACAGCAGCAGCAGCAGCAGGAGCCCAAATATTACTTTAAAGAGACCCTGGGGTTGGCTTAAGGAGCCCAAAAATTGGATGAATCACACCCTGGAGTTGGCAGGAGTTGGCAGCAGCAGCAGCAACAGGAGCCCAAACATTACTTTATTGAGACCCTGGGGTTGGCTTCAGGAGCCCAAAAATTGGATGATTCACACCCTGGAGTTGGCAGCAGCAGCAGCAGGAGCCCAAATATTACTTTAAAGAGACCCTGGGGTTGGCTTCAGGAGCCCAAAAATTGGATGAATCACACCCTGGAGTTGGCAGCAGCAGCAGCAGGAGCCCAAATATTACTTTAAAGAGACCCTGGGGTTGGCTTCAGGAGCCCAAAAATTGGATGAATCACACCCTGGAGTTGGCAGAAGTTGGCAGTAGCAGCAGCAGGAGCCCAAATATTACTTTAAAGAGACCCTGGGGTTGGCTTCAGGAGCCCAAAAATTGGATGAATCACACCCTGGAGTTGGCAGGAGTTGACAGCAGCAGCAGCAGGAGCCCAAATATTACTTTAAAGAGACCCTGGGGTTGGCTTCAGGAGCCCAAAAATTGGATGAATCACACCCTGGAGTTGGCAGGAGTTGGCAGCAGCAGCAACAGGAGCCCAAACATTACTTTAAAGAGACCCTGGGGTTGGCTTCAGGAGCCCAAAAATTGGATGATTCACACCCTGGAGTTGGCAGCAGCAGCAGCAGGAGCCCAAATATTACTTTAAAGAGACCCTGGGGTTGGCTTCAGGAGCCCAAAAATTGGATGAATCACACCCTGGAGTTGGCAGCAGCAGCAGCAGGAGCCCAAATATCACTTTAAAGAGACCCTGGGGTTGGCTTCAGGAGCCCAAAAATTGGATGAATCACACCCTGGAGTTGGCAGCAGCAGCAGCAGGAGCCCAAATATTACTTTAAAGAGACACTGGGGTTGGCTTCAGGAGCCCAAAAATTGGATGAATCACACCCTGGAGTTGGCAGAAGTTGGCAGCAGCAGCAGCAGGAGCCCAAATATTACTTTAAAGAGACCCTGGGGTTGGCTTCAGGAGCCCAAAAATTGGATGAATCACACCCTGGAGTTGGCAGGAGTTGACAGCAGCAGGAGCCCAAACATTACTTTAAAGAGACCCTGGGGTTGGCTTCAGGAGCCCAAAAATTGGATGAATCACACCCTGGAGTTGGCAGCAGCAGCAGCAGGAGCCCAAATATACACTGGAGTTGGCTTCAGGAGCCCAAAAATTGGATGAATCACACCCTGGAGTTGGCAGCAGCAGCAGCAGGAGCCCAAAAAATGGCCTAAAGACATAAATATGTTTTGCACCATTTGGAAAGTGTAAAACGTGGCACCATGCTGAATCTAGTCGCATGCATCAGGCATTGGTGGGTGGAAATCCTGGCTGATCCATCCCTGCTTCATTTTGACAAAGGTGAGTCTCTCCACATTTTTAGTTGACAGACGAGTTCTCCTCGCCGTAACTATGGCCCCCGCCGCACTAAACACCCACTCAGATGGCACGCTACTTGCCGGGCAGGACAGCTTTTCCAGGGCAAACTCTGTTAGTTGCGGCCACAAATCAAGTTTGGCTGCCCAGAAGTCCAGCGGATCCTCAAGGTGTGTTGGCATGGTCATGTCAAAGTATGACATGACCTGCTGGTTGAGGTCCTGCTCCAGGTCTTCCTGCTGCTCATGAGTAGCCTCACTATGCGGGTGTAGAAAGCTACTCATTAGCGACTGAAAACTGAGGCTGCTGCTGCTGATGGAGCTTCTGCTGCTGCTGCTGCCAACCCCCCCAGCGGCCATGGCAGTGGAAGGTGAGCGCAGAGGTCCCCTCGAGTCAGACCTGCGAGAGTATGGACCATGGCGCAGATAGGCATCGGCCAACTGCCTACGTAGAATTTCTTTGTAGTAGTTGAGTTTGTCCTCCCTCTCGGTGGGTTTAAAAAATGCCCCCATTTTGTGCCGGAAGCGAGGGTCCAATAAGGTGGACAGCCAGAAGTCATCCCGCCGACAGATGGAAACAATTCTGGGGTCACTACGCAAGCACGTGAGCATGCTTCGTGCCATTTGCGCAAGTGACTCGGATGGACTACCTGTCTCCATCTCCACTGCATACTGCCACGGTGTGCCCGGGTCCTCTGTCTCGCCTTCCTCAAAAACCTCTAGCTCCTCTGGCTGCTCCTGCTCCTCCTCTCCTGTCCGCTGACTAGATAAACCAGCCATTTCGCCAAGCCTAAACTGTGTTTCGCTGGGCAACTCCTCCTCCTCCTCTTCCTCCTCCTCCTCCAGTTCAGCTCCAGCGGGGTTCATGTGGCCGTAAGATGTAAACGCCATGTCTCCAGTGCCCTGACCAGCCATGGTTTCCAACATGTGCTGTAGTACATGAAGCAGTGGAATCACGTCGTTCATCCCGTAATCCTGCCGACTGACAAATAAAGTAGCATCCTCAAAGGGCCTGAGCAAACGGCAGGTGTCACGTATGAGCTGCCACTGGTTGACATTGAAGTTACACAGGGGAGTCCCCCTATCTGCTTGGATCATCAGGAAATCCGTGATGGCTTTTCTCTGTTCATATAATCAGTCCAACATGTGAAGGGTGGAATTCCAACGGGTGGAAACATCGCAAATCAGACTATGTTGGGGGATACCATTCTGACGCTGTAGCTCAAGAAGGGTGTGTTTGGCGGTGTAGGAGTGGCTGAAGTGCATGCAAAGTTTCCTTGAAGTTGTTAGGATGTCTTGCAGATGGGGGGAACACTTCAGAAACCACTTGACAACCAGATTGAAGACGTGAGCCATGCAGGGGGCATGGGTCAGGCTTCCTTGGCGCAGCGCAGACAAAATGTTCTTCCCATTGTCGGTAACCATGATTCCCATTTTAAGTTTTCTCGGAGTAAGCCATGTTTGGATTTCCTGATGAATAAATTTAAGCAGTTCCTCCCCTGTGTGACTCCGTTCGCCAAGACAAACCATGTGAAGCACTGCGTGACACCTCCGTGCCCTGCACACATGGTAGACTGGAGGGGCACTGAGACTTGAGCCTACAGTGGAGGGTGAGGAGATGGCGGAGGATGAGGAGGCCGAGTCGCACGGTGTCACAGGCCCAATGGGCAGAGAGCGCGGAGGCCGAAGCGGCGTGACCTGTCCAAGTTGCTGCTGCTGCTGCAAAGGGACCACATTCACCCAGTGGGCCGTAAACGACATGTACTGCCCCTGACCGTAGTTACAGCTCCAGATGTCGGCGCTGCCATGTATTTTGCTACACACCAACAGGCTCAAGGACTGGCTCACCTTCTGTTCAACAAAAGTGTGCAGCGCTGGTACTGCCTTCTTGGCAAAGAAATGACGGCTTGGGACTCTCCACCTCGGCTCGGCACAAGCCATCAGTTCTCTGAAAGGTGCAGATTCCACCACCTGAAAAGGGAGCGACTGCAGCACCAGCAACTTGGACAGGAGCACATTCAGCTTCTGCGCCGTAGGATGAGTGGGCGCATACTGCTGTCTCTTGGACATGGCTTCGCTGATGGATTGCTGGCGGGATGCATGACTTGGAGGAGGAGGAGCAATAGCGACAGAGGATGGGTATGACGCACAGCTGCCTTCGGCTGAGGTGCTGGAGCCTTGGCTGGCAGAAATTGGGAGCTCACTTGGTGAGGAAGCAGACTGGACCACCCCTTGGGAGCCTCGGTTCTCCCAGGTCGCTTTATGGTGACGCATCATATGTTGCCGCAGGGCCGTGGTGCCAACATTTGGACCCTGGCCACGCTTCACCTTTTGCCTACATATCTTGCATGTGGCCATGTTACCCTCCTGCGGATGCCTCAGGAAAAACTGCCACACTGCCGAGTAGCTACTTTTCCCACCCCCTGGCCTCACTGATTCACTGCTGCTGTTGCCAACTCCAGGAACCCCTGCTCCACTACCTCCCGATAAGGTAGACTGCCGCACAGCAGGTGCTCTACCCCGGCCCCGGCCCCGGCCGGCTCCAGCCTTTGGAAATGTGCCCCCATGCTGACTGCTACCACCTTGCTGCCTCAGCTGCTGACTCCGGGGCAACCTGCGCCCCTCTTCTCCTGATGATGACGATGAAGCCCCTTCCTCACCCGGCTCCCAAGTGCGATCGGCTTCATCGTCATCATCACCGAGTTGTGGCTGTACGTCACTGATGTTCGTGCATTCGTCAACAGTGTCTGGCGCAGGAGCTGGAACGCTCGCAGCACCCACGACACTGTCCACATCACTATTTGTCTGCCTAGCTAAAGAAGCCACCTCCATTTCTTGGCTGGGCAGTAGCTGCTGACTGTCCTCCTGTATCTGATCGTCCTCCTCACTAAAGAGTGGAGCTGAACCCAAAGCATAGGATACGTCGCTGGGGGAGGGAACGGCGTAGGACAGAGGCAATGGGAGGACAGGGAATGCTCTCGGGGCATGCCAACTCAGGGTTGTGTCAGAGGAACCTACCGACCCTAGACTGGGGGTCTCAGACATAAGTTGTGATGATGTTGTTGATGAGCGCGCCAACCAATCTACCACGGCAGATGCGTTACTGGTGGAGACCCGACCGCTAGCAGATACTGGCAGATTAGGTCTCTCAGCGTGACTCCTGCTGCTACTGGCCCCCAGTCTGATGCGAGCTCTGCCTGCGGAATCTTGGCCTCTGCCACTCCTCTTTTCACTTCCAGGCACTTGTCTGCCCGACATAGTCTAACTGGCGTGGTAGTAGGTGATATTTTAAGAACCCCCAGGCAGCGGTGGGTCTATATGAAACAGAATATAATGCACACCAAAAGTGAGCAGTAACACTCAGCCTCCAACAGGCCTGCCTAGTGTAAATAAGAGAGCTTCTTAGTGTAAAAAAAGAGGGGTATGCTATGTTACAGAATGGGATGCCCCAACAGCCAGCAGTGCACCTGGCAGCAGTAAGACTATGCACAGCAAAAGTGTCTTTATCAGGCCTAATTTCTATTAGAATAAGTGCAAATGGTTATTATGGTATTAAATAGAGGCTGGTGTAGTCACAGAATGGGATGCCACAAAAACCAGAGAGCATGCACAGCAAAAGTGTCTTTATCAGGCCTAATTTCTATGAGAATAAGTGCAAATAGTTATTATGGTATTAAATAGAGGCTGGAGTAGTCACAGAATGGGATGCCACAAAAACCAGAGAGCATGCACAGCAAAAGTGTCTTTATCAGGCCTAATTTCTATGAGAATAAGGGCAAATGGTTATTATGGTATTAAATAGAGGCTGGTGTAGTCACAGAATGGGATGCCACAAAAACCAGAGAGCATGCACAGCAAAAGTGTCTTTATCAGGCCTAATTTCTATGAGAATAAGTGCAAATGGTTATTATGGTATTAAATAGAGGCTGGTGTAGTCACAGAATGGGATGCCACAAAAACCAGAGAGCATGCACAGCAAAAGTGTCTTTATCAGGCCTAATTTCTATGAGAATAAGTGCAAATGGTTATTATGGTATTAAAGAGAGGCTGGTGTAGTCACAGAATGGGATGCCACAAAAACCAGAGAGCATGCACAGCAAAAGTGTCTTTATCAGGCCTAATTTCTATGAGAATAAGTGCAAATGGTTATTATGGTATTAAATAGAGGCTGGTGTAGTCACAGAATGGGATGCCACAAAAACCAGAGAGCATGCACAGCAAAGGTGTCTTTATCAGGCCTAATTTCTATGAGAATAAGTGCAAATGGTTATTATGGTATTAAATAGAGGCTGGAGTAGTCACAGAATGGGATGCCACAAAAACCAGAGAGCATGCACAGCAAAAGTGTCTTTATCAGGCCTAATTTCTATGAGAATAAGTGCAAATGGTTATTATGGTATTAAATAGAGGCTGGTGTAGTCACAGAATGGGATGCCACAAAAACCAGAGAGAATGCACAGCAAAAGTGTCTTTATCAGGCCTAATTTCTATGAGAATAAGTGCAAATGGTTATTATGGTATTAAATAGAGGCTGGTGTAGTCACAGAATGGGATGCCACAAAAACCAGAGAGCATGCACAGCAAAAGTGTCTTTATCAGGCCTAATTTCTATGAGAATAAGTGCAAATGGTTATTATGGTATTAAATAGAGGCTGGTGTAGTCACAGAATGGGATGCCACAAAAACCAGAGAGCATGCACAGCAAAAGTGTCTTTATCAGGCCTGATTTCTATGAGAATAAGTGCAAATGGTTATTATGGTATTAAATAGAGGCTGGTGTAGTCACAGAATGGGATGCCACAAAAACCAGAGAGCATGCACAGCAAAAGTGTCTTTATCAGGCCTAATTTCTATGAGAATAAGTGCAAATGGTTATTATGGTATTAAATAGAGGCTGGTGTAGTCACAGAATGGGATGCCACAAAAACCAGAGAGCATGCACAGCAAAAGTGTCTTTATCAGGCCTAATTTCTATGAGAATAAGTGCAAATGGTTATTATGGTATTAAATAGAGGCTGGTGTAGTCACAGAATGGGATGCCACAAAAACCAGAGAGCATGCACAGCAAAAGTGTCTTTATCAGGCCTAATTTCTACGAGAATAAGTGCAAATGGTTATTATGGTATTAAATAGAGGCTGGTGTAGTCACAGAATGGGATGCCACAAAAACCAGAGAGCATGCACAGCAAAAGTGTCTTTATCAGGCCTGATTTCTATGAGAATAAGTGCAAATGGTTATTATGGTATTAAATAGAGGCTGGTGTAGTCACAGAATGGGATGCCACAAAAACCAGAGAGCATGCACAGCAAAGGTGTCTTTATCAGGCCTAATTTCTATGAGAATAAGTGCAAATGGTTATTATGGTATTAAATAGAGGCTGGTGTAGTCACAGAATGGGATGCCACAAAAACCAGAGAGCATGCACAGCAAAAGTGTCTTTATCAGGCCTAATTTCTATGAGAATAAGTGCAAATGGTTATTATGGTATTAAATAGAGGCTGGTGTAGTCACAGAATGGGATGCCACAAAAACCAGAGAGAATGCACAGCAAAAGTGTCTTTATCAGGCCTAATGTCTACGAGAATAAGTGCAAATGGTTATTATGGTATTAAATAGAGGCTGGTGTAGTCACAGAATGGGATGCCACAAAAACCAGAGAGCATGCACAGCAAAAGTGTCTTTATCAGGCCTAATTTCTACGAGAATAAGTGCAAATGGTTATTATGGTATTAAATAGAGGCTGGTGTAGTCACAGAATGGGATGCCACAAAAACCAGAGAGCATGCACAGCAAAAGTGTCTTTATCAGGCCTAATTTCTATGAGAATAAGTGCAAATGGTTATTATGGTATTAAATAGAGGCTGGTGTAGTCACAGAATGGGATGCCACAAAAACCAGAGAGCATGCACAGCAAAAGTGTCTTTATCAGGCCTAATTTCTACAAGAATAAGTGCAAATGGTTATTATGGTATTAAATAGAGGCTGGTGTAGTCACAGAATGGGATGCCACAAAAACCAGAGAGCATGCACAGCAAAAGTGTCTTTATCAGGCCTAATTTCTATGAGAATAAGTGCAAATGGTTATTATGGTATTAAATAGAGGCTGGTGTAGTCACAGAATGGGATGCCACAAAAAACAGAGAGCATGCACAGCAAAAGTGTCTTTATCAGGCCTAATTTCTGAGAATAAGTGCAAATGGTTATTATGGTATTAAATAGAGGCTGGTGTAGTCACAGAATAGGATGCCACAAAAACCAGAGAGCATGCACAACAAAAGTGTCTTTATCAGGCCTAATTTATATGAGAATAAGGGCAAATGGTTATTATGGTATGAAATAGAGGCTGGTGTAGTCACAGAATGGGATGCCACAAAAACCAGAGAGCATGCACAGCAAAAGTGTCTTTATCAGGCCTAATTTCTATGAGAATAAGTGCAAATGGTTATTATGGTATTAAATAGAGGCTGGTGTAGTCACAGAATGGGATGCCACAAAAACCAGAGAGTATGCACAGCAAAAGTGTCTTTATCAGGCCTAATTTCTATGAGAATAAGTGCAAATGGTTATATGGTCTTAAACAGAGGCTGCTGTAGTCACAGAATGGGATGCCTCACAGCAGACTTAAGATCAGTTCAGTATATAAGCACAGTTAGTTAGTATAAGCAGCCTGAAAACGCTAACAAAGCCTGTCAGGCTGGATGAAAAAAAAAAAAAAAAACTCCCTGTGACAGGCTGACAGCCTCTGATTTTTCTACCTTTCCCTGTTTTTCGCTGACTTTCTGTCTGTCTCCTGTCTGTCTCCTGCCTGTTTCCAGCCTGTCCCTGTCTGTCCCTGCCTGTCTAACTGTCTCTCTCCCTGTCTACAGCAGCGTCCTGTCTCTCACGAATGCAATAGAGAAATGAGGAAAAGCAAGATGGCCGGCCTTAAATAGCGCTGTGACGTCACCGGGCTTGCTGGCTGCTGATAGGCTGCATGTGACTGTCCCAGCTTGCACTGGCGCGGGGTTGATGTCTGGACATGTCCCGTCCGCCATCTTAGAATGCCTGTAATGAATGGATGTTAAAGGAAAACTTCGAGCGATCGAATCGCGGGGAAATTCGGATTCGATCCGAATCGAATTTTTCCTGAAATTCGGATCGAATCCGGGTTCGCCCGGATCGATTCGCTCATCCCTAATGAGGAGGATGAGGATGTGCTGGGAAGCAGAAGAGCTGGATGCTTAGCTTTCCCCGAATGTGCTCCAGAAATAATAGTGTTTGTGTAGCATAGACATCACAGAGCCTAATAAAAGGCTCCTAACTCTTAAGCATTAATACTGCTTCCCTGATTGCCGCAGCAAACGCAAGGCGGTGTTCCGAACTATAGTGCCCAAGCCTACACCACATTATTATTGTTATTGTTTACTTATATAGCACCATCATCTTCCGTAGCGCTGTACAAAGTAGCTACAGACAGGGTAGAAACACACAGTACATAGACTGTTACAATTGCAGTGTTATAGAGTTTACAATGGATATTCTGAATACAAGATACAATAGGAAAGAGAGCCCTACCCTCGCGAGCTTACAGTCTAAAGGATGAGGGGTGAAGACGAGGGGGAAGGATCACAAACAGTCAGTATTGAGCTTTATGGCATGTGCCCTTTAGAAAATTGGTTAAGCCAGATTATATGCTTGTCTGAATTGGTGAGTTTTAAGGGCACCTTTGAAGGTTTTGAGAGTTGTAAAGTGGCGGATTGGGTGGGGGAGGGTTGGATATTGTTGTATTAGAGATGAGATGTAGGGAGGGGCCTGGTTGGAGAGAGCTTTGTAGACAAGAGTTAGATTTTTGAACAGGATTCACTGTGGGACTGGCAGCCAGTGTAGGGATTGGCAGAGAGGTGCAGAACTGGAGGAGCGAGAGGAGATCTAAAAAGAAGACAGCACTGGAGCCAGCGAGAGGCAGTGCACCTGACACTCAGTGCTCCACACCACATTTAACAAAACACTAGGCACTAGGTCTACAGTAAGTGCAATTTTTTGAAGACGTTTCGGTAGTAAATAGGTCTGACTTTCTCGTATCGTAAGTGTGCTATTTTTAGGTTTGTAACTGCAGAGTTCAATGAATACAATAAACGATAAAGAAAAGACAAAGAAAACAAGCTGCTGGCATACATATAAACCTACTCAACCATACGCTGTTCTTACTGCATTTTATTTGAATGTGTGTTTAAAGCTGTCACGAAACAAAATGATGTACAAAAATGAAACTGGTTCAGAAGATTTGGCAAACTTCGCTGAAACACTTAGACAAAGACCTTGAAATAACATTTCTACCTAAATTAGATGCAATCTAGTAATGTAATTATCTAATTTCTTTCCTCCTAGGCCTCTAGCTGGATGAGAGGATGTGTGTAATTCAAGCATGTCAATTTGCCTTGCCTCATACTGTTCTTATCAGGGAAGAAATTATAGGAGCTGTGAATAGAATGAGGGATTTGTCAGTGAAAGCTCCTGTTGAACATACAGTAAAGGGCAGCAACCAAAAATTAGCGTTTCTGTGTATCCAATCCAGCTTTTCAGCTTGTTCATTTAAAAATTCCACTTCTGTAACATAACAAGGAGCTACACTGTGTTGTAAAAACAGATTACTGGATAATGGCATATGAGCATGGCAATGCTTTTTTATGTATTCTATTCTAATCTGTCTTGTAGAATAAGTGGCACTGTGTCCTTTCTATAATCCTGCATGCACATTGAATATGATTTACAAAACAAGTCTTTTTCCACATAACCTGTGTTTACAGTGGGCAACCAATGAAATGGGTGATTTATCCTGAAACAGGCTGGTTATTTGCAGGTAATAAAGATCAAAAATGACTCTTTGGGGAAATTGTCCCATTACCTTAAGAGTGCCATTTTAATGGTTCCATAGCCCAGTGGCTGAAAAAATTAAAGTTAACATAGCTCTCATGAAGAATTCCAGAAAATCTAAAAAGTCTTCACCAAAGTTCAGAATAGTAAGGGAAGCCTTGTACAGACCTTTCTGCTCTGGCATCGGCCGTCTCCTTGATAATTAATATCTCAAATAACAATTGCATACATAGCATCATTTTTTTATTCATAGAAGCAATCCAAACAAGTATAGATGCACCACAGATAAATATGTGTAAAAGGTAAAAACATGTGAATTATTTTCTTGTGTTCCAGTAGATAAATACTTACTGACAGCTTTCTCGCCTGGAGAGGACATTGCTGCTGCTTGAATATAGGAATACAGGAAACTTGGAAACAGTGTGCTGATAAGTAGGTCTGGGGGAACAACGCTAACACACGTTTATTTACATTCCATAAGAGGAAAACAATAAGGCAGAACACCAAAAACCTGACAAAAAGGGAGTTTTCCTTTAAGGTTCCCCCACAGACTAGACAGTGGACACCATGGCATTTATACTGCAAACTGTCATAAGTAAAAAATAAAGCAGAAGGATGGATATAGATAGATAGATAGATAGATAGATAGATAGATAGATAGATAGATAGTATGGCTGCATGTATTAAAGAATGGTACCCACTATGAATAGATGTTTCACCATGGAGACTAAATTCTCACTAAACCCTTTTATTTTCAAACAATTAAAGCAGACCTTGAGTAAAAAAAGGCGTAGTAAAAGTAAATTTGAGGGGGTTTAACCCTATGTAGATCTTTTGGAATAGTATGTAGATGTTGTACCCGTAAACTGTATGGGAGTAGCCATCTTGCACACATCTGATAGCCCTGCTTCTGAAAAACGCTGTCCTAAAGTCAGAATTGCCTTACATCTCTGTGCAATTATCCCTAGATGAAATATAACAGATGCATAAAATACATGTTCATGACATGTTTCTGGGAGAATATCCCCTTAGTAATACAAAAACATAAAACATAAAGTAAGGACTTGCCACGTGTATCAACCATCCATACCGGGGTCCCCAACCTTTTTTAGAATGAGAGCTATTTTCAGCACTGAAAGGTCACATGGCCCCTTCCTTACCTTTAGGCCATGACTGCAATGACTGCCCCACATTTGGATTGTAGCTCATCATGAATAAAGAAATCAATCCCCTCCAACACCCAATCACTCTAAAGAATTTGAGGAGCTAGCCATCAATGCATGGGTAGACAAATAATGATAGGGGATAAACACCATAAATGAATATCAAATAAACAAGATTAATCTAAGATTTATCAACAGGGTGCTTGGTATAATCCAGCCATTGAAGGATCATTTTGCACTCTCTCCTGATGGGTCCTAGAGAAGAAAGTCCTACGCCACTAACATGATACTTTGTTCTTTTCTGGGGACATAACCCTAGTAACTAATGTGTTCCAGTAACTAATTCCATAAAATGACTATGATTTATTTTGTGATGTTCTTTCCCATTTTGGGGTTTTGTAATTTTCAGCTCACTATAATATGTACCAAACCTTTGATATGTGTGTGCTTTTGATGATAAGCAGAGGGAGACAGGTCTCTAAAAGGGGATAATGTCTGGCATGCTGTGCTTAAGCTGTCATCCACCAGTTCAGCCGCAGAAACAGAAGAAATTAAGAGGGCTCTTATTCGTGAATGAAAGACGAGGCATGAGCTTCACAGGAGCTGCTGTCTCCTTCACAACTGAAGGGTTTGAAAGATGAGGAAAAATAATGTAGGTAAAGAAGAAACTCTCTGAAATTGTTCCATGAATAAACTTCCTACTACTTCTTCCACTACTACTAAATAACTTACAATGCCTAAAGGTTGCAGCACCCCAAGATGTTTTATTGCCATAGTGCTTCACTTCTGTACGTGTTCAGCTTCTCTTTGTTACCAACAGGTTAGCGCCATAGCCTTGAGTGCCCTACACCATCTATCTATCCTTCTATCTATGGTCTGTCTTTTCTATTTACAGTATGTCTTTTCATTCTATATATTTGACTATCAGTCTTTTCATTATATCCATTCATCTATGGTCTGTCTTTTCTGTCTATCGATGTCTTTTCATTCTATTTACCTATCAGTCTTTTCATTCTATCTATCCACCCATCTATGGCCTGGCTTCTCTATCTGTGTCTTTCCATTCTATCTATCTATCTATCTATCTATCTATCTATCTATCTATCTATGTATTCTATCTGTGTATTCTATCTGTGTATTCTATCTATCTATCTATCTATCTATCTATCTATCTTTTCATTCTATCCATTCATATATGAGCTGCCTTTTTTATCTATCTTTGTCTTTTCTTCTATCCAGCCATCCATCAGTGGTCTGTTCTATCTATCTATCTATCTATCTATCTATCTATCTATCTATCTATCTATTATATCTATCTATGTATTCTATCTATCTATTTATTAGTCTATTTATTCTATCCATTCATATATGAGCTGCCTTTTTTATCTATCTATGTCTTTTCTTCTATCTATTCTATCTATCCAGCCTTCCATCAGTGGTCTATCTATCTATCTATCTATCTATCTATCTATCTATCTATCATCTATCTATTTCATTCTATCTGTATCTATCTCTCAATCTTTTCATACTATCTATCCATCCATCTGTGGTCAGTCTTTTTGTGGGGGGGGGGGGGGCTCCAGCAATCTGAATGCCACCCCAAAGCCTGTTACTATGTGGCAATTTTCGCACAGGAACGGCTGTTGGGACCGCTTTAATGGAGCCTAGCCCAGTTTCCCAACATCCCTGCTCAGCAGCTGCCAAAGATTAGAGAAAATATGCTGGGAACCCTCTAGCAACCTCAGAGCTCAAAGTCCTATCAGATGGTCTGTTAGGCTACCTAAGCTGCTCTTGCAGGCAAATGTTTTGCGTTAATAGTGTGCGGTCAAAAGTTTTGCATTTGGCAGCCAAATATAAATGTTTTTGACGAGAATGATGCGGGGTCACCCCTCTCCAAGGCTACCAGCCAGCACACTAGGCACAGGAACATGGTCCCCAAGGTTCGAAGGCCAAAAGTCTGGCCCCTGACCATGCCAGAACACCGGGCCGCTATGCCCTTCATGCCATTCAGTGCAGGTCCAGTGCTCTTTAAGGGGTGAACATTGGGCATGCGTCAATGGACACTGGGCTCTTCCGTACCCCCTGCTAATTTTTTACCATTCCTTGTTCCGTTCTGCCTACCATTGTTTTCTTCTGTTAGCACTAATGGGAGGCTCTCCTGTAAATGAGATTATAAGCAAGACAGGTAATATTTTGGACCATCTCCAGTGGGGTAAGGCTATGTTTGGGGTGGGAGTTGACAGCTTCAGGGCAGGGCCGGCGCCTGGTTATGTGACGTCCTTTGCGAGACTCCCGTATGGTCCCCCCCGGGTGTGAAAATAGTATTTGCCATTAAAAAAAAGGCTTAAATTCCCTAACACCCCAACCAATCTCCCCGTCAAAACAAAGCTGGCAGAAGCTGGCAGAAGAGATCATGTATAAACTACCCCCCAACTTGGAACCAATAGACAGCTCGTGTACTACTGTGCACTTTTCAGTCAACCTACCATTCCCATTCCTGAGAGCTCAGGAGAAAGGAGAAACCACTTACCAAACAAGGCACAAGGCTCCAGCTTCCTGATGGCGGCGTGACAACACTTTCTTTTTCTTCTTCTTCTTAGTGGCCTCCCCCACTCTGTGTGTGCTCCTACCTGCCCATTCAAGTGAAAAGGCAGACAGGGCTGTTCACAGAACAGGGGAAGCCACTCTGTGCATTCTCCAAGATGATGGTGCCCAGCACTCAAGGTGCCTAGCGAAGCTCTAGGGGAGGGAGGCAGGGCAGAGGGGTTGCCCAACACTAGACTTCTTTAACCCCACAAACACACATACAAATTGCTTCAGGGATATCCTTAAGTAATCTTCAGATAATGGCAAAAAATTAGACAAAGAAAGTCTTATAAACCAATGCATTATTTAAAAGGGTTTTAAAGGGAGTTTTCAGGAGATATTTAGCATTTTATTTACTAAACAGACCCAATCAGGTAAATGGAGATCCTTCTCTATTCTAAAAAAAAACTGGATGGAGGAGACACATGGCTTAATTAATTACTAATTAATTATTAATGTTCTTCATACACTTGATGGTCTTTCATTCAATTTGGTGACATTTGCCTGCTTTATTTGCTTTCCAGGAGACCGAAACAAACAATCCACATTCTGAGTAGTACTTGGATTTGCATGCCTGCAAGAGTTTACTTGCGTAAATGTGGCCAAACTGCAATAGAACAAAGCAAGCACTAGGTACAGGCTTCTGTGAATGTGCCATCAGTTACACCCCATTCTAAACTGAAGGCTTTCAGATAAAGTAAACATAGAAATCGTAGTAGTAACTATCTACTAAGGTTTACTTATGTGCTAATGTTTCAAAGGCTTATATTTGAAAGCACCAGATACAACAGAAAATAAGTTCAGCTGTGGTTGGGCTGGTGTAAGAAATGACTATCAATAGCAATAGCTCAAGCGTTACTGTATGACATAATTTCACATTTTCTCTGCTGCACTGAATGATTCTGTGATTCCTTGCTCTTTTATTACCTGCCATTGTCCTTTTAAGACCTCTGTTTCATTTGTAGTTTCTAATGGAAATCTTATCTTTAGCTGCAGATAAGTCCACAAATAATTAGTGTTTAATGATAAAAAGCCAGCCACATTCAATATTTTTCTCTGTACTTAAAGTTTAACCCCTCTGGCTTCAAAGAAAACTAAATATTCATTCTTTAACTTCAAATATTCACTTTTATCATTCAAGCAGTGAATTTAATATGAGTTTCCTCTGGAGACGAGATCCTAGTATATACATTTATATATTGATATACATATATTTATATATATGTTAGAAGACGTAAATTTTTTAGTTACTTTTAAGTAACTAAACACTCTCTGTAGACCACAGCATAGCAATTGATAAGAAAAAAGTAAAACAGTTCCAGTACAGCAAATAACGCAAACATTTAAAGATACAATAATTTTTTAACCTCATTACAAAATAGGACAGTTGCTTTGCTGTACAGAAAGCAAAGCATGGGGGGGGTGGAAAATTAAAGCAAAGTATGGTTTAAAGTTGGATGCAAACTATTATAGCACATGTGAGCCCACATGTGAGCCTAGTGCAGTGATGGCAATTTTTTTAGGGACAAAATGCCCAAACTAAAACACAATACTTTATTTAAGAGCCGACCTGATGGCTCTGCGCCAGGGGGAAAATGAAAGCAAAATAAAATGCGTGTACTGGAAAGATGACAGGTGCCCACAGAGAGGGCTCTGGGTGCTGCTGCTGACACGGGTGCCATAGGTTTTGCCACCACTAGCCTAAGGGTTTAACACAAGGCGTGTGGGTAGGGGGGTCTTCTTGGGATCCAAGAGGTCTTTGGGTAGCAGTGGGTGTTACAGGTGTTGACAGTTTCTCATAGCTTCCTTTTCAATAACGGGTAGGCTGATTCATCATTAGCGGCAGGTAGCGACAGATGAGCGTCAGTAGCAGGCATTTTCAGAGCGCCCGCTAGTAGTCGCAGTGCTCAGCCGTGGGTCGCTACTTTATAGCGACTCAGTCGCTGTTCAGTAATGTTGAATACATTGTGAGGAGTCGCTAATTGACCAGTACAGCTCTGTATGGGAGCGCATGTTAGCGACTGCTCATAGCGACCGACTCACACCATATTCAGGAAAAAAACAGCCTCCCAAATCTCTGGCGCTGAAAAATACTTGTTTGAAGCCCAGAGCGCAGGAGGCGGTGTGTTTAAAGTCTGTTTTCAAGCATCTATCAACTAGTAACAAAGCAAAAACATATGGAATTACATTGTAGCAACATTGTAACATGAACACTTTAATGCCAGACCTGTAATGTCATTTCTGAAGAAATTTTTCAAAAATGTAAAAAATTTTAAAAAACAGCTTTTTCAGTGCCAGAAGAGGTCACAGAATTATTTGTGATTTTTGGGGAAAAAAAAAAAAAAAACAACCCCGTTTAAAGAGAAGAAAAGGTTCGTCCATTGAAATGTATGGGGGAGCCACAGGTAGCGAGAGGTCATACCTGGCGCTGTGCAAGGCTGAACGCTGTCGCTGTTCGCAGAGGCTTTGAAAATGATGAATCAGACGCTACATGCCATAGCAGCAGCCCAGTCGCTAAACAGATTCTGCTTGATAAATGTGGAATTGCGTGCCGTGTCTGGCGTTGACCAGTCGCTATCTGTCGCTACCTCTCATTAACCAGGCGCTACCTGACGCTATCCTTTCTTAAATAACCCCCTTAGTTGAAAGGCTCGCATGATTCTTCACACTCTGTACTGGCAGTTTGGCTCTATTCCTTCCCTACACATCTGCTTAATTCTACTATAGCTCTTCAATCAGCTAAACCTTCTAGAATCGGTTCTATTTTCCATCTCTAAACTTTTTTCAAGCTGAGCCCTAAAGTGACAGTGTCAGTTACCCAATCCTGTGCAGCAATATGACTGGACTGATCTGTCAGTCGCAATTCTACAGCTGCCATGCAGAGACCCACCCCTGCTAGTATCAGAGGAGGATTTTGGTGATAAGGTAAGTTGTTTTACTATTTTAACAGCCACAGTGGGCTTACCATAGGGGGACTGAGGGATGCCTGGAGGGTTACAAAAAAGAGAACTTCCTCTTTAAACTACATTAACCTTTCTTTGGATGAACTTGACAGAATGTTGAAAGTAAAGCAACTTACAAATGCAGCACATTTGTCTGGTGCTGTAGCTCAAGATCCCATAGCGCACAATTGGCCGAAATGGATTGATTGGCCGGCCTATGTCAGTGCCTGTTACATCTGCTGCCGATTATCCCAGCGCCTGGTGAGCGCCACTTTGTACTTTTCTGCCACTCCCCAGCATATGACAATGTGGCTTTTGGGCAAACAACGACTAAAATGCAGCCAAAAAGCACAAGAGTGTCCCCTTTGCCCCCAGCAGTGATTTCTGGTTATTGTAAAAATGAAACGTGCACCAGTGCTGGCAAAATACAGCGCCAAAGATTTAATGGAGGAAAAATGTCATAAATATGCTGTGGAGCACCGGAAATGCAACAGGACTAAGTAACGCTCACCAGGCGCTGGGAAAATCAGCAGCAGGTGCAACAGGTGCTGACATAGCTAACCCAGTAGTGTTCTCTGTAGCATCTTATAGCGCCAATGTAGACCACTGCACAGCACCTGAAGAAAAAAATGCCAGCACTCTGGAACTGGTGCTATAGCCACAAAACCGATGTGGACAGACGCACATCATAAATTAGGCCCTAAGAGAAATTACACTGATTTCTCTGTTTTACCACCATCCCCTGGGCAGATCTTTTACTGCATGTTCAGATAAAAGCTATGTGTTAAAGTAGAGCAACACCCTTATCAGCCGACAAATTTCTTATCAACGGGGAAAACGAGATATAGGATCCTCACTGTCTGAAACCCCAGAATCTTGTGGCTTATGCGTGCTGTCATGCTAAGCCATTCACATAGGCTGGCACAGAAGCACATGCATCCACCAGAGGAAGACTGGGAATGTGGTCACTCAATGTTCATAATGCCATGCTTGACAACAGAGCTTTATGCCGTGCATTAATATGGACAGTATAGAGAGCTGATTGGGCAAGTTATACAAGTAAGTATACAGGCAATTCCAGGGGGTTTCACAAGGTGGGGTATCCCAAACCAGAATACACCTGTTACATAGAACAAAAACTAGCATGGTCAAAATCCTGGGATTTGGTCCACTTTAAAGCGGACCTTCACCCTGAATAATATTCTATATTTTATTTTTCCCACACCCTGTACATTCAGATTGCTCACATTAAAAATCATCCTACCTGCATCTACTGCATGTTATGAGCCTTTAAACATCCAAGATGGCGTCTAATGGAACATCAGGCGGCATGCAAACAGGAAGTGACTTCTGACTGTGCTGCTCTGCATTTTGGGATTGCTGACCTTTTCCTGACCCCAGCTCTGCTCTGTCTGAGCACAGCACAGTAAGTGTGATGCTTCTGAGTCAAGATGGTGGCGCCCGTATCCTAAAGTCCTGAACAGAGTTGCAGCCCAGTGGGGGAAAGAATAATAAGTGACTAAAAACCTCAAATATATTTATTTTAGATGCTTGGGAATCGTTTTATAAGGGATTGGCTTTTCAATAAATCATGGTGAAGGTCCGGTTTAAGTAAGGCTGTGGTGCCTAGTCAGAAACAGCTATACCTTTGTAGATACTGTGCCCAAAACAATCTTATGTGGGCGGGGGGAAATACAACCACATCTCTGTGTCTGGGGACTGGACTACAAAAAAAGGTTAAAACTCTGCTTTCACAGCAGCACAGCAAGATGCCCTATCTGCATGGTGGATAAGCACCACCAACATCCCTTTGGAGCAGAGACAAGCAGCTATCGCCCCACCTGCCGGCAGTGAGCTACACCACTGTGAGCCGTTATTCCCCCCCCCCCCTTGCGCGTGTTGCGTGAGTGAGCCTGTTGCCTTACCTTCTTCCTCTCTCTCCCAGCTGATGGCAGGAGAGAGCAGCGTGGCGCCTTCCACCCCACCTCCTCCTCCCACCTGTGCTGGAAGGGGGATAGTGTGCTGGGGGCTCCAAAATCCTGTGGGGGGGACAGTGTGTACATGAACTTTGGGAGTGCGCACATGCACATTGGTAGTGTGTCTGGGAGTGCTGGTCTAGGCTCCAATGTCGTCTAGCAACAGGAGGAGAGGGGAAAAGCACAGCCAGGGTGTCTTATGCTAGGAATCTTACAGACCCTGTCCATTATGCTGATTATTATGCAGCATCAGAAAGGGCCACACCCACATATTTCAGAAGAGAAATCATGAGGTGAAAGAGTAAATCTCAATATCTCTGTCATTTCTATTTCAATTTCAAATACTGTTTGGGACAGTGTAGCTGACGCAACGGTGAAACAATTAGCTTTGCCTGCAGTAGGACTTTATCGCTATACACTAAGTTTTACTTTTCACTTATGTATTTATGACCAATTCCCCTTCACACTAAAGTCTGATGCTATTATCCATAATTTCTATCTAAAAGGTCTGCTAGCTGGCTTGCTGGTGCAAATACAGTACACAACTTTGATTTTCGTACCTGTTGACAGCAGGGGACCAGTGAGCTGAAAAACTGTAAATGACTCCAAGATTAATGTAAACAGCATGAAACAGCATATTACCCAAAAAGAATTTATTCTAATGAGTTTCAAATAGACATGCCTGCTTACATAAACATGCAGTCACCTGCCTGTAACTCTCAGTGCTCGGATTTGAAAGACTCCCAGCTGGCTGACTACAAAAGCAACACCTCTCTCCCCATATATTGTGTTATTCCTCTCCCTGAAATGTAATTACATGAGTGCAGCTTCACTCTAAAAGCACAGACCAGTGTGGGTTACCAAGGAGATTTTAACCCCCTTTTATGTTCAATGCAAATCTTAGTGTTAAAATGTTATTTGTAAGTTTCAGACCTTCTAACTGCTTTATAATGTACCAAGAAATGTGAATGAGACCCCAGACACCATCATAAAGGCTTAGAAAAAAACTCAAAAGATTTGGCACATTTGTCCAGTCACATTGTCTTTCCCAACACTCTGGGAGCATTCACAGTACTCCCCATTACTTTCCCTTTACATTTGTGTTTGAAGACCCAACACCTATGTTTCACTAAGAACCAACAATCCAGCAGCATGAATCAGTTATAATAATATGGGTCTTGAAAGCACAAATCCACTCATGGTGACATTCTGGGAGATTATTATTAAGTTACAATTCATTTTTTCATAAGTTGGGAGGTGACATGATCTTGGTTGGGGTCCATTAGGGCAGTTAATATGACTTTGTTATATTTGTTCAGAACGCTTCCTATTCCTATCCCAAAGGCAGATTTAAAGAAATTTCAATCTAAAATGTTGAGATTTATTTGGGCAGGCAAAAGTAGAAGAAATCTATACATAAGGGAGGCTTTGGTGTCCCAAATTTATATAGTCATTATGTTACTGCTCAATTAGCCTAACTCACACAGACTTTTATTAGTGGAGAAAAGCCCAGCTGGGTAATGGTAATAGAACAGAAAGCTTGTGATTTGTTTTCCATTTATTCTCTCATGTGGATAGCTAATGTAAGAAGACCAGCTATATTATGTCTAACTGTCTGTATTGTCTAATGCATTAGCACTTCGTTATACTATTTGCAAAAAACACAACCTTATTTCCAAACATACACCTGTAGCCCCCTAAGGGAAATTCCTTTTAGCACTCTTTTAGCCTGGGAGAAGAAAAAAACACACTTATTGCCTGGGAAAAAAGAGCATATCTAAAATGGTGGACACAGAAATGTCTCTATAGAATTGCAGACTTTATGACTCCAAGTGGATTACAGAGTTTGGCAATTATTAGAGACAAATTTCAGCTTCCTTTAACCCGTCTCCTAAACACCAGCTACGTAAATTTTACATACCTGACTTTCCCTCCTGCTAGCAGTCAAAACAAGGCACTCACCTTCCCCCTCAATCAATCCGTCAGTGTCTCCACTTCACCTGGGGGGCCTCCGATCTCCCCTGTACTCTTTCACCTTCAGTAGAGAGCCTGGAATAGGGCATCTCCAATTTAGCTGCCGTTGGCAGCCTCTGTGTGTCCCTCCTGCTGGGTCCTCTCTTCACCGGGGGGGGACTCTGGTCCCCCCCCCCCCGAGGTCTTTCACGGTGAGGAGAGAGCCTGAAAGAGTCCGTCTCCCATGCCTTTGCCGAAGCCGTTAGCCCCAGTGACATCATCCAGCTCTCGGCACTGAGTTGTTAGATGTCGGGGTGATCACTGGAAGGAGGTTAGAGGGGTAGGGGGCTGTGACTCCCCAACCCACCTTCAGCGATAACCCCCAGCAGCTGTCATCGGATCGCCGTGGGACAGTATTGACACAGGATTGGAGGTGAGTGTTAAAATAAAAAATAAATAAAAGTCATTTTTTGTTTGTGTTTTTTTATGCTTAACCCTTTGTGAACTGGTAAGGAATCCAGTTCACAAGGCTTAGGGGGATGACAAGTCACCTGGGGCCAGCAGGTAACTATGTCATTAACCCCCAGGTGCCATTAACCCCCAGCCCCCCATTACCTGCTGCCCCAAAGCTGGTGTGGGCAGAAGAGCCCAGGGCCATTTAGGCTGTGCAGGCTTTTAACCTGCAGGGTGGGGGGCCACCAAGGCTGGCCCCAGCATCCTGTTCTACAAGCCCCCATAGCTGGTCCCCAAGCTGGTTATGCTAGATGGGGGGCTCTCAAGCCATTATTATTTGATTTTTAAGGGTTTTTAACCCAGGAGGGGAGACCCAATGTCATTTTTTAAATAAACCCTTTGTTACCTATAACCCAGCAGGTATAAAAGCAGCAGGAGAGCAGAAGCTAAAGTGATTAGCGTGGGACACAGTGCCCCTGGATGGATGGGCCCCCCATTACCTACCTCACCAAAAGGGTTATTAAAAAAAAACAGCAGAAAAATTACAAACAAGACATTTCATGTTAAAGCCTAAACTCTGATGCAAAATAAAATATGTAATTTTCCTGGAAATTCGTGCAAAAATCACAGTTAAGCAAAGTTAAGAAAAATGACCTGTCAGCAGAGGGTGCCAAAATCTCAAGTAGGCTGGCAGTAAAAAGAGTTAAAAGTTTCTATGCATGTTGAGTATTTTTCTGCTCAGGGGACCTTGTGTTCCAGATTTTTAACTCAATTGGATGCAGTTATTATTATTATTATTATTATTATTATTATTATTAATAATGTCTCTTTATAAAGTGCGATAATCTTTCACGTTGCTGTACAATTTTGCCTATGATGGATTTCTAGCCACGCATATCCATCATAGACCATGTTTTTTTAACCATCTGGGGGTCCGTCAAAGATACCATGCTTCAACCACGGTGGTGCAGGGCCAGGCATAGGGATAACGCAGTTTGCAGATTAAGTCTTACGACTGGTGAGTGCGTCATAGGGAGTTAATATAATTAATATATAACTGCTAAGGAAAGGAAGCCACTAGCATTCTTTGACTTTTATATTTATCTTTGTACTATTATAGATCGCTGTTATACTCAGCCCATCATAGATCTAAAGAGCAGTGTACTCCACAGCTTGCGTTGCTGAAAATCAACATGCTTTGTACTGGATATGATTATATAGAATGTAGGTACCAAACGTTCTTATCTTAAATCTTAATGTATGATAAATGGTTTAAACTAAGAACTAAAATCTAATCCTAATATGATGATCCATATCTATTTTTTACTTATCCATACAGTCGCTAAATGTCGCTGAGGAAGCCAAAGTGCTGAAACTAGTACACCCGACTAAAGGATACAGCATCAGCCACTACATAATACATATTCTTTGAGTGGAATCAGTATAGTCACATTGTAAAGGCAACATGGTGTGATATTGTTGATATTGAATGACTATTTTAACAACATGATGCAAGTAAATTATGCATGGTCAATTGCAAAGGTGTAAATTTGTCTGGGACATGCCGATTTCCTAGAGCACACAAGTACATGATTTTGTAGCCTTGAAATTGTACCATCTTGAAGGGGAAACAAGGTGGTGGGGGTCCAACTTTAGTTGACACCAAAAACTAAATTGGTGAAACAATAGGGTTGATTCAGAGACACATTCACATGCAGTTTCGCATGTGTCTGTGTATTTATTTTGAATGTTTGCCTTATTTTTTGGATTTTACGTTACTTTCTCCATGCGTATGTTCGTTCACGTTAACGCGTATATGCGCTTTGGATGGACGGAACAAAATCTGAAATTTGCGTTAGTTCGGATAAGTTATGGATCTAAATCTGAAAATTTTCGTTAGTTCAGATAAGTTACGTTATTGGGATGGGCTTGCGTCTGATTCAGAGACCTGATTGCCAATGGACCACCGCCCTATAAACCGTTTTCCTTTCCGCTCCACTTACGGGACCATTTTTGACTCGGATTACTATTGTTGCCTGGTTTTTATAATACCGCCGACATGCCCAACGTCATGGGTGCGATCGATTGCACACACGTTGCATTGGTCCCTCCTGAGTACACCTATATGTAAGTTAATTATGTAATTTTTTAATAATTTTTAGCCAAACTTAATTGAAACTATCTACTAATCCATCCTTCTCAAGTGTCCTTTTGAAACAGTTTACAATGCATACCTTAATCCCTCCTTCTCAAGTGTCCCTTTGAAACAGTTTACAATGCATACCTTAATCCCTCCTTCTCAAGTGTCCCTTTGAAATAGTTTACAATGCATTCCTTCATCAATTATTTTCATGTAGGCCTAATAAGACCATTTTAATGCTGACCTTAATTAGTCATTAGCATGTTAAACTTTCTTTTCTAACACATCCATATAATATTTGTTAAACTACTTATGTACGTTGTTATTTTTTTTGAGATTGTAGAACATGTTTTTTTTTGGGTGTTAGGAGTTAGTGTTTTAGTTGGTTACCTTGGCTTGCTGTAATTTTTTTGATTGTTGTTTCAGGAACCACAAGATGGGCCACTCGCTGAATATCCAAGCAGTGGTTGGGCCGGACATGCGACTCCTTAGTGTACTTGCAGGGTATTCAGGCTCATCCCATGATGCTTATATATTGTGGAGCTCCAGATTATTTCGTCGGTTTGAGTCTGGAGAATTATCTGGTGGATGGCTCCTGGGTAAGTTTGCTCAAATTCCATCATTCCCTTTTCACTGTATGGCTATGAATATAGTTGATGACCCATGTCTTAACCTCTGGCTGTTTTTATCCCTTGATGACATGTTAAACAATAATGTTGCTTAGAATGTGTAATTTATGTAAGTATTTTGTTATTCTTTCAGGGGATTCTGGATCCGCTCATGCCCTGGCCCCTGACGCCCGTTCTTCGCCCGCAGAATGCGACCCAGGAGTCGTATAATCGTGCCACCGGAAGACCCGGGCCGTAGTGGAGAGGGCCTTTGGACTGCTGAAGTCCAGATTCAGATGTTTGGACCATACAGGGGAGGTACTGCAGTATGACCCCAACAAGGTCATCCAAATCATCATAGCATGCTGCGTGCTGCATAATTTTTCCCTGATACAGCGTGTCCCCCGTTATGTGAATCTGCCCCCCTCTCCACCCAGGCAGGAGGCAGATGACATCTATGATGCCCCCCTAGTGCCTCTGGGCAATCTGTGCGTGCCCATGTTATTTCTTCTTATTTTTCTTTTTTTTTTTGTCTGTTTGTTGCATTTGTTGGCTATGTGAAGGCCTTTTTTTTAACAATGTTGTAATACCATTATTACAAAACATTTTACACCTGATTTGAGCCAAATGCAGTTTATTTTCTCATGTTTGTCATGACAAACCTTCATTAATGTAAGAACAACACAAACATGATTGCATCTACTTAGGCAAGAACAGCTAAAGTCAAATTCCATGCATTTTCTGCCTGACTCTTGGCCCCTAGCAATAGGCCACATCCAGGAGTTAAAAGGTAACTGACTCCAGGCCAAAGTTTACCCACCCACCAACATCCAGAACCATAGGGAGCACAACTTTCAAGGGGAATAGTCAGCCAGGGATACATAGGGCCACATACACACCCTCTCCTGCTTGTAATTTTGCCAGCCTATGACAGCCAGACCCCATGCCAGTCCAGTCCAATCTTTTCCATTGCCAAATGTGCTTTTTTCCAGCCAAGAATGTCCCCCAATATTGCCAACCAACAGGATGAGGCAGGCAACATTTCCTTAGGCCCAAGGCTGCTGCGTGGGATCTTGAGCAGCCGCTCCACTGAGGCTTAAGCTCAGCCATTGGCTAGTGGGGTATGTGAGCACTCTAATGAGCTATATGGGCGAATTCCAAAACAAACCAGCAAAGCCATAAACAAACCAATCTTGGTTGCACTCACCACACAGGTAAATAGAGTTGGGATGTAGAGGAAAGATGTTTAGCAGATCCAGGACAAAAAATTAATATTGATGTTGCCCATAATAAGGTTGTGGTGGGCCTTGGAGGTGGCCCAACACCTGGGCATGTGTGGCATTCATAATCTGACACTGCTCCAGCATCTGTCTGTTGCTAGCTCTAAATTCCTCTAGCATGGCAGTGAAGTTAGTATTTAAGGTGGCCATTTGTTCTGCCATCTGTCTGTTTAAGGTGGCCATTTGTTCTGCTATCTGTCTGTTTAAGGTGGCCATTTGTTCTGCCATCTGGCTGTTGCTCATCCTAAATTCAGTCAGCATGGTGCTGAATGTTGTATTTAAGTTCTCGAATTATGCAGTAATCTGCTCTGTTGTTCTTTGAGTCACCTGCCGAAAGTAACGGCTGTCATGGCGCCATGCTTTCTCCAGGATTGGCACGCGCCCCCCCTGGGAAACTGTTCGACGTTGTTGACTGCGTCTTCCAATTCCCCAGGTTCGAGCGCCTGCAGATGCTGGACATCTATGGCGAGCAACAGTACCAGATGTACTAGGCAAAACCTCTGCAGCAGAGCTACCACTGGGGACTGTAGGCTCAGTCTCAGCCTGCTGCCCAAAATGGGATGGCAGCATGCGTCCAGCTTCACTCTGCGGATTTGGTGCAGTAGGATGCTGGGGCAGTGGCAGATTAGGTTCCGGGGGGGGAAATTAGCGAAGGTCCAATCCGGCTGGCATCGTCCTCCTCCATATCTTGGATTTCATCCATTAGTGGTGAAGTCTGTTGGGACATGTGAAAAAGTGTGTCAGATTGTTGGCTAAATCTGTTTGGGATCAATTAGTATCACATGCATCACCAGCAAAGTACACTTACCCTATTTATCTGGTCCTGTGTCCTAGGCAGCAAGGAAGTAGATGGTGTGCTAACAATAGAGGAGGCATCCACACTTCCAGAGGCTGGATTCTGTGCTGTGGTAAAAAGTAAAAGGCACGTCAACACACAAACATCCCTTGATGTGGCTGAGAAGTACATATGCTTTACAACACCCCTTTACAACACACGTGGGCAAGCAGGAATAACAACTCCCCAACGGTTAAAGTTGACCTGCTCAATGAATCTGAGTCTATCTTATATGTATGACTCACCCTGTACCTACAGATTAGTCACCTTAAATAATAGAAACATGCATGTCCTGCATGTTAGGAAGCTTTACACATACAAAATGGCGCCTTAGGGGCCAACAGTCAGCTTGCAAATAGCATTTGCCTTCTGAGTATGCTGCTGTGCATTCTTGCAATGTGGACCTTTCCCTGACCGCAGCTCAAGTTTGTCTGACCAAAGCACAGCTAGAACCCCAGTGGGAGAAAGACAAACAAGTAATTGTTGTCCATGTTTTACTATAATCACATCACATGCAGTGCTTTGGTAAAAAAACAATGTTTTAGATTTTCAAGCAATAAAGGTCGTGTATCAACTGAAAACCTTTCTAAGGACCATTATCTACTGCACCCTGGGAGAGTGTCCATCATTAAGCCCATTCCTCAGCCATTAAACACCCGCCTACAACAGTAACCTCCCCTAAAAGCCACTCCCTAGGGGTCTGTGTTCATAACTGGCTTTGAGGATCATTTACAAAGTGTACAATATCTCACATTGAATCAATCATTACTAGCCTGCAGAATTGTCCTGGCTGTCCGTGTCGTGTCTGCCAGAGAGGCCCTGTAATGCGACGGGGTGTATTAAAGCCAGGACCATTTCTTCAGCTCTGGTGTATTGTAATTTTGTGGGGAAGCCTCCGCCTGTTTGCAAGCTGAAAATAGAAGTATAAACATTATTTGGCATTGTGGTCACTACAACAAGCTGCAAAATGCAAACATCAAATATGTTCCTGTGATTGTGCCGTTTATTCTGCTTCTTCCTTACTGAATATTTTAGGTCAGATATTTTTCTCTGGATCTGCTCCACATCTTTCCTCTCGTCCCCCGCTGCATTCACCTGTCTGGTGAGCTCTTCCCATATTTGTTTTCTTCTCACTTTGCTGGTTGCTTTTTAATTGCGGCCATATAGCTCATCAAAATACAGTGTAAGGCCACTTGCCAAGGCTAGGGTTTGTGCCTCACCAAACCGGCCGCTCAACTGGCCTCGGCACAAGGTTCAGCCTAATGGTTGGTCTTCTGGCTCTTGTCTTGTTGGTGGCAATTCAGGGGACATGGGCTGGCATTAGGACTGGGGGTCATTGGCTGGGTGGCCACAGAACTAGCAGCCGTCGATGTTGCATAGGTCTTGCTGGCCGAGCAGGAGAGGGCGTGCTTGGTGGGCTCGGGCTTCGCGCCCTCTGCTTACTTTTCCCCTTGGACGTTGTGCTCCCTTTATCTTTGGATGTCGTAGGCTGGGGAGCAGGAGAGGGTGTGCTTGGTGGGCTCGGGCTTCGCGCCCTCTTCTTCTTTTGTCCCTTGGACGTTGTGCTCCTTTTATCTTAGGATGTGGTAGGCCGGGGAGCCGGTGAGGGTGTTCTTGGTGGGCTCGGGCTTCGCGCCGTCTGCTTACTTTTCCCCTTGGACGTTGCGCGGGGAGCCTTCTATTTGGAGGAAGGTTCAAAACTTTTGCGGGTGCTTGAAGTTTTTGACTGTCCTGGAGTTGTGGCCAATGTAGCCTTGTGGTAGCCACTTTTGCACCAAGTTTCAGGCACCTTTGTAGGAGCTTTGTGCGAGCGAATGCTCAGTCTGGAGGATGAAGTGTCCTCATTGCGCTCTGGCCTTTTTGTCTTGGCCTCCTTTGCTGCTGGTTGCTTAGCGCTAGTTTTTTTGGGTGCCATGATGAAAATCACAAAGAGAATGAGCTGTGTGTCCATTACCCTTTAAATAGAAATGCCTGGGTATGACGCGTTCGCGTGCGTGTGCGTATGGCCGTCCGACCGTGCGGAACCCGGAAACCGCTGGGGCATTATCTATCTGCAGCGGACAAGAAGAAAGATGGTGCCCACGATCTTCACCCACCAACAACAAGATCTGATTATGCTCGTAAGTGTATTGTAAGGACTTTGATTTGCCATCTAAATTCATGCATAGGCCTTAAGGAAGCGCAGGAAGAAACTGTTGTTTTTAAAAGCGATATAAACTCCGTGCCAAACAGAAGTTAGTGCGCACATGTGCAAACCAACTCACTTGCATCTAGAAGGATAGGTTAAGTCTAGAAATGTGTGATGGAATGTCATTTAGTCAACTGACTATTTTGTTTTTTGTGTTTTTTAGACTATGCTTGAGCGCAGGTACAACTACCTGCCCAACGCCTTTTAGAAGAGGAATCTGGCCCTGGAGAGCGTGGCCAGGATCCAACAGGAAATGGACACCACCTTCATATACACAGATCATGCAGCACTGGTCGGACCTCAAGCGACTGCACATGCCCCGGGTGCGGCGATTCTTTGCGAACCATTTCCCAAGTAAGTACATACCGATTGCATGCTAGATGTAACAAATACAGAAGGTAGGCCTTTATTTATAAATGCTTTTCTTTTCTAGTGTCGGAAATGGACTATCGCATTCGACCCACCCGGAGGCGCGCAGTCCGGCCAGTGCGGCATGAATCTGCACCACCAAGTGAAGGTGGTGGATCTCCAGGGCCAAGTTCCTACCCCTCCTCTGTAGCAGCATCAGAGCAGCCCCTGGAACTATCCACAGAGGAAGGGTGTCACGACGTGGGCAGGCAGTCGTACGAAACGACTCCATTAGCATCCGGTATGTGACTCTGAATGTAACCCCACACACATACATTCTATTTAAACAAAAGCTGATTCCCTTAATCTCTTTTTATAGATGAATATGTAGCGGGTGAAGGATCTGGAGCAGAGACTGCAGCAGATCATGCCCAGGAGGAACATGGAGAAGGTGGGTGATGTCACACACACATTCTAATTTTAAATGCCTCTACAGCCTCACATTCCCAGCAGTGGCAGGCCCCAGACCGTAGGGTGGTTCCCGAACAGAGGTCGCCCACCACCGAAGTAAGTTGTAAAGTAAATATTTTGAGTATGTGGAAAATGCCATCATCACCAACAAACCTAAATCCATGGTCACTTTCATTAGCATAATGACATATGGCCTCTTCCTTTAAGAAATTCCTTAGCATAATGACATATGGCCTCTTCCTTTAATAAATGCCTTAGCATAATGACATATGGCCTCATGAGTTAGATTTCAACCTAATAGTCATTCCATCCACAGCTGTTAAACATGTATTTGCAGAACAATAATTTTCGTCTCTTTTTTTTGCAGACACCGCACATGCGAGATTAGCACAGCTCACTGCGACGGTGTTTCGGCTGGTTGGCGATATGCAGGAGCTGAGAGATTCGTTGAGGACCACAGATGAAGATTAATTATCTGGGGCCTGCCATGCCTTTGTATATAGTTTTATACTTTTTATGTTTTTTAAAAATGTTAACATTTTACTGAAATTTTGTACATTTGTACAAAAAAATTTCAAAAATGTTGCAAAGTAACCAAATTTAAAAACAAACCAAAAAAAGCAAAATAATTTGCCAGTTCTTATTTAAAAAAAAAAACATAAAACTGGTTTATGTGTCATTTTATGTTAAAAAAAATTCATTAAGGGTTAGTTACAGCAAAATGTAGGAAGAAAAAAAAAAATACAGCAAACCACGATGGAACTGAGGTAAGCATTAGGTGCGCAACATGAAGAATATACAGACTGCGAGGGAATTGAGGTAAGCATTAGGTGCGCTAAATGAAGAATCTAGAAACCGCGATGGAATTGAGGTAAGCATTAGGTGCGCAACATGAAGAATATACAGACCGCGAGGGAATTGAGGTAAGCATTAGGTGCGCTAAATGAAGAATCTAAAAACCGTGATGGAATTGAGGTAAGCATTAGGTGCGCAACATGAAGAATATACAGACCGCGAGGGAATTGAGGTAAGCATTAGGTGCGCAACATGAAGAATATACAGACCGCGAGGGAATTGAGGTAAGCATTAGGTGCGCAACATGAAGAATATACAGACCGCAAGGGAATTGAGGTAAGTATTAGGTGCGCTAAATGAAGAATCTAGAAACCGCGATGGAATTGAGGTAAGCATTGTAGCAGAAGTGAGTGATCAAAATATTGAGACAAGCACATGAATGAGTTAATTTTGTTGTGCGCAGGCATAAGGTCGGAAAGATTTCCGTCTGGACGTTTATTTATAGAAAAAAGAATTCAGAATCTAACGGGAAACGTAAATCATTCGTTCGAGGCAACGTTGGAAAAAGGCAAAAAACGGAAGCCTATGTTGTTTCCTAAGTAACCTAAACGAAGAACTAAAGCTGAAAAATGTTGGTGTACGAACGGACGAACACTTGCGATGCATGCTTAGAATTACTCGTACACTCATACGCGAGTGGGAAAAATTAAAGAAAAAACAGATCGACACAAAAACGAAATTCATTTTATGTCTCTCTGAATCAACCCTTATGAACTTACAATACATGCAAGAAAAACACAAAGTCACACTGAAATACGCTGGGAGAGACAGCCCTGCCCTTGTGGGCTTACAATCTAATTGGTAAAGGTGCTTCCTTTCTCTCTCTTGAGGCCAAGTGGGAACGAATATGATAAATAAAGTAGAGGAGCCACAATGATGGTGCCACCCTAACCTTCTCTGCCCCTGTGCAGATACACCCTCTCAAATTACTCCCCCAGTTGTCCCCTTGAATCCATTACATCTGGTTGTTGTCAAGTTTTCTCAAATTTAGAAAATTCAGTCCTGGGTTTGTCACAGAGATGGCCCAAGCTAGGTCTGATCATTGCAGCCTGTGTTTGGCAGCTAGGAGAAGGAGATTGGGCTGCAAGTGAGCAAGACTTCAAGACCCTCTCTGTTCAGAGTGGCTGTAATTCCATAAAATGATGGCCCTTATTGGCCCTACATTACATTGGCCAGTATGTGGCTCAAGTTGCACTACAAGTTTCTACATGTCAGTCTACGGTTATATCTGCATTACAGAGACTGCCATACTTTTTAGGAACTTTCTGGGGCCAGAAGGCCAGGTCTCTTAATGGCAAGAGATAGAGGTAGGCATGTTTTTCATGGCCTTGTAGTACAGCGGCAGGTCTAGTATGTACTGGGAGGAGTTGTCTAAGGAGACTTGCAATGTTTTTCTTTTTAACATCAGCTATTGTAATAGTGACCTGAGTTTGTATCAAATTTATATGGGGAACTAATTCCCTAATTAGCCTGTGAATAAGCCAATCCCCTAAACCACACACCGCAAAGCTCAGTGTCACCACTTTGATGCCATAAAAAACTGTTTTTAGCTCAGAAAGTATTTTTAATCACTTTTATGATTATGTTTAATAATCTTCACCATTTATATATATGATTTATAATACCATACCTTAATTAAGCCAATCAAGGTTGTAGCGGAGTGCTACCCCAGTGTGAAGGGAGTTGGAATGTGCTCAGTGGACTAAATGTGTTACTGTGATCTGCATAATATACTGCAGTAATATTTATCAGTAAGGTTATCAGTAAGGTTAGTAAGTAAGTAATGTCCACAATAGAGATACAGCGAGGATATAGTTTAGTAAAAATGATTAGCCCTTCTATAGATTACAATCCTTAAGGTGGGCTGGAGAAATAGAAATATTAATGGTGTATTTTATACTATTTGTACACAGGGGTTGGAAATTTGATGGACCCTTGTTGGGGTAAGTTAATTAATATTTGTCATTAGACACAAAACTGTACACTTATTTGAAAGAGTCCAGTGTTGCTGGTGCACTCTTACAAAAACATAAGTGGTGGGTGCCAGGGCCGCGGTGGCGCCGCTATATTTGAGGATATGGTGGCATGAAGGTGTTTCTGTTTAGGAGCCAAGAAATGTATGGCACCTCCCCCATTTTCAGTTCAATGCAACTAACCTCCCAAGACATAGCCACTTTCACAATATAACAGGGGTTATTTCCAAGTACCACTAGTAGACAATAACAAGTCTCCAGCCCCATAAAAAATCTAAAATACTGGGCAACACTGATACCCAGTGCAGTAGTTTAGTTGTTCTACTATTTTTACTTCCTGACAAATACAAGTGATCAAATGAATTAGTTGTTTGGATTACTTACCTTTAACACTACACAGAAAACCCAAAGAAATAAGTCGAGTTGGAGTGCTCAGCTGTACTTATTTACTCCTTCACTCTGTCTCAGATCCTTGAACCAAGAGGGTCTGTGGGCTTTACATTAGATTATTCTCCCTAAGGCATGTGTATGGCTTTTGTATTTTACATGCAGGCCAGATACTCACTTTTCCAGCCCCACACCCGCAATTATGCAACTTCATGTGATAAAACTTTTGTATTTCACTGGGTAGGAGGTTTCATCAGTAATTTCATTATTTTTATTATTATTTAATATTGATTACACAATGAAATGGTTTTTTATTTGGTTATGATATATATATATATATATATATATATATATATATATATACTTTTTGATTGATGGGTAATTATACATTGGGCACAGTTGAGTTCACAATTTAGATTAATGTATTCAGGTATTTTATTTTAATTTTATTTTTATTTTTATTTTATTTCATTTTCACTTTCACTTTATTTCACTTTATTTTTCATTATTTTTCTTTATTTATGTTATTTATCTACTATATTCATATATATATATTTATATATATATATATGTATTTTTCTTTAATCATTTATTTCATTATTATATATATATGTATATATATATAGTATATAGTCTCACAAGGGTTAGACTATTAGGTCTATGGAGCTGAAGTACCGTTATTTTATGGTCATGAGGATGTAGGGGTTTGGGTCCAATATGAGGGTCGCCTGTCTTCATTGTTGTGATGATTGTTATTTGCGAGCGATGTCTGTGATATTAAATGATCCAAACTCCACATGTTTGGATCAAGTAATTTGTAAAAATTCAGCTTCATAACATGAGCTCCATAATATATGAAGTGTGTGGTTACTTTAAGCTTGAGCCATGAGCAAGATATGTACATATTATTCAACTGTAGTCATTTTCTTATCTCGTTTACATTAAATCAAAGATTGAAGTCAAAACATTATATATGTATCATTGGTATATCTTACATATTTGTATCATGAACGATTGGAACTTTTAGATACATGGTGTAACTACAGATGACGTAGCCTGTATGCTTGCAGTGTGTGGGGACTGCCCGCTATTCAGGGCTGGGATGGCTCTGCCCCGCCTCGCTCCCCCCGCACGCTCGGCCGTCACTATGGAAGCACGTCGCTATGCGGCGGGGCTGAGTGGGACGTGCCGGGGGTGTGGTTTGGGGGGCGTGGTGGGGCACGGCCGTCTCATCCTTTCCAGCTGCGGGTCAGGGAGGGGCATGGGTGCGTACCTGCGCCGCTCTGTTTCCGGCGCGAGGGCGGCTGCCGGCCGGGGCCGCGGTGTTGGGTGGGCGCTTCCGCTTACTCCACCTCATAAGCAGACATGCGGGCTAGAGCTCATCAGGACACCTTGAGAAAGTGACCCTGTGTCACGGAACGCGTGGGTGAACGTATGCTCTCTCAGCAGGAGGTGATCACATTTGCACAGAGGTATTTGTTTGTTTGTTTAAGTTTTTTGTATATAGAATCATATATTGCACTGGCCACTTTATTTAGTATTTTAAATTTGCACTGGCCACTTTATCTCGCACTTTAAATTGAGCTTGAAGTGTGCTCAATTTGTCATTGGGGGACAGTATGTATATAATGGGCCATATAGGGCACTCCTGCTGAGTCTGATTCATTTATATGTATTTTAAATGTATGTTGTGATGATTTAATGTGTGTGTTTTTTAAGTGAATATCATGAATAAATATCAATAATGGATATCTTGATTACTGATTGATTTTTGGGGTGAGGGTGGTGCGGCCTGTATAACTTAATTAATCTGTGGATTACTGGAGCCACAGGGGTCTTTTGTGTTTGGTTGTACCAACTGAAGTTATAGAGGGTTTTTCTGCACACATCTCCCCTTTATTTACTGATTGGTTTGGGTGGTGCTTAACAGGGGTTCTCTTTGTATACATGTGATAAAACTTCACTTCAAACCTCCTTAGATGAGACAATTCAGATTACACCAGGATTTCGTGCATGCTCTGATAACAATATAGTCTAATATATAGCTTAAATCAACAGTTTTGAGTAAAATATTTTGTCATTGCCGACAGGGAAATCTTATCAAAAATTACTTTTTCCAAAATGACTTTCACCCATTGACTCTTATCTAGCATCTGACAGGACCCTCAAGCATCTATAACTCCTCGTGAATGGGTTGTTGCTACTAAAGTAGTGCCCACATCATTACAAAAACAGATAATATTCTAACACGTATTTCTGTAGTCTTAAATCTTTTGAATAGATATAATGCTTTGTGTTTCATGTATGATTTGATTTGTACAGTCTGTAGACTTGTTTTACTGCTAGAAGCTGCAAAAGAAAAAGTCTAGCTTTTACTTGATTTATGATATTGATTATATGCAGACTGCATCATGCTTTTCCTCTCTTGTGGGCTAGAAGATTAATCCGTTCCTCTGCCGGAGTGTTGCATGCTACATCGGAAGCCAGTGGTGTCTGTTCCTGCTCAGCCTCTTCAAAATGCAGAGATGTCATTCTGTCAGCTCCAGCAAAGTGTTTGCCAGAGAAAGCCCTGGCTTCACACAACAACATCTATAGTTAATTAATTCATGCAGTCTGCAAAGAGAAATATTATGTACAGTCCGCCTAATAGGGAGGAAACAGTCATTTGATTACACTGGGTCGGGATCTTCAACTTATTGTGGACGTAAATCAATTCCAAGCTTTCACTTGCTTCCAGTTTTAATAATGCGAAGGGGTAGCTAATTAACAGCGGAGAACTCAGCTCGACTTATTTCAGTGTCGCTGTGTATTTCGAGTTTAGGTAACAGTCGAGTTAATGCAAAAGGAAGGTCAAAAACAGGAAAGAGGGCCAGCAGTATGCAGACACCTTATAACCTGGCTGTGCTGACTCTTGGCTAGAGATGTGTGGACCACACTATTAGAACCAGAGTTTGGTCCAAATTTTAGGGTAAAATCAATTCAGCACAAATCTGAATTTTCGTGATTTGTGCCAACCGAGGTTTTTCTAGAAATCCTTAAATAAAAAAGCAAAAACTTACCTGCTCTTTTGCTGTCCCCCGGTAACTGTCAGGAGCTGCTCTCCGAAGAATCCACTGGATCCACTGAATCCACGGCTGGGCTCCCGACATCTTGCTCCATGCCACAGGCAGGGGCTTTTATATGGGGGATGTGATCTCTACTGCTGTCAGAAGCAGCAGCTGACCAGTGATCAGTCCAGTAATTAGGGGAATATATATATATATATATATATATATATATATATATATTCATTGTGTGTGTTTTTTGTTTATATTTAACTAATTTAGGCTACCAGCCCACATAGCCCTCTTCTGCACCTACTGGGCTTTGGGGATGCATGTAATGGGGCAGGGGGTTATGGCAATTCTCAAGGTCCCCTTTACCTGTTAACAAAGTGGACCAAAGCTAAGGATTTTGACTATACTGGGTTTTGGTCCTTGCACCCCCGATCGGGGGTGCCCTGCTGTGTGAAACCCCCCAGGTGGCCCAGTCTGACTTACCCTTTCTCTGGCCAACGGCACCTGCTAAAGCGATAGCGGGATGTGGCTTCTGCTCATGCGTATGCGCCGTTGGACAGAGGAAGAAGGTGAGTTTCCGGGCAACTTGGGGTGTTTCACAAAGCAGAGCATTCCATTTCTGGATGCCCCGGGGGGAGGGAGTCAAGCAGCTCTGGGGGAGGGAATGTCTCTCAGAGAGTTCAGTTCAAACTTCTAATACCAAACACTAACCTACAAAGCTCTCTCTAGCCAGGCCCCTCCCTACATTTCATCTGTGATCCAGCGATACCAACCCAAGCAAAACCTCTGCTCTGCCTCTGACATTCTTCTGTCCTCCTCCTTGGTCACCTCCTCACACTCCTGCCTTCAAAACTTCTCCCATGCCTCACCACTCCTCTGGAATGCACTGTCCCACTCAATCCATCACTCTCTAATGCCCTCAAAACTCACCTCTTCATACAAGCATATAATCGGGCTCAAGCAGCTCCTTTAACCGGCACTGGGAACATGCAGTTAAATTAAAGCTCTACCACTTGTGATCCCGCCCTTTTTTGTCTCAACTCGCGATCCTTCAGACTGTGCTCACAACATTTGGTTTGGACCTCATATATATATATATATATATATATATATATATATATATATATATGTATCTAGTTTGTATTGGTCCCTGTACTATATGTTTTACCTTGTCTGTAATTATACCTTGTAAAGCATTACAGAAGATGATCGCGCAATATAAATAAACAATAATAATAACTCGCAATTAGTGTCCACTAATTCTCCACCTGCTTCATGGCAAAGCTTGACAGCTTCCTCTTCCTTAGTGATGAATCAGAGGCATCAGGTATGTTGTCTCTGATTGGCTGCTCTTGAGGCGTAAACAAATCACAAATCCCAATGTGACTCAACACAATGCGTTCTGCAAGCCCTATAGGCAATATATTTGTATTCAATGGTCACTTGACCAGCGTTGCTGCTGCTGTAATAAGCATAGGAACATTACTGCCTTTATTCAGTTATATATGTGGTAGAGAACCGCAAAGAGCAAGACTCAGGCTCAGTTCAGGATTTATCTTAAAAAAAAGGACTTCGATTTTCTTTGCTACTGGCAAATTTAGCTTGATTTCTCCTTGCTCAAGTCTTTCTAGTCAATAAAATTCCATAGCAACCAGGTTTTGACAAAAATAGATTTTGAAATCAAATTTTTAAAACAATGCATGTAAGAACGTATTACTTTATTTCAGCTATCCATACATTTGACTAAAGTGCAATATAAAACAATTGTATATTGATGAAGGTTAATTTAAGAATTGTTATATCTTAAGAACAGTTTTGTGAAGGAGCACTTAGAGGAGAAGTATAACAATGTCAGCTCTAGCCACAGCTCCATATCCTAGTACCATGCTTATTTTAGCTTTGGCCAACACATTATCTGCAGCAATCCTCCAGACCATTCTAGGCAAAGAATAACATTATCCTGATTTCTGCATTTGTTATGCTGGCTGCCAGGGGCTGCAGCTTTCATTTAATTGTGCTTTATAAGTCTTAATAAGCTCTTGTGAACCCTCCCCCTTCTGAAGGACCATATCAGCAGCAAATAAAGACTTGTCCATGCATGTTTCAATGTCTCAGTCCCCTCAGAAGTGAATTCAGTTTGACTGAGTCAGTAGAATATATTGAGTTCTAAAGGGGTTATCAGAGAATGCAAGTGCTGGTGAATAAAAGATACACCCCCTGACAGCCAGCAGTAGAAAGTAGGCTAATTTAAAATGGATCAAAACCAGGGATTTTGACTATCCTGGCCTTTGGTCCTTGCCTCCAAGACACCCCGATTCGGGATGTCCTGCTGTGTGAAACCCCCCAGGTCACCCAGTAAACTCATCTTTCCCCAGTCCTACAGCTCATGCGCGGGCTCTTCTCCAATCAGCATGCTCAGCTCCACACACATCAAATTGCCTAAGACTCGGCCCTGAAGAAATGCCGAGCGGTCCAGCTGCATCCCTGCCACCCTTTAACAGGGTGCATGCCAAGGCCACTTTTGGTCCTCATTTGTCTGGAATGTCCCTTTAAGCCTCAATGCCGGCCCACTGTTCGACAAGCCCATTATGAGAGATCCTTGGGTGGTTCTTATACAAGTTAAAACTTTGTAACCTAGAAAACAGAATAAACTGGCAGTGAAACAGACTATTGCAATACCTTAGAAAAGGAAGCTGTTACTTTTTAGAGAGGTGGTCTCCAGTATCAATAAAAAAACTGACACACATTTTTAATGATACACAGCAAAGATTTCTTGGGAACCCTGGGTTGGGATACTCTGAATACCATTTAGATCCACTGGGCTTGAAGTAAGCAATTGAAGGATGGTGGAGGTGCTGTTGCAAAGCAGTTTGGTTTATCTCCCCTTTTTCTCCATTACTCACTCTGTTACTCACTGTTGAGCAAGAGCCCAAAGAACAGCAACCTATAGGTTTGTAGGGTCCTTGGTGGCCCAGCTGTTAACAAAAATAAAGTGTAGAGTCATTAGTAGGGATGAGTGAACCGGTTCGGACGAACCGGAATTCGCTCCGAATTTCAAGGAAAATTCGATTCGGCACGAACCCGAATTTTTTTTGGTTCGTGCCGATCGAATTTTCCCTGAAATAAAAAAAAAATGCCGGCATGGTGGGAGCGGGCAGGCCGGCTACGCTGTCAGCGGGCGGCGGAAGCCGGCCCGCTGACAGCGCCGCCGGCCTGCCCGCTCCCACCATGCCGGCATTTTTTTAAAAAGCAAACACTTACCTGCATGGTCGGAGCGTGGAGGCCGGCGCCGCTCTCAGCTGCCATCAGAGGACGCCTCATCAGAGGGCTTCCGCCGCCCGCTGACAGCGTAGCCGGCCTGCCCGCTCCCACCATGCCGGCATTTTTTTTTTCAGGTGAGCGATTCGGGAAAATTCGATTCGGGCGAACCCGAATTTCTTGGGGAAATTCGGCGAATCGCCCGAATCGAACTTTCAAGAAGTTCGCTCATCTCTAGTCATTATATTAATAATGGCTTGCACTGTACAATTTGACAGACAGACAGACTCCTGTTGCTACGTTGATAAATTGATAAAAAGCTGGCCAGCTCCAAGCTGGGTTACATTGTAACAGCAAGGAGCAGGGGTGCTGTTTACATTGTAATAAGATTGGGCTCTGGAAAATGCCACACATCTCTATACTCCTCTGGCAGCCCTTGTAGTGTTTGCTGTTCTGGTGACAACCTTGCCTTACATTATATACTGTACCATATTTATGTTATACCATAGTTATGTAACCCTGTCTATTAAGCACCATGGACTTTCTTTCTCTTGTATGTACTATGTTGCTTTTCCCCAGAAGAGAATTCTGCATGACTTTATTTTCAATAACATTTGCTGCAAGATAACATCAATAGTTTGTCTTTTGTATTGTATAAGTCAGGAAGCCAAATAGTGAACAGTGGTTTATTAAAGTGGACCAAAACCTACCCTGGAGTCTATGTTTATCCAAGGTTATGGGTGATGGTCCACTAGGGACAGAGACTTAAAGGGAAAGTCCACTTTCAAGAGAATTTTTAAAAGGTATCCATCGTGTACCAAAAGTAAGTCCTTAAGGTGCTGAGCTTATATATTTTTTTCTAATATTAGCAAATTGGTTTTTATGGCAGCAGTTTCCACTATCTGCATTCTGTTGCTATTGGCAACAGTACACCAAAGATGTAAAATAAGATAAAAGTGATTCCTGAACACACAGAACACTGCTGTTATAAACACTACTGAGGTGAGGGAGCTCACGTGGAGGCTGATTCATTACTAATGGCAGGTATTGCCAGATGAGCGTCTGTACAGCGGCGCTTAGAGTAACGGCTAGTAAACACTGTAAGCGGGTATCGGGCACTGTGACTGTATTAACCTGGCCGGCATTGATGAATGTGACATGTGGTGGGTGCTGTAAGAACAGTACAGCGCTGCAGCGAGCGAGAGGTAGCGCTAGCACTCGGCGCTCCACACCATACTTAACAAAACACTAGACACACACAGCGTCGCGCACTAAAGCTGGGCGCTGTAGCATAAAGCGCCAGATGCTGTGTGATTAAAGTCTGTTTTTGAACACATATACACCAGTAACAAAGCGAAAACACATGGAATGACATTGTGACACTGTGACATTAACACTTTAGTGCCAGACCTGTAATTACAATTCTGCATAAAAATATAAAAAGTCCAACAAAATGCATAAAAATGTTTGTTTGCAGACAATCATTTGAGCAAAAATAAAAAAATTGCCGAACACCCTATTTATACACAACTAATGAAGCCCAATTGAAATGTATGGGAGAGCGCTACATAGAGACAAGCTCCTGAGCCTAGAATGCTGGCGCTATGGATTAATACATGTGACGCCACATGGCGCTGTTAGAGGCGCTCACCAGATTCACTTTCTTTAATGTGGTTTTGCGTACAGCACCCGGCGTTCGCCAGACGCTGCCTGCTGCTACGAGGCACTACCTGGCATTATCCATTCTTAAATAACCCCCTAAACCCAGCAGCAGTGTTCTGTGTGTACAGGAATCACTTCTCTCTTCTTGCAGATCTTGGTGAATAAACTTGGTGTACAGTTATCAATAGCAATAGATTGCAGGTAGTGATAACTACTTCAATAAACACACATAAGCTAATATAAGGAAACACAGAAAAAAAATACTAAATCAGCTTAGAACCTTGGAAACATACTTTTGGCACAAAAATATACACATTCTCTTTAAATATACCATTACATTCCAACATGTAACATAATGACAAGCAAATAGATATCATTAGGACTGATTTCTTGATCATATAATTAAGGAAAATGCCACTAGAATGTTGTCTTGAATTACTTATTAAAACAGCCTAATAAGGTCATATACATATATACAGATCTGTTTCATGTTAAGGTAGTGGAGAAACTTCATTACTGGGGCTTATATAATCACAGGGGAATGATAATCCTTCATTGGTTTCTTCTTTGATTTTCATCTTTGCTCAGAGTAACACTACCTTGATATCAATCACATCCACCAGTCTCAAGTGTTAATAACTTGAATCCTGCCATTACCCATACAAAATCTTTGATTATTTCTAAAAATGTTCTCTTAGTTCAGTATATTCAACACAAGGGAGACACCTAATGGCTTGTGAAAGTATCTTAATAATACCAAAAACTGCTATATATCTTTAAAAATGTGTCAATAACCAACTGTCTTATAATGCCATAAACCTTTAGGGTATATGTTTATGAAACCAGCAACATCTAAAAATAAATGATATGATTGCAAGTGTGCAAAAGGAGATATAAGCTAGGTTACATCATCTTTCTTCTTTTGTTCTGCATCTATGTGTGTGGCTTAAGAAAAGTGAAAATACAGGCATGCTTTGATGCTTTTAACTGGTTTAAACAGTGTTTTTAGATTTTCATTTAATGATTTCAATAAATTTAGATTTAATGGTAGGGAATCTTTAATCTTGAACCCAGCATGGAGTCTCAGAATTCCTGATTTATTCTGCTTTTCTTGCAATAATATAAAACGCAAAAGCTAAATTTTAAGTTTTTCTTAAAATGCCCAGGTTAGTGGATAACTCTAAAAGTGGCCCAAAACCCTTACATTTGGGATGTCCTTTCTGTGTAAACCCCCCCCCCCAGTATACTTTCTACGCTGGTTATTCCACATTGCATGAGCGGGCTCTCGTCCCATCAGCATTCTATGCCGAGCATATGAATGAAACATATGAACTGCTGGCTGTGCGTGGGAGGAGGTACTGTATTCTGCCACGCTGCCAGTTACTGAAGAGTAAGATTGCTAGGTGCGCAACCTCAAGCAGCGCTCCAGTGACTATGGCGTTGTGCATAGGGAAACACTGCGAGAACACAGCTGGACTGGAGCCAGGAGCCCAGGGCTAGGAGCTGTGACGTTGGTGTGGCTGGCGCTGTGAATATTGATTGATAACTGCGGCTGGGGGCAGAAAGGCAGAACTTCCGGCAAAGATTGCTGCTGAGTGGATCTCCTGGGCTTTGGTCCACTTTAAAAAGGGCCACTGTATGAGCCATGATAGGGTCCTATTTAATGTTCACACCAGGGCCCAATCACATTTAGTTACACCACTGTGGAGATGCACTTGCAAATGATACATTGAAGATGGGTTGAGCAACCAAATTGGCAGGAAGAATCATCGACTTCCCACTGAACCCAATAAAAAAACCTGACTATTCTCACTTGGACCTTGACCAACCCATTTTTTTAAACTTCGCTGTTGCCACTGTGTCCCTTCACTCAGGATATCAAGATTAAAATGTATCTTCTTTCTTTCCAATGGCCATCGAACTTCTAAACAAATCCTAATGTTGGTTAATTGAACTGAACGTTAAGCATCCTATGGAAATAGTCTTGTAAAGATAAATAACATTAGGCTGTCCATTTGTAGCTATTAAAGTGCCCAGAAGGCTGCCCTGAAAACTACTGATTATAGTGCTCAGGACATATTAACTGGTGTAAAGGGATGTAAAAAATATAAGCGTTGCAAGTACCAATATCAGGTACCTTGATGATGCTCAACACTTATTGTTTTGGGTCTTTTGAGTGTGATTATTTTTTTTAGGGGGGGTTCTCTTTCTCTATCTATTCTACTGCATCCTATAGCCAATTGATTTTAGTTTTTTTTACCTGTATAGCTGTCTGAACACTATTTAAAGAGGACCAATCAGGGCCCAGGCCAGCCCTGAAATCTAAAAAAAAACTCCAGGGCTGCCTGACTCGGTCCCCCGATTTGGAATACTGCACTGTATAAACCCCCTACCTAGATTGCTTGCAACCCCCTTACCTTTCTGCGCGCACACTCTCCAGGGAAGCCAGAGCTGCACCTTATACCTGGAGGGGTACATGGCTCCCTAGGTTTGGCATTGCAGTACCATGCAGGGGTTAATGCAGATTCAACAGGTGGAGGAATATGTCAATAGGACTTATTTTTCCAGCATCCAGTGCCATACTCCTTTCCCCACCTCCCCTAAGTGTAGAGGACAGTAAGCCAGCATTCCTTTTCTTCCCATATCTTCCATTTAGTTACCTTGTGGCTGGGGGATCCACCTCTGTGGAATAGGTATTTTATAGGTAAAGAAGATCTGTATATTTTTTTTTGGGGTGCTAGAGAGGTCCAAGTTCAATAAAAAATTGTGTTTTTTGCCTTTAAGTCCTTCACTGTATTTTGAATCATTTTCAATGGTTTCTTGTTCTATAAAGTTATATGATGTTTATGATCTATTAAAAAATCAAAAGTGGCTCCCAATCATCTCTCACTGATAAAAGTGGCTTTCATAGTATAAATGGTGGAGATCCCTGCTCTAAAATATTATAACTGTGTCAGGTGAATTAATTTATTTGCACGCCCAGCATTCCATGATATGACACTATTGCTGACACTGTTATTTCAAATTGTGCCAAAAGTTTGAACTTTAAAATCTAACATGGGGAAGACATTGCCTAGTAGTTGAGGAACCAGTCTTGAAGGTTCAATGCTCGGGGCATGTGTGCACTTACTGCTTGAGTTTGTCTCACTGCACAGCTGGGTTAAATGCAGAGGAAGAATTTGTATGTGTGCATAAGCATACAATGACTACTATATACAAACATAATAATATAAAAAAATAAAATAGAGAAGAAAAACACATTGTATAGGTTAACCTTGCAGTGTCTTTAAACATTATCCAAGGCCTATCTCCTACAATATGCTTTCATCCTGTCCTGCTTTATGTGATTTGTATGAACCATTTCTTCACTGTACATATCCAATGTCTGGTATAAGGATTTTAGCTATATTTATTAAGTGGACTCCTAGAGATTTCTTTTCATGTTAGTTTTGAAATAAAAAAAAGTTACGTTTTTTTGAAATGTTCAGAATAAAACAGGCTGGCCTTTGATGTCCTTCGATATGAGGAAAGTTGCTCATGTTTAACCAAGGTAGTCCACTCAAGCTATGCTTGTGCCAGATTTTGGATGGAGTTACGGACAGCTCCCTCCCGGACTCTAGTAGTGCAGTAAATAATGAATGTTATATGTGAGCATTTACCAAATACTGTGCTAAAACTGAAAAATGTCATTACAGTCACCCGTGGTGGATGAACGATGGTCTTTTTAAAAAACAATGTTAATCCCATTCTGTTTCTGGCTGCTTCCCATTTTATAAACTGACATAGTAGGGATGAAAAATGGACTTTGAGTCCAGTCATCCAGCATGGGGTTAAACTATCCATCTTTGAACATATCAGTTCTTCCAGCTGCTATAAAACTAATTGAAAAGCAGGAGAGAGTCCTTGGGGAATTCTTATAAATGGTTCCAAATGCAAATAAAAATACCATTTAAATATCATTAACAAACGTTCTCAGCCTGTTGGGTAATGCAAGGAAATTGAATTTATATGGCAGAGAGATATAACTGCCAGTCAGTGGAATAATTTCAGGATGTCTGGCTGAAATACGGAACGTGGTAAAGGACTATTTTATACACCCGTTAAACAGTAAACATTGTACAAGATGGCAATAAGCCATACAGGTAATATAATATGCTTCCCTAATCGAATGCCTTCTCAAATTGTCTCCAGAGGCATCTCTTGTTTGTTTGAATATTAAAAATACAGCTCCCAAAATTGTTGTGTTGAGTTGACATGTAGGAGCTGTAATTTATCTTACTGTTACTAAGATGATATCTGCTTTTCCCTGAGATATATATTCTGCTGCCTCACTGAGGTGTGTTAATGTGATGAGAGAATTCCTGGCCTTTCTTTACAATGCTAGTTACAATACCTGACTATGCTATAGCATGGCAATATTAAGTAATATAATGTCTCAGCACACTACTGGTTTGCACTTTCCCTCATGTAACTGACTCTAAACAGGGACAGTGGATGATGTCTGGGCATGTTGGATCTTGGTCACTGGTTACAGGTCCATGTGACTGCTGACAGCCAATCACAGTCACTCTGAAGATGGTGTATGAATTGTCAATCCGGGAATCGGGCATGCGTGAGGGGTGGGTATGCACGGGGGCCCATGACCAGTGGGTCCCCCACCCCTCACCCCAAGTCAGGAGCATTGCTTTTAATCCTGGGTGTGGTATTGTTTTAAAATGTTAACAGATTTCAAACAATTGACACTAGTTATGATGGGGGGGGCACTTTTCCTCAGGTACAAGGGTGACCATGGGACACAGGAAGTATACAGTTTGGGACACTTTGTGTCACTAAAGAAATTCTTCCAAGGAACTCTAGGCTAAAGAGGGTAAAAGAATACTTCTATCCAACCTTTCCAAGGGTTAGGTCATAGCTATGTCTCTTCTATATCTCTCCTCTGAATTCTCCTCCTTTCTATTCCCCAATCTTCCTTGCCTCCTCTACTCTCTGATTATTAGCTCCTCGTTTACTTTCCTCTCCTTCACCCTGACCCAGTTTCTTTCTATGCAGTTTAGGTTAAGTAACTCTTCCTTTTATCCCTCTCTCCCCACTAGATTGTCTACATGACCACCCGGCTCCATGCATATAGACAAATCCCCACCCCACATGACAGTGCCAACAGGACCATGGTAACACCTGCAAGAACAGCAAGCACTCAAAGCAGCAAGCAAAGTGAGCTGGCTCTATGAAGGGTCTGCACGTCTCCCCCTGTTTCCCTGTCTTACTACTTGCTAAATGGGGTCTACAATGTTACTTTTGCCATCTTTCTCTGGTTCTTCTTGGTGGGGGTTCCTATATTCTTCTTCTATTGTGTACCCCATCCCTCTAGGACACAGATGCAGCCCACAGCTTCAAAAACAACTCGACATCATGTGTGCCACCCAAGAAGATCACAACAGAACTAGAGTAAGACATATAAATGCTTATTAACAATAATAAAAAAATCACATTTATTATGGAGAACTACGTTGAGTCCCAACCTTGAAAATTAGCCTAGCAGGTTGTAGATTATTTTTTGGGAGGCATTGGTCGCCGTTGTATCACACATTTTTATTCCACCTTAAACCCATACGTGCAGTGAGTACACACATGCCAAGAGCGGGGGGCTGCCCTAATTGCAGTGCCAGGGAGCAGTTGGGGGATTAGGCCATGGAAATCCTGGCCATGGGACATGACTTAAGTGCTCTTGAGCATGGGCTCAGAAGCACTTCAGTCATATTCCATGGCTGGGATTTGAACCTTCAAGGCTGCTTCCTGAAAGGTTAGAGGAGATAAACTTGTAAATTTAGAAAAAGAGGTGACCAAAGGTAACCAATATAATATATATTGGCAGATAACATGTTCCTTCCAGACATGAAACAATGAACAAGAATTACATATTGTACCCACAGATTAAAGGTGATTCTGTCAGGGTAGGATGGGTTTCTTTATTGAATGGGGTAATCATACATTGGATTACTCTACACCAGAGGCTCCCAAACACCCTGTCAGGTGGTACTTGACAAGGTGACAGACGAATTTGCAAATCAACTTAATCTGCTCGCATCTAAATATTTTACTCAAGCTTGATTTGCTCCATAAGTACAAAACTGCTCCAAAAATGCTGAAAACTTTAAATATCAGTAGTTGTTTTGTACTTTTGTGACATGGCTTAAGTAAGCAGTATAGAAAAATGCAGCATTTGATTCCCTTATATACAAAACAAAGTGTAAGGTGCCTACTGCAAACGAACCATTCCAAAATCAACAATGAACAACAATTGGCAATATCGCCAATAAGGGAGGATTCACGCTACCATGCCACTTTCGCACAGGTGCCACAGGAAATGTATAAAGTCACCAATACTGTATCAGGACTGGAGATTAAATGGACGCTCTAAATGATGGGGGAAAACCCACACTGTCTATGGGAATAGGATGAGGGAATGCCACACTGCCTATGGGAATGGGATGGGGAAATGCCACACTGCCTATGGGAATGGGATCGGGGAATGCCACACTGCCAAATTCTAGGTGCGTTCTATAGGCAGGTGCATCTTATTGGCCGAAAAATACGGTATATACGAGTATGTAGATAAAAAGAAAATGAGATGTATAGCCTTCATTGGCAGTTAAAAAAATATTTTTGTTTTCTTTGTGTATACTTCAGCTACTGCATGATCTACATTGCTCAGCTTTGTTGCCTTGGAGATAAAAACTAAAGAAAGCTATAAATGGAAAAATACCTATGTTCCTGATTTTTATCAGCAACCAACTCACATATTATACAGTTCGATGCAGTAGAACAAAATAAATGTATTTCTAGACACTTTTTGGTGGCATGCCCAATTGTTAGATTGGACCTCTAGTAAAAGCAGACACCATCTAAGGACTAGAGAATCCCAATTTGGGAGGACACTCTGTGCATTGCACGCAGCAGCCTGAGACCCAGAAGGCCTATATTTTTACATCTGTAGGTAGGAGTAGCAGTAGGTGCAAATTTGGATTATGCAAATGGGGCAACAAAACAGAAAAAAGAATAAGTAGGAAGCAAACAGAGAGCACAACTGGCAATATATATACACACACCATATTTTTCACTCCATAAGATGCAGTTTTTTCTCCTCCCAAAGTGTGGGGATGTGTGTCTTATTCAGTGAATGTAATAGCACTGCAGCTTTTTACTCTGCTGGGGAGTGGAGGAGTGGCATTAACCGGGCAGCTGTGCTCTCCTCCCCCCTCAGTGATCCTGCAGCCCTTCCATGCCTCCTTGTGATTCTGTATTCCTACCATGCCTCCCTCTGATCCTACAGCTCTTCCATGCCTCCCTCTGACCCCACAGCCCCCCCATGCCTCCCTCTTTCCATGCCTCCCAGTGAACCCACAGCCCTTCTACAACTCCCACTGATCCCGCAGCCCTTCCATGCCTCCCTCTGATCTCATAGCCCTTCCACAACTCCCATTGATCCCACAGCCCTTCCATGCCTCCCTCTGATCTCACAGCCCTTCCATGCTTCCCTCTAATCCCACAGCCCATCCATGCCTCCCAGTGATCCCACAGCCCTTTCACTCCTCCCAGTGATCCCGCAGCCCTTCCATGCCTCTCTCTGATCTCACAGCCCTTCCATGCCTCCCAGTAATTCTGTATTCCTTCCATGCCTCCCTATGATCCCTCAGCTCTTCCATGCTTCCCTCTGACCTCACAGCCCTTCCATGCCTCCTTCTGATCCCACAGCCTATCCATGCCTCCCAGTGAACCCACAGCCCTTCCATGCCTCGCTCTGATCTCACAGCCCTTCCATGCCTCCCTCTAACCCCACAGCCCATCCATGCCTCCCAGTGATTCCACAGCCCTTTCACTCCTCCCAGTGACCCCGCAGCCCTTTCATGCCTCCCTGTGATCCTGCAGCCCTGCCTGCTCTCTCTAATCCTCTGAGTCATGCTGCATATCCCATTTGGTTCAGTAACTGATTTTCCTAAAACCTAGAGAAGAAAAATAGGTCTTATGGTCAGGTGCATCTATGTATTAAATCCTTGATATCATTTTACAATGTGCATGTTTTTGGAAAATGGTCTATAAGGGTAAAGACGAACCTCTTAATCAGGGCATTATTTAGGGTTCATGCTGCCCTACTTGATCCTTGATCCCTCAATAAAACGGGGCTCTGTGATTGCAGTCATTGGGTTCAGAGTCAAAGTGGTGGCTAGCAGCCAATCATGGATCCATTTTGCCAAAGGGAGTGAGGATCAGATAAGAGATGGGCTTGCAATGGGGAGGGGGGAATCAGCAAAGGGCGAGCAACCCATCAACCTCACACACCATTAGCCCCATTATACCCCCACTCTACCCCCCCAACTACACACACACTATTAACCCCACACCTAAACCTTGCACCTGTTAAACCAGACAATAATCAGTTTTGTCCAGCCCGGTGGTCTAAAAGACTCCAGCACCAGACAATTATCTTTCCCCAATGCATCCTGATTCAGGGTGCCCCACTCTGTGAAGCTCCCTGGGATACCTTTCCATCATTCCCACAGCGCATGCTTTGGACAGGCCAAAAGTCTAGAGAACTCCAGGGCCAGCAGATTCCCTCCTTTGATTTGGGATTCCCCACTGTGTAAACCCCCTGGGATAGCCATGAAAAAAAGTAACTGTACAAATATAGAAAGGCATTTGGAGCTTTGGTCCATGATGAAATTCCTTACAAAAGAAGAAAGAAGTCTAAAGAAATCCACGAGTGATGATGCCCCTTCCTACTACTTAGCAACGTTTTAGGCCAAGCAGTTCAAATTGGGTAGGGGATCATTAGAATATGACCCTCGTTCAGGGCAACCTGCTGAAGCATCTTCAAAGGAAATGTACCATAAATTGGAGGCCATGATTTTGACCGTCACCTCAAAGTCAGTGTTAGAGCTCATGAATTAGTTGTCATAATTTCAGTTGGCACGGTTTTCTGTATCATTCATGATGTTTTGATGTTGTCAAAGGTCAGTGACCGTGGGTACAACAAATTTTAAGCCCTAGCAAAATACATGATCCTGAGACCAAACAACAGATCATGCAATGGAAGCACAAATTACCAATTCTAAAGATTTTTCAGGTGCAGAAGTCAGCTGCAAAGTTCATGGCAACAATTTTTTTTTAAATACAGAATGTGTATAAAGAGAATGACCAGTCAAACTTCAAAATCAATTGCCTGCCAGCCAACCGATGCCTTGTCAGTCCCATTTTGTTGTGATCACTGAAAGGAAGAGGGATTTTTTTCCTCCTCTTCTACCAACCCCCCGACCTTGACTACAAATTGAATCCTGAGACTCATGTTTGGTTGACACCACCTCTCTTAGTGGTAGGCTAGAATGGGGCCCTCCACACTGTCACTCAAGTCCAAGCCAAAATGTAGCAGCTCACAATTCTCAGAAATCACAAGCTGCTATCAGGGAATGTGGCTTCATGGAGTCTAACTATCCTCCATACAGTCTAGACCAGGCCCCCAGTAATTAAGCTGTTTCGTAACCTGAAGAGATTTCTGTGTGGGAAATTATTTTATGGTGATAATGCAGTTACAGAGTAAGTACCAGGTTTTCTGCAGCAGCAAGAATTCTATTCTGAGGGCATCTGATCATTGGAGGCCAGTTGGAATACTTGTGTTTATGTCCAGGTGGCGTTACAATCAAAAGCAGGTTCAGTTTTCACAGATACTTCATATATTACATATTGTCCATTGTGCTACCCGCTCCCAGCATAAACATCTTGACACTTCATGTATTACATATCTTTTATTGTGCTACTTGCCCCCAATTGAAACATCTGGATGACAAATCTAGGCCACATAATAGCGCACAGCTGTATTCTGTTGCCTGATGTTGCTTTTTAGGGAGACAAAGCAAACTAAAAATGTTTTTCTTTCCAGCAAAGTTTGAATAGGCTTATTTAAACTAAGAATAATTTTTTTGCCTGCAGTTGTTAAAATTGCCCCAATTAAGGAAAACAAAACTCCCATTAAAAATGAATAGTGAATTGTCCAACCTAATAAGCTGGTCAAATAGAAAAGCTAAGCTCATAGTCAAGTCATTAAAAGTGCTCAAGCTCTAAGATAAGCATGCAATAAAGAACAGCATTTTTGTTGTATCTGTGAATTTACCCAACACATTTCATGTCCTTTAGCTTTCATATAAAACACAGGGCTAGATCATATCCTTATCATTTATTACTTTACTTGGCGACTCAAGTTGATATTTATTCTGTTCCCTGAAAAATAAGCTTAATATGAACTTTCAAAGCATTTGGATGATTCCTTATATTTATACTAGAAACTTTCATGTAGAGACCAAAAGGTAAAATGTGGAATTTTGATCTGTAAATGCCACAAGTCAAAAATGTTATTACGGAGAATCCAGCACTGGGAGTTTGAACAAAATCATTTACATAGCAAACAAAGGACCCTTTCCTTCAGGAACCAGAGGAATTCATTTTTCAAATACAATAAATGTAAGCATTTTCTAGCAAGGTTAATTTTCATTTACTTTCACTGTAGTGTTTACTTTTTCAGTTTTATAATCCTACCGTATTGTAAGAGTCAAAATGTTTCTTTTTAAACTGTCCTGGTCTTGACCTACAGATTATTCACTAAATGCAATGAGGTCTCCTGTCATAAAGAGCTCCTTGTTTCATATTGAGAGCTCTCAGCCATCATTAGACATTGTTATTTACTTATTTGTTGAAAAGGTCTCTAGCTCATTAAAAAGCCTCTGCACCTTATAAGTTATTTTTTCATATAAAAATAAATTAAGAAAAAGAAGGCTTGAGAGGCTGACATGTTTCCTTCAGCTGTAGCGCAGAAGTACTCAACTCTTTTCTCTCCTTGAAAAGGTTAACATACTTTATTGAAGAATAACTTCCATGGCAACTTTTCCAGTGGCACATTTCCAAAATAATCCCTTACAATCCCTACTTGGCAGCAACAGTTCTCTTCCCGATCTGGCTACAGATTTGACTCCCCCTGAAGGTGCCTAGGGAAGCTGCCGGGCCTAGCCCAAAGCACTTCCTGGGTTTTCAGTTGTGAATGCTTATTTGCTCCCTCCTGCATGCTGTTTCCTTCTAGATTCCACTCCAGCTCAACAAATCAAAAGAACAAGCAGTTAACATGTTAGGCCATGCGCAGAAGATTTTGGATCACAGACAGGCCATGCACCTGCTTAGCTAGCCCTGTTTCTCAATACTTTTAGCCTAACAATCCTCTCTGATAATGCTGGATTGAAGGGAGTAACACTTACTGTCACTATCAGTTAATAATTGTCACCTTGTTCTACCCATCCCAATACCATCACCTTCAAGTACTTAAACTACATGTGCATCACAACATTTTCAGTTGGAGCAATCCATTGTATACACTTGAGTACACCAATGGTGCGGAAGCCAGGACTAGGTTACCAGAACCTGTCACCCCTGGATTTTATTCCCACCATGAGAGAATAAACCACAAGATTGGTGGGAGTTTTATTCAGTTCCTCTCATTAGCCGACATGTTTATATGGATTGTAAATATTACACAATTTCACGATGGTGCTCCTTTAAGCATTTGTATATACCGTGCGGGTCCCTGCCTTGATTTCAATTCTCTGATGTATTATGTGTTAATTTTTTTGTAAAATAAAGTATATATATTTTTTACTTTTATACATTATATACCATGGTTGTGCAGCCTTTTCAGGGGGACTGGGGACTGCCATTTTGCTTATATACTGCATTCATAAAATAAAATTTGAGGACTTGTCTGTTGCATTGCTATTGTAATATTTGTGTTATATTTTATAGGTAAGAAATGATTGTTTCTTCCAAAGCATGTTTTATGCTTTCAAAAATGAAGCCTTTTATTATTACCAATAAATATAAAATCTAATTTGTTTCACAGAATTCACCGCAATTTTATATATAAGGGAACACATGATAAAAAAATAATAATCAGTACTTAGTTAAAAAAAACAGCTACAAGGCATAGGGAGCAGGTACCCCAGACATAACTTTACAAGCTAAATAAATCTACATTTCTTGCCACTTTCCTGAAACTGAAGAGAAGCTTAATGAAATCCATTTGAAATCATGGAAACTCCATCCTAACCAAGGTGATAGTGAAGAAAAGCCAATCAAACTGATAATAAATTGGAAGACAAATTATTTTAAAGTGTAAATGTCCTTCTTAAAGGAAATAATCAAGATAGCAGTTACGGTCCACTGGCTGCTCTAAAATAACAGTTCATGCTCCATCACAAATATCAATTAGCCTAGAATAGTCAACTATTGACAAATTGACACTAATGCTAACCGAGTAAGTGCCAGATCAATAGGCAAGTTTGGATAATCAATACATGGCACTCTTTAAAAAAAATCTTTACTCAACTAACTTTTTGGAGACTTGGTCCCAGGGCTAGGTTAAGGTTATGTGTCTAAGCAAAGTGACGGGGAGGCTGATTCATCATTAGCGGCAGGTAGCGACAGATGAGCGTCTGTAGCAGGCATTTTCAGAACGCCCGCTAGTAGTCGCAGTGCTCGGCCATGAGTCGCTACTTTATAGCGACTCAGTCGCTGTTCAGTAATGTTGAATACATTGTGAGGAGTCGCTATTTGACCAGTACAGCGCTGTATGGGAGCGCATGTTAGCGACTGCTCGTAGCGACCGACTCACACCATATTCAGCAAAAATATAGCCTCACAAATCTCTGGCGCTGAAAAATATTTGTTTGAAGCCCAGAGCGCAGGAGGCGGTGTGTTTAAAGTGTGTTTTCAAGCATCTATCAACTAGTAACAAAGCGAAAACATATGGAATTACATTGTAACAACATTGTAACATGAACACTTTAATGCCAGACCTGTAATGTCATTTCTGAGGAAATATATAAAAAATGAAAAAATTATGCAAAAAACTGCTATTTCAATGCCAGAAGAGGTCACAGAATTATTTGTGATTTTTTTGAAAAAAAAAATGTTTAAAGAGAAGAAAAGAATCGTCCATTGAAATGTATGGGAGAGCGTCAGGTAGCGAGAGGTCATACCTGGCGCTGTGCAAGGCTGAACGCTGGCGCTGTTCACTGAGGCTGTGAAAATGATGAATCAGACGCTACATGGTGCTACCCCAGTCGTTAAACAGATAAATGTGTAATTGCGTGCCGTGTCCGGCGTTCACCAGTCGCTACCTGTCATTAACCAGCCACTACCTGACGCTATCCCTTCTTAAATAAGGGCCATAGGGCCATGTGACAGAGATTCCACTCTCCTGACCCACAGAGGACTGAAGCTGGAAGGGCCCTATATGAAGAAGCAGCTAACTACAATAAAGTATTAGTGCATCCCTGATGGTGCTGGGGCTCAACTATATTCCGGCCCTGCTTGGTCCCATGCAGCGGCAGAAGCTATTGTAATGCTCAGCGTACACCATGTAACTGGCCATGCTGCTTATGTTAGTTGGAAACAGAAAACAATATATAACAGCGCCACTGATAAATGCAGAAAAGTGGAAGTCCAGTCTAAAACTGACTCTTGTCCTGATAAACATCAGACACATTGGTGGGCCTTGAAGGGAGGGCTGAGGAACACTGCTTTGCAGGAGTTTTGCCAGTACTGCTTGCACCTAATAATAAATGTCAGACTCCTAAATAAATTAGACAATTAAGTGGGTGGGACTTTCTGGGGGGGTTGCCTTAAGCTTCATGTTTTGATCTCTATTAATGGTAAAAATTCTACACTTATGTTTGTATGTTGTTTTGTATCTGTTTTTTTAAGCACACAGATCACATGTAACAGTAAGAAATTCAGTGTTGGTTTTGATTTCTAAAAATCAAAATAAAATTGATTTAATATACTGTACATAAAAATGTAAAAAATATGAATGACACCATATCACACGGGGCGAGAGACAGTAAAGCCTCTATGCATTACTGTAAGTCTTCTTTTAATTGCACAAATCATCCAGTGTAACATATGGCAACAGGAGAGCAGTCATTGAAAGCCATTTGTGGTGTAAGTCTTTGAACACCTATTTAAAACAATTGCCTGATTTTAGTGGGTTCCTTTGGTAATGGCTGCAGTTCCCCAGTCATTGTCTAATGGCAGCTAAGATATTTATTCAGTAGGTATTTGGGGTTTCTCTTGCTGCTGGCTAAATACCTCCTCAACCTATGATGTGCCCTAAGCCCTATGAACTGGCAGCTTCCCTGTCCCTTCTTTCCTCGGGGTTGTTTTCATTTGAGTGCTGCTCTCACTTGTTACATACCTGTCATTGCCTGGCTGCTCATTGCTGGTAAACAAAACCCCTAATACAGAGAGGCCATTCTGAGTTCAAGAGTGCCGCAAAAGGCAGCCAGAACGGCACTTTGCTCTACCAGATCTGGGGGGGTTCCTCTTAGGTGCTCCCCTGGGTGCTTCTGGGTATGCTAAAAACTATCTGCCAAACCATCGCTAAGTACATGAACTATGACTTGGCTAGTGAAGTAAGAAAGCCATAACATTTTATTCTGGGGCCCATGATTCATAGCTACACTCCTGAATGAAGGGTAATATGATGACACAGTTGGCTGGTAGTAAACCTAGGTCTTGTGCTTTATTACTGATATTTCTGAGGGAATTTTAACCACCTCACAAGCAAATAATTATAATTTAGTACACAAGGAGAGCTAATGTTATGGCTCGCTGCAAATACAGTGTATCTCGACATCTCTCTTCATTAATTCATCCGTTCTTCCTCCACATCTATTAATTAGTTACTTATCTGGTCTTTCACTGCTGTTCATCAACTGCTACAATAATCAATAATAAGGATGTAAGGAGGAGGACTTTGATGTACACACTTCCATTATATATTCCAGACTCTCAGACGCACTTTTCATGTTTACAAAGCCTGCTTCATGTTTTAATCACTTGTCTATTTCATGGAGAGCAGTGCTGTTTGGATGTCTTGAAAAACATTAAATTGTGTTTCCTTTTAAAAGGGGTTTTATAATACCTGAGATCCAGGGAAGAAAGACAACAGTCCTTTGCTCCTAGTTGTAACTCTTAGCTTTGCAGACATATTATCTAAGTGTGTAAATGTATTTGGAAAGTGTTACTGTGTGCACTATCTGTAGCGCTTCAGAGACTCGCAAACACAGGGAAGTAAACACTTCAATAAATGGCATGCAATTATGATTACAAACACGGATAGATAAAAACAAGTACTGCTCCATCACAAGCTGCTCATTTAACTTCTGTCATTTCTAAATCGCATTACTTGCCGGCACTGTTTGGATGTATGCTTCATTTCTTAGTGGAAGTCAAATGACATGTAAATGATGACTTTGTGATGGCTTGCATGCTAATTTCCTAGCTTGCACATCCTCAGAGAATTTTCTAGAATATGTCTGTGTTTGGTTGGGCCATAGTTAAACCAGCTTTTCAAAAAAAGGTATTACTTGGATTCAAACACCAAATCAGGATGCCCTGCCATGTATACCCATGCATACCCCCCTGTCATGCATACCATATTAACAGGTTCCTGGCTCCCCTGCCAAGACCTGGCCCCAAGTAGCCACCGGCGGCCAGTCACATTTGCCAAAAAAGCTTGTCCATCACTGTGCAATTGTCAGACTACCAAACATAATTGGCCACCAACAGTCTTGGGGGGTAATCATAGTCAATAGAACATGGGAACCAGCAAGCATTAATTATGGGGTGTCTGAGTCTAGGTTTGCAGTGAAGGGTATACCCAGGGGCATAAACAATTGTGATGCCCTTCACTTATTAAATTCACTTAAATTCACAAGTCATTTTTGCAAAATGTTGGTCCTCTTCAGAGTATACAGGAGGAAAAATCAGGTGGTCTCTAAAATAAAGCCACTAAAACATGTATTGGATGAAAACACAGTTGTAAGAGTACTGTTAAAATGGGTAGGTTAATGAAAGCTTTACATCTGTTCTCATTAATTATTAGTATTGTTTATTAATTAAGTGTCAACATAGTCCATGTACAGGGTAGAAATGACAGGAGGATAAGACAAGTACCGTATATACTCGAGAATAAGCCGAGTTTTTCAGCCCACTTTTTGGGCTGAAAAAAGCCACCTCGGCTTATACTCGAGTCAGTGGACAATGGAGGAGAAAAAGGGGCGGGGCCGGATTACCTTATGGGCGGATGGATGGGCGGATGCGTTCCCTGTAACGTAGCGGTTCTTGACCCCAGCGGGGGTCAGGCTGAGAAGGCTGCAGGGAGACGCAGGCGGAGGTGCGAGGCCGCGGCCGCACGCGCGCGCACACCACAGAATCTAAGGTGCGCGCGCACGGCCGCGCAGCCCCTGTCAGACGGCAGATGGGGCTGCGCGGCCGTGCGCGCGCACCTTAGATTCTGTGGTGTGCGCGCGCGTGCGGCCACGGCCTCGCACCTCCGCCTGCGTCTCCCTGCAGCCTTCTCAGCCTGACCCCCGCTGGGGTCACGAACCGCTACGTTACAGGGAACGCATCCGCCCATCCACGGCCGCGCAGCCCCATCTGCCGTCTGACAGTCTGCGGAGCCAATGAGCGTGAGGAGCGCAGGAGCGCAAGGAGCGCGAAGAGCGACCCCCCCCCCCGAAAACCTCTTCGGGTCCGGACAGCAGCAGGTCAGGAGCGCTCGTGAGGATTTCTGGTGTCCAGCATCCAGGAGGTACCATATTTTAAATATTAAACATGTACCGTATGCAAATGGGATAGGTGGGTGTGCATAGTATGCATAGCACCAGCAAAAAGTCAGGTGCTGGCAACAGGGTCGATTAGAGCCTCCTCCATCTCCCTTTCTGCAAGGCCCAGCTACACTTCCTAACAAGACCAAATCCACATAAAAGATCCAGCCAGGACTAGGAATGCTATCATGTTTCAGTCCACCATTACTGTACCTAACTGCTCTGTCTGAGCAAAGTACAGCTATAACCCGCCCGGTAGCTGAAATTTACCGGTAGCTGCTGCATTTCCCACCCTAGGCTTATACTCGAGTCAATAACTTTTCCAGTTTTTTTGTGGTAAAATTAGGTGCCTCGGCTTATATTCGGGTCGGCCTATACTCGAGTATATACGGTACATTACTTAAAATACAACAATGCATATAATACACACAGTATTATGAGTCAGGTGTAAAAGAAGTAACTACTGTAAACACATAAATGCAGGAATACATTAGGAGAGAGGACTCTGCCCTTGCGAGCCTACAATCTAAATGATAAACATATTTTGTTATTGGTTACCTCTAGGATGATGTACAAGTGTGTTACTAGAGTAAAGGGGGATATCTTTCACTCAAAAAATAAATTGCAAAAGGGGACTTTTGTCATGATCTACAGCAGGGGGGTCCCCAATCTTTCCTAACCTGCAAGCCACATTCAGAATTGTGAGAAGGTCGGGGGCCACATTCAAGGTGAATATAATGTCATGTAACTTGAAGAGGTTTCAAAAATCAATGAAGTGAAACATTTCAGAGCATTAATTTCGACAGTCTGCATGTAGATCCCCTTACCCCACAAAATATTTGCTCGCCAAAAAGGGATCCCCCAGCCCCAAAGAGGTTAAATTACAGAATTACACCCAGATACCAGGCAGGAGGCTGGGAAACAAAGTACTCTGTGGTAAGCTGCCAAGACAGGTAATCCAACATGTTTCACCTCCTGCCCTACTCTGCAATAAGCCAATGGATGGTGTACACCCTGGGCACAGTGGGTTCCACCAGGCTTTTCAGTGTTCTTCTCAAGTGTTCTGGTCTAGAAAACAGTACGTGAGCCGCACAGCAGGGGTCCAGAAGCCATTGAGATGAAATTGGGGACCCATGATCTATAAAATTATTACTGGTGTTAACGGGGGGGGGGGGTATTAAATTTAAGCAAAGCCTTTTGGGAACCTGATATTGGCACATTCCCTGAGATTGTGGGATTCTGTTAATTTCTCGGGCCAGCATTTGTCTCCTAAAAACAAAGTGATATAGTACCACAGTTGGTAAGTCTGAAAAAATATTATCCAGTACAGCCTGTTTTCCGGTTTCTCCCAGTTCAAGAATTATTATCTATTGCATCAGTTTTATGTGGCATAGTATAAAATGCTTCAGAAACTTCTTTACTACTTGTAAAAACTGGTCACATGTGCTTGATTTTCATGAAAATACTCAAGGATAGCATCTCTTGAAAAACCTTCAGGTTTACTTACAACAGGTGTAAAACACAAACGCAAAAAGGACTAATTTACTATTGCTATTACTAAAATATCACACATAAATGAACATGAGATTCCTAAACTTGTTGACAAAGCTCAAAACTCAGTTGGCATACATTACATTGAAATGAAGCCATTCTACAATATCTGCTTATGTGAGCACCTGCAAGAAGTGGCTATATTTTGCAGGTATCTACCATATATAGGTAAATTGATGCAAAATTGATGGCCTATCTGTTTTTAAAACCTCATTTCAGTGGTTAGTTGGGGGTTATCAGAATTTCACAGCTATTTCTTTTTTTTTAGCTTTTTTGAACAGTTTCTGTGAGGTTATTGCAAGTGTTAATTGGAATACAGAATAAGGTGGGTTTAGTTATTTTCATACAGTATTAAACATAGAAATATAGAAACATAGAAAGTTGACGGCAGAAGGAGACCATATGGTCCATCTAGTCTGCCCTTATGTGTATACTGTATGTACTCTTTATCTTAGGATAGATGTGTGCTTATCCCAGGCATGTTTAAATTCAGTGACTGTTGATTTTTCAAATACCTCTGCTGGAAGTTTGTTCCAAGCATCTACTACTCTTTCTGTAAAATAATATTTTCTAACATTGCTCCTGATCTTCCCCCCGACTAGCTTCAGCTTGTGCCCTCTTGTTCTATCATTACGTTTTTTTAAAAAAACACTTCCCTCCTGAACCTTATTCAATCTTTTGACATATTTAAAGGTCTTAATCATGTCCCCCCTCTCCCTTCTTTCCTCCAGACTGTACATTCAATATGGCTAGTCGGCTTTGTGCAACAATACACATAACCTCCACACAAGTATTTCTTCTCCAAGAGATTTAGAAGGCATTGAATCATTGGATGCAAACAAAGCAAACAAAACAGGGAAAGAATTAGACTTCATTAAAGTCTATCCCCATGGCAACATAATAAAAGATAAAAAGGTGATACTTTGGGGAAATTGAGCATGGTACTATGACGAGTCTACCATTTTGTCTGTCTAGCTGCACACCAATCTAAAGACATCACACCAAGGTCTTCAAACAAATGTATATGATGCCTTTGGGTATTACAATGTCTCAGACTGAATATTACTTTTTTGATTAAATTCATACAGATCACAGGCTGGTACAGGAACAACATATTAAAAAAAATGTAATTTAAATATATTGGTCATCAATGAGTTGCATTTTGATATAACTGTGTGGCAAGTGGCACTGTGTAATGTTTTTTACTACTTTAAATAAACCTATGGCTACGTGGGACTTGCACGTCAGATTGGTTTGCACCATTGTCCACGCAGGAGCCACAACATATAAGTATATGATGTGCACCAGGCTGCACACAAGGCCACTAAGTTTCTATGCAGCAGCACCCACCAGGCACACCACAACTGTAGCGGGTTGCTAGCGCACTGGATTACTTGGTGCCTGGGGCCCTGACAGGGACCTTCCAGTTCTGGGGCCAAAGGCAATTTCATATGAGTCCCCACAGTGAGCCCTGCACCTTATTGTTTTGGGTCTTGTGGGTTCTTTTGTATGTTTTCTTTTAAATGAACTGTGACTAATGCTTCTTTTTGGGGTAGTGCTATTAAAAGCATACTCAAAAATAAGGAAAAATCATGCTATGGCTTATTTTCAGGGTAGGTCTCAGGGAAACAAGCTAATATGAAGCCTCTGGCTGTTTTGGAAGTCAGGTCCTCAGGAAATTTTAAGCTATCAAATACCGAAATGTATATTTGTTTTTTCCTGTACCTGCAGACAAAATATGCTTAATTTCCAACTCCAACACTCTTTTTGTTTTAGACAGGGTTATAAACAATGAATTATTCTCTTTTGCTGTCTTTGGTCATTTATAAAAAATACTGCATCCCTTGTTCGGTCATTGGGGACAGTAAAGGGTTTATTCTTTCCCTAAGTGCAATTCAACAACATATTTAGCTGTGCAATTCTTTAAACAAATTATACAGCTAAATATGGTGCTGAATTGCACTTAGGGAAAACATCAAAAGAAACAGTGTACTCACAGTCATAAATCAACCCTAAAGTGTTAGTGGCACTGAAATACAATTAGGCTTTTTTTTCTTTCCTGCAGAAATGGACTAAAGTTCCCCTACACTATGGTAAATTCAGCACTGTGCATCCTGTCCCGGTGGCCAGTGCCCAATCTATGGCACAAGGCGAAAATTCCCTCTTTGGTGTATTATTCAGACACATGCAGTGCAATTCCGCATTTGTGAGTAAACCATGTGCCAATGTGCCATTTTACAACTCACATGCCAGTTTACTAAATCACTGTATGTGAGCTGTTAAATATTTGAAAAAGTCAAGCCACAATTGCTGGCATGTTTTTTTGTCAAGGAAAATTACAGGCAGCATTTTTCTTTCATTTTCATGTTCCTTATGCACATTAGTATGGGTTCGGTGCTCTTCCAGGTGTGCCATGGGTCTTCTGCATCACTGATGTTCCAAATTGGGGTGCAGGTAATTGGGCGGGGTAAATGCCAGTGAGACTATGGAACTCTCTGCCAGAGCAGGTAGTTATAAAGGGTACACTAAAAGGGTTCAAAGCTGGCCTGGATGCCTTCCTTGACTGTCATAACATTACCAGCTTTGGCTAGTAGACCACTGAAAGATCTTCCTTTATATTCAGGCTGAACTGGATGGTCTAATGTCTTGTGTTGTGTTGTGTCACTCACAGGACTTCCTGCAGCGTCCTCAACCTCCACTGGTTATAGGGCCACCTCATATGACATCCTCAATCCTGCTGCTCGCCCAGTGTCACACAACTGTAAAGCTTCTGGCTTTGTTGCAGATTAAACCAGCCTCTCCATTGCTGCTGCATCCCTCCCACTGGCATTTCACATCCATGGCTTAACATGGTCTAGATCAGGGGTACTCAAATGGCGGACCGCGGTCCGAATCCAGACCGCAGACGCCATTTGTCCGGACCGCTGCCCAGGGCTGTCACATCAGCCCGGGATCCGGCGGTGCCGGTGACAATTGCCAGCCATTGCCGGCCGGGGCTGTCAGTGCTGGGGGCGGGCACATGGGCGTGGCCAGGACGGGGGAGGTGGAAGCGTCTCGGGCCTCGTAGACGGGCGGGGGGAGGAGTGGAGACGAAGAGGTGCGGGAGGAGGAAGAAGCCGAGAGCGCGGAGCTGGCGGAAGCTTCGGGCGGCAAGCAGAGCCCGCTGCACACACCTGGAGGCCCGGCATCAGAGCACACTGCTGCGCTGGCTAGAGGAGCGGCTGGCCCGGGGCGAGGAGGCCATTACCCGGGACCAGTTCATCGAGCTGCTGAGAAAGTGCAAGGAGGTGAGATTCCTGTCCCCCATTTATTCATGTGTAGAGTGCAAGCTCCTCATCCAACCTGAGCAATGAGCTTTCCTGTCCCCCCACCCACCTGTCATTTACTTCCTGCTTCTCGCCCTTCTGTGTAGAGTGCAAGCTCTTCAGCTAACAACAGCTGACATGGGGTGGGGGGTGTAAGTAAGAGTGCATGTCAGCTGTTGTTAGCTGAAGAGCTTGCACTCTACACAGAAGGGCGAGAAGCAGGAAGTAAATGACAGGTGGGTGGGGGGACAGGAAAGCTCATTGCTCAGGTTGGCTGAGGAGCTTGCACTCTACACATGAAGTCATGCACTCTTACTTACACCCCACCCCACCCCGGACCTTCATCCCACGGCAGACCCTGGTAAGTGGACCTCCACTGACCGTAATTGAGTACCCCTGGTCTAGATCTTGGAGCATTGGTCTCCCACAGCCAATTTCAGCCTGGGGCTGTGATTACCCATACTTAATGCAGAGAAGCAGCAGTATTGGTCCCCGCCACTACTTCTACTTCACAGTGTTTTGCTTTGGTGTAGTTTTGCTAACATTCACAAGTATATTTGCAGCCCTTTTTAAAAGCTCAAATATATGTATATCTCTAAAATCACACCACTTTGTCTAATACGTTCATTTGTCAGTAACTCCCAAGGAAAAGCTAGATTATGCATTATAAGAGTTATTTTTATACCTTGCTTGCAAAAAATGTACAAATACAAATGAGGCTACAAGCACTGTTACAATACAGAAAGCCTAACAGGGCAAACGCATATATCAAAATAAACTACTCATCTGTTTAATCTAGCCCAGGCAGAATTCAGCATGCCTCATCCAAATCTCCAAACAAGATGGCCGCTGTATTCAAGCTCACAAAGCAGGTCTCTCTATCCCATCTTTGTCCGTCTACATTCAAAACATGACTGTGTGTGTGTCCTTCAGCTCCCCTGAGCAAATCTCCAATGTCTCTTACCAGCCAAGCTCTTCTCCAGACTGACCCCTTTGTTTCAATAGTGCAGGTAATATCTGATTGGCCTGGACAAACTAACCCAGGTGATATTCTGATTGGCTCAGATAAAACTATCACAGGTGATTTTCTGCTGGCCAACCTAATTTGCATGGGAATGCACACATGACAATAAACTCAGGCCAAGCCAGTCTTCAGAACAAAGGAAGGTCCCCCACCATGCTGCATATTAATTAATAAACAGTGTAACTTTTTATTGGATAAGATTTTTACAATTTCTTTGGGAATAAAATATATAAAAATATCATAGAATTACACACAGCATCTAGCAGCCAAAGACCCCCAAGCACTCTACCCTACAGCCACAAACTCAATTCACGATCTCATTGCTGCTTCACTTCGCATTTGACTGTCACTGCTCCTGCCTCCTCCTGATAGTGGTTGATAGTTGAAATAAAGTTCTAAAAATAACCATGTGGAAAACAGCAGGGAGTGGTGGGTTCAAAGGGTAGGGTAGCTTCCTCTGGGGGCAGCCATTCATGGTGCAATCTTGATGATCTTTGCTGATCAAGGTAATTCTAAAACACAGAAAAAAGTTATCCTTGGTTTAACTAAGAGATTGCCCTGCAACCGTTTTGTCTCACAATTTTTCATTTCCAGAAAGATAATCCTTACTTAGCAGCTTACTTGATTTATTAAACATATCACAATTACCACACACTGTGCTCAGACTGGAAGGTTCCGTATTGTTCATACAAATGTTTCAATCAATGTTTCTGTGCTTCTAGGCTGGAAATAGCTAATAAAAAACCATGCTGTATAACACTTAAAAAGTTTCCTGGAGGTGGAGAACTTTATTTATGGCTAACACTTTTCTTTCCCACAGGTTCTAATAAGTACACCTCCTTATCAATTTTGAATTCCTGTCGTGACTTTCAGCAATGTGTAGACTAGCTATTTACGTTGCAACCAAAAAATTTATATAAAAATGATACTTTTAAATATCCACATTTCTGGCCCCAGTACAAAGCACCAGTACACATACAGTATGACATTTGAAAAGGGTACAATAAGTTCTCAATAAACACTGCACAGAAAAAGTAAAACAAACAAGTCCAGGGAGTAATGCCAGTTAGCAAAAGCAAACATAAACTACTAAAGACTAGGACTGTCTAACAAAGCATCTCTCCCATTGCACCTACTATAGGGTTACCTCTGCTCAGATCCAGAAATGTCCAGAACAGCAACCAGAAACTGAACACTACTGTATGAGAAGATGCATTCATTGCCTTTTTCGCAGACATCCGCAGCTGCTGTTTCTCTCCATACTCTCATAATACAGTGGATGGTCCCCAATGGCAGGTTGTTCAGTGCAGTATTCTGGTTCTTGGCAGCAATAGATCGGGACACACATTAGGGTTCATCCTTGCCCATACCAGATGGAGATGGAAAATAATATAAATGATTTATAGGAGAGCAACATCTTCACATTTTTGAATGGGAGACTATAGACCATCGTCTTGGCTATCTCACACATATTTGACTAACAACTTTTTAGCATATAATTAGTTATGCAGATTTGTGTCATGTAACTGAATTTAACTGTTTTGCTCCTGTGGGTAGAACTTTGTTTCCTTATATACTACAATTTACATCCTGTTCTCACATTCCCTAATAGATCAGTGTGTTATTAGGTTGATTCCCAAGTGAAAGGTCACTGGTTCCAACTGACGAGCAGGCATGAAGAAGATTTACCAACACCGTATAATCCAGCTCCTCAATAGCTGTGTTTAGGCCTATAAAATAGCCAAGCTGCATTATGAGAGTGCCATGATAGTTGGAGGAATATAAAAGTAAAGTAAAGTAAAGGCCTCCCATCTGTTTCAAAACTAAAAGTTGGACATCCAGGCAAAAAATTGGGTCAGCAATTGTCTCATCACAGGGTCCATCAGTTCGGGCATGATAAACACAGGCAAGGAGGTGGCTTGTATGTTTGTATGTGATGGCATCAACTTCTGTTTAGTCATTAAAAGCACTGACAAGTTTGCAAAGAAGTACAAAATGTGGGCAGTAGAAGATTTGAGTGATTTAGAGCGATGTGACAAAAGTAATTAGACTGGGATTTGATGGGTGCAAATGGGTTTGGAAGAAGCAATGGAAAAGTGGGCTAACAGATTGGAACTGTTAAGTTTGGTGGAGGAAGTCTGATGATATGGGATTGTGTCAAAGCCAAAGGCATTGGATACTTGACCAGGATCGATGGTGGTCTCGATGCAGAGCTATATGAGAGTATCCAACAATACGAGATACTTCATAAGCTCTAATACTTTGGGCATGAAAAGGATGACATAAGGCTTCCAGCTGGACAACGACCCGAAGAAACATAAAGATAAAAGCATGGCAAGTAGGATTCAGGCAATGTTGAAAGCCAAAAGTAGATTAACAAAATAATACAAATTAAAATTTAGAATTTTAGGAGCAAAACAGTAGCAATGTAATTATATGACATGAATCTACATAACTAATCATATTCTAAATAGTTAAGTCCACTTTATGTATGAGATAACAAAGATGAAGGTCTAAAAACGATGGTAACACTGTAGTGGATGGAGCCTGAAAATTGAAAGTTCAAAACGTTGTTAACCTTTTGCACATCAGTGTATTTACTGTTAAAAACGTTAGGAGTATTACTTGTAATAGGGGGGTAATCTGAAACAATATATTAATAACAAGAAATCTAGTAATAAAACCAGAAAACAATGGAGGCAGCTTTGTACTATGAAACCAAGGACTTTAGGGAGCTATAGTCCAGTTCATTTGCAATGGCCTTGCATTCTTGGGGAGTAGAAGTTGCCATTGGTTAGAAGTATGCTTGATTTATGGCCAGTTTATTTTATGCTTTATCAAGAAACCGCATCACAGTTTACACATTAGAAAATGGTACAAATGCAGTTTTTGCCAGGAATACTCTTCTCATCCCATCTTATGCCAGCATATGTGTTGCTTGGAAGTTCAATAAAACAGATTTTACAATGAGTATATTATATACAAATTTAATTTCATGAGAGACACTGCAGATTATTAGGAATAATATTATTACCCCTGGTATGTCTGCATACAATAAAGAATAGACTATTCTAGGTGATGAAAAATTAATGTTCAAGTCAGGTAGCCCAGTGTTCAGTTCAGGTTGGATGAGAGATCACTATAGTAGATCTGAAATGCCCCCCTTGTTTCTATAAAAGTACACCTGACACAGTGCATAAACCCAGGATGGTATAGTGGGGAGTGGTTTTAAAACTGGCCATGTGCAGGCACCAAAGCAGGGGCGTAGCTAGGGGGGGGGGGGGGGGGCTCTTGCCCTGGGTGCAGCAGGTCAGGGGGGCGCCAAAGGGGGGCCTGAGAATAGAAGGGGGAGCCATTTCAAATAATTCCCTTAGGTGTCAGAAAGCCTAGCTACTCCTCTGACCAAATCAGCCTGCTGTCAGTCCATTTATAAAACTGGAGCACCTAATTACATTCACATGCTATGGGAAAGTATGAGAGTAAGAGGGGGTATAACAGGAATCTGGGGTAGTGACGAGTGTCCTTGGCTAAGGATGATTTACACCAAGAGGTGCTGGGTAATATCAGCATCAGTCCCTACTAAACGGGTAAAAGACTTTAAAAGATCTATATTATTAAGTCCATACCAACATGCTGGATAGAAGGAATGTTTACATCCTTAGTAAATAATGTATATTTCACCAAGTTTGTTCTTATGATTTACTGAAGGTTCCTAAATGCTCCAAAAGGTATTTTGGTTCCCCACCCCAGGTATGGATGTTTTCTGCCCTCAGTGCTGCTTGGTATTGCCGTTATGGTGATAGTTTTCCTCAGTTATGTAATTGTATGCCATTGGTTTCTGACAGTATACGATTGTTCTAAACTAGCTGTTTAAGTCCCCCTCCTTGCAATCTCATGCTGGGAGCAATGAGAGGCTGTTAAAAATAGTGCTAGAAGGAAGATAAGAGACAAAATAAGATTTTGTTTTCCCTTTTATTTTCCCCAATTTTTCATTTGCAGCCAAAATCATTTGTGAGTACTTTTATCCAATTCATTACCAAGACATTAAGTGGAGTTGATACATGGGGCTTTTTTTAATTTAACCTTCCATAGGATTTGGTTGGTCCACTTTAATTTACATTACTTCCGGCTCTAGTTCCCTCAAGACTTCTTTTATAGCTAGCAGTTCCCTGAAGTTGGTGGACCTCGGAGCCATGGCTCTTGTCCCTAGCCCCTCAAAGTATTGCCCTTGGCAATGAGCTTGTGTCTGTCATCATCACTATGGGTTCTATCTAGTGCCAAGGCCTCCTGCCTGCCACATTCTCTGACAAGGTCAACCATATCAGACTTTCCCTTACCTGCTCTGTTAAAGCAACTAACCGATCCAGGGAGGCTTGATCCTTGCCTCATGCATCCAGAAAGGAGGCATGCAAGGGATGAGAATGAAGCTGGGCCCAGGAAACCGCTAATATGAAGGAGGTCATTAGACCGAATATGGCCAGAATCTGCCTCACAGAGATAGACTGACGGCAGAGAACTTGTTTCACATGATCTTTTGTGTGTGAAGGATATGCTGGTTCAGGGTATCTATATTCTATCTAAGGTACGTACATCTGTTTTCAGGGTGAGGCTGGAGATTCAACATTCAACCTAACCCTTGGAGGCAAAATAAGGTATTCTGCAAGGCTGCTAGAAGGGAGGACCTGTCCCTCGCAACGAGAAGCAAGTCATCTAAATAGGCTATGATGGTCACCTGATGAAGTCTTAGATGAGCCTTTGCTTCTGATAGAATATTTGTAAAGGTTTGTGGTGCCAAAGAAAGGCTAAATGACAGAGCCCACAATTGCCAATGCTTCACCTTGCCTTCTAGCAGGATTGCAAACCTCAGAGACCTTCTGTGAGCAGAATGCATAGGAATGTGAAGGTAGACATCCTGTAAGTCGACTGACACCATCAGTGCCTCCTTCTGCAAAATGTCTCTTATGGAATAAATTGATTACATCCAGATTTTTTTGTAATTTATATTGCTGTTTAGGTTTTTCAAAATTATTTAAAATCATGCAAAATGTTCCCAAAGGTTTTTGAACATGAGAGTACACCCCTTCCCTCCTTTGGAGACCTGGAACCAGTTCTAACACTGCCTTATGTTAGAGCTCAGTAATGATGGGTGGGAAGGCTTCTCTCTTGACCCTGTCCTTGACCCTGTCCCAAGGACACTGGGTCAACAGAAAATGGTCCTGGGCCCATCGAGAAAATTCCGGACGATAACCCTCCTGGATAGTTCTTAAAATAAAGGGATTTTGGGAAATCTCCTACCAGGCAGGAAACAGGTGTCTTCCCCCCACCGGGATGTCAGGACTGAAGCATGGGTACTTGAGAGGAGCTAAATGAAGGAGTCCCCCTTCCCCTGCGCCTGGAGATCTGCCAAGGTTTTCTGATTTCAGGCCTTTTGATCGCTCGCTGAAGATACCTTAGTTTCTTGTTATCTTGTTCCAAAGAATGGGAAAGCATTGAATCTGTACCAAAAAGATGATTACCTTCAAAGGGAAGCCCACAAAGGTGTGACTTAGCCTGGTCTCCATGCCATGTTTTAGCCATAGAGCACAACTGGCACACTTAGAAAGTGCCATGCTTTTCGCATTTGCTCTGACTGCTTCCAGAGAAGTGTCCACAACATAAGATATGACTTTAGAGACAAAAGGTAAGGTATCTAAAATCGTCCACATCTCTAAGAAATGGCCCACACAGCCCATGGCAATTAAAGGCTTTAAGAGAAAGGCATCAGTGACCCATACTTTTTTAAGAAGAATATCAGCCTATTTATCCATAGGGTCCTTTAAAGGCCCCATGTCTTCAAAGGACAGGTCAGACATTTTAGAGACCTGGGCTAGGGGAGCATCCACTCTGGGAGCCTTAGCCCAAGACGCTATGTCTGCTTCTTCAAAGGGGAACCTGCGTTTTAAAGATTTTGGGATAAAGAACCTGGCTTATGGATTTGTTCAGTTCCTTGAAACCATCTCCTTGATAGAGTCATGGACAAAAAACCTAGGTGTTATAAGATCCTTAAAGCCCTTATATAGGAAATCCTTTAGAGACAAACATTGGGCTGGGGTGTCAATCTTTAGTGTGATATACATTTGCTTAAATGTGATCAGGCTTCTACTCTTCTACCTTAAACCTGTATCTAGAAATGCCAGCTCTCTCCACCTTAGCCGATTGTTCTGTGTGGCAGGAGTGAATAGATTCTTCTAAATCATACAATGCTCTGGCCCTGTTTGGCACTCTGGGATAAACCCGGATGACCCACCTGCTTCCAGACCCCTGACCTGGGCAACCCCAATCTCCAAGGGCAGGTAAAACTGATCCAGTCTGGATTTGTATGAAGAAAATGTGCTATCCATTCCCCCTTTCAGGCACTCCAAAAAAAACTGATATCAGGGGATTAAGATTAGGCGTAACCACATACATTTACATAACTGATTGTTTCCAGTTTTTGGGTAGGGACATCTGGCAATTTTGGCCTATTGTCTTCAGCGTGGTCACAGACTGGAAAAGAAGGAGGCCACTGCCCTCCTGCTGGTCAGAAGCACCCCCAGAGCTTGATCCAGAACACCATACTTACCCTGACATTGCTGCAAACTAGGTACCCGACAGAAGTCCTGTGCCCTGCCCAATGCCAGAGAACACCGTGCCTTGGAACTCTTGAGTAGGGAGCCTGGCACCCAGCCAGGACCTACAGATGGATATGGAGGGATGCAGGAAAAAAGATAATGCCCACAATGTTCTGCCGCGCCCCCCCCCCCCCCCCCCCCCCCATAGGGGTACAGAAAAAACCTACAGCATATACCCGATTTTGCTGAGGTTCTGTAATAGAAAATAGGGAGAACACATGGGCACCAGAGGGATCCGGAACCCCTCATCAACCCTCAATCCACGAACATATTAACACAAACTTGGTTTCTGGGAGAAAACACAAAATTACTGAGGGCTGAGGGGAAGGGGCGGGGCTTGACCCCGATTAAGGGTGCCCCGCTGTTTGAAACCCCCCAAAACTCACCTCAGCACGCTTGCACCGCCGACGGACAAGCGGCGGACAACACAGCGCGTCCGCCGCCGCCGCCGCCGCCTCCCGCGCGCCCCTCTGACAGTGCGCACGCCCACGCCGGCCATTCACAAACGGCCGGCGCGCGGGCGTGCACGCCGCCGTTGAGGTGCGTTTTTGGGGGGGTTTGGGGGGGGGCCCTCACCGCGGGACATCCCGATCTCGGATGTCCCGCGGTGAGGGAGGTGATCGGCCCGGGAATCTTATAGATTCCCGGGCCGATCACCCCTGGGTGACGGTCCACTTTAACATTCTGTCAGTTTGGCTTTCCTGTTTAGAGAAGAAGAAGGGAGCAGCTAGCTCTCGGATGTCCCGCGGTGAGGGAGGTGATCGGCCCGGGAATCTTATAGATTCCCGGGCCGATCACCCCTGGGTGACGGTCCACTTTAACATTCTGTCAGTTTGGCTTTCCTGTTTAGAGAAGAAGAAGGGAGCAGCTAGCCGTCCTGACGGCTGAGGAAAAAAATCTCAGGACCCTTTCACGTCTAGGTAAAGGGGGAGGGAGGTGCTCCATTACTTTTATTTATATAGGATCTTTCAGCGCCTGGGAAGCAATCCACCGCCCACTTTAACCCTATCATCACATCATCATATTCAGTAAACAGGCATATGAATCCTGTACAGAAACTAAGGGCCTTCGTTCGCATACAATTGAAATTGCATGTGTTAAACCCCATGCCACATTAGGGGGCACCCCTTTTGGAGTGCCCAAAGGTGGGACATGCAATGCAATCAAATATTTCAGAGCTACTCACCTGGGAAGCTGCCAGCCTCCCTTAGAACACTCCACAGGGAGAGATCCATATTGACTGAATCGCACCCTGTGTGTGCTCATGGCAATTCAAACTGAGTAAAGGGGGAGGGAGTTGCTCCACTACTATTTATACAGGATCTTTCAGGGCCTTGGAACCAATCCACTGCCCAGTTTAACCCCATCATCACTGTATAATATCCAGCAAACAGGCATATGTTTGCTGGATATCACCTCTAGCCATTGCCAATGCATTTGGAAAAGCCCTGCATGCAGCGTTTCCAATGCAACTCCATAGAAGTCTATGGAAAAGCAGCACAACCTCAGGTAAAATCAGGAAAAAAAAGCACAAAAGTGACACAGTGTAAGTAAACCCAAAGGTGTGAAGGGAAATATTTTCTAATATGTGCTTAACAACTGATCCTGATAACATCAAGTCAACAGGGGGGTAATTAAAAATACAGATGGATGAAGAGAACATAATAAACAGCACCAGGTAAATGTCAAGATAACATTTGCTTACATGCATGTGTTGCAATGGAAAAGCCCCACTCGGAAATGGAGCTACCCACAGGTCTGACCTAGATGGGCACTGGACAGCTAAGGAGCTGTAAGATCTGCCACACCCAGCACAGGCTGAGCCTTAACCAGAATCTGAGGGGTAGAATATTCCACTATGCAAACATAAATGTGACACCCAGAGCAGCTATGAACTACAAACAAATGTCAGCCCGCATAGAGTGCTCATAACCACCTGTACACATACAGAAATAAGACAAGGAAAGTAGTACAGTAAAGTATAAAGGTTACTGGGTTTCCCACAAACTTGCAAAGCCAGCAATAGGCTCTCACATGCTCACTTAAAAAGAGAAAGACACAGTCAGTCTACAGCTCTGTCTGAACCTGAATGACTTCATGTGTGCATCTGTGTGGAGATCTGCAAAACCTAGCCGGTTAATGCCCCCCACTCTCTGAGGAGGAGGGTTGAGCACAAGTGGACTAGAGAAAAGGAGTTTCTCACACCAACATAGCGCCGCCAACTCAGAAACACGCCTAACGGAAGTGATAGCCACCAAAAAGACATCCTTAGGAGTTAAAATGAACAAAGGGGCCTCACGCAAAAGGCTCAAAGGGAGACCCCTGCAAGGCAGATAAGACCAAGTTCAAATCCCAGACTGGTAACATAGGCTTACGTAGAGGATGCACATGAGTAACCCGCTGGAAGAAGGTCTTGACCAGACGATGGTGAGCAAAGGATCTTTGGAAGAAAATAGCCAAGGCAGAAACATGACCTTTTAGGGTACTAAGTTGAAGACCCAAATCCAAACCCTGTTGCAGGAATTCCAGAATCCTAGGGATAGAAAACACCCGACAGGGAAGCGACTTAGACTCACCCCAGTCAATGTAAGCATGCCATACCCTATAGTAAATGGATGACGAGGACTTCTTCCTAGCCCGAATCATGGTATTAACCACAGAGGCAGGCAGCCCCTTTTCCATCAAAATGGAGGTTTCAGCAGCCAGGCCGTTAAAGCCAGCGTTTGTAAATTAGGATGGTGTAGCTGCCCCTGCGTGAGCAGGTCTGGATCCTTGGGTACAGCATACTGATCTACTGCCAACTGCACGACGTCTGCGAACCACACCCTTCTTGGCCAACAAGGGGCCACCAGAATGGTTGGCACCTTTTCCTGGGCAATCTTGCGCAACACCCTGCCCAGCAGAGGAAAAGGAGGGAATACATAGAGAAGCTGAAAGCTCTTCCTAGACATTGCTAGTGCATCCATGGCCAATGCCAGAGGGTCCTGGGACATAGAGAAAAAGACTGGAAGCTTGTGATTGTGACGAGACGCAAACAGATCCACATCTGGCTGACCCCAGCGGTGGCACAGGGAGCGAAACGCCCTGCTGCTGAGGGACCATTCTCCCAGAAGAGAAGTCCCCTGCTGAGGAAGTCTGCCTCCAGATTCTCCACCCCCGGGATGTACACAGCTGAGATGCAGGGGACACTTCCTTGAGGGCCCTCTTGCTTCAGGTCCCTTCCTGATGATTGATGTAGGCAATCGTCGTCTGGTTGTCTGAGCAGACCTGAACCGCCCGACCCCAAAAGGTGCGGAGTCAATTGGGCGAGAACCAACCTTATCGCCCTCAAAGAATGTTGATAGGGGTGTGGGCCTCCCAAGGGCCCCACTGACCCTGGAATTTCAGGCATTTCCAGAAGCCCCCCCCAACCTGTCAAACTGGCACCTGTGGTGACTGTCTTCCAGCACGGGGCCAGAAAGGATCTGCCCACCAACAGGTTTCTTGAGTCCAGCCACCACGAGAGAGACCGTCTGGCCAGAGGGGACAGAACCAACACCTGATCCAGGGCCCAAGGGTCACGATCTCATACCGACAAGAGGTAAAGTTGAAAAGGTCTCATGTGAAACTGAGCGGCTGGAACCGCCTCGAAGCAAGACACCATCAGGCCCACCAGCTGTATGGAGGGATGAGGGCAAGACATAAGGAGCCGTGCTTGGGCCCGAAGACTCTCCACCTTCTGCTAAGGGAGAAAAATCTTGACCCGAGATGTATCCAGAGTCATGCCCAGAAAGGACCGCACCACTGACGGAAACAGAAAAGACTTGGGTTGGTTGATCACCCAGCCGAAGGACTCCAGGGTGGACACCACCACCTGGGTATCCCTCCCGGCCTGCTGGAGGGACTGAGACGTGATGAGAATGTCGTCCAAGTAAGAAAGAATGCAAATGCCCTGAGATCTCAGCAGAGCCATTATGCCCGCCAGTACCTTGGTGAATACCCTGGGAGCCCGAAGGGCAAGGCCACGAATTGGTAGTGCTGATCCTCCAAAGCGAATCTGAGGAATCTCTGATGACCTGGAAAGATTGGTACATGAAGGTAAGCGTCCTTGATGTCTACAGAGGTCATGAAGTCGCCCAGGCGTAGTGAATTGACAGCTGAGCGCAGAGTCTCCATGCAAAAGTGTTTGAATCTGACAAATTTGTTGAGGCACCTTAAATCCAGGATAGGTCTGATGGACCCGTCTTTTTTGGGAACAGTGAAAAGATTGGAATAGTAGCCTCTGCCCCTTTCCCTCAAAGGCACCTGGCAGATGACCCCCAACTCCAGAAGGTTTTGGACAGCAAGGCACAGGCCCTGAGCTGACAGAGGGTTTTGAGCTAACCGAGACTTGATGAATCTTGGGGGCGGCCAGGCAGCAAACTCTATCTTGTAACCGGAAGACACTACCTCCTAAATCAACCGGTCCGAGACATGAAGCCTCCAGACGTGAGCAAAGAGCCGGAGCTGTTCCCCCCCACCCGGATGGGTAAGGGTGCCCCTTCATGCCTGAGGGGGCTTGGGTGAGGATTTTGTCTTGGGACCCCAGGAGAGGCCAGGACGGCCACGTCCTCTGTCCCTCCCCTAGTGATCTCCGCGGGCCAGTTCTGGAACCACGGAAGGATGGGAGAAAGGCACCCATCCCCCGAAAGGACCGTGACTGCCTCCTATGTTGAGGTAACCTACCACCCCTGGGAAACAAATCCAAACGTTCACCGAAAAGGCGCAGGCCCTTGAAAAGGAAACCAGTGAGAGCCTTCTTAGCAGCATTATCAGCTACCCACTGACGTAGCCAGACAGAGCGGCATATAGCCACCAACAGGGCAGAAGTCCACACATTCTAATGGCATCATCCATAGCACAAACAATATATGCAATAAATTCCTCACAAAGCAGGAGAGATCTATACTCTTCTCTACCCGCATCCTCAGATACCCCGTCCAAGAGACACTTAATCACTCCCACACAGGCAAAGGCGTGACAGGCCAGTTGGTCCAAGCGCCGGTCCTCCCCATCCCGCAGGGTAGTAGTATCAGGAGAATGCATGACAGATATATTGGACAACCCGAGAACGGGCGCATCCACCTCGGGAGGACATGACCAACGCTTCACAACATCAGCAGGAAAGGGATACCTCTTGTCCCAACTCTTAGGCACCCCTGGCAGCTTGCTAGGCCGTTCCCATTCCTTGAGCACTAGATTATTAAAGTGAGACTGCTCAGGGAACTCCCAGCGTGGCTTAACCGTATGAAAAAGCTCACCCTGCTGCTGCAGAGCCACTGCAGGAGGGGAAATACAAAGCACTTCAAAAATATGACTCAGCAATCTGTCAGGTCTTCCCCAAAGGGAGAACCAGTACTACCCATAAGTCTTAGGTTGTTCCTCAGAGTATTCAGAATCAGAAAATAATTCCCCCTCCTCAAGGGGATAGGGGCCTGAGAGTGAGAAATGGCCCTCATCTTCTACAGGGAAGAGGGAAACCGTGGGTGATAAATGCTGCTTCTTAGCAGAAGCCTTACGCGGGGCAGACCCAGCAAGATTTTTTTCAATGCTGGCCACCCGTGCAGCTAAATCAGGTTGAGACTCCCCGCTAGTATGCCCCTCGGTGGGGGTCAGATGTAAGCGTGGGGGGGTAGGTGAAGCCAGAGGGGGCGCAGCACCAGGTGCAGTAACAGGCAACTCAGACTGCAGCGCAAGCACTCGCTGGGCACAGGGTACACACACCCTGACATCATCACTTATAGGGGACACCTCACACACAACACAACAGTCCCGAAGGAACCCCAAGCACATTATCCCCAGAAGTCTCCATGTGGTGATTCGAGTGGCACAACAGACCAATATAGGGTTAACGCTAATGATAGCGACCCAGGACCCAAAAAAGGGGGAGGATCGGGAGAAACCACAATGAGGTCTACCCGCCTGAAAGACATAAGAATACATCCCCATAACAATATATAAATAAAAGATATATAATAAAGCCACCCCGCAGGGGCACTCACGGACCGCGGTAGGAAACAGCAGCACGAGAAGGTAAAAATGGCGTCCGCATTTACCTCGAGGGGCGAAGAGCGCGAAACGTGCCCACGTGATCCCGCCGTCCAATGACGGCGCGGCAGCGCCTGAGGTAATGTCGCTGCCGTCCGCGGAGCGCTGTACAAGCGCGCAGCGGTGGCTAACAGTAAAACACACTAAGCACAAGTAAAGTAAGCAATTTAGGCTGCTTGGCATACCACACACACACACACACACACCCCTGAGATCTCCCCAGGGAGAGCGAGGCAAGGGAGCAGCAGTCACATAATGCCCAAAGTGAAATAAAAAGGAGAGGAGGGGGCAGACACCTAAATGGGATAGGGATTAAGGGGGAACCCACAAGGCTCACCACAGGCCTATACTGCCTACCCATGTCAAAGCAGGGACTGCGGTCGGAGCAGCACTCCTCAAGCACCTGACCCAGTGCTGTCCTACCTTCACCTGAACCAGTCAGCCGAGGCTGGGAGGCAGTGGGTCCTGAACGGGTGGAAATAGTCCTGCTGGGCCGCAGGCTGGTAAGCCCCGCTCGCCTGCGTATATAAAGAGCCATCTTCTATCTTCGCAATCCAGACTGCAGATAAAAACTGGGGAATTTGTGGGAGGTCCCCGACTTATATAGGGCCGGGAGGAGCCACAAGACGTGCTGTATACTTAGAATATAACTAATTCTGAATAATATATACATACATATATACAGTGGCAGTGCTTGCAAGTGCCTTCTGTGCACATTGATTATAATGTACTCAGCACAGCATAAGGTTTTCAGTGCTTCCCCAGCGCAGTGGTGTAATGGGATGAGCGCATTCGCCGCTGTCACATCTGCACATACACACACAGTTCCCTAATACAAGCAAAAAACAACGTCCCAATACTGATCAGATTCAAATAAATACAAAGAAAGCAGCTTGAGAGAAGTTCAGCATAACTTTACAGCCAATATTAGAAGCAATATAACACAAATAACTACCATTACCACTAAAATTCCTGAGCTTGTATTCTGCTAAAAATATACATTTATCAGATTGCTTAGTTTTAAAAACCTGAATTGCAAATGAGCAAGATTCAGTAGCTACAAACAGGAAATGTATAATAAAGAATAAGATCTTATCCCTGTTTTTTATTCTGCATCTAAAGACGGTTGTTTTCAAAACTGTACACCAAAAAAAAAAAAACAAAAAAACAAAAAAAACACATAGCTACAAGACAAATTAAAAAAAATCTTTTAAATGTAACTTGTTATTGTCACTCTGAGATTTGTGATAATTTGGCTAAAAAATAAAGCGCTAATATATGCAGCAGCACTGAGATAAATATTATGTAAAACAATTGCTTGCAGTAGATGAAGTTCTCTCAACTCTGCGTGGATTAATACTGACATGAGTCAAATATGTGATCTTCATGGCTGGAAAAACCGAAAGGCGACTCGTCTTGAGTAATAACCCCCCAGGTCTTGAGCACCACAAATCTTGAAAAAAAGTTTGGACAAGTTATATGTACACAAGGTAACGTTCACAGATTATAGTTCGGATTTTGGTCTATCCTAATCAGTGGAGTTGGGCATTATCCAGATGTAAGTTGAAATGTCAGAGGGTTTAAAAGCTGGTTTCAGGCTGCAGAACGTCTCCGGATAATGAACAAACCCCTCTGTAGCTGTCCAAGGTATATCCTCATCTTTGTGCTGTCACTGCTTTTTCTTACCCAAATCTGTAGGAGCACATAAATACAAAAGAATAAAAAGAGTACAGGAAACAGATTTAGGATTCACACAAAGAGAAACTTCCGCATTGCCATTACACTTTACATAATAACCAGGAATGAAACACACTTGGCCATACACCTATCCCGGTATAAGAGGCCCAATGGGACCAGTGTCCACATCCCCGCTACCCTCTAACAGGGAGCATGCCCACGCTGGCCATTCACAAATGCCTGCCGCAGGTGTGCGCCCTACTAAAGGTATAACAGGGAGTGCCTGCTGCTCGGATATGCGGTGTTGGATCAGGGAGAAGGCGAGTTTACCAGTTGACCTGGGGTGTTTCACACAGCTGGGCATCCCGAATGTGGATGCCCGGGGGGGGGGATCAAGCAGCCCTAGAATCTTTCCATGGGCACCAGGCCTGTGTCGTTGTCCAATTTAATAAAAGCCGTACTCTTAACTATAACCTCTGATGGTGTGTCACAATAGTTGAAGGACCATGTTACTGTGCATCCAGAATTCTCCTGTAATTTAAAGAGGAACTATGGTCAAAAAGTACCATAGTCCCTCTTTACTATACATCACTGGGGCAGCCCCACTGTGCATTGGAGCCAGTAGAGATAATAAAAAAAAAAAAAGAAAAAGAAGAAGAAGAAGAAGAAGAAGAAGGAGAAGGAGGAGAAGAAGGAGAAGGAGGAGAAGAAGGAGAGGTCGCTCGTGAACTCACTTTTTTTTACTTTTCTTCTTCCACAGCAACCTATTGGCCTCCAGCGACAGCTAACACCGATCAGTTAGGCCACTAACCAGCTGTATCAGAGGATCCAGAAAAGGCGTGTTCCCAGGTGGCGTTTTCTTTGTTTTTACCAGTCCTGATGCACAGCACAGAAAGTCAGGGTCGTGCTGCCCCTGGGACTATGGTACTTTTTGACTAAAGTTCCTCTTTAAAGTATATGAACCTAAAGTATAATTTAGACATAGGTACAAGCCTGTATTTTGTTTTTAAAGTGGGTAAAAACCCACAGCCTTCTCTTGATTACTACCCCCGGGACATCAAGAATCAGAACCGCTGTGTGAAACACCCCTATGTCGCCCAATATACTCACCTTCTTTCCCGGTACAATGGCACATGTGAGCAGCACGGAACAGGGTCCTCCGGGGGCAAGGGCCAAAACCCAGGATAGTCAAAATTGTTCCCCTTTAAATGAAATATATATATATATGTGTGTTTGCCATGGGTTTGCATAGTCTAGCTTACCTCATTCGTACCCAACGAACTGATCACACAGCTGATTTTGGTGTTGTCCTTGGATTCTAGATATATTGCCTGACTTTTATGATACCTACAGGAAATGAAACAGAATATGATGCAACCTTTTCTGACATAGAAAACACCTCATAGTTATGTACATCGTTGTTATGGAATTGCATTGGCAATTTATTTATTCATATTGTGTGTTATTCTGTGTTTAATTAACGTGGAATAAAACACTGCATGGCTGAATTGGGATGCCCTGCAGTGTGACCCCCCCTACCCCGGGAGCCGGAAAACTCATCTAAACTTCCACATTTGTACAGCGCATGTGCGGACACAACAGCTGGTCAGAGCAGTTTACCAGTCACATGTAATTTGGCAAATGGCTCAGATTGTTGACAGTGGGAAGCAATAGCATCCCCTGTATCCTCTGGCTGTGCACGAGCACCCGGCACCAGCCGATGGGGATGTGGCCAATCTCGCCTCTCACTGAAGTCTATCAGAGCCATTTGCTAATAGATTAAACATGACAAACGCCTCTGATTGACTGCACGCCTATACCGTAGGAATGAGAGAATTTGGGGGTTTCACACAACAGGGCAGCCCTGTTAGGAGAGCCCTGGACTGTGGAACAAAACCTGGGATAATAAAAATCCTGTCTTTTGATCCACTTTAAGCAATAATCCAATTTTGAATGGCGCAGCATTTTTATGGGTATGTGGGGGATGTGAGGGATTTTGCCCCCCCCCCCCAGTTAGATATTGTTTAGGAATCAATAAGTGTATACAATTGGCCTTTCTAAAACGCATGTACGGGTTTAAAGTTAGTTACTGTTCTTTGTGTATTTTCCAACACCTCCTTATTACAGGAAATTCCTTGTACGTATGCTATGTATATACTTTGCAAAAATAAACCAAAAATAAAGAAAAGAAAGTGTTCTGCCTTATTGTTTTCCTCTTTTGTAATGTCAAATAAACATTTGTGTTAGGATTGTGCCCCTATATCAGTGACTTATAAACATCCATGTTTTTTATATCCCTGTGGTTCCGAGATGCTAAAGTGGGAGCCGCTTTTCTGGATTGAGTAAATCCCTTTAGTATAGCTGCTTGCTACAAAATACATAAAACCACTAACAGAAAGCAGTATGATGTCCGAAAGACAGTTGTATGCTAATGTATTTACAACTAAACTGTAAAATCACAGTAGTTAGGTTGAAGTGCTACTCAAATGCGGAGCTGTGTGTACAGTAACTGAATGTATCATCGCTGGAAAGCATTGGGGGGGGGGGGGGGGTTTGCTTGGCCAGGGAGCCATATGGCGACTGCATTCAGTTTGTGTTATCAATAATGTACAAAGGCTTTAGTAAAAGAAAAAAAAAAGAAACACAGGCTGTTTTGGGCCACTGGGCTGGGGATAGAAGCTGATGACAAACTTCCTTTCTGGGTATAGGATCACTATAAGGACCTGCATAAGACAGCACGAGCTGTATCCAACAAAAAATACAATTCTCTTACTCACCTGTAGAATTGGTATTATGAGTATACTGTACGTCCTGCTCCAAATCTAATACTTACAGTTGGCATATACTCCGCCAGATGGCGCTGGACTGCAGAGACATCGAAAATAGGCTCCTCCCGGCCCCTCAAATACCCAGGGACCTCCCACAAATTCCCAGCATTGAAAAGCAGTTAAGGAGAAGCCGGGAGCATTAAACAATCCAAACTATCCATTATAACAATGATAACAATCACCATACAGGGGATCCAAGATAATGCAAACCAAGGGTGGGTTGGAGCAGGACGTACTGTATACTCATAATACCAATTCTACAGGTGAGTAATCACAGAATTGTATAATTCTTAGTATACAGTACGTCCTGCTCCAAATCTAATACTTACAGTTGGGACATCCACTAGCAGTGTCCATAAAGTAGGGTGGGATCCCCAAGAAAAATCAGCAGCACGCAGTTTAAATCACTGCCGCCTGCAGAACCTTTCGGACAAAAACAGCATCAGCTGAGGCCCTAACATCAACCTTGTAAAACTTTGAAAAGGTATGAACAGAAGACCAAGTAGCGGCCTTGCAAACTTGTTCAACAGAAGCCTGGTGCTGAAAAGCCCAAGAGGCACCAATAGCACGAGTGGAATGAGCAGTAAGGCGGAAGGAAGGATTCTTCCCCTTAGCAGAGTAGGCCTGAATCACAGCCTGACAAATCCACTTGCTGATAGTAGACTTGGCAGGAGCCAAACCCTTCCTAGGACCAGAAGGGACCACAGAAAGAGCATCAGTTTTCCTGAAAGGTGCAGTAGCCACCAGATAGTACTTCAGACACCTAACCACATCCATCCAAAGAGTGCAAAACCCTCTCCTTAGCATTGCTAGGATTAGGGCACAAAGAAGGAAGAACAATATCCTGATTCAAATGAAAGGCAGACACTACCTCAGGCAGAAAGTCAGGCTTGAAACGAAACACCACCTTGTCCTGGTGTCTCTCATAGTAGGGGGGCTGAATGGACAGCGCCGCCAACTCAGACACGCCTGACAGAAGTGATAGCCACCAGAAACACAACCTTGAGCGTAAGAATGGCCAAGGCAGCATCCTGCACAGGTTCAAAGGGAGCACCCTGCAAGGCTGACAGAACCAAGTTCAAATCCCAAACAGGCACCATAGGTTTACGTGGGGGACGCACATGAGTGACCCCCTGGAAAAAAGTCCTGATCAGAGGGTGCTGACCAAAGGACTTCTGGAAAAAAATAGCCAGGGCAGAAACCTGACCCTTCAGAGTACTGAGTTGGAGACCCATCTCCAACCCATGCTGCAGGAACTCCAGAATCCTGGGAATAGAGAACACACGACAGGGAAGAGACTTCGACTCACACCACTCAATGTAGGCACGCCAAACCCTGTAATAAATGGAAGAGGAAGACTTCTTCCTAGCTTTAATCAAAGTATCCACAACTGAGGAAGACAGCCCTTTCTCCATCAAGATGGAGGTTTCAGCAGCCAAGCCGTCAAAGCCAGAGTTTGTAAATTGGGATGGCGTAGTGAGCCCCGAGTGATCAGATCTGGCACCAAGGGCAGAGCGTACTGATCTACTGCCAGCTGTACCACGTCTGCGAACCACACTCTTCTTGTCCACCTGGGGGCCACCAGGATTGCTGGCACCCCTTCCAGAGCAATCTTGCGCAGAACCCTGCCCAGCAGGGGAATTGGGGGGGGGGGGGAGACATACAGGAACTGAAAATTGTGGCAGGACGCAAACAGATCCACATCTGGTTGGCCCCAACGGTGACACAGAGATTGAAACACCCTGCTGCATAGGAACCATTCTCCCTGGCGAGAGGTCCCCCTGCTCAGAGAGTCCGCTGGTGATTTTCCACCCCCGGGATGTACACAGCTGAAATGCAGGGGACATTGGCCTCCGCCCAAGTCAGGATCAGAGACGCTTCCTGGAGGGCCCCCTTGCTCCGGGTCCCTCCCTGATGATTGATGTAGGCAACTGCCGTCTGGTTGTCCGAGCGCGCCTGAACAGGTAGGCCCTGAAGATGAGTAGTCAAGCGAGCCAGAACTAACCTGATCACTGATCACTAACCTGATCACTCGCAGCTCCAAGACATTGATAGGTGTGTGGGCCTCCTGAGGGCCCCACCTCCCCAGGAACCGCAGGATCTTCCAGAACCCCCCCCCCCAACCTGACAGACTGGCATCCGTGGTGACCGTCTCCCAGGAAGGGGCAAGAAAGGATCTGCCCCCCAACAGGTTCCTGGAGTCCATCCACCACAAGAGGGACCTCCTGACTAGAGGGGAGAGCACACAGACCCTGTCCAGGGACGTTGGGTCCTTGTCCCATACAGACAATAGGTGAAGTTGCAGAGGCCTCAAGTGGAACTAAGCATAAGGGACCGCTTCGAAGCACGCCACCATCAGGCCCACCAGCTGCATCCCCTGCCTGATGGAGGGATGGGGACAAGCTAGGAGGGACTGAGCCTGTGCAATCAGACTGTCCACCTTCTGCTGAGGAATGAAGATCCTTGCCTGAACTGTATCCAGAATCATTCCTAGGAATGGAGTTACCAAGGAAGGGGACAGTGAGGACTTGGGGTGGTTGATCACCCATCTAAATTACTCCAGAGTGGACACCACCAGCTGAGTATCCAACTCTGCCTGATGTAGAGACTGGGAAGTGATGAGGATGTCGTCCAGATAGTGAAGCACGCAGACGCCCTGACATCTGAGCAGAGACATCACGCCAGAAAGCACCTTGGTGAACACCCTGGGAGCTGAAGTGAGGACGAAGGGCAAGGCCACAAACTGGTAGTGTTGATCCATCAGAGCGAACCTGAGGAACCTTTGATGACCTGGAAACACAGGAATATGAAGGTAAGCATCTTTGATGTCCACAGAAGTCATGAAATCCCCTTGGCGCAGGGAACTGATGGCAGAGCGCAAAGTCTCCATGCGAAAGCGCCTGCCCCTGACAAACTTGTTGAGGATCTTCAAGTCCAGGATGGGCCTGACTGAACCATCCTTTTTGGGTACTGTGAATAGGTTGGAATAAAAGCCCTTGCCTTTTTCTCTTAGAGGGACCTGGCAGATGACCCCCAGCTCCAGGAGGCCTTGCACTGCTTGCACTAGCTCCTGAGCTGACACAGGGTCCTGAGGAATCCGGTATCTGATGAATCTTGGAGGGGGATCGGCAGCAAACTCCAACCTCCAACCGGAGGACACTACCTCCTGAATCCACCGGTCTGAGACATGAAGCCTCTAGACGTGAGTGAAGTGCTGCAGCCACCCCCCCACCCGGATGGGTGAGGGCGCCCCATCATGCCTGAGGGGGCTTGGGAGAGGATTTAGCTTTGGGACACCAGGAGGAGCCAGGACGTCCATGTCCTCTGCCTCTACCCCAGAAATCTCCCCAGGCCCCAGGGAAAGAGACCCCCCCTTCCCTGTCTTGCACCACGGTAAGGGGAGAAGGAACCCTGACCCCGAAAGGGCCGAGGTTGCCGCCTGCGCTGGGGTAACCTGCCTCCCTTAGCAAAAAGGTCCAGGCGGTCTCCAAACAGACGCAGTGCTTTAAAGGGAAAACCAGTGAGGGCCTTCTTGGCAGTGTTGTCAGCAGCCCACTGGCACAGCCAAACCGAGCGGCGTTTAGCCACCACGAGGGCAGAAGTTCTGGCACACATTCTGATGGTGTCATCCAATGCTGCTAGTACAAAGTTTACAAAATCATCACAACCGGAGAGTGCATTAAACACCTCACAAGGCAATTCATCAGGGGCACTATCAAGTATATTTCTGATAAGGGTTCTAGTGGCCACAGCAGTAATGGCAGAGGCACAGACCGGGCGCAGCGCCGTCCCCGCACATGCAAAGGCGTGGGATGCCAGCTGATCAAGACGCCGGTCTTCGGCATCCCGCAGGGTAGTAGAATCAGGGGAATGCATGACAGAGGTTTTGGATAGCCCTAGGATCGGGGCATCCACCTCGGGGGGGGGGGGGGGGGGGGGAAGACCAACATTTAACCACCTCAGCAGGAAAGGGATACTTCCTATCCCAACCCTGGGAAGTTTACTGGGGCGTTCCCATTCCTTGAGCACAAGGTTATGGAAATGTGCCTGCTCTGGAAATTCCAAACGTGATCTTGCTGTATGGAAAAACTCCCCTCTTTGCCTGGGAGCCTCAACAGGGAGAGAGATGGACAGAACCTCAAAAATCTGGGTCAATAATCTGTCAGTGTCATCCAGGGCCCAGGGGTCAGAGCCAGAATCGTCATGATCCCTTGGTCTCTCATCAGATGAGCCTGAATCAGAAAAGTGCTCCCCTTCATCAGACGGGGTATAGCCACACAGATTCATAAACTCCTCATTTCCCATAGGGAAAACAGTAACATTAGGCGTCAAGTGCCACTTCTTAGCAGGGGCCTTACGCACTAAAGACTTCGCAATAATCTGTTCAACAGTAGCCAGTCTAGAAGACACATCAGGCTGAGAATCCCCACTAGTAGGCAACTCAGCAGGAGTGAGATTTAAGCTTGGGGGAGTAGGTGAAGTGAAACGAGGTGCAGCCACTGGCAGGCCAGATTGCAATGCAAACACCTGCTGAGCACAGGGTACACAGACCCGCGCCTTGTCAGCATGAGACCACACGCTACACACAGCCGGTCTTGTCCCAAAGGGACCCCGGTAAAATTATCCTGGGATGCCTCCATATGGTGATTATAGCGGCGCTATACGCCGATAGGGAATAACGCTATATAGCAACCCTGGCTGCCCCAATAACCCGCTAGGGACATGGGAGTATAATTTTTACAAGGCCTACAAGCAATATACTAAAACAGGGCCGGGAGAAGCCAAGAAGGGTTCGTCCCGTCTGAAAGACATAAGCAGACAAGACCTTAAGTACATCGTAACAAAAGTGAAGCAGATAAAGCCGCCTGCGAGGGCACTTATGGACCGTGGTAGGTAGGAGTCCGTCGCACATAGGCCAACCAAGTCAGAAAAGATGGCGTCGGTATACCTCGAGGGGCAGGCCAATAATAGCGATGAAGCGGAACGCGCCAAAGACGGGCCCCACCCCTGAAGAGCGCGAAGCCAGAAAGGCCAACAGCCAATGATGGAGCACCAGCGCCTGAGGTAATGCCGCCGCCAAGCGCGGAACAAAGTCAGCGTGGCGGCTGACACAAGAATAAAGACATGTGAAAAGTGAAAGCACAGACTGCATAACATACATACACGTACACCCCCCCCCTCTTTTCCCCCGAAGACTACAAGGAGGATGAGGGAGGACGGCAGCCACTTAAAGAGGGCCCACCGATAGGTAAGGGCAAGGGGCAATAGTGCGGGAGGGGCATCCCATAGAGGCTCACCATAAGCCTGAACCGCCTACCCTTTGGTGGGGGATTGCGGTGGAGCAGCGCTCCTAAGCACCAACGGCGGTGCTGCCTACCTTCACCCGACCAGCGCAGCTAAGGCTGGGAGGCCTACAGGGCCGCAGGCTAATAGCCCCGCTCACCTGCAAGTAGAGAGCCAATTTCGCGTCCTTTGCAGCCAGACTGCAGAGAAATTCTGGGGATTTGTGGGAGGTCCCTGGGTATTTGAGGGGCCGGGAGGAGCCTATTTTCGATGTCTCTGCAGTCCAGCGCCATCTGGCGGAGTATATCCCAACTGTAAATATTAGATTTGGAGCAGTACTGTATACTAAGAATAGGAAGCATGGGGGGGCTCTCTAACATTTGTGCACCAGACCTTATAACATAGCATTTTTTATGAGCCCGACAAGCTGTCAGACAAAAATTTGAGTTTCCCCATCGAGAGGGGTATCATATCTATAATTAGATATAAACATATACAAGCGTATAGGTTTATATCCAGCTCTGCGGTGCATGCACAGGCTCTCGTCCAGTCAGTGCTGTTTGCCGTGCATATGTACTGTTAGCAAATGGCTCTGTTTGCATCCCCAGCAGCGGGCAAGCTCCTGTCCCCAGCCTATCTGAATGGCAGCACAGGCACAGCCCAAAGCTGCGGGGATGGGGCCACCAGTGTTTACATCAGGAAGCAGGTGGTCGTGCTGGGTTTTGTTCCACTTTAAGCAGACCAACACCCATTTTTATGTAAAATGGGCATTAGTACTAGCTGTACTGTACTGTGTGTGTGTGTGTGCGTGTGTGCGGTGGGGGGGGTCATATGATAATGGAGAGAAGAAGCTAATCAATACATCACCTCCGCCTTATAAAATTTGCACCAATCTCGTTTATATATATTTCATTTAGATAAAGGGGTCAAAAGCTTCTTGTAGCCAAGATACAGATATCCCAGTCATGACACTGGGCAAGGTTTTGCAAATGTCCTTATTTGCAATATTTACTTGCGTTCACATAAGCCTAATTTCAAAGACATCGGCAGGCAATTATAAACAAATGTAATATATGTAATCACAGTAATTATTAGTCTCTGCAATGTATATCTTAATATCTGCAAAAATAGCAACCTCTGCAATGTATATCTTAACCACAGAACCAGTGACCGCATCTAAAAGAATTTCTTGTATGGCAACACAAATGCTGGTTTTCTCTTTATACTCTTTACAACAGAAATGTGAATCTGTGTGTGAACACTGCCACCTAGTGGCTAAATGCCTTCCTTTCACCAGATAAAATAAAGTCCGAACCAGAACCACAAACTCAGGATTAAAGTGGACCAACACCCAGGATTTTAACTATCCTGGGTTTTGGTCCACTTCCCCGGGGCACCCCGATCGGGGGTGCCCTGCTATGTGAAACCCCCCAGATCGCAAGATACAACTCACCTCACCCAGCTCCTATGGCGCATGCGCGGCCGCTCGTCTAATCAGCGTGCTCGGAGACGCTGTGGTATGCTAACAGGGAGCACAGCATTCACAAATGGCCAACGTGGGCACGCACCCTGCTAGAGAAAAGAGAGAGATGCAGCCACGGAACACGCATGTGCCGTTGGACCGGCAATCAGGTAAGTGCAGCGGGGGCGTCCGGGGGGTTTCACGGGTGGGGCATCCTGATTTTGGATGTCCCGTGGGGAGGGATTGGATCGGCCCGGGAGGCTTATAAATTCCCAGGCCGATCACACTGGGTGTTGGCCCACTTTAAAGATAGTTAAAACAATGAAAAGTTGTACACTGCACACCTCCTTATTGGGGAGTGGCTACAGCACACACCCTATACACATTGGTGGCATATCCTATGCCACAAATGAGCCTCCTAGCTCTCACAATCACTTTTCTGCATTATATTTTTTGATGCCACGTGTATAAGTGACCTCTACTCCCGCCAACCAGCATATTTATATGGATTTTTATAATTGGACCATTTTTTCACGATAGTCCTCCTTTAAAGTGGACCTATCAGTGTCTAAAAGAATCCAGGGCAGGCCGACTAGGTGCCCCACTGTGCCCCCCCACCCCCGTCACCAACAAGCCCTCCTTCCTTCGCCCTGGTCCCTCGAAGCTATCATGGGCCGCCGCTGCATCCCCACCAACGCAATTTGGGATGGCCCCAGGGCAAGAACCTATCACCAGGATAGTCAAAATTCTGGTGATAGGTCCATTTTAAGCAGCCAGAGAGGGATCAAGGATTTCCAGATGGGTTTTTTCATTTTTGACCACAGATGTCCCCTAATACAGCCTTAAGAGAAATGGAAAGAATTACCATCGCTTGTCATAATACAACTTTCCCTCCTCTATCCGTGCCTCAAACCTCTGCGCAGGCGATTCTGTTTGGGCTGCTGGCAGATGTTCTGGCGTAGATGGTGAAACTAAAAAATAATACAACGAAGGCAGCTCTTAGACTTCAATAACTCAGAAACATGTCACATGCACACATTATATAACAGACATGATAAGCCTCCTCAAAGTGTTTAAGGTTCCATACAGTTTTGAGATTTGAATTATATATATTCAGAAAAAAATATTGGATCTATTTAAAAAAGGTACAGATTAGGCCACTTGGCAAACCAAATCTAGAGATAGCATTTACGTGAATCATGCATTCTTGTATATGCGAACAGTTAAATCATTGTAAAGCTTTGTCTAAGCATAAAACATTACTGCACTCAAAGAACATGCTTTGATATTCAGTGAGCAGGAGCTGGGGAAAAATGCAGCAACTCTGCCAGGTGACCAGTAGTAATAAAAGAAAAATATTAAACAGGATCTTCATAAGACTTCGTTTTATGAATGAAGTTACAATTTTTAAAATGTAGTGTGTCAACAAAAAAGTGAAAAGTCACTGTCTACAAAATGATGCCTGGTTTTCAATATTGCCGAATAACTTATGAGAACAAATTCAATTCAAAAACCAACTACGCAGTGGGAAACCTCATCAGTTCATCAAAGAGTGGCAAAATAGGGATCACAATAAAACTTTCAGTGAAGTAAAACACAGTGCCCAGCCCCCAATATGATTGTAAGGTAAGTGGGCACAATGAATATAAACGTCTTACAGACTGCTTGTACAATATAATATGCTCTCACATACACAGCACCCAGAGCATCTAGCACTCCACTACTCCATCCTCATCCTTCTTGACCTCAGCCTTAAACACAGTCGACCACTCCCTGCTTCTTGATAGTCTCTCCTCTCTTGGGGCTCAAGGTCTTGCACTCTCTTGGCTCATCTTACCTCTCTGACAGATCATTCAGTGTATCATATTCTAACACAATCTCAACCTCCTGTTCTTTCTGTTGGTGTCCCTCAAGGTTCTGCCCTAGGCCCCCTACTTTTCTCAGTCTACACCTATGGCCTTGACATAACTTCACTAAGCTTTCAATACCACTTCTATGCAGATGACACTCAGATATAACTCTCAGGCCCCAATCTCTCCTCTCTCCTATCTCACCTCCCCAACTGCCTGGACAAGACAGAACTGGTCATTTTCCCACCATCTAACTCCCCTCCCCTCTCTAACACGTCTATTTCTGTCAACAATCACACAATAACAGCAACTCCCCAAGTTCAGTGCCTGGGAGTCATTCTAGACTCCTCTCTCTCATTCAAACCCCATATTCATTCCCTGGCCACCTCCTGTCGCCTCCAACTTAAAAACATCTCACGCATCCGTCCCTTCCTCTCACCTGACACCACTAAAATGTTAGTGCATGCCCTGGTCATATCCCGACTGGATTACTGCAACATCCTTCTTTGTGGCCTACCAACTAACAGACTGGCACCCCTCCAATCTATCCTGGACTCACCTGAGTCCTATGGCTGCTCACCTCATCCATATCTCCTCTCGCTCCTCCTGTTCTGCGCCTCTCTGCCAATCCCTACACTGGCTGCCAGTCCCCAACCAATTTTCTAAAGGGCATATGCCACAAAGCTCAATACTAAATGTTTGTGATCCTTCCCCTCGGCTTCACCCCTCTTCCTTTAGACTGTAAGCTCGCAAGGGCAGGGCTCTCTGTCCTATTGTATCTTGTATTCAGAATATTCATTGTTAACTTTGTAGCACTGCATTTGAAATAGTCTATGTACTGTATGTTTCTACCCTGTCTGTAATTACTATTTTGTACAGCGCTACAGAAGATGATGGCGCTATATAAATAATAATAATAATAATATGATAGTGAGAATAAAAGACAGCTGTGTTCATAAAGATTCATAAAATGATACAAGTCAGGAGTAGCTGTACACAGTGAAAGCTTCATGATATGCATATTTAAAGCGGACCAAAACCCACATTTTTAACTAGCATCCCCTGAATTACTCCCGCCATGAAGAGGACCTTTTGTCAATTTTCACTTTAATCTCAGATAATGGCGCCCGTTTTAGCTGTAAAGCCCTGGCTCCTCCATTCATTGCTAATGTCATGTGAGGCAATGACGTCATTGCCACATCGATGTAATGAATGATTGCCTGCCGTCTTACAGAGAGGGACAGCAACAAAACTGTGTGCAAGGAGGATTTAAAAGGTGTATATGTCCATTTCTAGTTCTACACCCTAAGAAGGGAGTATTGGCAGGGGCTTTGGCCAAATGTATTTCACAAGTTCAGCAGGTTTTGGTCCGCTTTAAGCGTATATTAATCATAAACATGCATTAATGCGATGTCTGATTTCATTATGCAAATATCCCAATGAATTTTGGATTGCTTTCACCATACGTATGTCAGGCCAGCTATATTTCAGGCCGTGCTCTTACCTTACACCCGGGATCCAGGGGTGCCTACATTTTGCTGGCATCCCCAGCAATACAGCTACTTGGTTGCCCGAGGTGTAACACACACAAAAGAGTTGCCGCATCCAGATAGTAAGGTAATAGGCCAAAAAGTTGTAATGTGTGCAGTCATATTCCTTGCTGTGACCATATTATTATGAAATACAATTATTTGTACCAATTATTTAATTATTACAATAGTTACTAACCTGGTCTTTTCGGAGATTTTAACTGTTAAAGAGAAAAAAAATATTTTAGAAAGGCAATAAAAATACCATCCGAGTGTTGGTGGGAAAATATGAAGATTTTTCCCACACCACAGAACTATGAATTTCTTATGATATTCACCTTATATTTTATTCATGTATTTTATTTTAGACTGCACAGTTATCAAGCCGTTTTGTGCAGAAAAATTACCACAATTATTGGTGGCAGTGCCAAGAACTTTTGGTTTCAGCTGCAGAATTACAACGTAACTTGTAGTGGTTAATAATGCTTGCCTTGTTTAATAATCGAAGATCTTCCATGATCTGTTCATCTGTAAGCAAGTAATTAAGCTGGGGTACAACAGTTAAGGCAAAAGAAAAGACAATTGTAAAATACTTGTGATTATAGACACAAATACACATCAGTGACGATGGGAGGCATAAAGGCATCCAAAGAGTGCTTTGTAATGAAAGGGAATTCTTCCTTTCACTAGACGTCAAATCTTTTGGTGTTTTGAAATGGTCCCAACAGCTTAACACATATTGGAAGAATGATAAAAACAGTGGCATGTAATGTATCTCATGTAACATCAATGTAGATTACTAGTTGTGCTGAAATCTTCCAATCCACAGGTGTTCAGCTACCCTTTAAAAAGTGATTTGATTTGGGGAATCTGATATTGGATGGCCACATAATCATTAACAACTGCATCAATGGTGTAACTAAACATGATGGGGAGTTGGTTCAAACCTTAAACAGGGCCCTTTAAAGTAGATTTTGACTATCCTGGGTTTTGGTCCACTTCGGTGGGGCACCCCGATCGGGGGTGCCCCGCTGTGTGAAACCCCCCAGAAAGCCCCAAAAAACTCACCTCCCCCGCTCCCACGTGACCGCGCCAGCCAATCACAGCGCTCAGAGCCGCTGTGGTATGCGCGTCCAAGGCCGCCTGAACGCGCATACCAGCTCAGCTGGCTCTGAGCGCTGGAGGCCGCGTCTCGCGCTTCCCTCTAACAGGGAGCGCGCCTGCACCGGCCATTCACAAACGGCCGGCGCGGGTGCGCGCCCTGCTAGAGCGGTCGCGGCTCGTGCATGCGCCGATGGAACGGGGCTGAGGTAAGGTTTGTGGGCCTCCTGGGGGGTTCCTCCCCGCGGGACATCCCGATTTCGGATGCCCCGCGGGAGGGATCTGATCGGTCCGGGAATCTTATAGATTTCCGGGCCGATCCCCCCTGGGTGTTGGTCCACTTTAAAGGCTCATACAGTCAACTTCTGTCTTGATGCAGTTAGACAAAGAGTGAAACAGAAGAGACAAATTGTGCTTCCTTTCTCTAAATGATGCCAAGTGAGCAAAAATATGTTAAATAAGGCAGAGGAGCAACAATGATGGGGCACCCCTGACCTTCTGGATCCTGGTATGGTCACATCCTTGAATAGCATCAATGCACATAATCAACCGAATATACATGCAACTACTGTACAGTGTACCCTGGAAGACCGCACCTATGCTAACCACGCATTCACATGAATGAACGCAGCTTTGAGAGCACTATCCATGCCCAGTTGACATGATCCTCGGCCTTGGATTCGTGGTCAAGATCGAGGGGGTGCTGATGGTGGGTGCAAGGAGGAAAAGAAATTACTTCTTCCTGGGGCCAGGCTGAAGGGAAGGGGCAGGAGCACTGACAGATGAGGTAGACGGTGGATAAAAATACTTCCATTGTAAATCCTTTTAAAGGAATACTTCTGGATGAAAAATGTATTAAAAAAAGGGGGAGCTATGAACACCACTGATATATAATGAAAGAAAACACATAAGTAACCATATACTATGCTCTAGGTCTATGACTAAGTGTATGGTCATGTAGTATGTTACAAACATACAAAAGAAGATCTCAAGCCGTCAAAAAAATGAAACTTTCAAAGTAAAGGATATCAGGTGCTGGCTTCCTCCGCTTATCAGGAATTGGCACTGGATCATTGGGCCGCCGCCGCAACTTACGCGTCATAATGGGCTTAACCTCCATGGAATCTGTAACGATAAAAAGAATCACACACTAAAAAAAGTCCGCTCAACAAAAATGGTCTTAAAAAGGAGTCTAACATCAACTCTGCAAGCCAGGCCTAGCTATCATATGATACTTTCTAACGACCGTATACTATAAAATCCTAGCTCTACAATATCTAAAGGCTCTAGATTCACCCAATGTGGAATTTTCATGCAAACCACTGTAGTATGTCTAAACCAAACCTGCAATAACACAGAACTAATAGAGGCCCGAGAACACTGGATTGCTATGCTTGGATCCAAACACATCTGTGTTCTTTACACTTCAATAAGAAGAAATGATAATAAAGTTTACATACTGTACAGATGCATTGCCTCTGCTAAAACTTTCTGTGTAATAGTCATAATTGTAATATTTATGTATTCTCTTCTATAGCAGTGGTTCTCAAATTTTTAATGCAAGTTACCCCCTAAAGCAGTGTTCCCCTCTCTGGGAGAGCCAGCAACAAGTCAGGTTTGACAGCTCTCCACACAGATGCACAAGTAAAGTAATTAGAGGAGCAGCAGAGCTATGAAGCCGGCCTTGTGGAGAGCCAGAGGAGGGTTGGGGAAACAATGCCCTAAACCCCAAAGAAAGGATCAATTATACATTTTACCAAAATAAGTAGGCCACAGGCCTCATAGCACCTTTAAAGCAAGAAGGATTTTTTTTTACTGTTGAATGAATATACCAACCCATTAGACACTTGTTGGTACACCCCCCAAACATCCCTGTGTACCTCTGGGATATGTATACTGCAGGTTGAGGACCAGTATTCAATAGCACCAGAAAATTAGCTTAGGTCAGATTTGAACACAAACTGAATGTCAACATGCATAGTTTAAAGTCATTGTGCAGTCAACTGAAAGCAGAACAAAACACAGTTTTTAACTAACTGCCCAGTCTTGTTCCGTTCCCCAGGGGTATCCCGATTTGGGATGCCCCGCTGAGTGAAATCTCCCGTTAGCACAGTTAAACTCACCTCTCCACGGTCCAACAGTGCATGCGCGGGTGCACAGCTGACGAGAGCCGTTTGTTATGTTTACATCTCTTGGCAAATGTCTTAACTATAATGTGGAGCGATGCCGCATCACTGACACAACACCAGGGATGTGGCAATGCATGCTCCCCATTGACAAAAATGAGAGCCACCTGCCAAATTACATCATTTCAGCAAGCAGCTCTCAGACGAGAACCCAGGCATGCATTGTTGGACCCAGCTGTTAGGGGGGAGGTCACACAGCAAGGCATCCCAAATCGGGGGAAAGCTGGCAGCTGGAATCTTTTAGATGCCAGACAGGCACCTAGCCATCACTAAAAGACAGAGGAAGTCCTGACAGCATGTCAAGTCACAGCACACAAGGTAAGCTTTTACCCTAAAGGCTGGACAATCCCTAAAAATGAACACTCTATATAATAGTCTAAGCTTTCATACATCTTCCACCTGGAGTCTATGCCTTTGATTAATTTTCTTCTCTTGCATTTTGTATCCATCCAGCACACTCCACGCCACCCAGAGAACCGAAACTAATTGGTAAGCATCTAGCATTGCCAAGCTGAGGGCACTGAAAGAAGCAGTCACTTGCCAAGAGAAAGGTCTCCAGGGGAAAAAAACACTATTGGATGGTTTAAAGCAATTTAATATGTACTTTTTAATAGTTTACACATGTTTTATTTCCAGGGATTCCAACTAGTCCCAGTAAGGTAGGGATGGCCAACCATTAGTTTGTGAACCACGTGGTTAACAGACCGCTGCAGTATGGATGTGTGGTCCCAGGTTCATGAACTGTCAGGCCAGACAGGCAAAGAATTGTGCCACCTTATCTTCAATTATTTTCCCAGCCTTCACACACAGAGGACAAGAGCTGAAAAATTATGTAAGCCAGCTTAGTTCTCCACCTACCCTACCTATGTAGGATACTTCTTTATATGTAATTTTAGGTTATTTGGGTGATGCTGCCATCCAGTGGTTCAGGATACAGGTACATGTAGTGCATGCTGGGCGCATGGCCGACCCACCATGGAGAACGCATGCCTGCTGGATTAACCCTGTGCGGATCACTCAGCTTTTGACAGCAGCCTATCAGCCCTTTAACACAGTGAGAGTGCCTCAGCGTATGTTTGCCAGGTATAGCAATCTTGTAACAAGACTTTATTTCAAGAACAGTATCTCTTTCTACATGGCAGCAAGCCTTATTACTTCCTGAAATCCATTTCAGCTGTTAAACCATTCTTGACAAACATCTTTCTCCCGAATACTATCTACTATAGAGGAATCATTTTACCTTCTCCATACAGTATTCGGCTCTTCATTTGTATATTGTATATAGTGTATATATTTATTGGCTAAGCTATATTGTGTTGGTTTTCACCCAGCATCCACATTACCTTCAAGTGGACCCTAACCCTTATTTACTGTTGTATATATTGCACTTCTGTACTAAATAAACCATAGTGTTACTTTTTGCATCACATGGAGTTGTAGGTGTGCTTCTATTTTTAGTTCTATATGGACCCTGGCACACAAATGGACCTGGGGAAACTGGACAATCTGCCTGAGGCGTGGAACCTGCCAGCTGGATAAGGCGGCGAAGGACAGTAGTGCACCCAGCGCACAGGGGTCCCTTAGTCCAAGGTCAGGCGTGCATGGGACACTCGGCACCACTCTCTGTTAAAATACCAAACCCCGGTGCCTCGGATACCTCAGACATGGTAAAATGGCTGCTCTAACTTGTAAGCAATACAGCTGGACCGCTGGTCCCCAGACCCTCATGTCTGTCGACTACTGGTCAGATCTGCCGGCACTACCGGAAAAGCAACCTCCCTGCAGTGGAGATCAACCCACCCGCCAGGAATGCAGCATCTTCCAGACCCCCACCATGCAACAACAAGAACAGTGTCAGATTCCTAAAGGAATCAGTACAAGTCCGGGAGAGCCCTGCCTGACCAGGGAAAACCGTGGGGTGGCAGCTGTGCTGGATCCGATACTCAGCCCAGGAGAACATGAAGGTAGTGCAGCAGCTGCCAAGCGACAATCCGGGGATGAAGCAGGGACCTCTGCATACCACACAAGATGGAGTTGCCTTGTGCGGTTAGTGAGGAGGAGGGCGGAGTCAAAGACCTTGCAAATGAGACCGCCCCGCCTCCTGCACTGTACAGCGCGGCCAGTCCACCCCTGTCCTGAGTTAGCCAATAGGCAGGCAGCCAGACGCTGGCAAACGAGCCATGAATGAGCATGGCTGCCAGCAGTAGTAATTACAAACGTACTGAGACCAGGCAGCCCGGCCCCCTAGCTCAGGCCCCACCCAGCAGCCATGGGAAAGGCAGACTGCATCTTTCTCAGGGGGTCATGGGGATGAATGACCCAGGGGGTAGAGGGAGACAACCAGCAGGGCCACCATGCAAGGCCCAGAGATCAGGTACCCTGCTGAAGCGGGGTCCTGATATTCGGGGGTCAGGCCGTCGGATAAGTGGGTACCTTCAAGACGTGGGACATGAATCTAGAAAACTCTATATAAAAATACAACATAAAAAATACCTCCTGTCAATTCCATTGTAAGCTTTTCATTTTCAATCATTTTCTTCTTTTCTTCAAGTTCTGCAATAAGGTTCTCCTTCAGTTCAACCTTCTTATCTTCAAATTCTTTGACGGCTGCTTTCTTCTCCTTGATATAGTTCCTCTCCACCTGCTCAGTCTGTAAATTTAAAAAAGGATTTCAAAAGCATTTCCACAGTCAAAGTGATCAAATCAATTTCTAGAAACAATTGTAAAATGTTTCACTTTAGACAGAGTCGCAAGCAAGTATGTGGAGAGACCCACGTTGGGCTTAATATAGGGGGGCTAAAGAGACCAAAATCCCTCTACTTAGGTAAAGGAAGAGCGGAGCTTTCCTAGAATGGAAAGTATTTGCACAGTACCCAATACAAGGACAGATTTACAAGGTAAATTTACACAGCCATAAACGTCCAACTAGTGAACATGTGTTTCGAGCTTTAGGCTCTCATCAGCAATAGGGCAGATGTTTCTGGCTGTATGGGGGAGTGAGACTTGGTGAGTACCAAAACAGAGTCGCAAGCCAGTATGTGGAGAGACCCAGGTTAGGCTTAATATAAGGGGCTAAAGAGACCAAAAAACCCTCTACTTGGGTAAAGGAAAAGAGGAGCCTTCCTAGAACGGAAAGTATTTGCACAGTACCCAATACAAGGACAGATAGCATTACCTATCTATACAGCCAGAAACATCCACCCTAGTGCTGATGAGAGCCTAAAGCTTGAAACACATGTCCACTAGTTGGATGTGTATGGATGTGCAAATTTAAAGCTAATCCTTGGCATTGCTTTTCTAAGGGCCTTGGATGGCACAGAGACATAAAGAGATGATTTGCATAGCTCTGCCTGCTGCAAAGATAGATAGGTAATGCTATTTGTCCTTGTATTGGGTACTGTGCAAATACTTTCCGTTCTAGGAAAGCTCCACTTTCACTAGCCCTCACTGGTTTCTTTCTAAAGGCTTTAAATTTGTGGGGGTGTATTTAACAAGTTTCAGAAATAGTGGATTGTACTGGAAAATAGCTCAAGAAAGTGTGCTGTTTTTACAGGTGACTGGCCCTATAAGAGAATGATAGGCACCTAGAGAGTTTGGCCAGCAAGAGAAGCTGGTGGGCCTTGCTGGCCAATCGGCACAATCCAGAACTTCTGGCATAACCCTGAGATAGGGTCTGCCGAGCAGGATTACAGGGTGCAGGAGGCAACAGGATCTGGACAGCCAAATGGGCATGGGTGCACCAGAAGTTTGCCAAGGAGCTCTAATAAAAGGGGACAGAGAAGCTTGTCCCAAACTGAGGCCAGTCCTTTGTGTGAACCGTGAGTTGGCATAAAAGAAGTGTCCCTTTGCTGATGGATGCCAGTTAAAATGGCCCAAAACCTATATTTCTAACTAGCATCCCCTGAATTGCTTCAGTGTTCCAGGACAATTAAGTAAGCAAAAATGTCCATTTCTAGTTCTGCACCCTAAGAGGAGAGTATCGACAAAGGCTTTGGACAAATGTATTTAAGTTCAGTGGGTTTTAATCCTCATGAGTTCCACATGTGCTTGGTTGATAGATGATCCTGGTTTCCTACATACTGGATACCCAAGCGGGGTAGAGTTCATTCTGGCACAGGTCCGTGGCTACATCTAGCCTAGCCGGCCCCAAAGATCTGTGGCCCTTGGAGGGGGGTTGTCTAAGTAAACCTCAGGTAATTTTTTCTTCTCTGCACTGATGCTTCCAACACACTATCTATAAAATATTGCCTGGCCAAACAATTGCTTTCCCCCGGGGCATCCAAAATCGGGATGCCCCACTGTGTGAAACCCCCCAGGTCGCCTTTACACTTACCTTCTTCTCCGGTCCAACAGCGCATGCGCTAGCTGGGGCCGCTATCCCCCTAGCAGGGTGCATGCCCGCGTCAGGCTTTTGTGAATAGTTGGCGCGGGCACGCTCTCTGTTAGAGGGTAGTGGGGGATGCGGCAGTCAGCGCGTTAGGAGCTGACGTGAGTGGATCCGAGTGCACTGATTGGACGAGCAGCCGCGCATGCGCCATAGGACCAGGGGGAGGCGAGTTTGTTTTGGCTATCTGCGGGGTTTCACTCAGCAGGGCACCCCCGGACCAAATCCCAGGTTATTCAAAATCCTGGCTTTTGGTCCATTTTAAGTTGGGGTTTGGGGGAAGTAGATGAGACACAGAGACTGTAGGACATTAGTTGTAATGCTAATAAAGCAGGAAAGGGACTTACCTCTAGTTGCAGAAAGAGTTCTGAAATAAATTTAAAACAAATTAGACTAAATGAAGTAAAGGTAAAAACACACTACAGTAGACAATGCAGCATTGACGTCTAAGTAAAGTGCAGTTTCATTTAAGAAAATTCGACAGCAGGAAAAATACAAAGGATGCAAAGATTTAAACTATTAACAGGCCAACATATGAAGATTTAAATCAGATCTTAATCTGGTTAGGAAAGCCGGACAATTCAAGACAGGCTTTTCAGCACCATAACTGCCCCAGTGAGCTATGCTCACCTCATTTACTGTGGGGCGCCCACAGGGCCGGCTCCAAGTTTATGCAGGTCCTAGGGTGATAGAGTCTCAGTGGGCCCCTTGCGGTGTGGTATGACACTTCATACATGGTGGTAAAGTTACATGTATGGGGGATATTGCTAAAGAATAGAAAAAGAAAAAGAAAGAAAAAAATAACTGAGGGAATCACAGAAAGAAAGAACAGAAGGAATAAGAAATAGAAGGAATGAAAACACAATAAGAAATACAGTGCGAGGTAATGAAGAAAGGATAGAAGAAATTACAAAAAAAAAGAAAGCAAGAAAGAGAAAAGTAATGACAAAAAAGAAAATATAAGAAAATGGCAGAAAGAATTAAATTGAACAAAGAATGGAATAAACATAAAAAAAAGAAAAAAAAATAAAGAAAGAAAAAAAAAAAGAAAAGCATAGAATGAATGAGAGAAAAAAAATTACTGAATGGTAGAAACAAGAAAAGAATAAAAGGAATGACAGAAAGAAAAAGAAAATAAGAATATATAGAGATGGATTGGCAGAAAAAAACAGAAAGATAGAATAAAAGCAAAAAAAATGGCAAGACAAAAAGATGAAAAAAAAGAAAAGTAAGACATAATAGAAAAAAAGAAGGACTGACACTTATAATAAAAGAAGAATGATAGTAGATAATAAAGATGATAGTATGAACAGTTGAAATGAACAATGAATAGATGGAAAGAAAGAAAATAAGGACTGTGACATATATAATAGAAGAAAAAAAGGAATGGCAGGAGAAGTAGATGAAATAAACAATGAATATATGGAAACAAAATAACAAAAGAAAAAAAAAATCAAAGAATAGAAGGACAAACTGAAAGAAAGAAAGAAAGAAAGAAAGGCTCTCCCAATGGCCAATCTGGCCCTGGCTGACAGTCCTAAGTCCCAGTTACTGCATGACCCTGCATACTGTATATAGGCTTCCCAGAGTAGAGGTAATGAGGTGGACCCACCCAAGGTGCAGGGGCCCCGACACCTGCCGGGTAAGCTCAGTGCCGATGCCTGCTCTGGGCGTCCATATGATTGGGAAACATGAAGTTACAGCCCACATTGCAAAATCCATTGCGCCCTCACTCACCATGTGGGGTTTCCTCCGCAAATAGACACCTGACAGGAATTGCAAGTTTGCAAAAAGGCGGTCAAACACTGACCCCCACTGATGTCCCAGTGAATTGAAACTGTATCCCTACTGATAGGCCACCATCTGGTAAAGGAAGCAGGAGCACATGTGGATGTCAGAACCCGGATCTTTAAAACTGGTATGTATATGAAAATCTAGACTGGGGACCATCAACTACAATGGATGAAAGGGCAAATATAGCTGCTTTATTAGAGTTACATTTCAAAATGGAGGAAGGAGACCTTACCAGTTCTTAGCAGAACAACAATTCTGCTAGCAATTGAAAGAAAGTAAAAAGTGGCCCATTGTTTTACAGTTAAATGTGTCAAAATATAGAAGTAATGAATTGAAATGTATGAAAATACCTGCATTTCTCAGCCTCTCTTTGTATTGCTGGTCCAGTTTTTTCAAGCGTTTCTGGTATTCCTGTAGTGTCCCTGTGAAATAAAAGAAGCTATATGTGAAAAAAAGCTTTAAATAAAATAAACATCCTCACTGTAGACAAATGTTTGTTTAATGTAGAAATAAATGCTCATGAAGAAGCTCCAAAGTTGAAACGAAAGCCGGAAAAAAGCAAAAGTTGTATTTTTGGAGGAGTATGATCGGTAAATGTATATCGATTTTATAAATCACATGCTCAATCTGTGGCCCTCAGAGACATTTCATGTGGGCCCTGACCTGCTGTGGGGAAATTGGGAGGGGTAAATAGAACTGATAAAGTAAATAATAAATGGGGTACAGTAGGGATGGGCAATGGCTCCGAAAGGGATATAAGAGAGGAGCATTTGCAAATAGAGCCGACAGCAGTGATTTGGAGGAACCCAGTGACTTTGACTGTACACCAGACCTGGATGAAATCGCTGACACAATAATTCAGTGACAACTGTATGCTTAGCATTGGTGGGAGATTAGATCGCTTGAGTATTGGGAACATGGCAAACATGTGGCAAACATAGAGGAGTGTTAAAAATGAGGGGCCCCTATATTCAGAGAGGTAAGGCAATAAGCATATGTATTGGTAGCATGTGAGGATTGTTACATATACCTTATTTTTCGCCCTATAAGACACATCCCTGGATTTGGAAGCTAAAAATTAGAATAAAATATTCTTTTTAAATTCTTTATTTATGATTTTTTTCAGAGAAAGAAGGAAACATCCTTTACAGGTCCAGCATGCAACAGAGATGGAGTAGACAATGTCAATTGTTCACCTTGAGATGCAAATCAATAAAGATATTTCTAACCGGCAACATGTATTCGTTGTTCTATCGTTTCATATCACTTGGTTTACCGGCTTGCTCGAGCAACTAACAATATAGAAATGTAAGCCATCAGAGCTGGAGCTGAACACACACACACAGAAAAAAAAGGGGGGGGGGAGGAGGGGGCCTCTCGTGTACACCGCACACTTGTTACTGTCTCATTGCAAGGGGGGAGGGGGGTCCGGGGGGGGGGGGGGGTCTGAGACCTCAACCTGGGACTCAGTAATTCTTTACCCTCTGGGGATATCCATCCATACCAGGTCACAGCGAACTTTTCATAGGTGTCATCACGTGAGGACATGAGATCCTCAAACCTCATGATATAATTTACCCTCCGACACCAGTTACTAATGGAGGGGGGTTCCCTGCTCTTCCACATCTGCGGAATACAGGCTTTTGCTGCATTCAGGAGGTGACACGTTATGGAATTTCGGTAACGTTTCAGGGGAATTTCCGACACATAGAGGAGACAGAAGGCCAGGTCGTTAGGGACCGTTACACCTGAGACCTTCTCCATGACCCGCCTAACCTGGGTCCAAAATTCATTCAACCTGGGGCAAGACCAAAAGACATGCAACAAGTCTCCCCTCTCCTCATCACATCTCCAGCAATTTGGTGGGGTCCCTGGGAACCAATTGTTAAGGTCAGTTGGGACTCTATACCATCTGGAGAGTAGTTTATACCCGCATTCCTGGAGTAGAGTACATATCGAGGCCTTATGCGGGAGTGCTAATATCCTCTGGCGTTGCTCAGGTGTCCAAGTTATGTTTAGATCTCTTTCCCATTTTCCCAGGTATGGCGGGTCCTCTGCGTTTGGGGGGGCCACAAGCAGTTTGTATATCCTCGAGAGGGCATGTCTCTCCGTTTCATTGCTTTGACACATCTCCTCGAAAAATGTAAGCACCCGTCCACCCTCCCTGTGCCTCTGTAGGGAAGCGAGAAAGTGCCCCAGTTTCATGCACTGCCAGCTGGACCATCTAGGGGTCCCCGCTCTCTGAGCCAACTTGTCTAGGTTTGCCCAACCATCCTCTGAGGCAAAGTGACTCGATCTGTATATATTTGCTGCCATCCAAGCTTTTACCTGGTGACCTCTGCACCCTGGCATAAAGCGCAGGTTTCCCAGAACAGGGTACATGGGGGAGGGGGAGATCCCCTGACACTGAAACTTGGCCTTGGACGAGTGAGTGCCTGACTTCTTCCACTATTTAAACTGTTTGTCTTTTGTTACAATTTGTGTGATTAAGGGCTCTTGAAGCCTGAAACGCGTTACGTGTGGTGGAGGGTAATAGAGGATGCTTTGTCCTCATGACACTCTGTTTGGATCCTAATGATTTTGATGCTATTATTGAATTTAGTAAAGTAAAGGTTACGTTTTATCCCGGGAGCTGGACACTTTCTTTGTTTTGCATTTTGGAATTGTTCAAGAGTTTTTTCTAAGTCCGTGCTGGAGGATATTCACGAAGGGTGAGCTGGTCATTTGCAATCACTTGGATTGAAACTTGGCCTCACAGATCCGAAGCGTGGGACCTATGGTGGGATGTTGTCTCCCGATTTTGTCCCCTTCGCTTGCCACCCAGGGTGCCCCCCTGACCGGGATTTCAAGGAAACTCTGCTCCAGCCCAACCCACTGTTTGTTCCGGTCGTGAACACACCAGTCGACCACCCTGCAAAGATGTGTAGCAGAGTGGAACAATATTGGGTCTGGTACCCCCACACCCCCCGCTCAATAATCCTGGTCAGGATCTCCCTCTTCAGTCTAGGCTTCTTTCCGGCCCAGATAAAGCTAATGAAGACCGAGCAAACCCTCTGGAGAAATGAGCATGGGATGGACACCGGGAGTGACTGAAGGAGATAGAGAAGGCGGGGGAGGAGTGTCATTTTGACCGCGCCACATCTCCCAAACCAGGAGAGTTTCCCCTTGCTCCATCTGGCTGTCTCCATCTCGAAATTTTTTAGCAGCGGGGGGAAGTTGAGGGCGTAAATTTTTAGGAGGTCACTGCTAATGTTAGTCCCCAGGTATTTTACGCTCTCACGTGCCCATCGGAATGGGAAGGCATTTTTAATTCTCTCAAACCTGTGAGGGGGGATGTTAATATTTAGAGGTTCGGACTTCTGAAAGTTAATGTTATAGCTCGAGAGACCCCCATATTCTCTGAGTTCCCTCAGAAGGTTTGGTAGAGAGACCTCGGGGCAGGACAGGGAAAAAATTAAATCATCGGCATAAGCCGCGACCTTGTAGTGCCCCCGCACCCTGCAAAGGAAAGGTTCAAGAGTCAGAATAAAAATCAGCAGCGATAAGGGACACCCTTGTCTTGTCCCGTTTGAGATCTCAAAAGAGATTAGAGTTAGGACTGCACCCCACAGAGGCACTTTGGCGTAGTGGTGCAGCTTAAGCATACTTCTGCAGATGTGTGTGACCGAGTCCTCTGTTTTTAACTAAGTTTAGAGACAGATTATAGGTTGGCCTGCAAGCTAACAGGGTTGAGTGCTGTGGCTCCTTTAAGACATCTGCCATCTCCATCTGCTTTGTAATCTACAAGTTCCCAGGCAAGGGATTTTGAGATCGTAATACTGACCCCTCGGGATCTAGAGTCAGGAGAGTAACTGTGGTAGGCCCTGGGGAAATTCCTGTCTCCCAATGAGGGGGGGTTGGATGCCTTAAAATGGGTTTCCTGAAGGAAGCCTATCTGAGCACCAAGGCCTCTCAGGTTCCTTAGAATTAACGATCTCTTTTCAGGGCTGTTCATGCCTTTGGCATTTAAGGACACAATTTTGGTCCCCGACATCTTGGCCCTCCCCTGGAGAATAGAAACAGATATCAACAAAACAATTAAACCACTAACAATATATACAAAAACACAACTAAATATCCTATACGGAGAAATACGAAACCCCACGGGACTGGTGTACCTGGGGGGTTGGCCCTAGTGTGGGGTACAGCGTCTGTCGGAACTGGCCGCAAGTCAAACCACTCCCTCCCACACCGGGCCAGCCAACCGATCAACATGAACCTGGCAAATGAACAGCAAACCTACAGCAATAAACAAGCAATGTAACACCAGCAAGAAATTGGACCTGCCCAGGGTATATCCCTGTGCAGGAGGGGCACCCAGCCCCCCCTCCCGAGGGGACCACATCGGCCACACAATGGGACCCAGCGCACGTGCTGTTTCACCCCAAGTCTTCCAAGGGCGGCCAGGGTCCCCGCAGGCGGAGGCAAAGGAGGTCGGGTCAGGTCTTTCAGGGCTTCTAGGGCCTCCAGGACCCCGCTGGTGGTTTCCCCTGGGACGGGAGGGAGGAAGCGCCACCTTTGTTGCCAGCCAGTCCGGGACCTCTATCGGGTCGCTCTGGAGGAAGACAAAGAATTCCGCCAAGTCCTTAGGCGATTTTAGCAGGAAGGTCTCCCGATTTCTCTTAACAATTAAGTGGAAGGGATATCCCCACCTGTATGTCGTTCCACTGTGCATTACAACCTCCAGCAGTGGCTTCAAAGCTCTTCGCATCAGCAATGTTCTACATGAAAGATCCTGCAGGATCTGGATCTGGACGCTGGCTCCGTCAAAATCGACGCTCCCTTTTCTCCATGCGCTGTGTGCAATGTCCTCTTTCAGAGTGTAGCGGTGCACCCTGCAGACCACATCCCTCGGTCTTGACGAATCTGGGCCAGGAGGGCCCAATGCTCTGTGGACTCTGTCCAGCTCGATTGGGGTCTGGATCTCTGTCTAGCACTGAATTAAATATGACCGTCGTGACACGTTTCAGGTCTTCACCAGCCGAGGCTTCGGGAATACCCCGCAGCCACAGGTTATTCCTACGGCTACGGTTTTCAATGTCATCCATGTGTAACATCTGTCTCTGAAGCAGCGCCCCCTGCAAATTACACCTCTCCTCCTGTGCTTCAAGATGGCTTGAGATTGCAGGGGGCTCCGACTCCAGCGCAGCAACTCTTGCCTCGACTGCTGACACTTGCTGCTTGACCTCGCCCAGTTCCCACTTGTAGGCTTCCTCGTACTTCGCTATCAGCCCTTCGATGTCAGCCCTGGAGGGCAGACCCCTCAGCAGCGAGATTGTTTCCAAATGTATATTTACCCCGCGGAGGGACTTGGGGTCACTGGCCCACCCATGCGGCAGGGGGGGGGGGGGGGGGAGGTTGAGGCAGCCGGCTGAGCTTCACTAGCAGGATTGGGTGCCCACGGACCCCATGGCTCTTCCCTCTGTTCCGGGGAGAAACAGGGTTGGGATGGCGACATTGGCGTTGGGGTGGCTCCTCCTGCTGGCCATGATACCTCCGGTGACGGCAATAAGGGGGAAGTCGGGGGCCTTGGGGGTGCGGGATCCCTCTGCCGGATCACAACCTCAGGCTCCAGGGGGAGGGGGTGGCGAAGTTTTGGCGCTCTCTGTGGCAATCTCGCAGGAGGTTGCGCCCCGCTTGGTGGCTGACTGGCTCCCGGGATCTTTTTGTGCCCCACCTCTCCCTGTCTCGGCAGGAAGGCGATCTAATTGCAGGTTGGCAACAGCGCTCTTCCTCAAACCGCCTTATCCCATTGTGGTATCTCGGGGAGCCCTCTCACTGGTGCTAGGGGAGTGAGAATCCGCATTTCTGGGAGTGTGGTGGTCGTCGCCCATGTTACAAGGTCGTTGTGTCGGGGGAGGGGGGGGGGGGGAGGTGTAGTCTGCCTGTTGGGCATGTTGACAGTGATGCCCTGAGGGACACTGGCAGCAGACATGACGCTTTCGCCCATCCCCTCATATCCGTGTGCACTCACCACCTCTGGCTCTGAGCTGCTGCACCTGGGCTCTCTCAGCCCCCGTAGCTGATCAGGGTTGTCTCCACTGACGTCACAGTCTCCGCCCCCCTGCCTCCCAGTCGTGTGCGCCGATCTGCGGCCGGCCACCATCTTGGTGCTCTCAGCGCAGGCAGTGCGCGCTGGCATCCCCAATGCAGGCAGTGCGCGCTGGCATCCCCAATGCAGGCAGTGCGCGCTGGCATCCCCAATACAGGCAGTGCGCGCTGGCATCCCCAATACAGGCAGTGCGCGCTGGCATCCCCAATACAGGCAGTGCGCGCTGGCATCCCCAATACAGGCAGTGCGCGCTGGCATCCCCAATACAGGCAGTGCGCGCTGGCATCCCCAATACAGGCAGTGCGCGCTGGCATCCCCAATACAGGCAGTGCGCGCTGGCATCCCCAATACAGGCAGTGCGCGCTGGCATCCCCAATACAGGCAGTGCGCGCTGGCATCCCCAATGCAGGCAGTGCGCGCTGGCATCCCCAATGCAGGCAGTGCGCGCTGGCATCCCCAATGCAGGCAGTGCGCGCTGGCATCCCCAATGCAGGCAGTGCGCGCTGGCATCCCCAATGCAGGCAGTGCGCGCTGGCATCCCCAATGCAGGCAGTGCGCGCTGGCATCCCCAATGCAGGCAGTGCGCGCTGGCATCCCCAATACAGGCAGTGCGCGCTGGCATCCCCAATACAGGCAGTGCGCGCTGGCATCCCCAATACAGGCAGTGCGCGCTGGCATCCCCAATACAGGCAGTGCGCGCTGGCATCCCCAATACAGGCAGTGCGCGCTGGCATCCCCAATACAGGCAGTGCGCGCTGGCATCCCCAATACAGGCAGTGCGCGCTGGCATCCCCAATACAGGCAGTGCGCGCTGGCATCCCCAATACAGGCAGTGCGCGCTGGCATCCCCAATACAGGCAGTGCGCGCTGGCATCCCCAATACAGGCAGTGCGCGCTGGCATCCCCAATACAGGCAGTGCGCGCTGGCATCCCCAATACAGGCAGTGCGCGCTGGCATCCCCAATACAGGCAGTGCGCGCTGGCATCCCCAATGCAGTATCCAGCGTCCAATGACGCTAACAAGAGTCACAGGCCACGATCACCCCGACCGGAACGGGCCCGCTGTGAACTTGTGAGCAGATATCGGCCCAGGGTGGGCGCGGCCTGTGTCTCCTACCAGCGTGATGCTCACAGGCCGATATCAGCTCATGGTGCTCACTGTGAACTCTTGAACTCGTGAACTGTTTGAAACTTACAACATTTAAATGTTGTTACTTGGTTGAATCATGTCATGAGTAAGGACTGGACAGTCTGAAACGCGTAGACACCAGATTCTACCATTTATTGCTTCTTGAAACCATCTTGTATTTATTGGATGGCTTTTTAACAATATCGAAATAAAAATTTTGGACTTTTTTTTGATCTGGAAAAATATTTTCAAACAGCTGCAAAGGCAACTTAAAGTTTTCTTATTTCTCTTTTGCATGTAAACAAAAAAAGAGAGTGTCAATAGTTTTTACAATAAAACACTGCAGCTGTTAAAGAGGCCAGAACGTTGTATAGGCAATTCCAACTCCCACTGTTTGTAAAGTTAGATAATCCAAATAAATAATAAAATAAAATTAATAGAAAAAACTTTTTCCTGGCTCTTGCTCGAACCCACACCAAAAGCTCTGTACTGTAGTCTTTGCTTCTAGCGCGCTGCTACTGTTCTGAATAGGTGACACGACAGCTGCCTATGGCCTGTATACAGCCCAGCATCTGTCATGGGAGAAGGCTCAGCAATCTTATCCTAAATGTGCTGAGCATTCGGGGGGGGGGGGGGGGGGGGGGGGGGTAAGTGGCATTAGGGAACCATTAAGTTGGTAATTAAATATTTAATATTCATAGAGAAAGACCACTCCCGATTGCATATTTGAAAGTGTATCATTTTTGTGTGCCAAAATTATTTTCTCAAGGTGCTGTGCTTATGCTATGCTAGCAAATGTGTGTTTTATAGAAGTTTTGGCTACCTCCAATCAGTTGCTTTTGACAACTGTACATGATCTACAAGAAAATAGATGTAAGCCCAGTGCACAAACAATGCTGCTTGACAGATGTGAGCGAGCTCCCTCACCTCAGCAGAGGCCGAAGCATTTTGTGAGTCCAGGGCTCACTTTTCTCTTCTTGTAGATCTCGGTGTACAGTTGCCAACAGCGACTGATTGGAGGTAGACAAAACTGCTTCTAAAAAACACACATTTACAAAAGTAAAAAAAAAAAAATAAAAAAAAAATCAGCTCAGGACCTTGAGGACATCATTTTATAAATGCCTTTGAAAGTGGACTTTTCCCTTAAAGCGGATTGAAACCCATTTTGGGATTGCTGTGTACATGCCCATGGATCGCCTGAAAACACCTCTTTCTGATCCCATGTGGGCCGCTCAGCCAAACTCAGTCAGGGTAGCAAAGGAAATCATAATTGATTGAGTGCTGCTGTCACATCCCAGTCGCTAGCGGCACGCGCACCTGCGCTACCCATTCAAAGCGGCCCATGTGCTCACAGATAGAGGTATGTTGCGTATGTGGGCATGTCAGAGCGATGAGTCGATCGGGCGATCTGGAGGGGGTTCACACAGCGAGGCACCCCCTTCGCAAATCTTATATACTTGAGGTGGGTGTTGCTTTGATTTGCTTTAATCATTAAAACTTTCTATCTATATTGTTAATCCTGAGATATACACATTGTGTCCACTGCAGGAGTGATTTACCTTCCTGAAGCTGCTGCAGTTGTCTTTTGAGAGAAGTCAGCTTGTCTTGATACATCCTGGAAAGAATGAAGAATAACTGTTAGAGTAATGGCCTAAAGGGGCAGACAGTGGTTGAGGAACTGATCTTGTGACTGGAGGGTAGCAGCTTAGACTCCGAGCTGAAATTACTTTAAGTGCTCTTGAGCAAAAACACCTAATCCCCAAACTGCATAAAATAAAATCTGAATAAGTGAATTTAATTTTCCTGGACTTTCCCCCAGATCAGCTATTGCCAGAAAGGAAAAGACCCTCGCTTACATGCCACCCACTCACTTTTCCCATAGCAGTGGTAAGAGAAGTCAGGGGGCATGGTCTGTGTGTGCTAGGGGTGCCTCCATACACCATCCGCCAGCACCCATTGTTCTCAGTGTGGCTTGATTCTAGCTACAGAAAGCTTTCAGGCACTCCTCTAACACATGCACCTGCTGCGATCACAAAACTTTAGCAGGCAGCAGCTGTGCGTAGCAGAAGGAAGCGGAGAGCGGGAGGAACCTGGCAAAAGGTTCCATTCAGAACTCTTTGATCATCCTAATTACGCAAAACGGTGAGTGCAGAATGGATGAGAGCCTACACATGTGTTATGAGAGTGTTGAGTAAATCTTGGGTTTTTAACATACCCCAACTCCCCCCCCCCCCCCTCCAAATAGGAAGGCCCTGGTAATGTGGACCAAAATCCAGGTACGTAAAAAGTAAATGAGTTTTTGCTCGCTGTATACCACATATCACTGTGCTTAAACGCTAAGTGGGAAAAAAACAAGTTAGTTACCTGGTAACTTTTTTTTCTAAACATCCGTAAGGGCAGCATACGCATGAGACCTCCGGGCTCCTCCCCTCAACTGGAATACATGACCACCGGCATAAAGTCTTGGCTCCTCCCTCCCTTCCCCAGTTGTTGTAGAGATCTGAAAGAGAAAGAGGAGACAAGACCTACGACTCCACACAATAACTCAAAAAAAACAATAACCCTCAAATACATACACAAGGGAGGGAAATCGGCGTATGCTGCCCTTACGGATGTTTAGAAAAAAAAGTTACCAGGTAACTAACTTGGTTTTTCTCAAAACATCCTTCGGGCAGCATACGCATGAGAGATAGGCGAGAACTACCTCATAGGGTGGGAAGTACAGCGTGAAGAACACTTCTGCCAAAGGAAAGATCCTTTTGGGAAAGGAGATCCAAGCGATAATGTCTTGCAAAGGTCTTAGCTGATGTCCAGGTAGCCGCCTTGCAGATCTGATCTATGGAGACCCCCAGCTTGCTCTGCCCAAGATGTGGAAATACTTCTTGATGAGTGAGCTGTAACACAGCATGGCAAGTTAACATCACCATAAGCCATGTTAATAGTATTCTTCGTCCATCTTGCAAGCGTGACCTTGGAAACCTTCAAGCCTCTTCTATAACCCGAGAAGGAAATAAACAAACTGTCATCCTTCCTGAAATCCTTAGTTTCATGAAGATATCGTAGCAGAAGAGACCTAACATCCAATGGTATCAGTTGTGGCTCGTCTTCTGTGACAGAAGGGATAATAATCTCTTGAGTGCGATGAAAATCCGAAGCTACCTTTGGAAGATAACAAGGATCTACTTTTAAAACGACACGATCCGAAAAGACCTGGAGAAATGGATGTCTGCATGATAATGCTTGAATGTCGCTGACCCTTCGAGCTGAGGTAATGGCTACTAAAAATAACACTTTCCAAGTTAGTAGCTTGATGTCAAGGTTCTTGTTAGGATAAAAGGGCGATGAACTCAGCATGGATAAAACTTTCGCCAAATCCCATTGTGGAATAATCTTGCAAGGGATCGGTTTAGATCGTTTAACTGCTAGAAGAAATCTTCTAATAATAGATATAGAAGAGAGCTTCTTATCCAAAAAGACTGACAGAGCCGCTATTTGAACTTTAAGTGTATTAATACTAAGGCCCATGTTTACACCATTTTGGAGAAAGTCCAGAATAACTGGAATTTTGGATGATGTCCTACCATTCTCCGACTTCCAAGACTTAAAGGTTTTCCAAACCTTAAGGTAAATCTTCCTGGTAACCAGCTTCCTACTAGCGAGCAGGGTATTAATCACTGGGCCTGAAAATCCCTTCCTTTGCAGCAAGGTGACCTCAGGGTCCAAAGTGTCAATCTCCACCATTGCGGATTCGGGCAGATGACCGGACCTTGCGACAGAAGAAGAGGAGTCAACGTAATTTCCCAGGGATCCTGAATTGACAGCTCTACTAGCGTTGAAAACCAAGATCTCTTTGGCCACCACGGAGCTATCAACAGAATGGTAGTTGGTTCTTTGACCAGTTTCTTCAACACCAACGGTAACAGACGCACCGGAGGGAAGGCATACGCCAGGTTGAAATGCCAAGCTTGAGACAGAGAGTCCACACCCAATGACCGATCTTTTGGGTTCAGAGAAAAGAAGCTGCTCACCTTGTGATTCTCTGCAGACGCAAATAGGTCTACTTCTGGAACACCTCTCATGTTGCAAATTGTTTGAAACACCTCCGGATTTAGGGACCACTCTGATTCCCTTACCTGTGACCGGCTTAGGAAATCTGCTAGATGATTCAGAGTCCCCTTTAAGTGAATCGCCGAAAGAGACTTTAAATTGACTTCCGCCCAAGACAGAATTTCCATTGCCACTGTCATTAATCTTGAGGATCTTGTTCCTCCCTGATGATTTATGTAAGCCACCGCCGTAGTGTTGTCCGTTCTGATCTGCACATGTTTTAGACGTACCAGCGGGTTCAGGGCAAATAAGGATTCCCTTATGGCTATCAATTCCCTGAGATTGGATGAGGACCGACTCACGCCCTTCGAATATCTTCCTTGGACTGTACTCGCGTCGCAATGAGCTTCCCAGCCCCAAGCTGAGGCATCCGTCGTCACCACTACTTCTCTGTGGTCCTGCCAAAGTAGACCCTCTCTGAAGCGGTTTGCCTCCAACCACCTGGCCAGTGAAATCATCACGTCTTCTGTGATTGGTAGTTGATGGTCTAAACCCAGCTGGGTCCCGTCCCAGTTCTTTAGGATATATTCTTGGAGAACTCTGGAATGTAGCTGCCCCCATCTTACCGCCGGGAAGGAAGAGGTTAACAAACCGAGAGTCCTCATAGCTTGTCTTACTGATGGAATTTCCACTGAACATAACAGCCGGACAGCATTCTGTAGGACCGTCACCTTGTGATGAGGAAGAATAATGACCTGTCGGATCGAATTGATCTCGAATCCTAGGTAAGTCATGACTTGCAAGGGCACCAGAGAGGATTTGTTGAGATTGATAATCCAACCTGCATGAGACAAAAGGTTCATGGTCAAATGAAGGTTCTTTAGCAACCTGTCTTTCGATTGGTCGAACAACAGAAGATCGTCCAGATAGGCGATCACTGAAATCCCTTTGCGTCTTAAGACAGCCAAAAGCTCTGCTAGAACCTTGGTAAATATCCTTGGAGCAGACGCTAGGCCGAAAGGAAGGCAAACAAATTGGAAATATAAGGTTTGATCTCCGTCCTTTATTGCAAATCTCACAAAGGATTGAGCCAGAGGACTCATTGGGACATGCCAATAAGCATCTTTCAAATCTATCGAGGCCAAGTCCTGCGTACGCGTACGCGTTTTTGGGGAGCATACTTCTTACAGAAAAAATTGTCTCCATTCTGAAATGTTTGTATTGGACAAGCAAACTTAGATTCTTTAGGTTCAGAATGAACCTGAAACCTCCTGAATTCTTCTTGACAAGAAAAATGGGGGAGTAGAACCCTGTTCTCTGTAGATGCAGAGGCACTGGAACAATAACCCCCCTTGACTTCATGTCTGCTAGACTCAAAAACATTGCCTCTCTCTCCTCTCTCACACATGGAAGAGGGGAAATCAAAAATCTTGAAGGGGGATCCCGGGAAAAATCTATATGGAAACCTTCTGTAATTCCCCTTAAAATGAATGGGCACACCAACATGTCTCTCCAGACAGTGCAATACCTCTTGAGCCTGGCGCCAATTATGACATTGGCATCATTGCTTCTTGGGTTTTGCCTGATAGGTCCCAAAGAAGGTGGAACCTTTAAATTTGCCCCTTCTGGAAATACTGGCAGAGGAAGAGGCTGCTCTGGATTTCTTGGGTGCTCCCCTATTAGGGAAGGGACACCTAAAGTAGGTTCTAGGAAAAAGCATTCGATCAGATGAAGGCCTAGAATGAACAGGAAAACATTTATTCCTGTCTGCTGTGAAATCTAACACCTTGCTAAGATCTGACCCGAACAGATATTCGCCTTTAAAGGGCAACGCACAAAGTCTCATTTTTGAACCAATATCACCAGACCAGGTCTTTAACCAAAGAGTCCTGCGTATGGAATTGGTCACAGCTAAACTCTGTGCCGAAAATCTGATCGACTCGCCATGGCATCCGTTACGAAGGCTGTAGCGGAAAAAAGAATGGGCAAAGCCTTAAGTATTTTATCTAAACTAGTTCTTTCCTGGAGAGAGGCCTTAAGCTGCTGCAACCAGAATCCCAAATTTCTGATAACACAATTGGATGCTAAATTGGCTCTCAGAACATTAGATTGTACCTGCCAAGCCTTCTTAAGGAGAGATTCCATTTTCTTATCTAAGGGATCATTAAGAACCCCAAAATCTTCAAAAGCTAAACCTGCTCCCTTAGAAATTTTGGCAAAAGGTGCATCCAACTTGGGACATTTTTCCCAAAGATGAGAATCTTCTTCCGAAAAAGGATATCTGCGTTTAAGACCCCGTGAGGTAAAAACCTTCTTAGATGGATCTCTCCATTGTTCCAAAATCATGTCCTTAAGATAGTCATGAAATGGAAATGTATAGGAAGAATCTGGAGCCAAATCCTGATAAAATTTATCCTGTGTAGACAAGTAAATCATGTGTAAGAGGAAGGGTAATTCTCCAGGGGGGGAACAGAAAATTTGTTTTAATATCAGCGGAATCATTTTCATCAGGTCCTCGTTATGCTCCTTATTCACCACCTTGTTCGTGCAGACTTGACAAAGGGGCTTAGTATAACTATCCTGAAGTTTCACATCACATAATGGGCATCTTCGACTCTTTTTACTGGATTTAGATCCGGAAGAAGAGGATTTAGATAAATTCTTGGAAGTTTTGTCCGGGGTCTTTGACTATAAGGCAAAACAAAAAAGAATGGGATTGAGTATGCCCTAAATGTGATATAGTGAAACCATATAAAGAAGGAAAAGATAGGCTTACCGGAGCAGAGCTGGGCCTCCTCCCCCCAGAATCGGCAGTCGGCGGAATGCTGGAAGATTCTTGCTCCACATAGGAAATATCAGTGGCAAAATCTCCCATGGAATCCAAAAAACCGTCCAGCCCTTGTTCTGCCATAGTTCTGGATAGAGGCACTGAGCAATCAGTATACTAGACCCATTAAAATAGGGTAGGAACCAATTGCCAATAATTCATATTAACCCTTCATAGCACAGGATGACGGGGAGGACAAATAGTGTAATTCTCAAAAAACAGCGTGTTGTCCCTTTAATTCACAGAACACGTGTTTCTGGCAACAGGCAGGAAATTCCCTTAGGCGCCGGGATGTGACGTCAGTGCCTGGGAGGAAGAGACCAATTCACAATATGCGGGCTTATAGCTTAAAAACATTTGAATAGCGCGCGCGCGCGTGTACCTGCGAGGAAGGCTATTCCTCCGGCCCGAGCTCCGTCGCGGAATCCCCAACTGAAGCCGCTCTGAAGCCTCAGTCGTTGAAGGCGCCACCGCCGCTGAAGCCGCAGCCGTCTCCGCCGCTGGAGCCGCACCCGACCGTCTTCCTCTCTTTTTTTTTTTAACATACAAAAAAAAAGTCCAACATAACTTAAGGGTCCAGTAACCCTGGTCTCTACCTGTGTATTCATCCTCAGAAAGAGGGAAATTTTCACTTACCCCACTTTGTAATTGATACAAAGAAAGAGACCTTGGCCACAAAATCTCCTAGGGTATCCCGGGCCCCAGACATAAGTTAAAGTCTTCGGGACCGGGAAATGGACCTCCTGCTTAGGCCCATAGTACCGGATAATACTCACCTGAACCCATCGGTCCAGGAGCCAGTGGTCATGTTCCTACTTCTGGAGGAACACGGAAACAACTGGGGAAGGGAGGGAGGAGCCAAGACTTTATGCCGGTGGTCATGTGTTCCAGTTGAGGGGAGGAGCCCGGAGGTCTCATGCGTATGCTGCCCGAAGGATGTTTTGAGAAAAAGTACAAGGATGTTTCATGATAGATGAGCTTTAAGGCAAATGATTAGTTTACTTACTGTTCTTTCATTTCCACATAATCCACACTGTCATGCTTAGCCAGGTCAGTCTCACTGGCATCTTCAGTGTCTTTATAAAAGCAAAAAACAAAAAACAGAATCAGTCAACTTGCCAGTGTCACATTAGTCAGTAGCGCTTTGTACACATTCAGTATCTGTACATAAGAGGTGATGCTGGAATGTTATCGCTATGGACATGTACATGTTGCCAGAACACCAGCACAGCAACATGCTTCCTTGCAATCATGAATTCATCACTCCCAGGTAAGTATTTGCCCCAGTGGGTGCCCTTAAAGTCCCTTAACTCATACCCAAGTATATGCCCCTGAGGATGCCATGGAAGACCAAAAAATAGCCACACAAGTGTCCATGGCCCTAACTGAACAAAACCCACCAGCGGGCCGACTGCAATCTAAAAGATTCCTCAGCGTGAAACCCCACAGGGCACCGGTAATAACTTACCTTTGTGCGGGCTCCCATCCAATCAGAACAATTTTACTTTTGGCAAAACAGCTCTAATACAATGGGGAGGGTGCACTGCCCATTGAAGGCAATCAAACCTCTTTGGCGAAGGATGTAAACATTCTGATTGGACGAAAGCCCGAGCATGCACCCTTGGACCGAGGAGAGGTGAGTTTTAGTGGGCGAACTGGAGAGTTTCAGACAGCGGGGCATCCCAATTTGGGATGACCGGGGGCATGGAACAAAACAGAAGTCAAAATCCTGGGATTTGTTCCTCTTTAGGGATGCTATGAAGATGCCCTAGATCATGAGGGAAGTATGCCCCGGAACACACAAATACCATACATACCCCTATGGATGTCCTGAGGAAGCCATAGATCACAGCAAGTAAGACAGTGGCCCTAAAGATGCCATGAAAGTGCCTCAGGTAAGCATAAATCCCTATGAATGCCCTGAAGAACCCATAAGTCACACCCCTAAATAAGGGTAGGAATGGCCTGCAGGAGTCCTAGATCCCCACAGATATGTATTTTGCCCCAAGTATTTCCTGGAAGCTTTAGACCCCCTAGATAAGTCTATGACCCTATAGATGCCCAGAAGGAGCCCTATAATATCCCCTGTTAAGTATATGCCCCTATGGATGCTCTGAGGGAGCCCCAAATCAACTTCATGTAAATATTTGAACCCAAGGATGCCCTGGAGAAGATCTGAACCAGGGATTCCCAACAAGTACTACTTTCCATTCGCTAAATATCTCAAGTACCACCTGGGTGGTAAGTGTGGGTCGTCAGCACCTAAATTGGTATTCAGAACACAAAATAACCATAAAGGTTGTATGCTCAAAAGTGCATATACATTGTTACAACCCAAATCAGGGTTAGGTAATATGGACAGATCAGGTTAGGATACAGATCAGTCTGCAACAACCTGGCAGAGTACCACCTGATAGCATCTCAAGCACCATCACTGAGTAATCTAGAGTGTTATTAATTAAGACTATTACTGTGTAATATATATAATTTATATAATATATTATAATATATATTATATATATAATATAATTGTAATCAAGCACATCACTGAGATATATATATATATATATATATATATATATATATATATATATTTTTTTTTATATATAATGGTATTACTGAAGAATTTATATCACTGAGTCCTCTAGAACACAAGTAATGTAAAGTACTATTGCGCAATATAGCATATCACTGAGTAATTTAGATCGGGGCTCCCAAACTTTTTGGGAGAAAGTGCCACTTTCTGATTATATCAAGTAACACCTTTAAACAGGAATGAATCTCAAAAAATAGATAGTTTTTTTTATTTATGGAGCAAATCAAGAGGACAGCAGATCAGGTTGGGGTACAGGTCAGTCTGCAGCTTTGTCAAGTACCACCTGCTCCTCAGGTAAGTGGATGTCTGGGCCCCCTCAGGTATGTGGATGTCCTGGGTCTTGGGGGGGGAGGGTAAGCATTCACCCCTGTGGATGACCCCAGGTAAATTCCCCTTCAGGTAAGTGGATGCCCGGGACCCATTTAAGCATACACCCCTGCGGATGCCCCCAGGTTAGTCCCTGCCCCTATGGATGCCCTGGCCCCCCTAGTAAGAGTATGCCCAGGACTTTTCAGGTAAGCGGATGCCTGGGCCAGCTCGAGTAACCAGATGCCCCAGGGAAGTCCCTGCCCCTATGGATGCCTGCTCGAGTAACCAGATACCCCACGTAAGTCCCTGCCCCTATGGATGCCCCGCCCCCTCAGGTAAGCATGCACCCCTGTGGATACCCCAGGTAAGTCCCTGCCCCGCCCCCTCAGGTAAGCATGCACCCCTGTGCATACCACAAGGTAAATAAGTGCAGCGCCTCTGCCATCTGTCACCGCTGCTGAGCGCCATATTTGGCCTTACACCCCCATCAGGAGAGCCTGAAGGAGAAGCAGTGTATAGAGGCAGCATGTGCCGGTCCTCTTCTCACCCTCATCGGAGTCGCGGCCCCGGAAGCTGCGGTCGTCCTCCTCGTCTGCGCTCTCCAGCTCTTCCTCCTCATAGTAATCATTAGCTGCAGCCGCGGCCGGAGACATGACGCCGGCTGAGCTCATAGCGCCGCCCGTACACCGTTTGCCACCGCCGTTAGCGCACCCGGCCGGGGCCCGATCACCACATCCACGCTCCGACCCGCCACCCTGCACAGCCCGTCACTGCGATACTACAGCCGCCGCACAGCAACGGGGGCCTCCACAGCCAGCTTCCCCGGAATACCTTCTGGCTGTCTAACAATATGCCTGCTGCAAACAAAACACTGCGACCTTTAAATAAATTGCCAGAAACGTCAGGAATGAATTAAAATGACTCAAGTCAATTATCTGAGATAATGGCAAACTCCGTAATAGTATAGCGTCTCTGTTTAAAGAGATAAAAAGTGACAAACACCAAGTGGGCAGCCTGGTGTTTCTAGCGTAGAAACAATAGCACTATGTACGCCTTGAGATTGGCTGAAAGTCAGCGCTGCATTATGGGAGATGTAGTTCTGCTCTATTGACAACAGTCCCATCCAGCTGAAGTTTCCTGTGCTCGCTGAGGAAACAAGCGCTCAGCTCGAGGGACCCGATCTTTTTCACATTGAGAGCCAAAAAATAGCGGTTACCGTATGGCCTGTTTACTGTAGCTTTTTGTAGATAGTGCAGGCTGTTATGGGTACATGTGCATGGTACGATTTGCAGGGGAAAATTGCGTATGTGAGCCGTGAACGATCAGACGACTTTGCGTTCACACTTCAAACATTTTCGGGCAATCTTTCGTTATCGCGATCAGTATTGAGATCTTTCATGCCAGGATATTGTGTGCGGTGTATGCAGAGCATAGTCTGAGATCCTTCATGCCTGTATATTGGGTGAGGTGTATACAGAGCGTGGCCTGAGATCTTTTATGCCTGTATATTGGGTGGGATGTATACAGAGCGTGGCCTGATATATTTTATGCCAGAATATAGGGTGGGGTGTATACAGAGCGTTGCCTGAGATATTTTATGCCTGTATATTGGGTGAGGTGTATACAGAGCGTGGCCTGAGATCTTTTATGCCAGAATATAGGGTGAGGTGTATACAGAGCGTGGCCTGAGATATTTTATGCCTGTATATTGGGTGAGGTGTATACAGAGTGTGGCCTGAGATATTTTATGCCTGTATATTGGGTGGAGTGTATACAGAGTGTGGCCTGAGATCTTTCATTTCAGGTTACTGTGTTGGGTGTATACAGAGTGTGGTCTGAGATCTTTCATATCAGGTTACTGTGTTGGGTGTATGCAGAGCCTGTTCTGTGATCTTTCATGCCAGGATATAGGGTGGGGTGTATGCAGGGTGGGTGTATGCAGAGTGTGGTCCGAGGTCCTTCATGTTGGGTTATTGTGTGGGGTGTATGCAGAGTGTGGTCTGAGATCCTTCATGTTGGGTGTATGCAGAGTGTGATCTGAGATCCTTCATGTTGGTTTATTTTGTCAGGTGTATGCAGAGTGTGGTCTGAGATCCTTCATTTTGGGTTATTTTGTAGGGTGTATGCAGAGTGTGCTCTGAGATCCTTCATGTTGGGTTATTGTGTGGGGTGTATGCAGAGTGTGGTCTGAGATCCTTCATGGTGGGTTATTTTGTAGGGTGTATGCAGAGTGTGGTCTGAGATCCTTCATGTTAGGTTACTGTGTTGGGTGTATGCAGAGTGTGGTCTGAGATCCTTCATGTTGGGTTATTTTGTGGGGTGTATGCAGAGTGTGGTCTGAGATCCTTCATGTTTGGTTATTGTGTGGGGTGTATGCAGAGTGTGGTCTGAGATCCTTCATGTTGGGTTACTGTGTTGGGAGTATGCAGAGTGTGGTCTGAGATCCTTCATGTTGGGTTATTTTGTGGGGAGTATGCAGAGTGTGGTCTGAGATCCTTCATGTTGGGTTATTGTGTGGGGTGTATGCAGAGCATGGTCTGATATCTTTCATGTCTGTATATTGGGTCGGGTGCATGGTGAGTGTGGTCTGAGATCTTTCATGCCGGGATATAGAGTGGGGTGTATGCAGAGAGCGGTTTGAGATCTTTCATGCCGGGATATTGGATGGGGTGTATACAGAGTGTGGTCTGAGATCTTTCATGCCTGTATATTGGGTGGGGTGCATGGAGAGTCTGGTCTGAGATCTTTTATGCCAGGATATAGGGTGGGGTGTATGCAGAGAGCGGTTTGTGATCTTTCTGAAGTTTTTTTTAAAGTGTGGTCTTCAAAGGTGTGAATAAGTGGACAGTGCCGTCATCAATCCATACTTCGTGTCCACACTACAAACCAAGCAGTCTCCTTTTTGCCTTCACAACACAAGGTTGGTAGAGCACAGCCGACATGACCCTCTGGGCTAAACGAAGATGTTTACTTGGGCTTATGCAATATGTGGCAGAAAAGGAGATTGAAGAAGAAAAGAGTGGAAAGAAAAGAAAGAAATGTTGGATCAAACCAAAGTTACCTCATAGAGACACATATGGATCACATATGGGTTTGTTAGGTGAGCTTCCTGCTAACAACCCAGAGGAGCTGAGGAACTATTTGCGGATGTCCGATGAATCCTTTCAAAAATTGTTATTGGCTGTGAAACCACTGATACAGAGACAAGATACGGTCATGCGGGAAAGTATCTCAGCAGAACAGCGGCTCTTGGCAACATTGCGCTACTTGGCAACAGGAAGGTCACTCCAAGACCTGAAATTCACCACAGCAATTTCGGCACCTATGCTAAGCCGTATTATTCCTGAAACTTGTGAAGCTATCATCACGGCTCTAAGAGATGAATATTTAAAGGTAGGCATTTTTATCATTTCTGGAACTGCAGTTTTATCATTTCTGGAACTGCATCTGCAGAGTGATATAGTTGTGTAAGAAACACAGGATCCCATAAACAATATAAGCCATGTATGATTAGAGATGAGCAAACCAATTTGTCTGAATCGGAATTCGCTCAAAATTTCAGGGAAAATTTGGTTTGGTATGAATCCAAATTTCAGGGGATTAGCGCCATTTTTTCCTGAAACCCACCATCTGCATTGTAAGAAACGTACCTGCGTCCAGGGGCCTGCGTCGAGCATCTGCTGCTGAGTGAGGCTGCCGCTCCTGGATGACGGGGAATGAGGCGCGTCACTCTGACAGCCTTCCCTGCCCCTCTAGTGACAGTGCAAGTGGCAGGTGGCGCAGCGTCCTCCACACCTGATGGAATCAGGGGCTGTTCAGCCTTGCTGCCAAGACTGACCAGCCCCTGGACAATTGCCCAGTCACTCAGCGTTGTTACACCAATCACTCACAAGTGTTGTTAGTTGCACCAGTCACCACACACACACTCATTCCCGGGTTGCCATTGGTCAGGTCCTCAATAAATACGGAATCAGCCCAGTTCTCAGTGCCCGTTATAGTCGCTTGTGATTAGGGTGTGATTCTGTTAGTTATCGGTTTCCAACCCGACTTGATCGACCATTCCTGTCTGCTGCCTGTACCAACTTTTGCTTTGTCTGACCTCGAACCTTCCTGCCTCTTTGGATCCCCCGCGATTTCTGACCTCCCGGCTTGATCCTTTGGCTCCCCCTGACTACGCACCTGTCTCATCCCTGTACTTTGACGCACCTTCCGGACTGACTACCTGTGAACGACCTCGGCTTCGAGATACCCTCATGGTTCATCGGCCTTCGCCGTAAGCAGACATCCTTTGCGCCTATTAAGACCTGGGGGCAACCGTGTCCGGTGAGGCGCACCTAGCGTCCCGGCAAACGGGGGCTTGACTATAGGCAGAAGCGGCGGTGGAAATTGGGGGTTGTCTGCTTACAGAAGGCCGGTTTCCCGCTGGGCATCACATGCATGCTGGCTTCCCTGTCACTTGCGGTCCAGTAACAGGCCGTTGGCAGCGGTCACTGACAGCACAGTTGGCTTCTCCCTGCTCACCTGCTGCTGTGTGTATTGCAAAACAAGAAGGTGGTTTGGGAAGAGGCCATGCTGTCAGCCACCAGACTGGAGCTACAGGGGAGCCAGCATGCAGGTAAGTGACTGATACCTCCTCCCTCACTATCCTCAGTGCATTGAATGTCCCACATCACACTGCACGTTGGCTCCTCCGTTGCTCGTCTGGCGCAGGTGCATTTCTTCTAATCACACAGCAGCAAGGGAGAAGCCGGCCACGCTGCCAGTGGCCGCCACTGGATCCGAGCAACGGGGGAGCTGGCGGGCAGCGACAACATAGCCCGGCGCTGGAACTAGAACAGAGGTAAGCTTTTTATTTTTTTAACAGTGATTTCTTCCAGGAATCTGGGGAATCGTCAGAATCAATTCTTTGAAAGATTTACTAATCTCTAATTATGATATGAGTAAAAATGAAAGACATTGTTAAAAAAAAACTGCTAGACCATGCTCACGCACTTATCAGATTGTGTGATCTGGTCCCATGCCAGCCGCCTCTGCCATATCATCTAGCTGTTCAGTGGACAACGGATTTCCCCGTGCACAGAAATGCATGCCCCCTCCATTCACTGCAGTGGAAAGGAGCTTGCCAAAGTTCCTTTGATGAACTGTATGGGGGGGCAGCAATCGTAGTTTTTTGGAGAGCAGAGGCGGCTTGACAATGAGGCGGTACGCGGTGTGTGAGCACGAGTGCCGGACTAGCTGCGATCACCTGCAGGGGATAAAAGGAGTATTGCGTTTATTCTTAGTATACAGTACGTCCTGCTCCAAATCTAATACTTACACTTGGGATATACTCCACCAGATGGTGCTGGACTGCAGAGACATCGAAAATAGGCTCCTCCCGGCCCCTCAAATACCCAGGGACCTCCCACAAATCCCCAGAATTTCTCTGAAGTCTGGCTGCGAAGGACGAGAAATGGCTCTCTACTCGCAGGTGAGCGGGGCTATTAGCCTGCGGCCCTGTAGGACTATTCCCACCCGTTCCACTAGTAATATGCCTCCCAGCCTTGGCTGCGCTGGTCGGGTGAAGGTAGGCAGCACCGCTGTTAGGTGCTTAGGAGCGCTGCTCCACCGCAATCCCCCACCAAAGGGCAGGCGGTTCAGGTTTATGGTGAGCCTCTATGGGATGCCCCTCCTGCACTAGTGGGCCCTGTTTAAGTGGCCGCTGTCCTCCCTCATCCTCCTTGTAGCCTTCGGGGGAAAAGAGGGGGGGGGTAAATATGTATGCTATGAATTCTGTGTTTTACACTCTTTTTCCATTCTGTTTAGTCTTGTGTCAGCCGCCGTGCTGACTTGTCTTTACCTCAGGCGCTGGTGCCCCATCATTGGCTGCTTGCATGTTCTGGCTTTGCGCTCTTCGGGGGGCGGGGCCAGTCTTTGGCGTGCTCCACGTCATCGCTGATACCGGCCCGCCCCTCGAGGTATACCGACGCCATCTTTAGGCCCATGCGCGATGGACCCCTACCTACCGCGGTCCGTAAGTGCCCTCGCGGGCGGCTTTATATCTTTCACTTTTGTTACTGTGTGCTTACAGGTCTTGCCTGCTTATGTCTTTCAGGCGGGGCAAAACCTTTTGGCTTCTCCCGGCCCTGTATTAGTATATAACTTGTAGGCTTTGTAAAAATAATACTCCCACTTCCCTAGCGGGTTATTGGGGCATCCGGGGTTGCTATATAGCATTATTCCCTATCGGTGTATAGCGCCGCTATAATCACCATATGGAGGCATCCCAGGATAATGTGACCGGGGTTCCTTCGGGACAAGACCGGCTGTGTGTAGCGCGTGGGCAGCCTCATGCTGACGCTGACAAGGCGCGGGTCTGTGTACCCTGTGCTGAGCAGGTGCTTGCATTGCAATCTGGCCTGCCAGTGGCTGCACCTCGCTTCACTTCGCCTACTCCCCCAAGCTTAAACCTCACTCCTACTGAGTTGCATACTAGCGGGGGTTCTCAGCCTGATGTGTCTTCTAGACTGGCTACTGTTGAGCAGTTGATTGCTAAGTCCTTAGCGCGTAAGGCCCCTGCTAAGAAGCGGCACTTGACTCCTAATGTTACTGTTTTCCCTATGGGAACTGAGGAGTTTTGGAATCTTTGTGGCTATACCCCATCTGATGAAGGGGAGCTGTTTTCTGATTCAGGCTCATCTGATGAGAGACCAAGGGGTCATGGCGATTCTGGCTCTGACCCCTGGGCCCCGGATGACACTGACAGATTATTGACCCAGATTTGAGGTTCTGTCCATCTCTCTCCCTGTTGAGGCTCCCAGCCAAAGAGGGGAGCTTTTCCATACAGCAAAATCACGTTTGGAATTTCCTGAGCAGGCACATTTCCATAACCTTGTGCTCAAGGAATGGGAGCGCCCCAGTAAACTTCCCGGAGTTCCAAAAAGTTGGGATAGGAAGTATCCCTTTCCTGCTGAGGTGGTTAAATGTTGGTCATTCCCCCCCAAGGTGGATGCCCCGATCCTAGGGCTATCTAACACCTCTGTCATGCATTCCCCTGACTCTACTACCCTGCGGGATGCTGAGGACCGGCGCATTGACCAGCTGGCATCCCACGCCTTTGCATGTGCGGGGATGGCGCTGCGCCCGGTCTGTGCCTCTGCCATTACTGCTATGGCCACTAGAACCCTTATCAGAAATATGCTTGATAGTGCCCCTGATGATTTGCCTTGTGAGGTGTTTAATGCACTCTCCAGTTGTGATGTTTTTGTAAATTTTGTCCTCTCAGCATTGGATGACAGACACCATCAGAATGTGTGCCAGAACTTCTGCCCTCGTGGTGGCTATACGCCGCTCGGTTTGGCTGTGCCAGTGGGCTGCTGACAACGCTGCCAAGAAGGCCCTCACTGGGTTTCCCTTTAAAGGACTGCGCCTGTTTGGGGACCGCCTGGACCTTTTTGCTAAGGGAGGCAGGTTACCCCAGCACAGGCGGCAATCTCGGCCCTTTCGGGGTCAGGGTTCCTTCTCCTCCCCTTACCGTGGTGCAAGACAGGGAAGGGGGGTTTCCTTTCCTGGGGCCCGGGGAGATTTCTGGGGTAGAGGCAGAGGACGTGGACGTCCTGGCTCCTCCTGGGGTCCCAAAGCAAAATCCTCTCCCAAGCCCCCTCAGGCATGATGGGGCGCCCTCAACCATCCGGACGGCTGCAGCATTTCGCTCACGTCTGGAGGCTTCATGTCTCAGACCGGTGTATTCAGGAGGTAGTGTCCTCCTGTTACAAGTTGGAGTTTGCTGCCGATCCCCCTCCAAGATTCATCAGATCCCGGATTCCTCAGCTCAGGAGCTAGTGCAAGGCCTCCTGGAGCTGGGGGGCATCTGCCAGGTCCCTTTAAGAGAAAAAGGCAAGGGCTTTTATTCCAACCTATTCACAGTACCCAAAAAAGATGGTTCAGTCAGGCCCATCCTGGACTTGAAGATCCTCAACAAGTTTGTCAGGGGCAGGCGCTTTCGCATGGAAACTCTGCGCTCTGCTATCAGTTCCCTGCGCCAAGGGGATTTCATGACTTCTGTGGACATCAAAGATGCTTACCTTCATATTCCTGTGTTCCCAGGTCATCAAAGGTTCCTCAGGTTCGCTCTGATGGATCAACACTACCAGTTTGTGGTCTTGCCCTTCTGCCTCACTTCAGCTCCCAGGGTGTTCACCAAGGTGCTGGCTGGCGTGATGTCTCTGCTCAGATGTCAGGGCGTCCACGTGCTTCCCTATCTGGACGACATTCTCATCACTTCCCAGTCTCTAAATCAGGCAGAGTTGGATACTCAACTGGTGGTGTCCACTCTGGAGTCATTTGGATGGGTGATCAACCACCCCAAGTCCTCACTGTACCCTTCCTTGGTAACTCCATTCCTAGGAATAAATCTGGATACAGTTCAGGCAAGGATCTTCCTTCCTCAACAGAAGGTGGACAGTCTGATTGCACAGGCTCAGTCCCTCCTAGCTTGTCCCCATCCCTCTATCAGGCAGGGGATGCAGCTGGTGGGCCTGATAGTGGCATGCTTCGAAGCGGTCCCTTATGCTCAGTTCCACTTGAGGCCTCTGCAACTTCACCTATTGTCAGTATGGGACAAGGACCCAGCGTCCCTGGACAGGGTCTGTGTGCTCTCCCCCCTGGTCAGGAGGTCCCTCTCGTGGTGGATGGACTCAAGGAACCTGTTGGGGGGCAGATCCTTTCTTGCCCCTTCCTGGGAGACGGTCACCACGGATGCCAGTCTGTCAGGTTGGGGGGGTTTCTGGAAGTCCCTGCCGTTCCAGGGGAGGTGGGGCCCTCAGGAGGCCCACACACCTATCAACGTCTTGGAACTGCGGGCGATCAGGCTAGTTCTGGCTCACTTGACTACTCACCTTCGGGGCCTGCCTGTTCAGGTGCGCTCGGACAACCAGACGGCAGTTGCCTACATCGATCAGGGAGGGACTCGGAACAAGGGGGCTTTCCAGGAAGCGTCTCTGATCCTGACTTGGGCGGAGGCCAATGTCCCCTGCATATCAGCTGTTTACATCCCGGGGGTGGAAAATCACCTGGCGGACTGCAGCAGGGTGTTTCAATTTCTGTGTCACCGTTGGGGCCAACCAGATGTGGATCCGTCCCGCCACAATCACAAGCTCCCAGTTTTTGTCTCTCTGTCCCAGGATCCTCTGGCCTTGACCTCGGATGCGCTAGCAATGTCATGGCAGGATTTTCGGTTCCTGTATGTCTTCCCTCCAATCCCCCTGCTGGGCAGTGTTCTGCGCAAGATTGCTCTGGAAGGGGTGCCAGCAATTCTGGTGGCCCCCAGGTGGCCAAGAAGAGTGTGGTTCGCAGACGTGGTGCAGCTGGCAGTAGATCAGTATGCTCTGCCCTTGGTGCCAGATCTGCTCACTCAGGGCTCACTACGCCATCCCAATTTACAAACTCTGGCTTTGACGGCTTGGCTGCTGAAACCTCCATCTTGATGGAGAAGGGGCTGTCTTCCTCGGTTGTGGATACTTTGATTAAAGTTAGGCAGAAGTCTTTCTCTTCCCTTTATTACAGGGTTTGGCGTGTCTAAATTGACTGGTGTGAGTCTAGGTCTCTTCCCTGTCGTGTGTTCTCTATTCCCAGGATTCTGGAGTTCCTGCAGCATGGGTTGGAGATGGGGCTCCAACTCAGTACTCTGAAGGGTCAGGTTTCTGCCCTGGCTATTTTCTTCCAGAAGTCCTTTGCTCAGCACCCTCTGATCAGGACTTTTTTCCAGGGGGTCACTCATGTGCGCCCCCCACGTAAGCCTATGGTGCCTGTTTTGGATCTGAACTTGGTTCTGTCAGCCTTGCAGGGTGCTCCCTTTGAACCTGTGCAGGATGCTGCCTTGGCCATTCTTACGCTCAAGGTTGTATTTCTGGTGGCTATCACTTCTGTCAGGCGTGTCTGAGTTGGCGGCGCTTTCCATTCAGCCCCCCCACTATGAGAGGCACCAGGACAAGGTGGTGTTTCATTTCAAACGTGACTTTCTGCCTAAGGTAGTGTCTGCCTTTCATTTGAATCAGGATATTGTTCTTCCTTCTTTGTGCCCTAATCCTAGCAATGCTAAGGAGAGGGTTTTGCACTCTTTGGATGTGGTTAGGTGTCTGAAGTACTATCTGGTGGCTACTGCACCTTTCAGGAAGACTGATGCTCTTTTTGTGGTCCCTGCTGGTCCTAGGAAGGGTTTGGCTCCTGCCAAGTCTACTATCAGCAAGTGGATTCAGGCCTACTCTTCTAAGGGGAAGAATCCTCCCTTCCGCCTTACTGCTCATTCCACTCGTGCTATTGGTGCCTCTTGGGCTTTTCAGCACCATGCTTCTGTTGAACAAGTTTGCAAGGCCACTAATTGGTCTTCTGTTCATACTTTTTCAAAGTTTTACAAGGTTGATGTTAGGGCCTCAGCTGATGCTGCTTTTGGCGCCCGCAAGGTTCTGCAGGTGGCAGTGGTTTAAACTGTCTGCTGCTGATTTTTATTGGGGATCCCACCCTACTTTATGGACACTGCTATTGGATGTCCCAAGTGTAAGTATTAGATTTGGAGCAGGACGTATTGTATACTAAGAATAATACAATTCTGTGATTACTCACCTGTAGAATTGGTATTATGAGTATACAGTACGTCCTGCTCCAACCCACCCTTGGTTTGCATTTTCTTGGATCCCCTGTATGGTGATTGTTATCCTTGTTATAGTTGATAGTTTGGATTGTTTAATTCTCCTGGCTTCTCATTAACTGCTTTTCAATGCTGGGGATTTGTGGGAGGTCCCTGGGTATTTGAGGGGCCGGGAGGAGCCTATTTTCGATGTCTCTGCAGTCCAGCGCCATCTGGCGGAGTATATCCCAAGTGTAAGTATTAGATTTGGAGCAGGACGTACTGTATACTCATAATACCAATTCTACAGGTGAGTAATCACAGAATTGTATTTTTTTTTAACTGAAGAATGTGTTTAAGTGAATACTTTTACTGCTACCAACACTTCTGCTCTTTCACTTAATTGGCGATAATTGGGCCCCTGTTAGATGTTGGTTTGGTTCGTGGAATCCTTTTGTTAGTGCATGGGCTGGCTAAGGGGCTGACTAGGCTCCCCCACAAGTAAGTTCTCTTAGGGTGATTTTGAAGATGAGAAAGGCAGTTGGGCTAAATCCACAATGGAAAAAGGGGTGCGTTTAAAGGCTTAAAGTGGACCAAAACCCAGGATTTTGACTATCCTGGGTCTTGGTCCACTTCCCAGGGGCACTCCGATCGGGGGTGACCCGCTATGTGAAACACCTCAGAACGCCCAGATCAACTCGCCTCATCCCGCTCCTACGGGGCATGCGCAGCCGCTCGTCCAATCAGCGCACTGGGAGCCGTTGAGCTATGCGCGTCAAAGCGATGTCTTAGCTCAGCGGCTCCGAGCACGCTGGCGGCTGCATCTCGCGCTTTCCTCTAACAGGGAGTGTGCCCACGCCCGGGGGGGCATCCTGATTTTAAAACCCCCTGCAGGGAGGGAATAGATCGACCCAGGAATCTTATAGATTCCTGGGCGGATACTGCTGGGTTTTGGTCCATTTTAAAAGGGTTACTAAACCCCAAAAAATCGTTTGCGCCGCTGTGGGGCAATGTGGGGCAGGCCTGGCCTGCCCCTCCATTGCAATGAATGGACTTCGTTGTTTGACTGATGTGAACAGTGGCACGCACAAGGCATCGGAAGCACCGTTATCTGAAACCAGGAGGCTTTAGTAATTCTTTAATGTAACTTAAGTCCCTAATGTTATATATATTTGTGTAATGTTTTACATATTAGTAACTTTCCTTTTGTCACTCACAACTGTAAAACGTAATAGTAAGCAGCTACTGTTATAATATTCATTAATTTTAGTATTGAAATTTTTTATAAAATAGTTATTGTTTACAGTTTTAGCACTAAAACTCTACTAAGCTTTTTTTATTATTTGGCGTTTCAGTTTCCTTCAAGCACTGAAGAGTGGCAACGGATAGCAGAAGATTTTGAGCTACAGTGGCACTTTCCAAATTGTGGTGGCGCACTTGTTGGCAAGCATGTGCGGATAATGCAGCCAGCCAACTCTGGAACATTCTATTACAATTATAAAGGATACTTCAGCATAATATTCATTGCCTTAGTGAACGCAAACTATGAATTTATTATGGTTGACGTTGGTCGCAATGGGCGTGTTTCAGATGGTGGCATCTTGGAGAAAACTAAATTTTTTTCTTTGCTGCAAAGCAATGACCTGTGCTTGCCAACCAATGACACGACAAAAGAAAATATGAATTATGTATTTGTTGGCGATGAAGCGTTTCCATTGCACAAACATTTAATGAAACCATATCCCCAAAAATCATTGACACCTGAACGGAAGATATGTAATTACCGGCTGGCACGAGCTCGACATGTTGTAGAAAATGCTTTTGGAATTATGGCTAACCGATTTCGTGTATTCCATACCGCCATTAATTTGCGGCCTCAGTCCATTGATAAGGTTGTTATGGCGTGTTGTGTGCTTCACAATTTTCTTCGCAAAAATGATGCCACAACCTACTCTCCCGAGTCCATGATTGATAGTGAAAATCTCAGCACCAGTCAGGTTACACTTGGAGAGTGGCGTTCTGAGAGTGATGCCATAGCTTCATTGGCACCGGCTGTTGTGCGACATGCCAGTGAGGATGCCATTAACTGTCGTGAAAAGTACTGCCGGTACTTTAATGGAACTGGTTCTGTGTCGTGGCAGGAACACATGATCTAGTATTACATGTGTTACTCTCAATATGTTTTTAAACTGCCGCAAAAAGTACTGTCTGTACCTTAAAGCATAACTAAACTCTCGTCGGGTAGCTGGCCTTCCCTTGGGGCAAATCAAGTCGCCCCTGAGGCAAGTAATTCTGGGTTTTGTTCCGCTTTAATGGTGTTTAAAGTGTTTGTGTCTTGGCAGAAGGACACAATCTAGTATAACATGTAGAACAGCCACACAAATGCTTTACTGTAAATATGTTTTATTAATAATAATAAAAAACAGCTTATTGCTGGAATTGTGTTTGGCTTGCTGGAATTAATGTTGTTTTGCATAGGAACCCACATTAACCCAAGGGTAGAGATGCACCTGCCATTGATTGCAAAAGGGTACTGTATACAGCAATGTAAATATTTATTCCACATGAGCAAATATATATTTTTTAAAATAAATTGTTGAATTAACGTACATCGGTTTCACAGAGCCAGGGGCACCCCGATTTAAATAGCCCTTTTTTTTAAAACTCCCGGTATCACTCATAATCTTACCTTGTTCCTCGATCTGCTAGTGCATGTGCAGGCCTCCGTAGGCATCCCCTGCACCACTCTATCTGTTGTGTGCACCGATGCTAGGCATTTTCTGCACAGGGGGAGATGTCCAAAGATGAACACAATCAATCAATGCTGATTGCGTGGGAGTCTGATTTGGACCTGGGGGGTTTATTCAACCTGACTAGGACAGAAAGGCTGCAAAGGAGAAACTGCGTGTTTAAACCAGACCAACACCCTAACAACAAACAATGCTCATATGCACCCCCTCCCCAGGGCAATTTAGATTGCTGCACATAAAAACTTAAGTTAGTTACCTGGTAACTTCTTTTCTAAACATTTGAATGGGCAGCATACTTATGAGACTTTGAGACTTATGTCTCCGCCTCTTAGGTTGGAACACGTGACCACCAGAATGAATGAAACTTCGGCCCTTACTCCCAGTAGGAAAAAACAGACCAGAACATTACTGGTAATTGAACATGAAAAATATCCAATGATATCCTAATTATGCATTCAACAATAACCTGAGGGAGGGAAACCTGTATGCTGCCCGTTCAGATATTTAGAAAAGAAGTTACCAGGTAACAAACTTAAGTTTTCTCAAAACATCCTCCGGGCAGCATGCTTATGAGACGAAAAGCGAGATCTACCTCAACTGGGTGGGAAAGGCTGCCCGAAGCACACGCCTGCCAAAGAACTGATCTTCAAAGGTCAGCAAGTTCAAACTGTAATGTCTAACAAAAGCCTTGGCCAGGTGGCCACTTTACAAATCTGTTCAATAGAGGCCCCAGCTTGCTCTGCCTAATACGTAGAGTGAGCTGTAATTCTTTACGGAACCGGAAATCCGTTATAGTCCATACTGATTGCACTTTTTATCCAACGGGCTAAAGCTGACTTAGACACCCAATGGCCCTTCCTAGGACCTGAAAATGAAATAAATAAACCACCTGTCTTTCTCCAATCCTTAGTATGACGATGATATTCCAAAAGACATGCTCTGACATCCAGACTTCTCCAAAGAAGAATCTTTACTGTCCGCTGACGAAAGAACAATCTCCCGAGTCCAGTGAAAGTCTGAAGATATCTTTGAAAAGTAGCAAGGGTCCACTCTTAATACCACCCAACCTTGAAAAATCTGAATACGACAGGATGCTTGAGTATGACTGATTCTGCTGTCAGAAGTAATTGCCACTAAAAATTCCATCTAAGGAATTTAATAGGTGAATCCAGAACTGGTTCAGAGGGGCATTCATTGCTGTCAGGCCAGATCCCATTGCGCCACTTTAATGCAAACTTGCTTAGATCACCCCACATGTAGAAGAAAACTTCTGACCAATGAAAATTACGATAGTCTCTTATCCACTGAAAGAGCTGCTAATTGCACCTTTAGAGTACTGACACTGAGACCCAAATCAGCTCCCCTCTGGAGGAAATCAAGTACAATCGGAAGGTTAGAGGAAGGTCTACTGTCTTCCAAGTGTTAAAGGTCTTCCAGACTTTCAAATAAATCTTTCTTGTCACCTCCTTCCTACTGGAAAGTAGAGTCTTGATAATGTTGTTTGAAAAACCTTCCTCAGAAGCAAGGCAACCTCAGGGTCTGCAGAGTCAAACACCATTTCTGGCAATTTAAGCAAAGCACTGGTGTAGTCTCCTCAGAAGCTCCAGGGTTCCCATATGGACAGTGTCAAAAGTGTTGAAAACCATGTTCTTTTGGGCCGCCAGGGGCAAAACTGTAGCTGGCTGACTGGGTAACTTTGAGGGAGTATCTGTACTGGAGGGAAAGCGTGTGCCAGGGCGTCTATTCCCAGAGCTGGATCGGAGGGATTTAGAGAAAAAACTTCTTTAGCTTATGGTTCTTCCCTGATGCAAAAAGATTCACTTCCGGAGTTCCCCTCAAGGAACACTTCCTGGTTTAGCAACCATTCTGCTTCTAACAACGGAAAGTGACTTAGAAAATCTGCAATTTGATTCAGGCACCCCTTCAGATGACTGCCTGACATTCTGTTCTGCCCAAAGCAGAATTTCCACTGCCGCTGTAAGTAGTCAAACAATCATGTTCCTCCCTGTCGATTAAAGTAGGCCATGGTCTTTGCATTGTCTGTTCTGACCCTTCGGATGGCGTGGGAAGGCGAACAAGGCTTCTTTTACTGCTATCAATTCCCTTAGATTTGAGGAAGACTGACTCTGCTTTTTGGACCATCTCCCTTGAGCAGTCAAGGCCCCGCAATGGTCTCCCCAACCCCATGAGGAGGCGTCCGTTGTTACAATTTGGTCCCTGGGATCCCTCCAAGGCAGACTGTTGACAAATCTGTCCTCACAGAGTCACCACTACGGAGATCTCCATCACACTTAGGGATTCTGGAGATAAATTGTGACCTGGGAGGAGATTAGACTGTATTTCTCGTAATACAGAATCCACCATAGATGGAGCAACAACTCCTTTGTTACTTAAAGATCCGGAAGCAATTTATCTTGGCTTGGAGCAAAGAGTAACAGATTGTCCAAATAAGCTATGATCCCGATCCCTATTTGCCTCAAATATGCCATCGGCTAGAACCATGGTAAAGATTCTTGGAGCCGATGCCAGGCCAAAAGGAAGACAGACTAATTGGAAGTGGAGCGTTTGGTCTCCTATATTTATTGCGAATCTCAGAAAGGTCTGAGCATAAAGGATCATTGGCACCTGTCAGTTGGCATCCTTCAGGTCTATTGAAACCACGAAGGAACCTGGTGGAAGCCAATTCCTGACAGAGAAGATGAATTCCATGCGGATATGCCTGTCATGTACTGAGAGATTCAGTTTCTTCAAATTTAGAATGAACCTAAATCCCCCAGAAGCCTAGAATCTAGAAGGGCATTCCACCAAATATGAAAGGACTTTAGCCGGGCCCGGGTGTTTCAGCTTTGAGTGGATGCAGGAGCAAATGTAAGTGCTGACAGTTATTCAGTATTATGCATGCAGATGGAGCATGTGTGTTTTTTTTGGGGGGGGGGGGGGGTTCACCAAATGTGCAAGGCTGTTGGTCTGGTTTCATCATTGTTTGGCGATGATGAAGCATGAGAAGCATGGACCCAAAGCTTTTACAAAATCCAAAGTGATTTTGTTGCTTATAATTGTAGGTGATTTGTCTGAACCAGGAGTTCCCAACCTTATTTGATTAAAGTGGACCAACACCGAGAGGTGATCGACCCGGAAATCTATAAGATTCCCGGGCCGATCACCTCCCACCCCGCGGGACATCCGGGGTGAAACCCCCCCAAACACCCCAAATCACCTACCTTATCCTCCGCCGCCTCCCTCCCGCCCCTCTAGGCGTGCGCGCCCCCGCGCCGGCCGTCTGTGAATGGCCGGCACGGGCGCGCGCCGAAAGTGACGCGAGGGAGGCGGCTGCGGCGGAAGCCGCTTGGACGTTCCTGTTCCCCGCCTGGACGTTGGCGGGGATTGGACCAGGCAGTCACGTGGGAGCGGGGAGAGGTGAGTTTATTGGGGTTTCTGGGGGGTTTCACACAGCGGGGCACCCCCGATCGGGGTGCCCCGCCGAAGTGGACCAAAACCCAGGATAGTCAAAATCCTGGGTGTTGGTCCACTTTAAGAACCACTTTCTATTTACTGGAGTACCAGTGAATGGGTTATCAGCACCAATACACACAAAACAACTGTATAAAGTCTATGCAATGCACATACATACCCTGTTTCCCCAAAAATAAGACACTGTCTTATATTCATTTTTCCCCGGAAAAAGGCACTTGGCCTTATTTTCAGGGGATGTCTTGACAGAAGACAGGCAGCGTGCGTCTCCTCCACCTCCCTGGAGCTCCCCCCTTACGTGCCCCGTCATTACGCCCCCTAGTGGTTACAATACCAGGCTGCACAGAGCATCAGGCTGCTCAGCTGTGGTAGTTGAGTATGCCTGCTATAGCCTGTGAGAGTCTCACGGGACCCGCACGGCGGGCACCGGGCGGCCTATGCGGGCCGTGTTTGCAGGCTGCTGGGCCTGTTTTAACGTAGGGGCCTGGTGCGGCAGCTCCGTCCGCCCCTACGTTAATCCGGGCCTGCTTACCGGTACCGTATTGTCTCGGTCCAGGTCTCGCTGGGGCACACTCGGCGGCGCGGTCACAGGGAGCAGGCGGCAGCTTTTCCTCAGGTTCGCGCGGGCTCTCTGACATTCCCCTGCGCGCACCGTCCCTCAGCAAATGCCCGGCCGAAGTCTCGCGTTGCTCCACAGCGCTGCAGCCAATCAGTGAGCTGCGAGGCGCCACCGCCCCAACGGTCTCTACGGTAGAAGCTCCGGATCCTTCTGCAACATTTCGTGGACGGAACTGTACCAACGGTGAGGCCCTATTTTCGGGGGAGGATTTATTTTTGGGTAGCAATTATTTTCGGGGGATGACTTATATAACGATATCCTCTGAAAGCAGGCACTAGGCCTTATTTTCGGAGGATGTCTTATTTTTGGGGAAAGACGGTAGTTATCGTCACCCTTTGGAGCAGTTTTGTACTTATGAAGGCTTGGGTAAAGTTTAGATGGCAGCAGATCAGGTTGGGGTACAGATCAGTATACATCATGGCTGAGTATCACCTTATGCAATCTCAAGTACCAACAGTGGTACTTCTACCATTGGTTGGGAACCTGTGGTATAAAGCCTGTCATCCGAATTTGTTGCCTCATCACCTAATCTAGGGAAGATCGGCAACAGCCTTAGGTTAAAACTTGCCATGTGCAATAGCTCTGGATGGAGATAAAATAGCACTTTGCTTCAGAGGAAAGTCTCAGATGGTCAATAATGGTAATTTGTCTAACACAGGTGCTTTTTTCTGGAGAAAAGGCTCCTTCTGAAACATATCTCTGTTTTAGGCACATATTTCTCTCTACTGATGAAGACTGGTAACCCATAGGCCTTAAAGCGGAACAAAACCTGAGAGGGCCAGCCCCGGAATGTAAAAGAATCCAGGGCTGGCTGGTGTAAAACCCCCTGGGCCCCAGAAAAACTCACCTGCACCGCCAACAGTTTTGGGCTGTGAGTGCACTCCCTCATCCAGCCATTCAGATAGGTAATGGGTATGCAGCTGCTTTTTCTCCCGCCATAAACAGAGTCATTGGTTGAGCATGAAATAAGCACAGAAAACTGCTCTGATTAGACAAAAGCCTGCGCATGCGCCGTAGGAAGTTTGTGCAGGCAATCTGGGCGGTTTCACATAGCGGGGCATCCCAAATCTGGTGGCAAGTAACAAAGCTATAAAAAGATAATCAAAATCTGGATTTTGTTCTGCTTTAAAAGACATCTAGCAAGTCAACGGACAGTGGACTGAAATTTTACTTAAACTTAAACCAGACCTACAGCCTGGCACAGTTGGAAAATAAAGGTAGCGGCCATTTTGGAATTTCCTCTCCTGCCTGACATAACTGACATGCACAGTAACAGGAAGCCCAGCACCACTTCCCATTTGCAGGTAGCCTGAAAGCACACGAGCGGCCATCTTCTTTTTAAAATTTACTCTAGCAGGCATTAGATAAAGTAAAATAAATTTTTATGTGCAGCAATCTAAATTTCCCCATGGAGGGATGCGTATGAGCACTGTTTGTTGTGTTGGTCTGATTTAATTTATTTTTGACTGTTGATCCGCTTTAATGGTGGGTACTGCATTTTTGAGGTAAGTATAGAAATCCGAACATTGGTACCCATGGTTAAGCCTAGACTTTGTGGAATTCACTATTAAAGGAAAAGTAGTTTTAATAAAGGATGATGTTTGTTTATTTTGGTATTGAAGGCTATCTCATCGTACAATACTAGTCTAATTCAACCTTCCAATTATTTACAGTTAATGGCAGTATCCTTAAAGTGATCCTATACCCAGAAAGAAGGTTTATGTCATCACTTCTATCCCAGCCCAGTGCCTCAAAACATATATAATATTCATAACAACTGGAACCAGATGCAGTTGATAATTATGTGACAGTTTAGTTGTGACTTTATTAGCATATAATTGCCATTCGGACATCGTACTACATCCTGTTAGTGTTGTTATGCATATTGGGCAAAGGCTTTAGTTAAAAAAAAGAACACACAGGCTATTTTGGGGCACTTGGCTGGGGATAGAAGGGGACGACATAAAGTTCCTTTCTGGGCACATGGATCACGTTCAGATATATTGCTGATCAATACGTGTAACAAGAGTTGTCACCAACCCAAACCATTTTATAGTTTCTTAGGTTTGTCTGAGGTAACAGGATTAACTGACCACTAGAGATAACAAACATTCTTACCCTCGCTTCCCAAATGTTGGAGCAATGGTCTGAATAGAGACACTAGACTATTAGGCACAACAAAGCATGTGTCAGGGGTATTCTGTCTTCCTGGTGGATGGTGTATTACCTATGTAGCATCCAGCTTATAATTTAGACAGAAATCATTACATAGAGCTAAGATCTGTAATCAGAAGAAAGGTGAGACTTCCACTTGTGTAGTGTAGGGTAAAAAAGGTTCCTACTGAATGCCTCAGATGGTAAATGCCATGAGGTCAAGGATCCATTTTTAAATGTTTTTCTGTGTTTGAATGTAAATAGTCAGTAAGGGCATTCAACTGCAACTAGTATTGGATTTTTAGAAACTCAAACTGTGTTTTTGAAGACTGAAAGGTCAAGTAGTAGGACTGAAGTACATGGAGAAACAATGCAATGAACGTCAGCTTGACTAAAGGCCAACATTTTCACCTGTCTGTGTGTACGACTGTTAATGTCAGAAAAAAACAGAAGAAACCAAATACCAAGGTGCAGCAACCGGAATCAGTTACAGGAAAAAAAGTTGCTTGTGCTCTTCTTCAATGCCGTCATTGGTTCTGTTCTGTGCTTTTCTTTCTCTGTCTGGTTCGAAGGAGCTACAAGCAGGGACAAGGGTAGACTCCAAAGAACAATAAAGACGGCAGAAAGAATAATCGGAGCCCCCTTACCATCCCTACAGGAACTGCACAATCAGAGAATCAAGACGCGAGCTGGAAAGATACTCCGGGATCCGTCCCACCCTGGACACACCCTATTCCACTACTTACCATCCGGGCGACGTCTTGCGGTCCCAGCCCGCAGGACTTCTAGGTCCAGGAAGGGTTTCTTTCCTTTGGCCGTCCGCATCCTTAACAATATCCAGGCATCATAGGCTCAGGATCAAGCTGGAATCGATGGGTCCCCATACTCTGACTTTATAAGAGATTATCTGCTTCCGTATCTCTGTCTTCCATGTTCCCCTTCCTTTGTAACTTTAACTGTAGTTATCTGTACTGTTTTCTTTTTGCACTGTGTATATGCCGAAAAGAATTCCTTGTTCATCTCACGATGTACTTGGCGAACAATAAATTGAATTGAATTGAATTGAAAAATGAGGCAAAATATATAAATTAGTTGTGGACCTTTCTGATACTGAAAAGCATATTTGCTATAGATTTGTTGGGTGTCATCACACTAGGGTCTAACCAAAAACCATTATAACAGCAAGCCAAATGTGAATTACAAATACAGCATATTTGAAAAGGAAATTATTTTGGACTAGTTCTTGTCACAGTGCACTTACCTGCAGCCCGGTCCTGTGGCGTCCTCGGGTGGCTGGCCTGGACTCCTTCCTCCTGGCAACCGCATCAACAGCGGACTCTGGCTCGGGCAGCGTCGACTCGAGCGGCGCCGAGCACGCCCATCCCCTCATCTCCTTGCCGATTCCCCTGCTCCTCTGCAGGTGCTCTCGCGCAAGCACAGCTGACTTATGCACTTAGGTTAGTTTAAAGGGCCAATGAGCCCAAAGGTTACTGTGGGCGAAACGCCCACCAGTCTTAGTGGACCAACAGTCAAAAATGACTTAAAATGGACCAACCCAAGACGCTCGACTGTGCTGACACAAGCTTGTCTAGGCTTGTCTAAGAAGCCGAGTCCAGCCAAGCGTGCTGGCAGCTGTATCCCCACTACCCTCTAACAGAGAGCATGCCTGTGATGGCAATTCACAAATGCCTGGCTCGCGCATGAGCCATTAGACCGGGTGAGTATACCGGGCAACCTGGGGGGTTTCACACAGCGGGGCCTCATGCATGCGTCGTTGGACCGGGGGGGGGGGGGGGGGAAGATGAGTATACCGGGTGACCTGGGTGGTTTCACACAGCAGGGCATCCTGGATCTCAGATGCCCTCGGGGGGAGGGAATCAAGAGGCCCTGGAATCTATAAGACATTGTCCGTGGGTTTTGGTCCACTTTCAACCAGACCAATACAACAAACAGGTCTGATATGCATCCCTCCCCAGGGCAATTTAGATTGTTGCACATAAAAATGAATTTATCTTTTTCTAACTCATACTGCAAACAGGAAATGCTGCTGGGTTTCCTGTTACTCTGCATTGTCAGTTATGGCTGTTACCACTAGAAAATCGCCAAGGAGGAAGCATTTCAACTTTTGAGTGGGTGCAGGAGCAAATGTAAGTGCTGACAATGATCCAGTATCATGCATACAGATGGGGCAAGGGAGTTTTCTTTTCCAACTGTGCCAGGCTGTTGGCCCGGTTTAAACCAGCCTGTTTCCAGGGCTTGAGCTGTCAGCCAGCCTGCTTCCCGGGCTTGAGCCGTCAGCCATCCTGCATCCAGGGCCCGAGCTGCCTATGGGTAGAGTTTGTGATGGTTGTGGCAATAAATGGGCTAAGTGATCTTGTGGCCAGGGTACCAACAAGAGTCCAGTGGGGATTCCCTGATCTGCACTGCAACCACCTTAGTTGAAGAGCATAGACTCCAGTGACTGAGAGATCCACAACAGTACTTCAGAAGTAATATAGAAACATGAGAAGACCAAGGAGGTTTGGCCACACCGGATGCATAGTATAAAGTTGAGAGGAGCTGAGCCATGAAAGGGTTAATTTTCTTAGAAGCAGAGTTCAGGTAGTTGACTCAAGCCAGGTCAGGAGCCAAATTGGTTAGTCTGCCAATCCTGGGTTGAGAGCCAAGTAAGATAGCAAAAACAGGTTCAAGGAAGGCAGGGATGCACAAGCTGACGTTTATTGCAAGATGAAGATTTTATGAAGAATTTATGTGAATGCGTAATTTGGAGTACATGATTTCTGATGTAACTGGTGCACAAAAGTTATTTAAAATATGCGCATATCTATGCTCATGACCACATGAAGAATCTGATGTGCCGATGCGCTTTCACAAGTTGGTGCGTGTTTTTTTGCACAGTGTCTTGACGTCTCGGAGCCCTTCAGTGACACTTGGCCACCAGCAGGTGTCTCTGCAGTCTGCACAGCTTGATTTTCTAGGGCAGTTAATCAGTACATAGGTTTGATGAGCCTAAGCCTTTATTAGCAGGCCAGCTCTCTCAACTTAGCTTATATTAATATCATCGGGAGCTGCCTGTGGCTGGAGAGACTGATCCTTAGGATTGGACTCGCCTATTTGCATTTTCATACCTGTACCCTGATCCAGCATATTGGACTTTGGATCACAGACTCTTTCGGCTTTAGATTTTGGACACAGCTTGTCACTTGCACCCTAGGTAACCCTCTCCAAATTTGGCAAGCTGTCGATGTCCTGTATTTAGGTCTGTGTTACCACTGTGTGATTTTATTGCTTTGCTGCCTTGCCTTCAACACCTATGTATTACATGAAGCCTGTTTATCCCACAGTTGTCTCAATCATTTCAACAGTTTCCATTCCATGGGACCCCAGCATCATAATGGGCATTGCCTGAAAAGGATTCTCTACAATGTATTAAAAAAGAAACATTTTATTTATGGTAATGTTAATTTGTCCAATTACTTTTAAACCCCTGAAACCGGACATCATTTAATGAAGAGCCCAAACCCTTAAAAAAAATATATTCCCCTCAGACTCAATGAGCCACCATCTTGGATGTTTGAAGGCTCGGAAAATACACTAGGTGCAGGTAGAATGATTTTTAATGTACAAAAACTGTATATACAGGGCAGGGGAAACCCAAGATAGGCTCTTGTTCAGGTTTGGTTGAAATGAGGAGGCTTTGTAGAAAAATTATATTTTTGTTCAACCTATTTAAATAAACCCGATAGTCTACACTCCAGTGTCAGTTGGTCCATTTCAAATACAATGTGGTTGCATACAGAGCCCAAATCATGAAGATTTTGTCACTAAATATATCTGGACCCAAGTTTAAAAGAAAGCTCAGTTGGAATGTGCCATGCTGTGCCTCTACCATAGCAGAAGGCAGTGTCCCCTCCAGGTGACTGAGACCAATATGGGGGAATAAGGGGCCTTTCTTATGGCCTGTCCCTGTGTCATCTACAGAAAGCAGGATGGCTGGGATAAATGCATCCCCCAATGGCCTTGGCTCCAGGTTTATCTGGGCCCCTTGCAGTTTGGCATGACACTCCACACATGGCGGTGCCATTGCTACTCTGCTTGACCAGAAAAGAAAAGAAAAAGGAAGCAATGCATGGAATTAATTAAATAGAAATATTAAAAAAGGCAAGCAAAATAATGCAAGGGAGAAAAGAAAGAAAGGGATTTCAAGGAAGAGAAAAGAATATCATGAAGAATAGAAGGAATGACAAAAACAAAGATGAAAAGACAGAAGAAAGAGAGTGAGAAATGAAAGAGAAACAAGGTAAGAATAGAAGGAAGGAAACGATATATAATAGATGGAAAGATAAAAAAGGACTGATAGAAATAAAGAAAATGGAAAGTAAAAATGAAACTGAAGAAAGTAAAGAAGGAAAAAAGAACTGATAGAATATTATGAAAGAAAGAAGGCAAAAGAATAAAAGTAAAGTAAAAAAAGGACTAATAGGTAGAAATGGAATGATAGATAGAAGGAAGGAAAGACTAGTTTAATGGCCCTGCATTCCACATAGGTGAGGAAATGACCCTGCCCACCGCTGGTAAGAGATGTGTCACACGATCACCATTTGAGGTGGGCCCTCCCAATGTACAGGGGCCCCAGCACCTGCTCAGGTAATCCTAGTGCTGACGCCTGCCCTGGCCTTGGCCCACAGGGTAATCACCCTGCTCGCTCTCTTGGTACCATTTCTGAATGACGGAGCAGGTCTACAGATGACCAGGTGGCAACTCACTCGCCATTTATATTTACTATAGTAAAAACTGAATGAAGCCCAAGTCAATGATTGTGTCAGGCACTTACTGTGGGATCTCCAGAAAAGATGAGTTTACGGCCGATCTGGGGGATTTCAATTTGGTATGCCCCGAGGAAGAGTAACAAAGGCGTTTCCATCTTTTGAATTAATTTAGTGGCAGTAATATTAAAGCGGTCCTTCACTCTGAATAAGAGCCTATGTTATATGTTTCCCACACCCTGTACATACAGATTGCTCACATTAAAAAGTCATCCTACCTGCATCTACTGTATGTTATGAGCCTTAAAACATCCAAGATAGCGGCTCATGGAGCATCAGGCAGCCTGCAAACAGGAAGTGTCTTTTGACTGTGTCGCTCTGCATTCTGGGATTGCTGACCTTTTCCCTGACCCCAGCTCTGCTCTGTCTGTGCAAAGCACAGCTATAACCCCACTCCTTGTACTTTATCCCGCTCTCCTCTCCTCAGTATGTGTGACGCTGCTAAGTCAAGGCGCCCGTATCCTAGAGTCCCGAACAGAGTTACAGCTCTGTGGGGGAAAGAATAATAAGTATGTGACTAAAAACTTAAAATATATAATTTTAGATGCTGGGGAATAGTTTTTTTAAGGGTTTGGGCTTTTGATTAAATCATGGTGAAGGTCTGGTTTAACAGCTCCCCTCCTGAGAGCATTTTATGGTTGGATCAGAACATAACCATCATTTGTGACACTACAGTTGCCCCTTTCGGGCGCTGCATGCTCCCCCCCAGCACAGCAAGGGTTGCCTGCAGAGGCAGCGTGTGTCCGCCAGGGGGCAGAGCGCTGACAGCTCATATTAGAAATCAGGACGCTTGTGCCTTTCTTTTCCGTGACCCACTTTCCCATGAGCCGCCCCCACACCTCCGCTTTGTGCTGTATATTCCGCCATTCCCCGCTGAGGCATCGCGCCCTATTCCGGGCTGTTAGTGACCGCTCTCCAGCCTGTGCCGCCCGCCGCACGTGCAATTACGTAATAGCACAAGGACCCGCCGCCAATGGGTTAACAATAACCCAGTAGGCTAAAAATAGCGGAGCTGTTAACGCAGACTGGAGAATGTCATTGCAAGGGGCGGGGCCCGGGCGCTCACGTGGTCTCCAAAAAATGGAATAACACAAAAGCACGCACTTCCCTGTTCCCCGAGACTAAAGCAATTGAACGCGCAGCCGTCAATTTGATCACGACATTTAGTCAAGGCGTCATCGGTTAGCGGCTTTTTCTGCCTCGGTGGACTGCTCCGCTCACGCTGGAGGTTCCATTTTTTTTTCTCTTTATCAGTAAACTCTCCCCGAGGAGGATGGGGGCCGAGAGGGGTCACAAAGGTGCAGCCGAGACTTGCGCGCAGCGCTGACAGAAGTGGAAAGACGGAGCTGACAGAGAGGAGCGTGCCAGAGCAGAGAGTCCCGCACTCGCCTCAGCCCGGCCGCCCGACACTTTCACAGCCCGCCCCGCACTCACTTTGACAGCTCGCCTCCCGCGACCCCCCGCCCAGCTGAGGTAAGTGCCGACACCCCGGGGTCACTCCTGCACTGCACCGGACACTTCCTAAACTTTCACCGTGACGTCATCGCTTTGGGGTCGGGGCTGGCGCGCGATGTATGAAGCGCTGTCATCTCACTTAACCCCTTGTTGGCCGCTCCCCTCCAATGAATTGCCAGACTCTTAAAGGGACCGCGATCACTGCCTTCCCCAGGATACTTGATGTGTGTCGTGTGTAACAAATGATGTCAGTCCTAGAACTCCTATCCTGACCCGCCCTGTAGAGGGCGCTGTGTGGCAGCCTGGACTTGCCTCAGGCGGAAGGTCACTGGACAGAGGGTGCACTGGGGCCCAGGAGGTTAGGGGGCACCATCATTGCTACTCCTCCGCCTCTCATTTGTGCTCACTTAGCATCGCTTAGATAAAGGAAGCACCATTTGTCTCTGCTGTTTCAGTCTTTAGTTGTCTAGCTGCATCCAATTGAGTTAAACGTTTACTCTGTATGAGCATGGCTGGGCTGTGGATTTACGAGGTGTGTGGTTGCAAAGGAGTCCATCCCAACCTATCGGTGCCAGGAGCTCTGATATGTACCAGCATGCCTCTCTCTTTTAATCATTCTGTTTTATATTTTTTCCTTCTTGAATTTCCCTTCCCCCTGCTCTTGTTTCATTATCCTCCCAGTTTTTCATGTCGTCTCCACATTCCTCCATCTTTCAGCTTTTTTTTTTTTACATATTCCCTTTCTTTCTTTCTCCTGATGTGTCCCTCTTTTTTTTTCTAGTCATCTTCAACTCTCTCTCTTTCTCCTTCACTCTCTTGTCTTTCTACATTACTCACATCTTAAACAGGACCTTCACCTCGATTTATTAAAAAGCCCAAACCCTTATAAAATGATTCCCCAGCATCTAAAATTAATATATTTGAAGTTTTTAGTCACTTACTTATATTGTTCTTTCCCCCACTGGGCTGCAACTCTGTTCAGGACTTTAGGATATGGGCGCTGCCATCTTGACTCAGAAGCATCACACTTACTGAGGAGAGGAGAGCGGGATAAAGTACAGGGGGGGTGGGGTTATAGCTGTGCTTTGCTCAGACAGAGCAGAGCTGGGGTCAGGAAAAGGTCAGCAGTCCCAGAATGCAGAGCAGCACAGTTAGAAGGCACTTCCTGTTTGCAGGCTGCCTGATGCCCCATGAGCCACCATCTTGGATGTTTAAAGGCTCATAACATGCAGTAGATGCAGGCAGGATGATTTTTAATGTGAGCAATCTGTATGTACAGGGTGTGGGAAACATATAAGAAAGACTCTTATTCTGAGTGACGGTCTGCTTTAATATCATTCTCTCTTGTTTTCCACATTTCCTCCATCTTGCTCTCATTTCATCTCTTCTCACATTCTTTCCATCTTTCTTCTCTCAATCTTTTGTTTCAGTCGTTCTTTTTTCTGCATTTCCTGTATCTGTCTCCCTCCTTTCCTTGTTTCCTCTGTTGCCTGCATTTCACTATTTTGCATGTGTCTGAGGGGTGACCATCTTGAAATCATGCACGGTGCTCCACTTACCCTAAGGCCGGCCCTGTGTATGAGCCTTGTTGGGCCCCATTTAAGGGCCACACCAGGCCCCCTCCACATTCAGTTACATCACTGATGGAGTGCCCGGTAAGTCAGGGGGACCCCATTATCATTGCTCCTCCACCTTATTTATCAGATTTGCACTCACTTGGCAGCATTTAGATAAAGGAAGCACCATTTTATTTCTTTAGTTGTCTAGCTGCATCCAACTGATTTAAAAAACAGACTTGACAGGGCCCCATTTAATACCGGAGCCACTAGCATTAGTAGTAGGGCACATACTAGAATAGGGCTTGCAGAATCTTTGTCTGTTATGCAGTTTTAGCTGTGGGCGTGCCCAGGGCTGTGTTTAGGGCACGATGATCGCCCTGGGTGCCAAGGCCTTTGGGGGCATCCTTATCCCAGCCATCCCTTTTTCTGCAGATGAATCAGGTCCACTATTAGTGATGCAGATCATGGACAAGCCCCCCCCCCTCCCACATTGGGCTCTGTCATGGAGAGGGGACACTGCCTGCTGCTAAGAAAGAGGCACAGAATGGCACATACCTATATGGGACAGCAACAGCACCATAGGATGATGGGTGAGGAGGGTGCAGATTTCTTTCCTTCACGCACTGAGCAATATTTTGCTTAGAAATTGCCCTGCCAATGTCAATTGCCAATGCCTGGCGCGGGTATGCAACCAGCCATTGGAGGTATAGTGGGGATTTGGGCACGGCACCAAAGGCTTCAGGGACAGATGACTTAAGATGCTCCAGGGAGTGGAGATTCGATGTTCCTCTTTAAAGGACAACTATCATTTGCCTGCTCTTTGGAAGACTGCAAGTTTTTTTTTTTTTTATCACAGACCTTTCCCTGCCTCTCAGCTGATACATTTGTTACATTTTCTATTGCAGAGTAAACACAGCTGACTTTCCACATTGTGATAAACTGTAGCAATGTTTTTGGTATACAATGTAACACAATGAAATGGGAGGAAATGTAACAAATGTATCAGCTGAGAGACAGGAAACTAACTGCCTGTGCTGAAAATTGTACACAGACCTCACCAAATCAGCTGGTTGTCCTTTAAAGCTGGCCAAAGCCCACGGAGATTCCCGGGCTGCTTGATTCCCCCCCCCCCTCCAGGGCACCCATAATCGCGATGCCCCACTGCGTGAGACCCCACCAGTCCAACGGCCTGCGTCAGGCATTTGTGAATGGCTGATGTGGGCATGCTCTCTGTTAGAGGGTAGCGTGGATGCGTCGCCATTGTGCTGAGCTAGACACGGCTCATCAGAGTCATGCCAAAAATGCCTCAGCGCAGTGGAGTGCGCTAACTGGAGTCAGTTTAGACGACCTGGGGGGGGTTTCACACAGTGGACCAAAACCAACCCTGGAATCTGAGACTCCCCCTCCCCCGGGGCAACTCGAACTGGGAAATGCCACTTACCTCTCAAAAAGCTCTGACTGAGCCTGACCTGAGCAGGTGGCTTATCTGCACCTGGACCAGTGATCACCAGTCCATAAAAAAAAGAAAAACCTTACCAGATCTGGCGCCCCTTGGATGACAGTGCCCTGGGAACCCCATAAAGGCCATGGTTGCACTAGAGATTTTACAAACTCTACCTGCTCTGTTTTTCTCTATATAAGTGGCTGTCTTTCCAGTGCCTGATCTTTACAACCTCTAATGGTGTGACTTGAATTTGTGTGTAACAGGCTTTTCATGCAGGAAGCTCCACAGTAACATGTTTCGCTGATTGTTCAGTGTCTTTAGACGTCATCAGGAACATTTATGTGTCATGCTTGCGTTTGCCTGTCATTGTTTAACCAGCCGAATGTGTCATTCATGCCTGGATTGGAGGATGACGGGTGCTTGTTTGCTTTCTCACTGGCCATTTTTACATTGTTTGCAAAACAGTTGTTTATAGGCTGGAGCATAATCCACTGCTGTGTTACTCCAAAAAATGAATCAGTCTTTCAGGATCTCTGCCATGGTTCATTGAGTTCTGTCCAAACCATGCCACCTAAACCTGACATACAGTAGGCCAAAGCCCCACCCAACCATGCAGGGTGCCATACTGGAAAACCTCTTCTAGGTTTGGGGGGGAACATCACTAAAAGGAATGACTCTCTGTGTTAAAATACCCAGGGTCAACGTTAAACTCACCTTTTCACCTATTCAGATAGGCTGGGGACGGGAGCACCTATTAGTGATCTCAAAAATGAGTCCTGCAGGCTTCAGCCCTTGGTTTCAGTATGCTTCTGAGGGGCTCCGAGTGCCCCCCATGCTGAAAATAGAAACTTGAAAAGGTGTATGCTTGTAAACATTCACGTGATGCACAGCAAAGTTGGCACTAGAGCCAACAGTACTTAAAGCAGCATAACACCATCTTCTTCCAATTGGGTGCTGGACCACAAAGTGACAGACGTTGGGGGAGGGCATCCAGATTGCTGGAGCTTCCCCCGTACCCCACATGACCACCTGGGGGATTGCGGATCATGTGAGTGAAATCAGGTTTTATGTGTGGTACACGGGGAGTGCTTCAGGCATGTGGATGCCCCTCTGTGCATTTTACTTTGCAGTTTAACACCCATTTGGTAGAAAATGCCTGTTGGACCACTCTAAATCCCACTCCATGGCATTGCGTTTGTGAAAATGTGAGGTGAATGAGTTTGTTAGTTATTTGTGGCAAGGGGATACAGCTGCAGCTGTATACAGCTGGTGGCTGATCGGGTAACAATTCAAGCACAGGTTGAATGAAGACTATAGGTGTGCAGAACCCGGGATAAGGGAAGGAAGTGCCCCCTCCATACCAGAACCTCTGCCCAGGCAGGTAATATTGAGGCACCTCATGGAGGTCCTGGCCCAGGAAAGATAATGGAAGAAATAGCTAACAGACCTATGGGAATAGAGGTTAAGATGAAAAAAGAATGTGTGGGGGGAGTTCTCCAAGGGCTAGGAGTCTGTTTCTCATATAGTTATACACTTTAAGGTGTGTGAGAGAAAAGGTTGAAGTGAGGATTAGGGTAGTGCTGGAGGTTTGGGAGTAGTAGTAGTAGAGGGCTAAATTCAAGGGAACGGTCACTTCTATTAAATATCCAACTGCTTAGAGCTGTGGGAGGGAGAGCATAGATCATGTGGGAACTCTAGGGAAGATCTAATAGCAGTAACATGCGTGTAGCACCTGTCAGGGTGTTAGGGCTGCTGAGTTCAAGATGGAAGAGCAACTTTAGGGCATGTGGAGGGGAGCATGGATCATGCAGAAACACCCTGGAGGAGAGGGCTGCAACATGTGAAGGGTAAGGGGGGGGGGGGGCTGCTGGGATCACCTGTCAAGGTGTTGGGGCATGTGGGAGTCTGGGATGTATGTGGGAAAGGAGGGGTTAGTATTTGATGAGGGGGGCTGGGGCACATGGAATAGTAGCAAGGATAGGGGCTGGGACACGTGGGTAGTTTATACATTTGTGGCTGGGTTGAAAATATAAAATATATTTAGGGTTAGAAAATATTGTAGTACTATAGTATAGTAGTAGAGTAGTAGTTGCTTGGAACAAACTTCCAGCAGAGGTAGTTGAAAAATCGACAGCAAGTGAATTTAAACTTGTCTGAGATAAGCATACATCTATCCTAAGATAAAGAGTAGATACAGTATACACAAAAGGGCATACTGGATGGACCGTATGGTCTCCTGCCGTCACCCTTCTATGTTTCTAAAGAAGATAGAGAACATAAGTAAAAATGGACAGCTTGGACGTGGAAAGGGGGGTGGTGGAGTTCCCAGGTATTTGTCTGTCCCTGCAGGTGGCAGAGGACCAGGGATGCCATAAAACAAAGTTACTTTCATTTTCAGAAGGGGTGATGGAGTCGTGTTGTGTGAGTGTTTTCCATTGAAGTAATGCCTAGTGGAGTGGTGCCTTAGCTGTATGATGTCAGATGCGATTGCCTTACTCATCTCGCTGCAGCAGATTGCGAGGATGGCTCATAGTCATGGGACCAAAAGTGAGGAATTTACCAATTATAGCCTGAATGAGTCACTCAGGTGGCATCCATTCTGCACTGCAAGCTGCACATTGCCTGTCACTGCTGTCACATCGGGGATGGCGACTAAAAATCTGCTCCTTCTATTACAGAATGGCGTTTGTTAGAGCAGCTGAATGGTATGTGGCTGAACTTAACCTGCTTTCTGCCATCCTGTCACTGTGCACGCTGCCATCCCATCACATTCCAGGCCATCGAGTATCATTTATAGGAGGGAAGTGGTCCACAGGCTGTGTGCCTGGCTGTAGAGTGCTCACCAGAGGACGTTTATTAGGGAGATTCCTTTGCTTTATAGTATAAATGATATACTGCACATGGCTTTTGTTATCTGTTCATTGCATGTCCATTTAAAGCTGCATGAACGAGAATCTGAACTGTTTTTTTTTTTTTATTGTAACGTTTAAGATTTGCATTTCCACACTTCTTTTATCAAAATTCTCTCCTTTCTGTACGTCCTGTCCTGGTTGCTGAGATTCAGCCTTAAAGCCTGACTCAAACTTGGCAGTCTCCTCTAAGATTTGAAGCTGAATAATAAATTAAGGCTTTTCACGCCCTGTAAGGTATTAATGGCCTTGTTTTGATAAATTTTAGCCAAAAAATCTTCATCCTCCAGAATGATCTGCTGATTCTTGAAGTTGGACATGTCATTGTATCTAAATGTATGGAATTACTTTGTCAGCCCGCACAGTGAATTTTTGAGATACACTCTTAGCCGGATTGGGAATGTCTGCCTAGCCTACTGCAAGGGAAGCTTCCCTATTGGCAAAAAGAACCCATGTGATCTGGCACCCATTCTCTGAATCTAAGCATACAGAGCACGTGGGGATGGCTGGACATTGTGGTGCTCTGCTGAAGAAATTAAGTTCCTGTCCAGGCTAAAAAATATATATTTATACCTTGTATACTGTCTTCGCTGCAGCTTTTTCATTCTAGCCTGATTAAAAGAAGAGTCCAAGTTCAAGTCCCACAACATCCCTGCTTACACACGACACATTGTTCACCGCAGGCCTGCTTGCCATGGAACTGGGTCTCAAGCTCCTTATTCAACCGGATCAGGACAGAGAGTTTTTAAGGGATTGTCAACCCCCCCCCCCCCAAAAAAAAATAGGAAAGTTTACTCACTTCTTGTCTTGTGCAGCTCATTAATCCTTGTGCGACAATGAGGAACTTGCCTGAACGATCACATTCTGAGCCTCCCTGGACTGATGCAAGGGGCACAGAAGTGCCGGTAAATGAAGGTCAGATTTAGCTGCCACAGGTGTGAAGTGGTGGCAATCAAGTCCTATTTATGCCCATTCCTTATTCTTACTATGTTTACTTGTTCCCTGCAATCCTGGGGTTTTCTCACACAAGGACAGGGACCAAAAGCCTGGGTATGCAAAATCCTTTGCGTCCACTTGCAGCATATACCCAGCAAAGTAAAACTGGTAAAACGAAACAAAACCCACCAGCTGCCGTCCTGAAATCTAAAAGATTCCAGGGCCGACTGCTGGATTTTCTCCAGGGCATCTCGGCTGTGTGAAAGTCCCCAGGAGGCAGGCGGCTCTCATTGTTATGGCCAGGGTTTCGGCAGCGTCATTGTCATAGCAGGCGGTTCTCATTAGACGAGAGCCCCGCGCATCCTGATTTGGGATGCCTCGGGGCAACAGAACAAAACCCTGGAGAGTCAAATTCCTGAGTTTTTTGTTCCACTTTAAATCTCTGCTTTGTGGATGTCCGTCAAATGAAACCCCCCTGCCTTGCGTCCATCGGCTGGTGCTGCAGCATGGAATCCAACACTGGACGGTGGCTGCAAATAGATTGCACAGATCTGTGCGCCTCGCTTTGTACAGGATCCCAGGTGATGTAAGGTTGTGTTATTTTTCATGTAAAGACCCCCGCCCATGCGCCAGGGAACAGAGGTACGGACGTACGTTTGACTGAACGTCTTTAAAATCTCACATGGTGATGAACAAAGTCCTAGCAATCAACTACATTAAATGATGATCTGCAAAAGCAGATGTTGCCAGTCTGTGTATTCTGAGAGCTAAATAAACATACAGATGGATTAGACAACCGGCTGCAATAGCTACAGACTAGGTTCATTGATTGAATAACTGGTTTCCTCAATGCTCCCATTCTGTTGCCTCAAGACCCACACCCTCCTATTCATGCAGAAAATTGCAAGCTTTTTAATTGTTCCTTCACTGAGTGTAGTCAGCTTTAGTTCTGCGTTTCGCCGAGTGTAGCCACGTTTAGTTCTGCGTTTCGCCGAGTGTAGCCACGTTTAGTTCTGCGTTTCGCCGAGTGTAGCCACGTTTAGTTCTGCGTTTCGCCGAGTGTAGCCACGTTTAGTTCTGCGTTTCGCCGAGTGTAGCCACGTTTAGTTCTGCGTTTCGCCGAGTGTAGCCACGTTTAGTTCTGCGTTTCGCCGAGTGTAGCCACGTTTAGTTCTGCGTTTCGCCGAGTGTAGCCACGTTTAGTTCTGCGTTTCGCCGAGTGTAGCCACGTTTAGTTCTGCATTTCGCCGAGTGTAGCCACGTTTAGTTCTGCGTTTCGGCAAGTATAGCCACCTTTAGTTCTGCGTTTCGCCGAGTGTAGCCACCTTTAGTTCTGCGTTTCGCCGAGTGTAGCCACCTTTAGTTCTGCGTTTCGCCGAGTGTAGCCACCTTTAGTTCTGCGTTTCGCCGAGTGTAGCCACCTTTAGTTCTGCGTTTCGCCGAGTGTAGCCACCTTTTAGTTCTGCGTTTCGCCGAGTGTAGCCACCTTTAGTTCTGCGTTTTGAGGCTGTTATAGGCTCTATAGATGTGTTTATACTCTAGGTAATCTCCCATTGCTTTGTCCTTGCACTGATTCTTAGAAAGAGCAGAGGTATGTTTCTTGGTGGTGGTTTGCTATTTTTATCTGCCTTTGCTGTTGTTTTAAATTGGAAGCTGGGCATTGAGGGAGAAATATTCATGAAAATGTAACTTGTCAATGTGTGAAGCTGAATAGTTTTGCACCTAGTAACAGCAGTCGCACGTTTGAATGTGTTGATTTAGATGGTTGGCTAAAATTGTAATAGACATGAACTCAATTTGACTTTATTCCAGTTACGCATTGCTGGTCCCGGTTTTGCTCATACTGGTGCACCGATTCCAAAAGTGAGCAGTGTGGGCCACTGCACTTCGGAGTCCGAAGTGAGGCAGTTAAAAGGACCAAATCTAAACAAGAATTAGACAGTACCCATTCAACAAAAAAACAGCAGCCAGAGGGGCACCATTAGGACAAAACACCACTTGTGCTGGTTACTACAGTTCAACCTTGATGCCCAAAATGGATTTCTATTATATCAACTTCTGGTGTTAAGTGACCAAGCAGGAAGAGATGTAAATTTCCTTCATGGGGTTACATAATATATGATATAGTAAAACAAGAAGTGACTCATGTGGCAGGCAGACGTGAAATTCAGGACAAGTGGTACTATAAAACTTACCTCCCCTTGATCCAACAGCACAGGTGCGTGTTGAACGCAGGCCAGGAATTTGTGAATGGCCAGCATGGGCACGCACCCTGTTAGAGGACAGAGGGGAAGCACAGCCAGCGTGTTTGGCTCCTTTAGGCTAGACTTGGCCCTTAGCTGAGTCTTAGCTGATTTTGCCAAGTGCAGCTCTGTGTGCTTAATCGGTGAGAGCCCACGCATGCACTGTAGGGCCGGGGAAAAGTACGTCTTACTGGGTGACCTGGGAGTGTCGCACAGTGGAGCATCCTGAATCGGGGGGGCCCTGCGGCAAGATCTTTTTGGGAGCACTTAGAGCATCTGTCTGTATTGATGTTAAAGTGGACCAAAGACTCCAGGGTTGCCTGAATTCCACCCCCTGGGGTATCCAGGCTCCAGGTGCTCCACTGTGTGAACCCTACCCCCCGAGTCCTCTATAAAATATACCTTTCCTCAATCCATCGGCACATGAGCAAGCTGGACACGTGCCAGGCATTTGTGAATGGCCAGCATGGGCACGCACCCTGTTAGAGGACAGGGGGGAAGCGCAGCCAGCACGCTTGGCTCCTTTAGGCTAGACTTAGCCGAGTCTTAGCCGATTTTGCGTGAGTGTGCCTAATCGATGAGGGCCCGCGCAAGCACCATAGGACTGGGGAAGTACGTTTTACTGGGCGACCTGGGGGTTTCACGCAGCAGAGCATCCTGAATCGAGGTGCCCGGGGGCAAGGACCAAAAACTGGGATAGTAAAATTTAGGGGTTTTGGTCCACTTTAAGAAGATTTCCCTACTTGTAATGTCCAGTTGCTTACAAGGGAATGTTCAGGTTTACCTTAACTTTCAGTTTATGGCACTAATGCCAACCCTCTCCTGGAGAGCCACCAACAGGTCATGTTTTGTGGATATCCACATAACTGGCTCTGTAGCTCTGCTGCTGTACTTATTACTCTACCTGTGACTCTGTGTGGGGATTTGCAAAGCCCGACCTGTTGTCCACTCTCCAGGAGAGAGTTGGGGAACAACGCTGTAAGTGTTGGATGGTTGGACCTCGCTAGGCAAAATGTAGTTACTTTGTATTGGTTTAAATAAACCAAATACCAAATGTTGCCTAGTTATGATTTGCCACCAGAACCTATGCATAGCCAAACATCTGATAAAACTCCTTTATTTTACCATGTTTTGTGACTTTCTGTTTCCCTGTAAAGATAAGTCGTCACTAATCGCATTCATGTCAATGACTTAGAGCTACTCAAAGGGAGCAGAGACTGCTGTTTTAATGTTAGTCCCTATGCTTGCATCTAAGCTGGGGTTTATCAGTTGACCTCACCTTCCAATAAGGTGCTCTTCAGAGAACTGTAAAACATCCTGAAAGCATTTTCCTAACCTTTCTGAATTTGGTAATAGTGGTTGTGGCCTACATGGTTTATACATAACCCACCCCAAGTTGGAGGTTTTGTCTTTTGCTGGGGATCTTGTCAAAAGGCTTCTCTAGAGCTAAATCATCTTATATGTTGCTGTGCATAGACAGCTCTCACTCTTTTGAATAACATTTTTTTTTTCTAGTCAGGTAGGGGTTTCCTCTAACATTTCTTTGCCTCCACCTTGGTGAGAAAGTTGGGTGGAAAATGGGACTCCCGTCTTTTTCAGAAAACCCTCAGATTGAGAGTATCTCTAGTGTTTTTTGAAGCTGACAAAGCAATTGGCTTGGCATACCAGTACATCTACAAATCTTCATTGAATACCAAGTAGATGTCTGCTAGTGTTGTGGCCTATGCAGTAACCATAATATGTTGGATTGTTCTGAAGACTAGGTTTGGTGATACTAAAATTTCTGGAAGTATAGATTAAACCAATAATTGTGGGCAAGTGAAAACTCCTAAGAAGAAGTTGGGTTTTTATAACTTTAGGTGTGTACTCAGGAGGCCAGCTATACTAGAGGTAGGTAAGTTCTTGACTACATACAGTGGTGTCCATCAAGGTGAGCTACCTTAGCATTTGCTGATGGCCGGGCTCGTTGCAGTCCTAAGGCTTTATTTAGAATTCAAGATTTGAATGACCAGACAGAGGTGGTTTTCTGGTAGACAACAGATGAACCTCTGTCTGCTCTGTTGCAGGCTTGGAGTTATTGAACATATTCCATAAAGATATGCACAAGGCCTCTTCAGGTCCAGCTCAAGAAGATTTCCAATGTTTTGACATTAGATGAGAGTCCTGGCCCAGGGACAGTCAGCGTGGATACTGTTGCTGGGACCTTCAGACTATCTGAACCCTCTCCCCCTACAGTAAATAGAGTTTCTTATTGTGGCTTCATTCTTGTCTGATCACTCCCATGCATGCTTTGCTTCCATGCTGTGAGATAACTAATCCTGGACAGATTGGGTTGCCGGAGGAGCAATGTCTCTCCTTTAAATATCTTGGAGCTTTGCCCATTTCAATGGACCTTGGCTACCTGAGGGAGAGAGGGCAAAAAATAATTTAAGACCCTGTTGGGGTGCTATAGAAGAGGTTCTCTTGAGTGCACTCTTCTTTACCCTAGCTTTATTATGTGCTGGACTTAATCACACAAAAAATCTGTATACCAGATTCCACCCCTCTATAGACTGAACAAAAAGGCTTGTTACGCTCATTTTTTATTGCAAACCTAATGTTTCCATCTCATATGGGTCCTATTACAACAGTAATCTGCTCAGTGCTCAGAGTCAGGGCATGTATGCGGTCTTTAACAAAGGCATAGCACGTGACCTGGGCATCTTAACAAAAAATGTTTCTCTGTTGTTTTCCCAAAAAGAAAGGAAAACCTTTTTAAGTGAAAATATTACAATCCTAACATTTTCATTGTCCACTTTTTTACTTACAGTACATTACCTAAATGGACCTTGGACCTAAAAATCCACTTGACATGGTTCTTCACAAATGTATATTTATCTTACTTGATTGGCTCCACAATGGGCAAGCTGCTCTACTGCACAAACACCCTACTTACTTTCTACACCCTTTGCTCCTGATTAAAATATTGATCAGAATGGTGCAAACACTGACCAGGCCCTGCCGTTGGTAGGACTCTGAATTACATGACTTTCAGCAGAAGAACAAAATGGGTCTTGGAGGGGAGGCATAAATAATCAGGATTCTACGATCTGGTGCAACATTCATCAATATTTTTTTTTCTACTAAATGAATGACTTAATGGGAAGGTTCCTCACTAAACTAGCTCCTCCTCATATTCTGTCCCAATTGGCAGAGGCTTTAAATGCTTGATAGGATGGTGCATCTCACACCCACCACCAACCCACCAACTGTAATCCAATGATAAATGTTAATCATTTCTTTTGTATTAAGCATACCAGCTGTAAAGTGTTGGACATTCGTAGTCAAGCATTGGTTTAATAAAGTATTTTAATCTGCAATCCAAACACTCATGAAGTCAAGTATGCACTATTTCAAACATAAAAGGAAAAGAAAGTTACAGCCAGGAAGTTGAGTGAAGTGAAGGAAACGGAACTGTGTTATTCTAGTACGTTGCTTTGTAGCGAGTGAGTATAGCAGTGAGAGGTCAGCCAGCCTACACAGTGTGTCTATAGGGAAGAGCCCACAGCTGCGCAAAGCCTCAGCCTACAAATGGACTTAGGTGTGGCCGCACTGCGTTTCTCCTTATCTTCTGGTATGTATGCAGCCAAAATTAATTCTTGCTTTACAAATGAGTCTTCTGTTTGAATGGGTTTTTTTTAGTTATGTTATGCTGACCTACATAGACCTTATGTAGCCTCTACAACGTATACTTAAAGCATGCTATTTACTTTTGTAGACAAGGAAAAACATGTGACTGTTTCTAGACATTAAAATAAAAAGTTTGCACAAGGTTGTTGCAATCTTAAACTGAATAAATTTACATGATGACAAGATGACAGCGGTTACAGCTTCAGGGAACAATTCTAGTTGCAGCTGCTAACTTCTCTACTGGGTGTGTCTGATAGAAGCTGCTGATCTAGGTTAAGATTTCTTTATGACCCGAAACTTGCATTTCTCATCTTTGGCTGTAAATCAGTGTGGATTCCTGGAAAAGCGTTTTTTTTTTTTTTAATGAATTTACCTATTTATTTTCTAAAGAATCCCTCACCACCTATTGACTGTTTAATGCCAACCTGCACACACATGTACTATGTTTAAGGATCTTCTCAATTTATAAAGATGAATGCAAGAAGTACTTGCAGAGTTAAAAAACTGGCAAAAAAGACAAGTTTATGAAGCAGTTCATTTTGCAGAAGTGGGATTGGAGAATAACCGCACTATATTTCCATGCTGCTTTTTCTTAGGCATCTGCTTTAGAAGTTTTGTCTAAGGCCTCTATTGATGGTTACCTCCAGCCACTTCTGCCAGTGCAACCATGACTATGTCATTCGGCCAACTGCTCTCATTGACTAGACTGGGAAACGTGCTGCCGCATCCCGGTGGTGAGCATGCTCCTGTCCCAGACAATCTGAATGGCTAGAGTGGGAGCGTGCGCATACGGCCGGGATGCGGCAGCACACACTCTACATTCCCAACAATGACAGCCTTTTGCCTAATGACATAGTCACGGCAGATAGCCGTCACTGGACGAGAGCCTGTGCATGTCCCGTTGGAGCATGGAATGGCGATTGGGGGGAAGGCCAGCGGCCAGCCCTGAAATCTCTTAGATTCCAGGTCGGGTGGGTCTTGTTTAGCTTCAAATAATATATTTTCTTGCTTATATTAAGAAATTGTATGCAAGAAGTCAGATATAATCAATATATTAGGGATGGAGGATGCAAGGGGAAGAGAAGGGAGCGTAGAATATAAAATAAATAATAACATTTTTTTTACAGATATCTGAATCCTGTTCTGCTTGGCCATCATATTCTACTCAGACCATTACATACTAAATGCAAGGGATTTTTAAATTTTGAAATTACAACTGGGTCCAGTCCAGTCAAAATTAACCCCACCTCCATCTTGCCATCCTTTCCTGGGGCAGAGGCAGGATGGGCGGTTACATAGAAAAAACCCATACCTTGCCTGTGTTCCAGTTCCGTCCTCCCATTTCTGTGTGGCCGATGCACTTAAAAACATAAAACTGCATCCCCCCAGCTCCGTGTTTGCCCAGTGAATAGGTGACGTGCGCGGAGCCGGGAGATGCCGCTTTGTGTCTTACTGTGCGGGCAAGGTAGGGTGTGTGGGTTTTTTTCTTTAACCCCCGTCTGTCCCGCCTCAGCGCCAGGAGAGGGTGGCAGGACGGAGGTGTCATTTTGACTGGACTTAATGTGGAGAAAAGGAAAACATGGTCCAAATACAAATATTTAGAGGGCTTTTCCACCAAATATGGAACATTATGGAACATATGAAACATTAACTTTGTAAAAGAGAAATTGTCTTACACATGAAATCAAGAACTTTGAAGGTTACTCATAACCTTTTCATTGGCAAATGCACCTATTATCTTTGTAATGGTGTTGGTGTGCTACTAGGCTTCAGTATAGGGAGCACTCCCTGTGTCTCCCTTCCCTTGGGGCCATTTATAGTAAGCTGTTTTAGCAGTATCTGATATAAAGTTCAGGGAAATATGGGAGATAATGGATGGAGTACTATGAAAATTGTCTTTATCTGGTAAAGGACATTTGGCACAGCAACTGGGGCACCTAAAGTGGACCAATCACCGGTGTAGCCAGCCCTGGAGCCTATAATGCAGTGGAAGTTTCTCAGTGTTAAGCTAGTGAACTGGTATAGGGGGTCCCCTTTATTGTTCTTAATTTGACTGCTAGCCTGTCCAGCTTCTTTCTTCCTTCCCACAACGGCCGGCCTCCTCTTTCTCCTCTGCCGGGGTCCCCGCTGCTGTTTGCTGGCCTTCGGGCTCTCAAAACCTAAAGGCTGTGCCACCACTTGGATGAAGGGGGATATAGATTCCTCCTTACCCAGTGGTATGACTAAGTGGGAACAACTTCCCCCAAATGCATAGCCTTCCCTGCACTTTTTTTGGACTGGGAACCTGATGTTTTAACCTGATAGGAGTAAATGTTACGTTTCTTTTGTCTTCTTTTGGAGTTGTGGACCTCTGAATTTTCTTCTGAACTTTGCCTACCCAGCGAGAGGCCGGACCTCTGTGGAATCTCCCCTATGTCATGTATAACATCACAGGAGGGCCCTAGAAAGAATTTTCCTCCCAAAAAACCCTCTAGGCCCCTCCATTTCTGTGACATCTTTAGTCACGTCGGGGGGAGATTCCATAGAAGCCCTGTCTCATCACGATTCGGGATGCCCCGGGGAAAACGGGTTTGGTTGTTTAAACCATAAATCCAGTAAAATATTGGACTCCGCCCCTCCCTTCTGACAATAAGAGCTCCTCTATTTACATAGTTCCTCTCCTCGGGTTACTGTCAGAAGCAGGCACTGGTGAAGCAGTCACTAGCATCTTCATTGATTCACTGAGCCCCAAACATGTGCACCACTACAGCAGTGAATTGATGACTCCACTCACTCAAGCTCAAAGGGGACACTGGAACCCCACCTTTCTGGGAAGAGGCTCTGGCCACCGGCGTCTTTGTGATAAGGTTTTTTTAATGTTCTAATTGGACTTGTCCCCAGGGAGGGGTGGGGGTACTGAGCGAGTGGAAGCCCAGTGGCTGGACTGGTGAGCTTTAAGGGGAACATCAAAAATCCAGCCATTTCACATGAGCCCTTCAATAAAACTGTACTGTAGCTGGGGAGAACTACCTAAAATAGCTGGCCGAGCCTTTCTTTCTTTCTTTCTTTTTTAGGAATTTTCAAAATTGTATTGATGATATGGAGATTAGCGTTTCTGACTTGCTTTGAAGCTTGCTGTCAGGTCTGTAATTTGCAGTAAAACATTATACAGTTCTTGCTCCCCTTGATTTGTAGCATACACTCCGCTTACCATCAATTTGGCCATGCTTCAATATTGTCAAGTTTAAATATTCAATATTGTCACATTTCTTTCAAACTGAACAGGCATTGGGTTTGCCAATGCTGTGATGAAAAACATCATTTTTGTTTTTTGGCAAATGAGCAGGCAGATGATTCCTATCTCCTGGCTTGTGCTGTACGGTAGTTTCTGGATGTGACCTTTTTTTTTTTTTTTTACCGTAATTCCACACCTTTTTATTTGAAGTGATGAATGTATAACTAAGATGTATAACCTCTACCCACCTCTGCTCACCTCCCCTCCACTTAGCTCTGCCCACCTCTTCCTGCCACCTCACCTCAGCCCACATTACCTGTTGCCACTTGACTCCCACTTCTTCCGATCTCCTCTATTCCTGCCTCACCTCTGCTCTTTGCACCTCAGCCCAACTCGCCTTACTCCAAGTATGCAGCACGCCCTGCTCCAGTAATGATTCATTACGTCTGGAATATAGTCCACAAGAGGGCGCTTTACTGCAGAGATGGCAAAAAAGAGGCCCCTCCCGGTCCTTATATACCCGGGGCCTCCCACTAAATTCCCCAGTTTAGTCTCTGCAGTGGGCTGCGAAGGTCAAGATGATGGCTTCCCTCCTCGCAGGTAAGCCGGGCTGCACAGCCCCTGGCCCTGTGTCCTATTCCCACCTGTTCCATTCCTTACATGCCTCCCAGCCTTGGCTGCATGGTCGGGTGACGGGAGGCAGCAACTATTAGAGGTGCTTTTAATGGAGGATTGCTCCACCGCAAATCCCCCACCAAAGGGTAGGCGGCACAGGTTTTTTGGTGAGCCCTGGTATGGGATGCACCGTCCACTTTGACCCTCTGCACATGACCCGAATGTGAATATGGGTCCTTATTCCCCCTTCTCCCGTTGCCCAGTTAGTCGGGGGGGGGGGGGTTGTCCGGTGTCTGTGTCTGTGATGTGTATTGTGACTTTGTACTGTCTTTGACACTGTGCTGTGAGCGCTGGCACTTGGCTTAGCGCTCCTTTCCTCCTCTCCTCTGTTCACAGTTCAGGCATGTCAGGCCCAGTGACGTCACAGCTGCCGGCGGCTATCTTTACCTTTACTTCACTTCACTTTAATGTGCTATGTGTATTTACTGTTAAATACTGTCATGCCATACTGACCGTGTGTTTTGGTGATTATGTCTTTCAGACGGGACAACCTAATTTGAGGTTTCTCCCGGTCCTGGGCCCTAGGTTAAACATTGTTAAATTGGGGGCTTAATTGTGAAATCCTTCCACTAGCGGACTTTTAAAGGGCATCCCGGGTAGCTGCACAGCGTAATTCCCATTGGTCATTGTGACTTATTATTCACCATATGGAGGCTACTCAGGATATTGTGCTCGGGGTCCCCTCGGGGCAAGCCCGGCTGTGTCTGGTGTGCGGGGCATCCCATGTGGGCGATGATGTGCGGGTCTGTGTACCCTGCACCCAGCAAGCGCTTACGCGGCAATCTGGACCTCAGGCGTCTGGGTCGGCACCCACCGTCTCGTCCCCCTCGCTTGATTATGACCCCTAGTGACATTAACACTAGTGGGGAGTCTCAATCCGCTGTTTCCGCCAGACTGGCCAACATTGAGAGGCTGATTGCTAGCTGTGCAGCCCGTAAGGCTCCAGCTAAAAGACAGCATGTGGCGTCCGTGGCGCCGGCCTTTAATTTGGAACAAGACTATTTCCTTGATTTGTCTGACTATACCCCTCTTAAGGAAGAGGAATTATTCTCAGATTCAGATCTTTCTGACGATCAGCATTGCATTGGCGCTGATGCCGGCTCAGAGCATTGGGATGCTGATGACACCCATAGACTTTTGACTCAAATTTTTGAAGTACTCTCCATTTCCCCTCCTGCAGCGGCACCTAAGCAGCAGGGGGAATTGTTTGGTACCGCAAAACCATGTTTGGAATTCCCAGAACAGACGCATTTTAATAATATGATTCTCAGGGAATGGGAGCGGCCTAGCCGGCTCCCCGGTATCCCTAAGGGGTTGGATAGGAGGTATCCCTTCCCCTCGGTTGTGGTCAAATATTGGTCAACTCTCCTGAAGTGGATGCCCCTGTTTTGGGGTTGTCTAACACTTCTGTGGTGCATTCCCCTGATTCCACTACCTTGAAGGATAGTGAGGACCGGCGTATTGACCAGCTGGCTTCCCACACCTTTGCCTGTGTTGGCTCGGCCTTGCGCACGGTTTGTGCTTCTGCTATTACGGCCGTGGCAATTAGGACCTTGCTCAGGGGCCTTCTGGACGGCTCCCATGAGGATCCTTCTAGTGCTGAATTTAGAGCCTTGTCACAATGTGAGATGTTCATCACCTATGTCTTTTCTGCCTTAGATGACACCATTCGGATGTGTAGCAGGAACTCGGCCTTAGTTGTATCTATCCACCACTCGGTCTGGTTGCGCCAGTGGGCAGCTGACAATGCCGCTAAGAAGGCGCTCACGGGGCTCCCCTTTAAGGGGCTGAGCCTCTTCGGTGATTGTTTGGACCTTTTTGCTAAGGGAGGTAAGTTACCCCAATGCAAAAAGCAGCCGCGACCCTTTGGGGCTCCGGGTCCTTCACTCCCTCCTTTCGTGGGCCTAGGTCAGGCAGGGGGGTATCTTTGACGGGGAAAAGGGGAGATTTCTGGGGCAAGGGCAGAGGCCCTGCCCGGCCCGGATCCTCCTGGGGTGCTAAACCCAAGTCTACTGCCAAGCCCGCTCAGCAATGAGGGGGCGCCCTCACCCTTGCGGGTGGGGGGGCGGCTGCGGCTCTTCGCTCGGGGCTCAGCAAGTCTCAGACAATTGGATTCTGGAGGTTGTCTCCTCCGGATACAAGCTGGAGCTCGCGGACTGGCCTCCTCCCAGATTCCTCAGGTCACGGGTTCCTACGGACCCTCTGGCAGCTCGGGGTCTGTTTCTGGCGGTGCAAAACCTTCTGGCCATGGGGGTCATTTGTCAGGTCCCTCGGGGAGAGAGAGGTCAGTGTTACTATTCCAATCTCTTTACAGTACCCAAAAAGGATGGTACCCAAAAAGGATGGAACTTTTCAACAAGTTTGTCAGGAATGACTCGCCTTCAGCCCGTGCCCGTGGTGCCCCTAGGCAACTGGCTGGGGATCCTCCTGCCCAGCAGCCGCTTCTGCCTCGGGTGCCATCCCCAGCGGCGCATGTGTCTCCAAGCAAGCCCTCCTCCCTTGCCCACTGTCATTCAGCTTGTGCTTGCACACATGTACAGTCAGCTCATGTCCTCCGGTGGTGCAATACACAGAATGGCCACTGGAGGCTGTTTAAAAGAGCGAAACCTAGGAGGTGCAGCTCTGAGCAGTATGCCTGTGGAGTTCAGCTGGGGCAATCAGCCCAGAGCTCTGAGTGCACCAATCAGACCACGGGGCCGAAATGCACAAATCAGCTCACAGATTCAAAGTGCACCAATCACAGCCACTGCCTCCCTGTCCAATCCAGCTGGGTCTACCCCTATAAAGGGATTGCCACTGCAGTGTGTCAGTGTCTGTTATAGCGCCTAGTACCAAGCTTGTCTTGTGCATTGAAGCTCGATTGATTTCCAGTTGCCAACCTCTGCCTTGCTGACGCCTCTCGATCTGAAACCCTGTTGCCGACCCCTGCCTGAACCGACTATTCTCAATCTGATCTCCGTTGCCGACCTCTGCCTGAACCGACCAATCTCGATCTGATCTCCGTTGCCGACCTCTGCCTTGTACCTAGACCTCGAGCTGTCTCACCCCTCTGTACCGCTGCGAACTCTGACTCCCCGTGTTAACCTCTGGCCTGCCTCTGGACTTCCGCTACACTCGCTCTTAGCCATTGGTTCTTCAGACCTCTATACCTGTAAGCTCTCATCCTTTGAGCCATTGAAGTCCTGGGGGCAACCGATCCCGGGCAGGCGTATTCTGCGTCCCGGCAAGCGGGGGCTCCTACAGGTGAAGCTGGCTGCGGAGATTGGGGGTTGAGGGCTTACCTAGAGGGCTGGAGTTACCAGAGCGTGACAAAGTTCATCAGGACCAGACGTTTTCGCATGGAAACTCTGCGCTCCGCTATCGGCTCCCTGCACCCGGGGGACTTTATGACTTCAATAGACATCAAGGATGCTTACCTTCATGTGCCGGTCTTCCCAGGACACCAGCAGTTTCTCAGGTTTGCGGTAGAGGAACAACACTACCAATTTGTGGCACTTCCCTTCAGTCTCTCCTCTGCCCCAGAGTGTTCACCAAGGTGTTGGCAGGTGTGATGGCCCTTCTCAGAGCCCGGGGTATTCGCATTCTTCCTTATCTGGACGACCTTCTCATTACGTCCCCTTCACTCCAACAGGCAGAATTGGACACCCGGACGGTGGTGGCGACCTTGGAAATGTTCGGGTGGGTGATCAATTATCCTAAATCCTCACTCTCCCTGTCCCGGGTGACCCCCTTCCTGGGTATGACTCTAGATACCATTCAGGCCAGGATTTTCCTTCCTCAGCAGAAGGTGGACTCTCTTCAAGCTCTGATTCATTTCTTGCTGTCCAGCCCTCATCGATCCATCCGGCAAGGGATGCAACTGGTGGGACAGATGGTGGCCTGTTTCGAGGCAGCTCCTTATGCTCAATTTCACATGAGACCCCTTCAGCTCCATCTCCTTTCAGTCTGGGGCAAGAGTCCCCTGTCTCTGGATCAGGTCTTTGCTCTATCTCCCCTGGTTCGGCGGTCCCTCCTGTGGTGGTTCCTAAGGGAAAGAGGTCTGTCTGATTCGGTTGTTCAGACTCTGGTCAGAGCTAGGAAGAAATCCTCTTCTACCATCTATTACAGGACCTGGCAGACCTACATTGACTGGTGTGAGGCTAGGGCTTTTCCCTGTCGGGTGTTCTCCATCCCTCAGATACTGGAGTTCCTTCTACATGGCTTGGATTTGGGTTTTCAGCTTAGCACTCTGAAGGGACATGTTTCCGCTTTGGCTGTTTTCTTCCAGAGGTCTTTTGCTCTTCATCCTTTGGTCAAGACTTTCTTCTAGGGGGTCACTTATGTGCGCCCTCCCCGCAAACCCATGTTACCGGTTTGGGATTTGAATTTTGTATTGTCTACCCTTCAGGGTCCTCCATTTGAGCCTGTGCATGTGGCTGCACTGTCTATTCTCACCTTGAAAGTTGCCTTCTTGGTGGCTATCACTTCTGTCCGGCGTGTTTCTGAGTTGGCGGCTCTGTCTATTAAGACCCCCTACTTTGAGAGACACCAGGACAAGGTGGTTTTCCGCTTTAAACCAGACTTATTGCCTAAGGTTGTCTCTGCCTTTCACCTCAATCAGGATATTGTGCTTCCTTCCTTGTGCCCTAATCCTGGTAATGACAAGGAGAGGGCCTTGCATTCTCTCGACGTTGTCAGGAACTTGAAATACTACCTGGTGGCTACAGCGCCTTTCAGGAAGACGGACGCCTTGTTTGTGGTACCCTCGGGTCCCAAGAAGGGTTTGGCGCCTGTCAAGTCTGCTATTAGTAAATGGATTCGTCAGGCCATTATTAGGGCCTATTCTGCTAAAGGGAAGGATCCTCCTTTTCAAGTCACTGCTCATTCTACCCGTGCTGTTGGGGCTTCCTGGGCCTTTCAGCACCAGGCTTCTGTTGAACAAGTTTGTAAGGCTGCTACTTGGTCTTCTGTTCATAACTGGTCCAAGTTTTACAAGGTTGATTTTCGGGCCTCAGCGGATGCTGGTTTTGGCCGCAAGGTTCTGCAGGCGGCAGTGGTTTGAGCTGCGCATTGTTGCCTTTTTGGGATCCCCACCCGTTTATGGACACTGCTATTGGATGTCCCAGACGTAATGAATCATTACTGGAGCAGGGCGTGCTGCATACTTGGAATAATACCATTCTGTGAATACTCGCCTTGTAGAATGGCTATTATAAGTATGTAGCACGCCCTGCTCCGTCCCACCCTGATTTTTTTTGTTCTTGGATCCTCTATATGGTGAATGTTTCCTGGGTAATATTGTTAATCTTGTTATTGGCTTCTCCTGGTTCTCTTACTGGGGAATTTAGTGGGAGGTCCCGGGTATGTAAGGACCGGGAGGGGCCTCTTTTTTGCCATCTCTGCATTAAAGCACCCTCTTGTGGACTATATCCCAGACGTAACGAATCATTACTGGAGCAGGGCGTACTGCATACTTATAATACCCATTCTACAAGGTGAGTATTTTCTAATTTCGCCTCTGCCCACCTTACCTCTTTCTACCTACCTCCCTCCTGCACACTTTGCCTCACCTCTGCTCTCCTCCCCTTAGTCCACTTCACCTCTTTTTACATTCCTCCCACCTCACATATGCTCACCTTTGCGTATTCATAAAAGCATATATAATGGACCAAACCCAGGTTTTCACTATACCAGGTTTTGATCCGTGCCCTGCCGTTCGCCAAATCTACTCACCTCTCCGTCCAGCGGCGTATGCGCAGCCACTCATCCAATAAACTGAATATAATCCCCAGCTGCACGCATCGGCAGTGCATGGGAGCACTCGCATCCTACGGCCGTGCGTGCCCATGCACAGCAATAGTTTTAGTGGGCATGGCTGCACACAGCCGAGAATTGATGCGAGTGATGTAGTCATCTGCCACGCATGCACTATCCACTTGGAGGAGGGAGGCGAGGTCAGAATTGCAGGCAAAAGGGAATCGGCTGGCCCTGGAGTCTCATAGACCCCAAGGCCAGGGTTTGGTCCACATAAAGTTTGTGTACCCCTGATGTAGAATATCTATTAGTATATGGAGTCAGTGGGACGTCATAATTATATGTAAGATATTTCATTTGAAATACTTTGAAAATACTTGTGCGTGTGTAACAAGTTCAGATTTAAACTTTTCAGTGCTATCCGACCTAGATATGTTGTCACCCACCAGGCCATTTTTCATCATTTTGAGCTATATTTGTTTTAACTGTAATTTTTGCAGGAATTTCCAGTGATTACCAAGAAAATTATGTATTGGTTTGGGCCGGGGATGCGGCAGCGCATGCTCTCCATTGGGGCTGATTGCATGAGAGCACGCGCATGCGCCTTTGGAGCGGAGGAGAAAGGTGAGATTTTATGGGCACTCTGGGGGGTTTCACACAGCGGGGCATCCTGATTCAGGGAAAAAGCCAGTGGCCGGCCCTCCAGGCCAGTCGCTGGTGGGTTTCGTTCCGCTTTAACATGAAGTGTCTAGTTTGTAATTTTTGCCAGTGCTTTCTCAATGTTTTTGGATGAAACGTGAAAAAAATCTATATTTTTTTTTTTTCATTTGTAGCATTATTTTTAAATGGGTCTTTCAAGACAGGATGTAGGTTATTGGGCCGGGGCCAGTGACACGGACCCCTTACCAGTTCACAAAGGGTTAAAAAAAACACATGCATACACATGAAAGACTTTTTATTTTTTCCAACTTGCCCCTGGATTTTATCATTGTTGGATGAAGGAGGGTATAGCTGCTCCCTGTTTTGCGTGGCAGAGATGCCCCCATTTTGACAGTCTTAGGTGGCAATTTTTACCTGAACCTCCTATCTAATGCGGCCCCCTTAATTGACTGCTTTCTCTTTCCTGGCCGCCAGCCCATGGCTTTCTGTTGCTAATGAGTCTTTTAATTCTTCTGGAGAAAAATGTAGAAAATATTGAGGAATGCTGGGTGGATGTTGTGACATGTCTCTAATGATTATGTTCCTATGAAGCAGGAAGGTCTTGGGTTCCTATCTTGCATTGGATACTGTCCACCTGTACAACATTACTTCTATGTTGCAGATTTCCTTGAACACAAAAACATGCTGGTGTATGACAAATTTGTCCAGGGTGATGAATACGATGCTATTCTTACAGTGACTGATTTAGAAACATTGCATAAGTTAAAATTAGCTGTGTATGTACACAATATAAACTTCTGCTCATTTGCCATAACAAGCTGTGATATCTCCCACTTTTTTATTTTATTTTTGTCTATTGTTGTACATGGCTAGAATGTGGTCAGTCATAAGATTTGTGCTCATTCTAAATGCCTTTTAAGACTCGCTGAATCCTTTTTTTTTTTTTCTAAATAGAATATGGAATTTGTCTAGCTGAATCTATTTTCTCTGAGATGTGTGATGCGGAAGCTAGGGGATGAACCTGCTTAATTATTAAGTAAAATAGTAGTTCTTGCTCCCTTGGGTCAATTTCCTCTCATCCAGTTGGAGAGCACATGCTGAGCTGTCAGGGCAAATCAAGTTGTTTCCCTTTTGGTATGCTCCTAAACGGGTTTGACTGCTCAATGAAGTTTAATGAAGCTCACTTTGTTTCCCATAACAAATTGGCATAGTACCAGCGGTAACAGATGATTGGTATGTGTTAGTGCCTGAATGCCTCTCCCAAAATCTATTTTCTATTCTCAGCTAAGAGCCTTACTGTTCCAACATCGTAATGTTTCCTTTGTACGTCAAAGATTCCTTGTTACGACAGTTTACTAAGCTATTAAAAGATCTGTGTGCTAAAATTATTTATTTGTGCCAGTTGAAATGTAATTATAGAATTCAGTCAACACGCTTGTTTATTAAGTCATGTATAGGTAGAATTGTAAAATGCTGTGATGTTTGGGGTGAAAGGAAGGCGGAGATAGGCAAATGTTTCATTCAGAAGCCACAGGATGCTTTGAGTATTGGAAATACAGGAGGGCTGGGGCCAGCAGGAGCAGTGTGTTTTTCTTACCCTGTAAGTAATACCCTACTAGTATTTAAATTAGGATGAATATATGATGTGTGTATAGCCAGAGATGGAAAAGAGGAGCTTTTCTAGAATGGAAAATATTTACATAGCCCCCAACACATCCAAAGATTTACCCATCATTCCTTGCAGTAGGCTGAGCTACGCCAATCCTCTTTATATCTTGGTGTCATTTATGGCACCAAAACAGAGTTCGAAACACCACGTGGACCCAGGTTAGTCATAAAGCAATATTTCAGACATAGCCAATTGTTAGCCCATTGTGTTGGGCTAGGTTTGGCACTGTCCTAAAGGGTTTTTCATTTTTAAATTGAAGAAGAAATGAAAAAGATATCAAGGTTTCCAATTTATGCTGCATAATGGATGGGGCAGGGCTGGGAGCAAGATCGCTTGCTAGAAGGAGGCTGAGCAGGGAGGAAAGAGGAAGGGGTTAGCGGGGCTTGAATGGCAGCTCTGAGAGTGGCAGTCAAGCCATGATTACAAAGGGGGCATGGTCTGGACTAGCTCCTCGAGCTAGTATTGGTGGCCCACATCAGCAGGATAGGGCATTTAGGGCACCGAGCTGAGAGACACAGTGCTGGAGGAACCCTTAACAGGGGAAGATGCTGTTTATTTTTTTTTCAACCTTTTTCCTGAAAAATCCCTTTAGTATAAGAGGCTAAAGAGGCCAAAACCCCTCTAGGTAAAGCAATGGCTTTCCATCTGGTAGACAGTGGAAGGAATCCACTAAAACACAATGGCCATCAGGGGAGAATCATAATGATCTCCCTTGACTTGCTCCTGCATATTATTTATACCCTACAGGATTTAGACCCTGCTTGGAGTGCGTGCTTAAAGTGGATGGAAGCCCATTTCTGGGTCCAGAACATATAAGGTTATATGTTTCAACATTATTGGCCATCACAGGACCATTTCCAGAGCATGTTTCAGGGTATACAGAGTTCTTCTAAACAAATAAATGAAATGTTGCTGCAAATATCAACATAACTTCTTCTGCTTACTGTCAGATCTAGCAAGGCATCGTATACTGTGATCAAGAGCGAATGTTTATCCAATTTACAAAGTTGTTCTGTTCCATTTTGTGTCTCTGTACCCTTTAGTCAAACGTAACATGTAAAACTGCAATACCACTAGTTGGCCTCCTTTTCATAGAATGAAACCTAAAGAAGATCTATGGGCTAGATCACAAAAAGAATATGATGAAAGAATAGAGAAGATGATTAAAGATGAAATAGAAAAGTAAAATGTATAGGGCAAAAGAAAAGATAAAAGAAAATAAATAGTGTTGCACACCGATCCCCACCGCTCTATATTTTTATCCCCTTATATTAAATCCATGGACCCCATATCTGTGAGAACAATTCATTATTTGACAGGGAGTAAGACATCTTTTCTGTAGGCATATTCAGTGGTGGACAGGGGCAAAAATCAGCCCTGGATATTACCAGCCCATGGCCGACCCGAGGCATCCATGTTGAGGCCCCCCAACCATGATGCTGGGGGTATTGCATTGGAGGCTGAGTTCTTTGGCTTGTGGGTACAATGGGGCTGGGTACAGGGGGCTTAGAGGGAGATTAGGGGGTAGGGATTGAATGTGGGTATAAAAAGCAGCAGCCCACTGGGCATTGTCTCAGGTCTCCCTATGGCCAGTCCGCCCCTAGGCATATTCATTTTGTTTTTCCACAACATTGCTCTGGTTATTTTAGCTGCAAGTATTCCATGATTAAGACCCTTTCTAGTCTGTGCATGGGTGAATAGAAGTCATTTAGTAAAATTAATTTGGGGTCCATTGGAATTTTGATCTTAAACCGGAACAGCCTAAACACCTGCACTATCCAGATTGGTGCAAAAGAAAAATGGCCCACATGTTTATTATGCTTGAAAAATGCTTAGTTTATTTCATAATGGCGCCCCTGTGTGCATAGAGGCCGGAAAAGTTGTAGCCGGTTTGGCCGACAAAGCGGAAGCCTGAGATCGGCCCTGAGTGTGTGGCTCGATGCTGCACGCTCCCGCTGGGTCTCAAAGCACTGGTTGCACATGCTCTGACGGAAGGGGGGTGGATCTGACACACGTACCCTCTCAATGGGCCAGCGCTGTCAGAGCCAGTGGCAGTGCGCCACACCGCTCCTTCGGGAGCAGCTCTGAGGCTTCCAATTTGCTGGCCAAAACTGTTTCCAGACATTGTAATATCAGGCTGTTGTTCCTGTTTAAGTATTTGGAAGGGTAGCTCTATGATCTGTTTCCACACTGGACTTTCGGGCATGTCCACCGTATATGGAACATGGATCCTAGAGTGCCGCACCCCTGAAAGCATTCTGGTGAAGATCCCAGTCTGGTGTCCTGTTTTAGATGCTTTCATCGCTAGTTTATGCTACAACTCAATCCCCAGTTCCCTTCTTGGCTGTTTGGGGTTAAAGGGGAGGCAGGAATTGGAAAGGGGATGTTTGAAGCTGCAGCACAGCCAGCCCAAAAGCAGAGCAACTCAACTTGGTTCTTCCTATGGCCCCTGTCACATAAAAAGTGATTAAATTCACCTGAAAATGCCTTGTTTTTTTATTGAAGGTCTGAAATTGGTGTCTCATGTAATTAAAGATGGCGCATAACCCTAGGTTGGTAGGTGGGGGGCAGAATATTGTGAGGATGTGGAATCCTTGTGGGTAGAATTGCGGGGCGATATAAACAAAGTTAAAATACCACTGGGAGTAATCTATAGACCCCCAAACATAACTGAGGGAATAGAGGGTCAGCTGCATAAACAGGTGCTTATTTGGGAAATGAAGGTCTTCAGGATTAGAAAATACAGTTTGTAACAGGCTGAAGGATTGGGTGCAGAGAGTTGTGGTTAATGATACCTACTCTGAATGGTAACCAGTTGTAAGTGGTGTACCCTAGGGTTCAGTGCTGGGCCCATTATTATTCAACTTGTTTATAAACGACATAGGGGATGCACTTGGGGTCTAATAACCTGAAGGCCACATATGTCCTCGGGGGAGTAACACTTGTTGAGAAGGATCTGGGGATAATGGTAGATCGCAGGATAAATAACAGCATGCAATGTCAAGCAGCTGCTTCCAAGACCACCAGGATATTAGCGTGCATTAAAAGAGGCATGAAATCACAGGATAGGGATGTAATTTTGCCTTTTTTACAAGGCACTGATGCGCCTTCTCTTGGAATATGCCGTCCAGTTCTCAGCACCCTTTCATAGAAAGGACGTTCTGACTATGGAAATGGTGCAAAGGACAGCCACGACACATCAGAGGAGTGAAGGAGCTTAGTTATAAGAGAATTTCAAGAATTACATTTGTTTAGTTTTGAGTGGAGACGACTGAGGGGGGACATGATTAACTTTTATAAATGTAAAAATGGGCAATACAAAAAAAAAAAAAATACCTTCGAGTGGAAAAAAAAGTTCACTCTCCGGAGGCGACAATAATTTTTTGCCATAAGAATTATAAATCTGTATAATAGCCTCCCACAAAAGCTTGCTACAGCATCAACTGCTGACAGCCTCAAAAAAGGATTAGGGATGCTTATGTAAAAGAAAATAACAGTTACTATCAGTAAAGAACAAAAAAATGTAATTAAAAAAATAACTCCCCCCTACTAACACATTTGGTTAAACTTGATGGACATGTGTTTTGTTTTTTTTTACTGTATTAACTATATTACTATGTAAATATATTTCATACTTGTGTTTCTAGTTGCTGACACATTTTAAGTGATATGGTCTTTATAGTAGCACTTGGCCTTGTCACACTTGAACCCATGCAGAATTGAAGTAAAACAAGTTAATCATATAACTATGTACTACTTGTAAAATGTTCAAAAGTTAAAGTTCAGGGAAGTCTTCAGTTGCATATAGGCTTGCTTGCTTTATTTAAATGGTTTCTCTACCAGGTAATTTTAATAAGCTTGTTAAAATATTAACATGGCAGTATATTCAAACGTCTTCTGCATCCTGGAATATTTCAGAAAAAAACACCTTCTGAATAAATATTCATTGGATTAACAGAAAAAGGCTTTTTTGTGCCTTACCAGGTTTTTGGGTGTGTACATTCTTCAAAACATTATGTGACATATGGAAGTTTTTAACTTGCCCATGAACAGAATGAAATGTGAGGGCCATACTTGTAATTTGCATGTTCTTCCCCTTTGGTCGAGCTGTCCTTTTTGCTGCTGTCTTAGATGTAAGAATTACAATGCACTGCAAGTCTAAAACAGCATTGCTTGCTTTAGCGAGAATTTTCCCCATACAAGAATGCTCTCTCAATTACAACATACATTTTCAGGTCCGTAAATATTTGGGCACTGACACCAATTTAGCTTTTTCTACCTGTTTACTGAAATATATTCAAGACATGGACACAATGTACAGATTTTCAGCTTTCATTGGAGGGTATCCACATTAAAGTTGGATGAGGGGTTTAGGAGTTTCAGCTCCTTAACCCTTTAAGTGCCAGCCTTCACAGAATTTTTGTCACCCTTTGTTGCCAGACCACGTTTCACTATTTGGTGCTACATATGTTCAACTTTTAATTTTTAAAGGGATTTCCAGAGTCTGAGCTTCAACATGCAATGTCTTGTTTGGCCTTTTTTTAGTGTATTCTCAATACTTTTGGGTGAAATATGTGCAAAAAAATAAAAAAATATATTTTTTGCAATTTGTAGTGTTTTTTGTAATAAATGTAAGTTTGTCAATAAAATCTTATTGCGTGTGAAACCCCAATTTCTCCTGGTCACAGTGGTACCACATATGTATTGGTAGACACCCTTTCCTGCCCAGAAGACTCCCCCAAACTGAAACAGCGCTTTAGGAGATTTTTCAGATAAAATACAACTATGCTACGCGCTAAGCGCACCTTGCAGTTTTTCCAGAAAAACAACCCTTTACATTTGAAATACGCCCCACAAACTATATATTCTCTGGAAGTGCACACCTCAAGCTTTCTAGGCGTACCAGGCTTGTTGTGGGCATAGCTTTCTGGAAGTAATCCCTCAATCAATTCTTTGGTTGCACAGAGTTTCCCTAAAAAAGAATAAAAAAGAAGAATCAAAGTCACATTTTCCTAAAAAAAAAAAAACGATAATGCAAACAAGAAAAAACAAGTAAAATCTGAAAAAACATTTCCCGAACAGAACGGTACCCAACATGCATAGCTACTGTCAAGGGAAGAGTTGCCAAACACCCCAAAGTAAAGCATGTGCGTAACTATATTCAAGTAATTATACTTGAAAATTTCAGCTCTGCAGACAAAGTGCGCACCTTGCAATTTTTCAACCAAAACAACCCTTTACATTTGGAATATCCCCCATAAACCATATATTCCCCGAAAGTACACATGTTAAGCTTTCTAAGCATACTGAGCTTGTTGTAGTGGGCTCATCTTTCTGGAATTAATCCCTTGAAGAATTCTTAGGTTGCATAGGGTTTCCCTAAAAAAAAAAAAAAAAAAAAAAAAAAAAAAAGATAATAAAGCAGAATAAAAAACATGTTTTCCTAAAATATCAATATGCAAACAAGAAAAAAACAAGCTAAATCTGAAAGAGCAAGGTCCCTCGAGCAGAACAATACCCAACATGCATAGGTACTATTAACCCTTTTAATTGCCAGCCTACTTGAAGTTTTACCACCCTCTGTTGACGGGTAATTTTTCCCCATTTTGTGCCATGTTTATCCGTGATTTTTGCTGGAATTTCCAGAAAAATTCTATACATTTTTTTTTTTGCAGCAGAGTTTAGGCTTTAACATGAAATGTCTTGTTTGTAATTTTTCTACAGTTTTTTTTAAATATTGTTGCGTAAAAAACAAAAAAATAAATAAAATAATATTTTTTTATACAATTGTCTCCTTTATTTTTAATAAAACATTTGTTTTATTAATGAAAATCATATTGCATGTGCCAACGGTACCATATATGTATCGGTAGCCCCCCATTCTTGCCCAGGAGACCCCCCAAACTGAAAAGAGCTCTTTATAACATTTACAAATAAAATACAAGTTCACAAGGCTGGGGGCTGGCAAGTCACCGGGGGGAACCCCATTTTTTGGGGAATTTTAAGGGTTAGGGTTAGGCTAACCCTAACCCTCAAAAATCCCCCCCAAAAATGACGTAGGGTCCCCCCTACCCGTCATAACTAGCCTGGGACCAGCTATGGGGGCTTGTAGGAACAGGGCGCAGGGGCCAGCTTTTGTGGCCCCCCCATCCAGCAGCCTACAAGCCCACATACCCTCTGTGGGCCCGGGCTCTTCTGCCCCCCCGGGCTTTGGGGAGGCAGGTAATTGGGGGTGCCGGGTTAATGGCAAGTCACTCGTTAGCCGCAGGTGACTTGCCAGCCCCCAGCCTTGTGAACTTGTATAGGGGTCTCATGGACCCCTTACCAGTTCACAAGGGCTTAACAATAAAAATAAAAACACACACACCTATAAGAAAAAAAGACATTTTTTTTTCTACTCATCTCCGATGTCCCGATCATGTCCCGCGACGTTCCGATGACATCTGCTGGAGCTGGTAACCAGCCACGAACCAGGAAGTGATGGAGAGGGCGATTTCCCTCTCCTCACCACGGAAGAGCCCGGGGGGGGGGGGCGATCGGAGGCCCCCCCCGGTGAAGAGGAGACCCCGCGGGAGGGATCGGGGCTGCAGGTGAGTAAATGTCATTTTTTTTTTTTCTACAGATTGTGCCAGCGGCCGAAGTGGGGGGGGGGGGCGCTATTTCGGGCGAACTCCTGAAGACAGAAGAGCCCCGGGGGGGGGGGGGGGTATGATGCCCCCCCCCGGGTGAAGAGAAGACCCGGCCTAATATAAAGAGGGGTCAGGTGAGTTTTAAACTTTTATATTTTTACTGTGGGGGTTTAAAGTCAGCTACGTGAGTCTCACGTAGCTGGCAGTTAATGGCAGGAGAGGCGACTACGTGAGACTCGTGTAGCTGGCACTAGAAGGGTTAAAGTGGACCAAAACCCAGGATTTTGACTATCCTGGGTTTTTGGTCCACTTCCCCGGGGCACCCAATGGGGGTTGCCCCGCTATGTGAAACCCCACAGATCGCTAGTTACAACTCACCTCACCGCGCTCCTACGGCGCATGCACGGCCGCTTGTCCAATCAGCGCGTTCGGAGCCGCTGAGGTATGCGCGTCAAACCTCAGCGGCTCCGAGCGCGCTGGCGGGCGCATCTCACACTTCCCTCTAACAGGGAAAGGGCCGGCGCGGGCCCTGCTAGAGAGAAGCGCGAGATGCGGCCACCACCCGCACATGCACCGTTGGACCAGGATTCTGGTAAGGTTTGCGGGCGTCCTGGGGGGTTTCACACAGCGGGGCATCCCGGGCCGATCAGGCAGGGTGTTGGTCCACTTTAACATGTGCCACCCTGTTTTTAAAGGAACCAAAAGTAATTGGACAATTGACTCAAAGACTGTTCCATGGGTGGGTGTAGGCTATTCCTTCATTATGTCATTCTCAGTTAAGCTGATAAATGGCCTGGAGTTGGTTTGAGTTGTAGTGATTGCATTTGGAAGAATTTGCTGTGACGAAAACATGCGGTCAAAGGAGCTCTCCATGCAGATGAAACAAGTCATCCCTGAGCTGCAAAAACAGAAAAAACACAAAAAAACTGAAAAAACCTTAACTGAAAAATTGCTACAATATTTGGAGTGCCAAAATCTACAGTTTGGTAGATCCTGAGAAAGAAGGCATTGGTGAGGTGAAATCCATAAAAAAAAGACCTGGACGCCCACAGAAGACAACAGTGGTGGGTGATCACAGAATAGTTTCCGTGCTGAAGAAAAACCCATTCACAACAGCCAACCAAGTGAACAACACTCTCCAGGATGTAGGCATGTCAATATGCAAATCTACTATAAAGACTGTATGAAAGTAAATACAGAGGGGTCACTGCATGGTGCAAGCCATTCATAAGCCCCAAGAATAAAAAGGCTCAAAAAAAATCTAAAAAAGGCAGCACATTTCTGAAAGAACATTTTTGGACAGGTGAAACCAAGATCAACCTATACCTGAATAATGGGAAGAAAAAAAGTATGGTGAATGTTTGATACAGCTCATGATCCAACCGCTCATGATCCAAAGTATGTTGCATGATCTGTAAAACATGGTGGAAGCAGTGTGATGGCTTGGGCATGCATGGCTGTGAGTGGTACTGGGCTACTACTGTATATTGATGATTGTACACAGGACAGAAGCAGCCGGATGATTTCTGATAGACAATAACCCAAAACATAAAACCAAAGCTGCCCAGGAGTTTATAAAAAGCAAAGGAGTGGAATATTTTTGAATGGCCAAGTCCATTACCTGATCTCAACTCAATTTCACCTGTTAAAGACTAAACTTCAGATAGGCCCACAAACGAACTACAGCTGAAAACCCCTGGCAGAGCATTGAGGAGGAACATCAGACCATTTTCCCTTAAATATTCCCCCTCCCCTCACTGCCTTTTGGATGTCGACGCTGTCTAAAGCGGCGACATCCGGCAGCACTCCTGGTCCCTTTGCACCCCCTTAGCTGTCACTGAGTGAAGGCTCCAAGCTTTAGCCATACTTGCCCTTTGCTGTCCATCAATTGTCCCGCGCCACTCTTCAAATCTTGCAGGTTTTGCACCGAGTGTCATTGCAGCCTATTTAGTGACACTGAGCATGCGTGAGATCTGGGGTTGGCGCAGAGCATGACGGGACGGCAAGATAGCGCTGCACTACGGAGATGGTGCAGGACTCTGGGACGCCAGAGCGCGATGCGACCAGACAGGTAAGTTTAAAGTTGTGAAATGTGAAACTGGAGAGGCAGGGGGCCGAGCAAGCAAAGTTTGGGGAGTTTTTAGTAACAATCATTGCCAACAAAGGGTTTTCAACCAAGTATTGTAAATAAAATGTTAATTTCTAATTATTCAATTTGTCCAATTACTTTAGAGCCCCGTGAATGAAGACGACCTACTGAATTTAGGCTGAAAGTCTGAACTTCAACTGCATCTGAAATGTTTTGTTCAAAATACATTGCGATAATGTACAGAACCAAAATAGAAAAATATTGTCAAAATATTTATGGACCTAACTGTATTACCTCCTCACAAACAGACATTTAGCTCACCCCATGTCCTCCTTCAAAGATCATCTCTTTTATAGAGAAATATTTTCCTCCAAAAGGGGTTGCTCAAGAGTTCTCAAGATTTATCCTTATCCCTGTACAGGCAAATGCAATAAACGCCACATACAATCCCACACAGCTGAATCGACAGATGTCGATAGTTTGAATCTTACCTGCATCTGCGATCTAGCCACCACCATCACTGTGGCCTGTACCCAAGTGTTCCTCCTGGCTTGAAATTAATGATACGGGTGTCGCCACTCGTCATGATTGATGTCAGGAAAATGTGAGGAGATGGCACAGGAATGGCGCAGTCTGGATCTCCAGTGGCGGTAAGTTTCAAACTGCTGGAATATAGTAGATCAGCTGCGCGGGACTAGGTGAGTTTGTTGTGTTTGTTTGCCCGTACAATTCCTTTAGGTCAGTTCCATACCAAACCTTTTCTGCTCTACATTATGGCAAAATGAAACAAATCTCAAGGCTCTATATTTTCTCCACAAGCCAAGCTGGGCCTGGGTGGTAGCTGTATTTCAGTTTGCTTTCTTAGAAGAACATCCTTCTCCTGGTCAGTTTTAAGGCTCCACTCACACAAAGCATGGGCCCTGTTGGAACTATCAAGCTATAATCTAGCACTCTAGGATTTTACTGCTGGCCCACCCTTTTTTTTTTTTTTTTTCTCTTTTATTTCTTTGATTCCTTGGACTCTGTTTCCCTGGCTGTACTGTCCAGGATAGCTGCATTTTGATGGCAGCCCCATACAATGTATTGACAGCATTATCCATTGATTCTTTAGACATGGTTAGTTTTTCTACAAAAGGTAGTTTTGGCCTATCTTGCTCATCTGTTCATCATTTCTTCTTTTTGACCAGTTCCTTCACACTTTAGACTCTTTTGCATCCTTTGGTGGGCAGTTTTACATCTAAAATGCCCCTTTGTGGTAGTCATTTTGAGACTGTCTGTCTCAGTCATGTTTACAGACTACAGAGGTCTACTTTATTGTGCATTGTGTTAGCCTTCCAGGGTTAGCTACATTACCATATTTGACCCTGTAAAACCCAGCATGTACATAACTCTTACAATCTGCAGTTAATATTTCTGCTTTCATTTATTCAAATAAGGCTCCACCTCCCAGTAAATCTTCAATTAATGCCCCAACTTTTTCTGGAAAATATCTTAACAACCTATAGATTCCAATAGGGGCCTGTCTGCTGAGTCATCTGTTGAAGTCTGTTGCTGCCACTCTCTGCCTCCCTGGCGACAGATTCACTTTACCAAAAGATTCATTGAAAACCAGTGGGATTTCAATAAATTTAAAATAAAGTAATTTGCAGAGCATCACTATTTATGACCGTCCATGTTCTAAAGATGACAATGCTTTCCTTGAGCCAAAATATGTAATCCGTTCTAAGGGTTTCTTTAACTTGCTAGCAATAAAGTCTTTATTTTCCAGAACTCAACAGCTGGAATTTAGGGGGTGGGTGGGGGGGGGGGGTCAGCATAATTGCAAAGTATGCTATTGAAGGATGAGCTGTACTTTTATTTTTATCAAATTATAGCTCAAGAGAATGTTAAATGTTCTCTGGAAACATAGTGGTGAATCAATTTCATGGAGAGGAGTGCACACAATATAGGCTGAATCATCTGTGGAGAATACATATGTCTTAACGTTATATCACTGTATTCAGCAACAGGTTGTCAGGTTTGGACACACCTTATTATTATTATTATTATTTATTTACTGTAGATTCTACGTTGTTTCACACTGAAGACCTGAATCCTCTGATAGAACACCTATTGTATCAAGAAGTAAACATACTTGTTACAGCGAAAGTCCGCTTTCCCAACACACTGCAGATCAGGAGTGCAAAGGGTGCAAAGTTACCTTGCTTGCTTTCACCCAGTCCTTGAGGTCTGTGATAGAGGATGATAATTACCAAAATGTGTTCTTACCATTTGGTCTGACCCCAACATTGATGCTCTTTATCAAGGTGACCTGCCGGTAAACCCATACGTGGGGGACCTGCCTGTGTGGGAAGCACCAAAGTATGTGGAGGTGGTCTTGGAAACTGCCTCAAGTTTTTCCTGAGGCCACCTAAAACCCTTTTCAACCTACAGATCTAGCAGATCCCTAGGAACACAAAGTTTTTCCCTTTCTACCAGTGTGTGAGGATCTTATTGTGACTGACATAGAAGCAGGTCTATTTGCCCAGATCTGTATCAGGCTGCTATGCATCCGGTCACCATTATCTCTAGACAATATGTCTCTGCTGTTACTTCATCCAAAGACTGCTATAACCTGATGGGTCAGAGCCCCTCAAGTATATTGTGGAAAGCATCGGTGCTAGTCCAGCAACTCCCCTGATCACTGGATCCGAGCCCACACTTCCTGTGTCATATATGGCCCCAAAATGGGGTTGGGATTGATGCCGTGCTGGGCTTTCAATCCACCACAAAGTGCTGCCATGCCCTCTCTATTAATTGCAATGGAAGGGGTGTGCCAAGGCCAAACAGTGCTCTTGTGACCATGAGTTCAGACTTGTGGTGTTGTGGCAACTGAGGGCTGCAGTGCAGGTTTAGATCCAATGATTAGATGAGTTGCCGATCGCTAGACTAGCACCAATCAGCAGCGGGGGACAAAAGGTAAGTACCCTTTTTTGTTTTCTTGTTTTAAAATGGCAGTGCTTTGGAACAAACATTACCAACAGCTTCCCTATGACCAAAATTAGTCAGGCTTGTAATAATAGCCTATAAGGAATCTGTGTTGCTTTCTAGGAAGATACATAGGGCTCATCATCACAAGCTTTCGCGAACCAACATTTATCAGGTCTTGTAGTGCTGTAAATACAAGTTTCAACGGCCCATATGCGGTCACCGCCTATTCTGAATGAATTAATTTCTGGGTGCCTCCCACTGACTGCTACTTCTGGCCAAACACACCACCCACCAGACATTTAGATATGCCAGTGGGGTGTGAGCATTCAATGGGGGGAGTGCTAGGGATGCCGCCAGAAGTCCAGTATGCAACGTGCAAACCAGGATCATTATAGGATTACAGACGAGATCCCAGGGTTTTCAGATAGTACATTGTGCCAAACGGGATGACCCTGGTAAGGGCTTTCACTCAGTCCTATTGGATTTGGTCCACTTTAAACTATGTTTAACATGCATTGTGGCCGATTAAACTGGTCTGTCTCGCCCACTGGCATCTAGTTGCATCCAGTAAGCTAGAAATCTTCTAGTCTTGCAGTAGGATGAAGAGGAAGTAAGTTGGCTGCCACTGCGCAACTGTAGGAGAGACTTGTAATGTTGTGTAACTTGCTTTTTTGTGTCTTCTCATGTGGCAACAATTTTCATATTTATTTAGAGGTTTAAGCCTTTTATGTAAAATTGACATATTTTATATTCTGCATTATGGGGAAATGAACTTTGAAGGGAAATGTGTTTACTATGACAGTATTTCAGCATTTTCACAGAGAGACACTCTCTGCCCTCTAGTACTCGCCCCTGAGTACTTGGTCATAAATCTGTACATGGAGTGCAAGCTGAGAGTGAGGCTTGTCGCTGACATTTCACAGTCTCACTGGGCCATGGAAGACCCCCCCCCCCCGCTTTATGGTACGCTGCTGTTGGTTTGGCGATGGCCTGGTTTTCAATTAAAAACGTGTTTTTCCACTGCCGAAGCGCAAATGCCTTTTAGAAAGTGATATGGGAACCACACAATGACCCCACTCTCTCTCCTATATTAGCAAGGTGGGTTTGTAGTGTTTAATATCATGGTGTTATTTATGTGTATTTTTGTATATTAATGTTGGGGAATAGTATTGTGTTTAAGCATCATACTATTTGAGTATATTTTGGCACGGTTTGCACTTGTTTATTACATTACAAGTACAAATACCAGTCTTGTTCCCACCTGTCATTATTGCATATTCATGATAATTACACAGATAACTTATGCAACTATTCCACCAGTGTGAAGGTGGACCAACATCCCTTAAAGTGGACCAGTTACCTTTATGACTGCTTTGGGACACCATGCACCTCTTTCATTACTCTGTTCCAAACAGAGCTGTATACCGGCACACAGTGCCAATTGAACAAGAGCCCAAGAACCAGTGGGACAGACAGAAAGCTGGGTTTTGAGGGCAATCGGGGAAGGGGGGTTCACAAATCGCATTGCCCCAGGTAAGTGGACCAATCACCAGGATAATGTAAATCCTGCTGATTTGGTCCTCCTTAAGGATCCTAACTATATAGGTTGTTATTGGTAATTTAATAAATTATTTAATTTGTGCTCCATTTTTAACCCAACTGTGCAGTGAGACAAGTTGCAATCTAGTGAACACACAAGTGAAATGCACCTGTGAGCACACTAGGTGGCAGTGACTGGAGCGGTGGTCTGCCCTACCCACAGGGCTCGGGAAGCATTTGGAGGGTTAGGCATCTTGCTGAAGGGCAGTTCAGTCATGTCTCAGTCAATTCCTTTTACCACTAGACTATGGCTGTCCATGGTTTGTATGTGTAACATATACATTTTGATATACATGATTTGTGTTTATATTGCCTATATTGCACTAGGCAAAGAAGTTCAGATATTTATTTACAGGTCATGGCTAGAAAGTCATTCCCTTTATTGCAGGGATCCCCGACCATTTATAAGTTGAGAGCTACTTTTAGCAGTGAGAGGTTATCGGGAGCCACTTTTGATGTTAATAGTTCATAAACCTCTTTTAATTCTTATAGAACGAGAAACTATTTTAAACAAATATACAGTGAAGGACTTAAATACAAATGGTTTATTGAACATGGACCTCTCTAACACCTCTCTAACATACAGTGAAGGACTTAAATACAAATGGTTTATTGAACATGGACCTCTCTAACACCTCAAAAAATATTACAGATCTTCTCTGCCTATAAAATACCTATTCCACAGAAGTGGATCCCCTAGCCACAAAGTGACTAAATAGCAGATATAGGCAGAAAATACGAGCTGGCTTACTGCACTCTAATTTCCAGCTTCTGTCCTCTTCACTTACCAGGAAGGTGGGGAAAGGAGTGTGGCACTGGATGCTGGAAAAATAAGTCTTATTAACATATTTAACCCCTGCATGGTACTGCAATGCCAAACCCAGGGAGCCATGCACCTCCTCAACAGTGTGCTACACCACCAAAAGTGTTTTGTTACAGCATACAGACTGTGAGCCACATAGCAAGGGTTGGCGAGCCACGTGTACAGGTTGGGGACACCTGCTCTCTGGTAATGGTTAGCCTTTCTGAGGGAGTTTGTGGTGCTCAAGCATAGCCCTGACCTATTAAACGGCCCATAGGAGACTGTTACTTGGATTGGTCGTTTTATATTGTAAGAGGTTTCACTTCTTCCTTTTGTGATTGTTAGTGTTTCCTGCCTGTTTTTGCTTATTCTTATCTCTGTCACACACATGGAGGGTGGGGAGGATCTGGGACCTCAAGAGTGCTGCGTTAATTTATAATCTGCCACAAACTTAAAGCGGACCTTCACTCTGAATAAGAGTCTATCTTATATGTTTCCCACACCCTGTACATACAGATTGTCCACATTAAAAATCATCCTACCTGCATCTACTGCATGTTATGAGCCTTTAAACATCCAAGATGGCGGCTTATGGAAGCCGCCATCTTATTAGGCAGCCTGCAAACAGGAAGGGCCTCCTGACTGTGCTGCTCTGCCTTCTGGGACTGCTGACCTTTACCTGACCCCAGCTCTGCTCTTTCTGAGCAAAGCACAGCTATAACCCACCCCCCTGTACCTTACCTAACCTTAGTCAAGATGGCGGCGCCTGTATCCTAAATTCCTGAACAGAGTTGCAGCCCAGTGGGGGAAAGAATAATAAGTTAGTGACTAAAAACGTGAAATATATTAATTTGCTGGGGAACCGTTTTTTAAGAGTTTGGGCTTTTCATTAAATCACGCTGAAGGTCCGGTTTAACACCTACTTAATTTACCGTCCACATTTTATGCATCAATATGTATATGGAAGAGTTAGAACCATGATGAAAGAGAGAGGGTTCTTGTAAAAGAAAACTGTTGGGTTTTACTGGAACTAAAGCATTGCCGTTAAAATAGAAACACCAGGTTTTGTGCTAGTGTTAGCTGTTAGCTTTGTTTCGCCACTTTAGAAGAGAAATGAGTCTGTCTCTGTAATGGACAGCAAAAAGTCTACTAAACTAGCTCAAACTCTTTAACGTTATCCAAAATGAAAAACACTTTTGTCTAATGTTATTGTTTTACTGTAAAACAAAGCGAATAGTATTGGAGAAAACAAACGATGCAAAAAAACAATGGGCCTGATTTTTTTATTTTTATTTTTAATGCAGCATCGATCTCCAATGTGCACCGTTACTTCCTATACATCAATGTTAAGACACTAAGACCCGTTTGACATCCACCCCCTGGTGCATTGCAATTTGGGATGCCCCACTATGTGAAATCCCACCTGTTGCCCGTAATTCTCACACAACCAACAAGCATACGGTGCATGCGCGGCTGGCGTTTGCATCTCTGGCAACTATGTCTGCCTCTACACGACTGCTCCAGCTATGACTAAATAGCTGCCGTGGTCGTGTACAGCCTTGGGATGCAGGGGGTTCCACGCACTGATTGCAAGTGCTGCTATGCTTCCATTCAGTTTCTCCAGCCGCACATTAATATGCATGACCAGAGAAGCTGATTGGAGGAGAGCGGCATCTGCGCCGTGGGAATACTGGTGAGTAATGTATTACAGCCAATCAGCTGAGTGTCTCGCAGCAGGGCATCCCCCATGGGGACAGACCAAAACCCAGGATAGTGAAAATCCTGGGATTTGGTCCAGCATAATGTTCTGGATGGCACAGATTATTGCAAAATAATTTTGCTGTGCGTCTGTGACTGACCATAGCATTACTCCATAGGGATTTTTACTGGCCCTGTATAATCTACATGCCTGGCATTTAAACTGGTTTGCGTTCCCAAAAAAAAGGCAATCCGCCCCCCCCCCCCAGTCTTCAGCGTTCCCTGCCCTGCACGGCAGCTTTTGACAGTTCACTGGATTCAACAGGGAGGAGCCTTTTAAACTGTGAGTGAGATAACGTCACATCTCACTCAGTCTGTATGAAAGGATGCTCCTGGCCAGGAGCAAGCAGGCGGAAGCCATTAGTGATGAGCGGAAGCCAGATATGCGTGGACACCAATCCCCTGTGCTCAGCTTCCGCTGATTACTTCCAGCTGTCAGTCACCGCATCGGCAGTGATCGGCCCAGCGTGGGACATCAGGAGGTAAGAGGGGGAAAAAATAATATACTCTTCTGTGTTTTTTTTTTTTTTTTTTTTTTTTTATTTTAGTTGGCAAGTCACCTGTCAACAAGGGGGTAACTTGCCATTATCCCCTCCCACCCCATTACCTGCATACTCAAACCCAGGGGGGTGCAGAAAAGCCTGCAGGGCTATATATGCTGGTAGCATTCAGGACCGGGGGGGGCAGGCGGGCGTGGGGTACACCCCGCATATTATGGCATGTCGACATATGCAGTAGAAGGGTGTGTTTCATTAAGATTTTTTTTTTTTTTTACAAAATCCGTCACAGCAGTTCACTGTCATTCGCCAAATCATATTTAAATGTAAATGCCACTATTTTTCCCCAGCAACTTGTAGAGAAAACACGGCAAAATGCATGGCATAAGTCAGTTGTCACAAGCGTCGCCTCTTCATTTCAGCAACATTCGCCGCAGCTTACCCCTCTCCCCATGTACACGGAAAGCGCGAACTCTAGAACATTGTAAATTGCCCCCTTCATTTCATACAGCAGGACAACTCTGACTGGGGCCAGCATTATGTTAAAGCGGACCTTCACTCTGAATAAGAGTCTATCTTATATGTTTCCCACACCCTGTACATACAGATTGCCCACATTAAAAATCATCCTACCTGCATCTACTGCATGTTATGAGCCTTTAAACATCCAAGATGGCGGCTCATGGAGCATCAGGCAGCCTGAAAACTGGAAGTGCCTTCTGACTGTGCTGCTCTGCATTCTGGGACTGCTGACCTTTACCTGACCCCAGCTCTGCTCTGTCAGAGCAAAGCACAGCTATCACCCCACCCTCTGTACTTTATCCTACTCTCCTTTCCTCAGTAAGTGTGATGCTTCTGAGTCAAGATGGCGGCGCCCGTATCCTAAAGTCCTGAACAGAGTTGCAGCCCAGTGGGGGAAAGAATAAGTAAGTTATTAAAAACTTAAAATATATTAATTCTAGATGCTGGGGAATCGTTTTTTTAAGGGTTTGGGCTTTTCAATATATCATGGTGAAGGTCTGGTTTAACTGGGCATGTTTTACATGTTTTGATTGCAAATGTGATTTTTTTTTTTCAAGGTTTTTTTAAAGTTTTGTTTTTATGAAGTTAACGTTTACATTCTTTTTTCTGTTTTATAGATCACATGTGTAATCTTCACAAAAGGGCTGAAGCTATGTTTTCATTATTTCTGTTTTAAATGCTTTATCATGGTTTGTGCCACAGATGTTTCAGGTAGGTAGTTGGCCTGTTCCAAATAGCTCTCCGGTAATGAATATTATAGTTTTTTGTTAAAGTGGACCTAATGTCTAATTGGTAATCCCTACTTGCACCCCTCCCCCATTTAATCCCAAATTGGTGATTTAAAAAAAGTGCATTTTCACTTGGCCCTCAGAAGCTGAGCATATCACCTTCCTGTTATGCAAAGTTGCTGGAGGGCATGACTGTTTAATCATTCAATCACAAAAGAAGCCGTCACAGGGGATGCAAAGTCTGCGTTTGTCTGCTTATTTACCGTGCTGGAACACAGAAGTTAAAGTGTTGAACCCTGTTTCTGGCTTCCCACTTATTTTTAAATGGGGGAAGAGTGTTACAAGGAGTCCTTGCAACAGCAGATTTGGGTGTTTAAGGGTCTTTCCAAGGGCCTGTCCACCACCAGGATGACCATGTCTATGTACCATGCTATGTACCAAGTCTGAGACTCCAGGGCAGACATACTCGCTCCCCCCCTGGGGCATCCAGATTTGGATGCACCGCTGTGTCAAACCCTCCAGGTTGCACGAAAACTTGCCTTCATTTCCAATCCAACGGTGTATGCTCCTGTAGCACCTGCATCCCCACTATCCCTTTAGCAGGGCGCGTGCCCATGCTTGCCATTTGCAAATGGCGGGCACACACTCAAAGGGGTAGTGGTTTCATACCGACCAAAACCCAGGATAGTCAAAATCCTGGGTTTTGGTCCACTTTAAAGAGGTATGAGCAGAGGTGGGATTCAAATTTTGACCTACCAGTTCCCTATATATAAAGTTGCCAAGTACTTCTCACACTTATATTTTTATAATAAATGTTTGCATACAATCTAGAAAACAGCTAACTATGTAATACTATTAAAATAAGTATAACAATAAGGAATTATATAATCTATTTGTGCTAGTTCTCAGTTCTGTGAACTGCTACAATTTTAACTGGTTCTGCAGAGGCAGGGAGAACCTGCTGAATCCTACCCCTGGGTATAGGGCAATCTTGTACACATCATTTCTCTAAAGCTTATATACAATATACTAAGTTACCCTATACTGCCATTATTCTTGTCTACGAAAGACACAAGGAACAATGCTACCCTAATCCAGTAGGGTGAATCGTTGTGGTGCTGTCCCCTTGCAGACTAGAAGCAAGTCCAATCCTCCTAGTTGGAGCTGCCAGAGTGGCACTTTTAAGCCTCTGATTTCTCTATGTGACCACCCTGTTGCTGCTGGTCCTAAATACTTTTTTTTTTCTTCCTGGAGCATATTCTTGTAAGATCAGACACTATCGCCTGCCAAGGAAAGGCAAGAATAAGTAGAGCTTTAGGAATACTTCGTTTTGCTTACAAAACTGCTATTGGAATCACTACTGCACAAGTGGCTTTATGGCTTTTTCTTCACTACCAAGTATGAGCATCCAGCAGTTGTAGCATATTGCTTGTGGACATTCACATGGGACACGCCTATCAGCCTATATAAGAGGAAGCCTGCTAAACAGGGACTTTAAATCTGTTATTTTAATAAGGAACTTCCCTTACTAACCCTGAAATTTTGGATTCACTTTTTAAGCCAGTTAAGAATATTAAGAGCTCAACTACTGTTAAAAACAAAACAGCCGCTGGGGTCACAAAGGCCATGTGAACCCTGTATTTTGTGCTTGTTACAACCTTTCACTCCTAATGAAACCCATTGATATTCTATTAAATGAATGTCTAAAAGCAACGTGGACTGCAGAAACCTTATTAGCCTTTTATTGTATGGGGCCCAGCATAGCCAAACCCTGCCCCCACCCCCTTTTGTTGCAGAGTGCGCTTAAAATACTACCCATGCCAATGATAAAATTTGATGCCTCTGGATTCCTCTGTGCCCCTCCCTGTGTTTCTAGCTACTGGTGGCACCCAATGCCCTCTGGCACAGAGCAAATTGGGATAATTAAGCCATACCTCCCAACTTCTGAAAACGTGAAAGCGGGACAAGCCATGCCCCCGGCCACACCCCCGTCACGCCCCGGCCACACCCCCGTCACGCCCCGGCCACACCCCCGTCACGCCCCGGCCACGCCCCCGTCACGCCCCGGCCACGCTCTCCAGCTCCAGCAATGTCGGCTGCCTTCACCCCTGCATGCGTACGTATCCCCAAACCAGCATACCGCCCGCCCCCCCACCCCCGTGCGCCTGCCCACCCACCCCCGTTAACAGTTCAGCGAGCCAGCAAACAGCCTCACTGCCCGATCTAACTCCGCCCCAACCCCCTGCAGCTGCCCCGGCACCGCCCCTTTCTCTTCCTTCCAGCTCTTACGCCGCACAGAGAGCTGCAACCTCCTGCCCGGTGTCCCGGCCGCCGCCATACTCGCCGGTGAGTTTACAGGATTCCGGGACATGTTGGGGCCCTGCGGGGCAACGGGACAAGGGCCCCAAAGCGGGATTGTCCCGCCCAAATCGGGACAGTTGGGGGGTATGATTAAGCTATCCCAGCTTGCCTTGTAGGTCTTGCAAGATTTTTATTGGGGAGTTTTAATATACTAGAGGTGTAAATGCTAATGAGGGGTGTTTTTTTTTGTTTTTTTTGGAGTATTGTACGTACCTCTACAGTACATGATGTAAAAAAGAAAAATGTTGACATAATGTTTAATGCAGATTCCTTATCACATTTTTCTTATTCTTGTTTGTTTTATTGATTACGTACTGGGCTTCCCTGTTGAATGTATATTTCTTTGAAATCTATCAAATTTGTTGTTTTGAAAGTATAGCATGATACCATTTTTACTTGCTATTGTAAATCCAATGCAAAGAAACTCTCTGTGAAAGTTTTTTGTGTGCCAAACTCTGCTACGCTTCAGATTTCCCGACCATCTGGTATATGCAGACTTGCCCAAAGATATCCAATTGTCTCCCTCAGTATGCACCTATAAATGTAACTTAAACTGAAGACATGTAATCATGTACCCATGCCTTTGCCACAGAACGGCCATGACAGCTGCTTTATAGCATAGTAGAACTTGTTTGAGGTTCCTCTGCACGGTATACACCTACAGTTTACACAACTAGGCAAAACACTTCACCTCTTCTCAGAAAAATGCACACACAAGCTTCTATCTTTCTGGCAGTTTTTTTTTGTCCCTGGGTTATTTTGAGAGGAGCTCCCTTTAGCCAGCCACAGTCTGCTCTGTCTAGTGTGGGATTAATAGCGTGAAAAAAAGATGGGGGCTGAAAAGCTCTATGCATGTTAACTTGCACCATACTGCGCCCTTGTTAATTGTATGTTCTTAATATATGCATTCTCACTTAATATTACATTCTTTAGTTATAAATGAAATATTTATATTATTTACTAAAGAAAAATACGTGTCCTAATATTTGACATTTTATTTTAATTCAGGGGCCAGCCTTCAAGCCAGACTAATGTTCCATGGAGCATGAGAAGAGACTGGGATTGTCAGAATGAGTGAGATTACAACCAAAATGCGAAGGGGTCATTCGAAGGACCCAGACATAGCCGATCTATTCTGCAGGGAGGATCCAGAGAGAGTATTTGTAGATTTGCATGAAATTGGACATGGCAGCTTTGGAGCAGTGTACTTTGTAAGAAAATTAGACAATTTTTATAATTTTTTCATAATGCTGGCAGGATCTTTTTTTTTTTTTTGTTTTTTTTGAAGGATCAGGCCAAGTTAAGAAACTGCCAACAGGCCATTGAAAGCTGAGGTTATGTTGGTGGAACTCCAATTCTTAAAGTTCCTGTCCAGGCAAAAAATTGCTCCCAGGGCCGGCCGCCTCCAGGTTTATGTGAGCCCCTGGGCAACTGAGTATCAGTGGCTCCCCTTGTGGTGTGACATGGCACGTCACACATGGCGGTAAAGCTGCATGTCTGGTGGATATTGCCTTCACCTACTGTATAAAATTCACCTGCCCATAAGACGCACCTAGGATATGGAGAGAGGAAAATGAGAAAAAAAAAATTATAAACAAATGTTATGCTAAAACACCCCATTACAGGCAGTGAGGCATTCCCCATGGGCAGTGTGGCATTCCCCCATCTCATTTCCTATAGGCATTGTGGCATTTCCCCCCATCCCATAAGCATTGCGGCATTCCCCCACATCCCCCCCATCGCATTCCCATAAGCATTGCGGCATTCCCCCACATCCCCCCCCCCATCGCATTCCCATAAGCATTGCGGCATTCCCCCCCCATCGCATTCCAATAGGCATTGTGGCATCCCAATCCCCATATAGGCAGTCCATCCCCTTATTCCCTTTATTGAGTGTGGCATTCCCCCCCATCCCCCCAGAGAAAAAGGTATACTTACATTAACGTTGTCTCTGCTCTGGCTTCCGGCACAGCCACTGTCTCTCGTGTCGACGTGCGCTGACACCCAAGTGTTTTTTTCAGCACGCGCTAACACCCGAGAGGCATTGGTGGTGCTGGAACGGTGACGTCTGTCCTGCTCCCACCCTGTCCCCTCTTGAGCAGCCCTTTGAACAGCATAAATGTAAGCCATTTCAAAGCATCTCAAAATTATTATTTAAGATTATACCTATATGCCTTATGTATTGCAAAGCTGGTTTCTTCACTTCAGTTTCTGGGTCATGGCTATGTAGGGAAGGGTATGTTATGGTGCAGCTTTGTCAATCTTGCTGGATAGACCAAAGGGCATGGTGGCTATTAGACCACTTTTTATGTGTTTCTGGAGAAGGCTAGGTGCCGGGGTGCATATGTGCCCGAATAGAGTGTCTGGGAGTGCGGCCAGCTGGCTGCACCTTGTCCTGGTGGCACTTTTGAGATCAGCCAGTCGGTGATCTCAAAAGTGCCACAGGTCGTGGCTTCGGGGGTGAAAAACCCTGGTTAGATTATCCCAATTTGGGATGGCCCACTGTGTGAGACGCTCAGTATTGCTCGCTATACATACTTAGCTGGCGATCTTACGGTGCCTGGCTGATGGCTACATCCTTGTTATTAGCCGATCTGGAAACTGGTCGGCTAAAGACAGTAGGAATAGAGCGCTGATTGCCCAGTGACTCACGCATGCACCACCGGAATTAAGCATTTTATGGTGATCATCAGGGGTCTTACACAGAGGGGATATCCCACCAGACAGAAGCAATACCCAGGAGAGTGAAAATCCCAGGTGTTGTTCCTATTTGAACCTATACCCCACAGTGGCTCTTGGAGCAGTGCACCCCCCCCACACACACACACACTCGCACAAAGATGCCTGTCTGCATTTTGGAGATTACAATTGCAGCATGGTGTTAGGTGAAATACGTTGTGCAAAATATTAGGTTTCAACTAGTTTGCTTTGTATGCAACATAGGACACCTGGGATTTATAGTGGTTCAGAGGGTGGGGCCCTAATCCACGCCCTTCCACTGCCATCCATCCCCCATATTAGGAGGTATTGTGGAGCCCTTTCCAACAGTGGACCCAGCTATGGCTGCACAAGCAGCTGTATTTCTGCAAATAAGGGGTATATAGTGTGCAGGCATTTCTGAGTCCCTTGCTGGATGGCATTCAGTGAGAAAAAGGCAAGTCTCTATAAATTAATGGCGAGGTTGTACCTCTGATCATTTGGTCAGTTTTACCTAAAGCAGACTTAAACCCTCCCTGGCATCTTAAAATCACTCAAATGAAATGACTGTATAGTTCTATTGATTCACTGGGTGGGAACTGCTTGGTTAAGTCCTCTGGTGTTGGTTGGGATTGTCGGCTAGAATACTTGGGTTCAGGTAAACATGTTGTATGTTAATGACTTTTTATCAGTGAAACTAAGGTCTTTTCTTTTTGTTAAAGGCCACAAATTCCACAACAAATGAAGTGGTTGCTATCAAGAAAATGTCCTATAGTGGGAAACAGATGAATGAGGTAAGACTTATTCCTACTTTTTACACAATATTAACTTCTTCTTTCTGGTTTTTCTTACTTCTGTTTTCTCTGTGTGTATCTGGTAAAGAACAGTTATCCAAAACCAGTGATTTCAGCCTTTTTGTAGTTGAAAAAGCTGCAGGCTAGGATAGCTGAGCACAACCCAAACTGACTCAAGCATCAGGAAGGTCCGACTCTTTAACCAACTTTTAAAAATATATTTAGCACAGACCACAGATGTTTTCTAGGGTAAAAGTTAAAGCGACTAGCCGTGCAAAAATGAAAAAAAAAAAAAAAAAAAAAAAATATATATATATATATATATTTTTTTTTTTCACCTCCTGTCCCAAGCAGCAGCCGTGCCCTGTACTTTGAAACATAGCGGATTCAGAGATCAAGTCCATCAGTGTGCACTCTATTGGTCTTTGGAACGCCGCTTGCCTAGTCACAGGTCCTAAACCGTGCCACTTTATTTACTGCATTAGAGTGGGCGAGCCAGGCACTGCCTCTATACAATGTAGCAGTGGGGTTGGGGGCTACAGGACCCTATGGGACTCCATTTCGGACAACAACCATGTCAGGTGAAGGAGGTAAGGCTTTGTTTTTTGCCCAGCCGGGAAACTTAAGTCACTGTCTAGGCAAAAACAATAAACCACTATAGTTCTACGCAGCTGATTTCCAGCATACCAGTAGTTTGAAACTTACAAGCATCTGTGTTCTCCTCTCCATCTTGGAACCAAGCGGGTGCCCCCTCGTGTCAGTCACGGTGGGTGCCCATGCTGGCTCCAGCCCTCATCTTGCCCCCTTCATTGAAATGAATGGGGGAATGTGGACAGTTACAGTGGGGTGGACAGTCTGGATCTTGAAAGTAAGTTCTAAACTACTGGAATCAGGCCGATCAGCTGCACAGGACTATTGGGGAGCATGTATTTTGACCAGGCAGGCCATTTAAGCACAAGTATAAGATTAAGGGGTGGGTTATATTTGGTTTGCTTAGCAGTAGTCCAGAGTCCCAGTTTTGCAGAGGGGTGGAGTAGCTGATAAGAGAGAACTGGGGATCTGGGGTTCCAACAATGAGTTGGGAGCATTGGCGATTGGGGTGCCCCCTGCTCCAGGCTGTGATCAGCACATGTTACAGGCAATGTGTATAAGGCTGGCATTGTATAGTATGTCTAGGCAATATATACACAATGGGTGTTGAATTTCATTAAATTATACATTAGTATGTCAGTTGATTGCAGCTATTGGGCTCAAAAGATCTACAAAGATAGATTCTGGATTATGAAACACAAATCTGTTGTATGAAAGGCTGAATAATGTTGATCAGTTTAGTACAGCCTCCATTCCTTTCTTTCCCCTATTAGGTTTCATGGTTGTACTGTAATGCTAGGTCCCTCAGTTGTCCTAGTTTTGTTCTAAGCGTTTTTCAGAACTAAAATTTGTGTATTTGAAAATGCAATCTAAAAGCTGCTCCAAACATAAATTACATTTTAAGTTTTGTTTTTAACAGAAATGGCAAGACATAGTCAAGGAGGTGAAATTCCTGCAGCAGCTAAAACATCCAAACACAATTGAATACAAGGGATGTTATTTAAAAGAGCATACTGCATGGGTAAGCCCAATTTCCAACGGTAATCCATATTTGACTGTGGGGAGGAGAATCTGAAAGTTTTTTATAAGACTTAAACCAGAAGGTAGCGGCCATTTTGGAGCTTCCTCTCCCAGCATCTCGGCCATGCTGTTGCCTGGATTCAAGGTCATAACTGACAATGCACAGTAACAGGAAGCCCAGCAGCACTTCCTGTTTGCACGTGGTCTGCAAATGCATGAGCTGCCATTTTGTTTCTAAAATGTACCACAGCAGAGAAAGGTGAATTAACTTTTATATGCAGCAATCTAAATTGGCCTGGGGAGGGATGCATATGAGCATGGTTTGTTGTGCTGGTCTGGTTTAAGTTTTTTGACTGTTGGTCCACTTTCAGTTACCTCCGACACAGAAGGGTTGATTCAGCATTGTGAAATTTTTCTCATACATTTTTTCCTATGTTCAATTCAGTGTTTTTTGCTGTACAAGTTATATCAATGTTTGCATTGCTAAAAATCATGCTGAATTGCACCACAATCTTTGCAGTGCATTGACAGAGGACATGCAGTCGTGGTGCAAAGCTAGAGTAGAGCACAGAGGAGAATTTGTGGACTTCCATACTAAACTGCTTTTTCTGGAGATCTGCTCCATATATCTTGACCTCCCTGGTCAGCCGTATTCTACGCCACCTAAAGTATTTATCTAGTACACATATTATCCACACTCTGATTGCCATGCATTTACTTCATAACTTATTTTTCATACAGCTTGAATGCATATCAACAACACAGCAATGGTTAATACAAAAATACAGATAAAAATGTTTCCACAAGGGATTTGATGTTTAACTCACTGCAATGCAGATGTACTTCCTTTGCATTTCACATAGGTTCTTCCTCAGGGAAGTGTTTCAGAAAGCCCATCGTCTAGGGCACATATGTCAAACTCGGGCCGGAGAGCTGCCAGATGGCGACAGCACCCCTTCTAGCTAGTCTAGTTGTCCAATTCTACAGACACTGGCAGCACATCTTTTTGCCTGCGAGTGGCCCTACCAAGTGATGCGCCATTACAATGCACTCCACCTTGGAGCGCAGTACTGTCTCTGACCCTGCCTCCTGACCCGGTGCTTATAAAAGCAGTGGATGCATTTCATGTTCTGAGGGGGAAGAGAATAGTGTTTACAACTGTTCTGCGTCTCAACCAGCAACTAGCTCACACCACATAAAGGGGGTGTCCCTAACCTACCCAACTTACTGCCACAGCAGAGGGTGCTACAGCTGCTGCAGGGGTTATTGCTAGCTATTTCCAGGTAGGTTGGGAAAAAAAAATTTTTCTTTAAGTTTTTTTTATATTTTTCTTTTTTTATTTGATAAAAATACAGCTTCTGCAACTGTCCTGAGAAAAATAATTCCGTGCATGCATCTGTCCTGGGCAAAATAATTTTGCATTTGTAACCATACATTTTAATGGTTGTGCATTGTGTTGTTGCGTTATTTTCCATGGCCCTTTTGAAGGCGACCTGAATGCTTATGTGGGACTATGTGAAAATGAGTTTGGTTCCCCTGGATTAGGATGTGTGTATTTTAGTATTGGCCATTGCTGTTGATATGCACTGAATCTGTATGGAAAAGATGTTCATATGAAGTAAATGCATGGTAATCGGAGTTCCAAGTGTGGATAATATGTATAATAGATTAATATTCTAGGTGTTATAGAATACAGATGACCAGTGAAGATTTCCGGAGTGGTTCTCCAGATAAAGCAAAGTTATATATGGAGTACCCATACATTCAGCTGTCGCCTCCCCTAGTTATATATGTTGGTGTAAATCATTGGGGTAAGGTCGAGTTTGTTATTTGAGAATTTTGTGGTTCTTTTTAACAGACTCCCATACTAACATAATTGGGCACAATTAGTTTCATTAGAATTGGGATTAAAGTGTCAGGCAAAGACTCATTCATTTCACATTCTAAACATGTTTGCCTGGGTAAATCCTCCAAGGTTCTCAAATATATAGTGTCACGTGGCTTGTGTATAGAGCCCTCCCTGTGTTTTCCGAAGTCGCTTCACCACCCAAGTAGGCTTTAACAGGGCAATTTAGTTTAGGGGATGATTACATGGGAAGAGAGTGGGAGGAAGCAGAGGGGCCTGAGCTTAGACATGAGCACTCCAGGTTTGGGTTAATTAATAATAGACAAAGAAAATGCTTTACTTATTTTTAATTAGGGCAGGACCAGGTTTTCATATATATTGATATGACTGAGATCCATGCAAGTGGGCGGAGGTTGAGGCCAGATACTATCTTTGTCAAACTTGCTCTAGAATTCAATGAGCTCTTCCAGATGTTTCATGGTGATCATCTGCAGAAAGAAGTAGTTAGCAGTAGAAGTAGTAGCACTAGAAATAGCACTTTCAGATCATTCCAAACTTTACTGGAGATTCCAGACAAGATTTCTCACTCCATGTGTTTCCATGTTTTGATATCTTTGCTTCTCATGCAAAAGCTTAAAAAAAAAAAAATCCTCTAGTGCTATGCCTCCTCTCAGCTCTGCACCCTAAATAAGGAAATATACTTCCTCATCTGCCCATCCAGCACCATCCTGTTAATGTGGGTCACCAATACTAGCTCGAGGAGCTGCCATTCAAGCCCAGCTAAACCCTCCCTCCCTCCTAGCAAGCGCTCTTTCTTGAACAGCCCTCATTAAAGTAGACCAAAACCCTGGGCCACTTGATTCCCCCCCCCCCCCCCCCAGGGCATCCAGAATTAGTATGCCCTACTGTACGAAACACCCCAGGTTGCCCGGTATACTCGCTTTTTCCCCTGGTCCAACAGCGCTTGCATGAGCAGCGCCTGCTCCCCGATATCCCTTTAGCAGGGTGCACACCTGCGCCAGGCATTTGTGAATTGCCAGAGCGGGCACGCCCCTTGCTAGATGGTAGCAGGGGATGCCGCCAGCGGGCACACTCAGGTCCACTCCCTTAGGCGAAGGGGCAGGAGTGGATCTGAGCACGCTATTGGACGGGAGGCTGCTCATGTGCTGTAGGACTGGGGAAAAGTGATTTAGATCGGGCCACCTGGGGGTTTTCACACAGTGGGTCAAACCCAGCGATCCAATTGAAGAAAAGTGCTCTAGATTCACACAAAAACTTAGAAGTGGGTCGCTTCCAGCAGCTGTACACTTGTGGTGAATGTTCTTTAAACTGGACCTTCACCATGATTTATTGAAAGCCCAAACCCTTAAAAAACGATTCCCCAGAATCTAAAGTTAATATATTTTAAGTTTTTAGTCACTTACTTATTATTCTTTCCTCCACTGGGCTGCAACTCTGTTCAGGACTTTAGGATATGGGCACCGCCATCTTGACTCGGAACCATCACACTTACTGAGGAGAGGATAGTGGGATAAAGTACAGGGGGCGAGTTATAGCTGTGCTTTGCTCAGACAGAGCAGAGCTGGGGTCAGGAAAAGGTCAGCACTCCCAGAATGCAGAGCTGCACAGTCAGAAGGCACTTCCTGTTTGCAGGCTGCCTGATGTTACATGAGCCGCCATCTTGGATGTTTAAAGGCTAATAACATGCAGTAGATGCAGGTAGGATGATTTTTTTAATGTGGGCAATCTGTATGTGCAGGGTGTGGGAAACATATAAGATAGACTCTTACTCAGAGTGAAGGACCGCTTTAAACCCAAAAGTAAATGTGGCTATTGAGCTTACTGCCCCAAGAAAACCAGAGAAATGCAGAGAAATGCATGGAGTACTCAGAGCATCTAGTCATGAGTACAAGTTAATATACAAGGCCAGTAAATTGTGTGATACAGATTTATTTATGGTATAAGGTTAGTGTAGCAGGTGCGTGCCTGGCCGTGGGCACGCGCTCTGGGGAGCGAGGGGGGTTCTTGGACCTAGGGTAGGGCATCCCATGTCGTTGTGGCATGTGTGGGTGGAGGTGCACTTACTGGCTTCAGTCGTCGCTGGGATCCAGAGATGACTCTTAGGTGAACTCAACATGGTCTTTATTGAAAGTCTTCCATTCACGGTAACACAGTACAGCATGATCCACAGGTTACAGCAACAGTCTATTCCATTGGCTTCCTCCATGGCTGTCTCTCAGCTCCTCCACTACAATGAAACGCTTCCCCTCATGACAGAGTCTTGGCTTAGAACACTCTGGAAGGGTTGGTCTCTCCCTTTATATAACCTCTGTATTGTTGGTACTACAACTAAGTTGCGAGTCCCAACCAATGGCAGGGCAGTTAATGTTGCCAATGCCACCTGGCTAAGTCTCTATTTACCAAACTAAAGGGGAACACCAGACCATTAAAGTATTGGTTAGGTCCATTCCTTAGGCAACACTGCGATCATGTGGTTTCATGATGCAATGATCCTAAGAGATGAATCTAACAGGTTTAACTAAAACTATTTAAAGCGGACCAACAGTCAGAAATGAATTAAATCAAACACAACAAACAGTGCTCATATGCATCCCTCCCCGGGGCATCTTAGGTTGCTGCACATGAAAAATAATTTATCTTTTTCTAATTCCTATTTGTGATAAATGTTAAAAACAAGATGGCCGCTCATGGGTTTGCAGGCCATCTGCAAACAGGAAGTCGTGATGGGCTTCCTGTTACTGTGCATTTCATCTGTCAGTTGGGAGAGGATGCTCCAAAATGGCTGCTACCTTCCTTTTCCAGGCTGTTGGTCTGATTTAAGGTTTCTATCACTATCAGGGGACTATTCTTCTGACAGGGCTCTAATGGTTCCTACTTGTAGTGTTGACCATGGTTTCCACCCGTCACATTAGTATCTGTATATAATGTGTAATATTTATGATCATTAATAAGGAAATTACCTCATGATTTATTTTTCAGCTCGTCATGGAATACTGCCTGGGATCTGCTTCTGATTTGTTAGAGGGTAAGAAAAAGCTCATCTCAATAACCAAAGTGCAACCTAATGCCAATGGGCAAGAAAAAAAAAAAAACAAGAAAGACGCCACCATCTTCGAATTGGGCAAGGAAGGTTATCTCGACCCAGACCCGCGAGATCCTGTGGGATTACAGGCAGAATTAGAACTGGGGCAGAGCCATATAAAAGGGAGGGGGCAGGAGGGCCCAGAGGGGAGACAAGTCACGATGAAGAGCACGGAGGGTCACTGTTGACACCGGGCTAAGGAGAGTAGGCCCCAGCGCATCTGGTGGTGTCCCAAGATATCCTCCCTAACCGACTCCACACTGCCATGGTGAGCTGCTCCCCAGTCTGGTGAGGAGCGAGAGGCTGAACTCTACAGTTGGCGGGTTACTCCTGAGGCAGCCCTTTCCTGAGGTAAATTCTGGGGCCTATAACCTGAACGAGTCACTGGGGTGGGGGAGTTTGTCCCGGGTGACAGATACTTTGCTGTGGGATGGCCCACACCTCAGGAACTTAATGCACTGCCGTGTGCTGAGTAAGGAGTGGGGCCCAGCTGCTGTGGGGGACTATGAATCGTATGCCCAAAGTGGGGGGTGAGCTCTTCCCTAATAGTGACATTATAGTGGGGTGGCCTGCACCTGGCCTGCACTTTGGGAACTTGCCACACCACCATATTCTGAGTGAAAAGTGCGGCCCAGCTGCTGTGGGAGGCCCAGAATCATATGCCTAGAGTGGGGGGTGAGCTCCCCTAATAGTGACATTACAAATGAATCATTTTGCCAAAGTGTGTGAAATTTATTGAAAGTGAAAGGTATTTGCACTTTGTGGCCGTGCTCTGACTACAACCCACGCCTCTATTGGGGAATTCAAAAGTGACAACTTGTGTTGGTGTGCATTGGTGAAGTGTTTCTTGTCCCCCACCGGGGCCTCGAATTACATCCTGATTTTAAATATATTTACTGATAAAGATAGGAAGGTTTAGTCAGCATTATGATACAAGTAATACATCTAGGCATATAAGTAACCCAAAGCAATATGTTGTTATAATGTGCTTCAAATTTTTAAGGGGGAAGCCAAAGCCTACAATTGCTTGTAAAGTCTTTGACTGGGAAACTCCAAAACAAAATGTATACAATCCCCAACCCTGCTTTTTCTGCAGATGCAGGCTTTTCACTTGTCACATACCAGACTGATGAGACGTCTGATAAAAGGTGTTCAGAGACATTTAGAAAAAAACGTAGTCTTAAATTAAATATGTCTGTATTGGTGCATACAAATTCATGTTGTCTTCTTTTTTTTCAGTTCATAAAAGGCCACTTCAGGAAGTGGAAATTGCTGCCATTACTCATGGTGCCTTGCAGGGGCTGGCCTACCTGCATACTCGCAATATGATTCACAGGTAAACCGTTCAGCCTCCTATTTCCAAGCCACAGACAAAGTGTTTGTTTTTGCATGTTTTCCCTGTTTATTTCCTTAACTGTAGATATTCAGGACTTTTCTTGCTATAATTCTGTGCCTTTGCAGTCTCTGTACTAAATGAGTTATATCTCATCTGAGCAGTGAGACACCCAGCTTAACTATCCCCCCCCCCCCCCCGCATGGTAGTATTTTGACTGCCAACCTCCACAGTGGAGGAAAGAAGGAATTTTTAAATCAAAATACACCCAGTTTTATGAAAAGCTGTTGTTTATATCACACGCGTGCGTATTATCATGGCAAACAGTTTAGGGAAATTTTCCTAACTCTATGGGTTGGCTATGGGTTTAAGGCCCTGTTGCGAGCCACTGGGTTATTGAGATACAAAGGATGCTAAAGTGGACAAACCCATCTTTTTGGCTAATATATCTTTCCCAAATTCCCAGATTGCGGGGAGTTGCGAGTGGCAGGAAGAGCGATTGACTTACATCATGAGTAGTGTTGGAAGTACCCTTAGAAGTTCAGAATTCGGCAAGATCAGACAAACCTTGAACAAATGTTTGGGCCCCTAAACTTGACCTGGACCCGAATCACATTGAAATCGGTGGGCACCTGAACTTTTGTGGGGGTGATTCTTCCTCTGGGGGACAGGTGGATGGGGCCCGCCCACTCTTCACCCACACATGCCGAGCGCCCCCAGAGGCAGAATCGGACTAGGACTTGCGGTGAGTGAGGGTTGTGCTTTAACCTAATGCAGAGTGGGCAGCACATAGAACACTGTACACTTACCTGAGCCAGTGATTTGGTTGGGGTTCTTTTCTCTCAAAAAATGTTTACTGGCCTCCCTCCATAAGTGAGGACGCTGGCAGCTGACTTTTCCGGGTTCGGCCGTTCGAATGCCACTCCTTAGCGCATCCCGCTGTGCATCCCCCCATTGCACAGAGCTGAAAGAGGATGCGTCACTGGCCAAACCTGTGCTGTGGGATTGCCGAACGGGTAAGAATTCCAGGTGAACTGCGGGGTTTCACACAGCGGGGCATCCCATTTCAGGATTCTAGTTCCGGGGAGAGGGAATCAGCCGGACCTTGGCTGGTTTTGGTCCACTTTGAGGTAATGGAAAGTGATCCTAAAAGCTAAAATGGAAATCACTGTCGCCTGCCTAGTGGTTGGATTTGCTGGGGAAGGGTGCCTCCGGGCCATCACCTCCAAGGCACAGAATGGTTTACGTCTCATTTAACTGCAATGGTTAAATGTTTTCCATGAATGTAAAATTACGCATGTTAAATAGGAATATGACAGTTAGACATGTCTACAACACCCTCTAGTGGAAGCAGATTGTTGCAATGATTGGGGCACGTGCTGTCGTGCTTAAAACACAATTTCCTGTTCTGTTATTTTTATTTCTTTTAGTGTTTTATATATAAAAATAAACGAATGCTTATGCAGTAGTCCATAAGAGTATTCATTGGCACTACAGCAATGGTTTTGTATGGTTACTTCCGATCTATAGGGTTTAACAGCCACTTGTGTAATGTAGTGTTTCTTGCTTTTAAAATATATATTTTTAAAAAATATATTTATATTTTAAATATATTTTCTCTAAAGATCAAGTGTTGAGGGATACTTTCATCCACACACAGCACATGTTCCTTCTGTTTCTACGCCATGGAAGAAGGAACATTTTCATGGCAAATCTTGTTCAATACCACGGTCGGCCTGAGGTTTATGTGAGCCCTTGGGCAATAAAATCTTTGCTGTGTGTCATGACAAGCTTGGTAGTAAAATTAAATGTATGGCACACTAAATGTAACCACCCCCCCCCTTCATAAATTGACACCACTGTTCCCCAGTATGCCCTGCCCTGAAACAAACAAACAAAATGATGAACTTAAGTGGGCCTCCAATGGCACAGTGGGCCCTGGCATCTTCCCAGGTTTGCCAGGTGCAGACACCTGCTCAGTTCATACAACCACTTTTTTCTGACCTTCACACTATTAAACCGGACCTTCACCCTGATTTAATGAAAAGCCCAAACTCTTAAAAAACAATTCCTCAGCATCTAAAATTAATATATTTTACATGTTTAGTCACTAATTTATTATACTTTCCCCCACTGGGCTGCAACTCTGTTCGGGAATTTAGGATACGGGCGCCGCCATCTTGACTCAGAAGCATCACACTTACTGAGGAGAGGAGAGTGGGATAAGGTACAGGGGGGCGGGTTATAGCTGTGCTTTGCTCAGACAGAGCAGAGCTGGGGTCAGGGAAAGGTCAGCAGTCCCAGAATGCAGAGCAGCACAGTCACTTCCTGTTTGCAGGCACTTCCTGTTTGCAGGCTGCCTGCAAAAATGGCAGCTTCCATAAGCCGCCATCTTGGATGTTTAAAGGCTTATAAAATGCAGTAGATGCAGGTAGGATGATTTTTAATGTGAGCAATCTGTATGTACAGGGTGTGGGAAACATATAAGATAGACTCTTATTTAGAGTGAAGGTCCGCTTTAATAAAATATTAATATATATCATTTACCTATTACTACAAAAAGATGATTTGAGTCAGGTACTTTTCCAGCATCGGAGTTATAATATAATATATATAATATTGTGGTTGCTATGTATATTCAGGTACCAATTCAGGTCAATTTAACCACCTCTGTTTCCTTTTGCATAAGTCCAGTGCTCTTACAGGCGTTTCTGCAACAGTGTGCATGCCTGGAAGGTCACAGTCCCGAAGAACATAGGATCTCCCTCAATTCCTAGGGATGGGGAGGTTGTACAGTGGTCCAATAACCATTTAACAAGTATTGGAAAAGTGTTTTGAACAATGTGCTTTTTAAAAAAAAAAAAAGTAAACCGTTTTTGAAGAATAAAAATGTAATTAAATTGATTGACCACTCCAAAAATAACAAAAGGGGCACTCCCTTTTTTTTGTCCCCCTGCTGCTGATTTTTCCAAGTCTGGCAATCAGAAACTCCTCTGATCACTGTATCCTAGCCTGCACATTGACCAGTGCTTTCGTTTCTGGTTCGCTCCATTTTATCCAGGGTGAGCCCGAATTTCTGGTAGTTATTATGAATGGGATAGGAAATCTGGCATAGCAAAGAATAAGGACTTCAGTAATATAGAAGGCAGCAGCTCTAAACCAAGCTGCTTGGTGATGGTAGACCCTTTTAGACTTCAATTGTGAAAATAGCAGTAGTTTATAATGACTGTAATGACTGTGCATGCCTGGTATTGATTCAAAATATCTGTGCTCAACACTGTGGATTACTAAGCACCCTTATGACAAAGTTTTTCCAATGTGTACTATACTGGTTGAAAATGCCTTTTTAAAGGAGGACTAATGTGAAAAAAATAGTTATTCCTACCAGGAGAAGAAAACCACAAGCCTGGTGGAAGTTTTATTCAGTTTAGGTGTATGAGTGATCCCTGCTTTCATTAATCGATGTGTATTTTAAATGGATTTAAAAAATTACACAATTTTAAAGGAGCACTATCATGAAAAAAATGAGCCAATAATAAGAATCCATATAAATATGCTGGATGGCGTGAGGAGGGGTCACTTATACATCTGGTATAAAGAAATATCCAGCCAGGTTTGTTTTTTATTTTTATTAATGGAAGGAAGAGGAAATTGGGTGGTTCTGTCACCCCCCCCCCCCCCCCACCAAACCTGGCACCCCTGGATTTTATTTCTACCATGAGAGATTAAACCACAAGCTTGGCAGGAGTTTTATTCAGTTTGGTTGTATAAGTGACCCCTCCTCTCATTAGCCAACGTGTTTATATGGGTTTTTAATATTACACAATTTCGTGATAGTGCTCCTTTAATATACACCTCCATTTAAGATATTTTCAGGACAAACAATATGTGTAATTTCATTTTATATGTATTTTTTTTGTAGGGATATTAAAGCTGGGAATATTTTACTTACTGAGCCTGGTCAGGTAAAATTAGCAGACTTTGGATCTGCTTCTGTAGCCTCACCTGCCAACTCCTTTGTGGGAACGCCATACTGGTAAGCTTTTTAAAGTGATTGTTGACTTGTGTCCTGGGGATTATAAAATAATGTTCTTTAAATTTGTTGCATGTGTTTTTGTTTTTTGGTTTTTTTTTTTACGATTAGTGAGCACAGAATTTAAGTTTATGCATGTATTGCTGTATCAGAAGATTGTTTTTTTTTTAATGAGGAAAGCAAAATTAATTTAATTGTCCAGGTGAAAAAAATCTATGCTAGCCCATTTTGTCCCCAACCCCCCCCCCCCCCCCCCCCCACAGCGCCTCTGTTTTTAATTACTGCTCCTCTGCCATTACGGCTATGGCTATTATGACCCTGCTTAGAAGTGTCCTAGATGGTGCTCCTGATGATGTGTCTAGTGAGGAGTTTAATGCACTCTCTCGTTGTGAGGTTTTTGTGACTTATGTCCTCTCTGCCTTGGATGATACCTTTTGGATGTGTGGCAGATCCTCTGCCCTTGTGGTGGCTATACGTTGCTCGGTTTGGCTGCCCAGTGGGCTGCTGACAATGCTGCCAAGAAAGCTCTCACTGGGTTTCCCTTCAAAGGACTACGCCCTGTTTGGGGACCGCCTGGACCTGTTTGCTAAGGGAAGCAGGTTACCCCAGTGCAGTTGGCAGTCTCGGCCCTTTCAGGGACAGGGCTCCTTTTCTTCCCCCTACTGTGGAGCCAGACAGGGGAGGGGGGTCTCCTTTACCGGGGCCCGAGGAGATTTCCAGGGTAGGGGCAGAGGACGTGGACGCTCTGGCTCATCCTGGGGCTCCAAGCCTAAGTCTTCTCCCAAGCCCCCTCAGGCATGAAGGGGCGCCCTCACCCTTCCGGGTCGGGGGACAGCTTCAGCATTTTGCTCACGTCTGGAGGCTTCATGTCTCAGACCATTGGATTCAGGAGGCAGTGTCCTCCGGTTACAAGATAGAGTTTGCTGCCTGGCTGCCCCCAAGATTCCTCAGATCCCAGGTCTCTCAGGACCCTATGTCAGCTCAGGCTCTAGTTCTGGCGGTGCAAAGCCTTCTGGAGCTGGGGGTCATCTGTCAGGTCCCCTTACGAGAAAGGGGCAAGGGTTTCTATTCCAACCTTTTCACCGTGCCCAAAATAGATGGGTCAGTCAGGCCCATCCTGGACTTGAAGATCCTCAACAAATTTGTCAGGTGCAGGCGCTTTCGCATGGAAACTTCATCAGTTCCCTGCGTCCAGGGGACTTCATGACCTCTGTGGACATCAAGGATGCTTACCTTCATATTCCTGTTTTTCCAGGTCATCAAAAGTTCCTCAGGTTCGCTCTGGAGGATCAGAACTACCAATTTGTGGCATTGCCCTTCGGTCTCACTTCAACTCCCAGAGTGTTCACCAAGGTGCTGGCAGGAGTGATGTCTCTGCTCAGGTCTCAGGGCATCCGCGTGCTGCCTTATCTGGATGACATTCTCATCACTTCTCAGTCCCTCCAACAGGCAGAGCTGGATACTCTGCTAGTAGTGTCCACTCTGGAGTCATTTGGCTGGGTGATCAACCATCCCAAATCTCCCCTGTCTCCCTCCTTGGTGACACCCTTCCTGGGAATGAATCTGGATACAGTTCAGGCAAGGATTTTTCTTCCTCAGCAGAAGGTGGACAGTCTGCTAGCGCAGGTTCAGTTCCTGCTATCTTGCCCTCATCCCTCCATCACGCAGGGAATGCAGCTGGTGGGCCTGATGGTGTCGTGCTTCGAGGTGGTCCCTTATGCCCATTTTCATATGAGGCCTCTGCAACTCCACCTCTTGTCAGTATGGGACAAGGATCCTGCGTCCCAGGACCACGTCCTTGTGCTGTCCCCCCTAGTCAGGCGGTCCCTCTCGTGGTGGCTGGACTCCAGGAACCTGTTAATGGGCAGATCCTTTCTGGCCCCCTGCTGGGAGACGGTCACCACGGATGCCAGTCTGACAGGTTGGGGGGGCTTCTGGAAATCCCTACAGTTCCAAGGGCGGTGGGGCCCTCAGGAGGCCCACACTCCTATCAACATTCTGGAACTGAGGGCGATCAGGATGGTTCTGGCTCACTTGACCCAACACCTTCGGGGTCGGGCTGTTCAGGTACGCTCGGACAACCAGACGGCGGTTGCCTACATCAATCATCAGGGAGGGACCCGGAGCAAGGGCGCCCTCAAGGAAGTGTCTCTGATCCTGGCCTGGGCGGAGGACAATGTTCCCTGCATATCAGCTGTGTACATTCTGGGGGTGGAGAATCTGCAGGCAGACTCTCTGAGCAGGGGGACCTCTCGCCTGGGAGAATGGTCCCTCTGCGACAGGGTGTTTCAATCTTTGTGTCACCGTTGGGCCAACCAGATGTGGATCTGTATGCGGCCTGTCACAATCACAAGCTCCCGGCCTTTGTCTCCCTGTCCCCAGGATCCTCTGGCCTTGGCCACGGATGCCCTAGCAATGTCATGGCAGGACTTTCAGCTCCTGTATGTCTTTCCTCCATTCCCCCTGTTGGGCAGGGTTCTGCACAAGATAGCTCAGGAGGGGGTGCCAGCAATCCTGGTGGCCCCCAGGTGGCCAAGAAGAGTGTGGTTCGCAGACGTGGTGCAGCTGGCAGTAGATCAGTACGCTCTGCCCAGGGTGCCAGACCTGCTCACTCAGGGTCACTTACGCCATCCCAATTTACAAACTCTGGCTTTGACGGCCTGGCTGCTGAAACCTCCATCTTGATGGAGAAGGGGCTGTCTGCCTCTTTTGTTGATACCATGATAAAGGCTAGTAAGAATTCTTCTTCTTCCATTTACTATAGGGTTTGGCGTGCCTACATCGACTGGTCGGGTGTTCTCTATTCCCAGGATCCTGGATTTCCTGCAGCATGGGTTGGAGCTGGGGCTCCAACTCGGTACACTGAAAGGTCATGTCTCTGCCCTGGCTGTTTTCTTCCAGAGGTCCTTTGCCCAGCATTCTCTGATCAGGACCTTTTTCCAGGGGGTTACTCATGTGCATCCCCACGTAAGCCTATGTTGCCTGTTTGGGATTTGAACTTGGTCTTGTCTGCCTTGCAGAGGGCTCCCTTTGAACCTGTGCAGGAGGCTGCCCTGGCCATTCTTACTCTCAAGGTTGTCTTTTTGGTGGCTATCACCTCTGTTAGGCGTGTCTCTGAGTTGATGGTGCTTTTCATCCAGCCCCCCTACTTTGAGAGACACCAGGACAAGGTGGTGTTTCGCTTCAAGCCAGATTTTCTGCCTAAGGTTGTGTCTGCCTTTCATTTGAATCAGGACATTGTTCTTCCTTCCTTGTGCCCTAATCCTAGTAATGCTAAGGAGAGGGTCTTGCATTCTTTGGATGTTGTTAGGTGTCTGAAGTACTATCTGGTGGCTACTGCACCTTTCAGAAAAACTGATGCTTTCCGCCTTACTGCTCATTCTACTCGTGCTATTGGTGCCTCTTGGGCTTTTCAGCACCGGGCTTCTGTTGAACAAGTTTGCAAGGCCGCTACTTGGTCTTCTGTTCATACTTTTTCTAAGTTTTACAAGGTTGATGTTAGGGCCTCAGCTAATGCTGCTTTTGGCCGCAAGGTTCTGCAGGCCGCAGTGGTCTGACTTGTCTGTTGCTACCTTTGGGGATCCCACCCTACTTTATGGACACTGCTATTGGATGTCCCAAGTGTAATGATTCTGATCTGGAGCAGGACGTACTGTATACTAAGAATAATACAATTCTGTGATTACTCACCTGTAGAATTGTTATTATGAGTATACAGTACGTCCTGCTCCAACCCACCCTTGGTTTTGCATTATCCTAGGATCCCCTGTTTGATTGTTATCATTGTTATAGTTACTAGTTGGTTCTGTTATCATTCTCCCTGCTTCTCTTTAACTGCTTTTCAATGCTGGGGATTTGTGGGAGGTCCCTGGTATTTGAGGGGCCGGAAGGAGCCAATTTCGCGGTCTCTGCAGTCCAGCACCATATGGGCGGAGTAATACCCAAGTGTAATGATTCTTATCTGGAGCAGGACGTACTGTATACTCAGTAATTCCTGATCTATAAGACTACAGGCACCTCAATCCAGGATGGCCAAGGCTTCAGTTTATATTATAGGGAATAAAGGAATAGAACATTTATCTGTTTGATCGAAAAAGCACTACCAGCAGAAACGTCCAGGGGCTCCACAGTAGAGACATAGTGAAGAAGATGCACTAACCCCAGCTGCATGGGTACTGGAGTGTCACTTGTTGCAGAGGTAGCTGGGGCAGATGGCATGTGTATGTGGGAGAGGCCTGGCTGTAGAGACAGAGCTTGTACATTTAAGACAATGTTCACATAAGCATTGGTCAATCTGAGTGGGTAAAGCAGGTCACCTTTATTAGAATTCCCCACTCGGGCAAGTTTGTCCTTTAGGGACTTGGAGAGCCTTAACCAAAACTGAGGTCGCAATGTGGGGTCATTCAATAAGGAATCAAAACCTCCCAACACTGGAATAGAGTACTCTATAACTGTCTTGCGCCCCTTCCCGAGGTTACATAGGATGGTTTCAACCAAAGCCAAGTAATCCTATATAATAACCATAGCAGAAGAGAAAGCCTCCACAGAGAACAATATGGAGCTATTTTGTTCCCTGCATGAGTCTGCATGAAAGGTACAAGGTTGCCAGCCAAACAGAAGTAAGCAGCTGTTCCCAAACGCCTTAAAACTGCCACGGTCATGGTGACCTGTTTTGGGAATGATATGCAAGGTTCGGAAACCAATATGTGCAGGTAGTGTGGAAACCAATTGGAGCAACGAAGCTTTCTGAAACGCAGATTGCACTACAGGAGCATGGCCTTCAAGAGGTGGATTCTTAAAGGTGTTAAGGCAAGACTTGATCTGAAGGTAAACTCCCCAAAGATAATAAACCACTTTGGACTGGAAGGTTAATTACTTCCTCAAAGGTTTTTGTACATGTGTGAATGTTTGCGCACTTTGGTTCACATGTACTCTTGTTTTGCACATGTTCCATTTTCAGTCAGTGCATGAGGGTAATAGACCTAATTGGGTCCTCCATGGAGACCCTGTCCTATATCCAGTTTTATACCACACCTCTCCACTGGAAATCGGTCTATCCAGTCTCTGGGCAAGGTCTGCAATGTAACTTCATAGGCCAAACTTGGACTGAGGTAGCTACAGCCATGTCTGTTACTTTTTTTTCTGGTCCAGTGGAAGGTCAGTGAAGTGGAAAGTCAGTGCAGTTCTCACTTAAGCAAGGTTGAACTGTGGTGAGATCATCTCTGGTTGGCCTGCTTGCTATGGAATTGTGTTGGGGTGGAGTTACAGTATGAAGAGCTAGAGAAGCATTCTTAAGTTTCCTCCAATCTTATGTTGTGTACACATTGTAACCCATTATACTTGGAGACCCATTCTGGTTGCATATCTGTCCTGATGATGTCTGCTTTGGTTACATTGACCAAGTAAGAAATGAGGCTTGATGTCTTTTTAATCTGGGTTCAGTTCTGTTTAAAACATGATAAAAGTACTGATAGGAGCTAGACTTCAAAACTTAGTTTTTTGTAAAATTCATGTAAAACTCATCTGATGTTTTTTTTTAAATGTTTTTCTTTACGTTTACTAGTACTAATTTTTTTTCAACTTTTTTTTTTTCTAAGGATGGCCCCAGAAGTTATTTTAGCAATGGACGAGGGCCAATATGAAGGCAAAGTTGATATCTGGTCTCTTGGTATTACTTGTATTGAATTAGGTGAGAAAAAATTGTGACTCATCAGACATTTGTGCAGAAGCAGTTTCTCTGAGCTGCTTTCATTATTATCTTTGTAGGAAAGTTAAAGAAACCTGTCCCCAGGAAAATTAGAAAGCCACAGTTTTACTGGCCTGTAACCAGATCTAAAGTAATGTCTTGATTCAATAAGAATTGAAAAAAAGTTCTCATGGTAGTAAAACATTAACTTGAGAAAAAAGCATGAGAATTTCACTGTTACTGTTCACAGTTACTGAATCACCAGATAAAGACAACGAAAGTCGATGCCACTTTACTATAGTGTAAATAGGAGTAAAATGTTTTCTTAGAAGTAAAAAAAAAAAGTTCCATTGACGTTCAATGTCTTCCTAGCTGGTGATTTAGCAATAGTGACAAACTCATGCTTTTTTTTTCCTCATAAATCTTTTACTACCATGAGAATTTTTTTCAACTCTTATTGAATCAAGGTCAATGTCTGAGGAGCAGACCAGAATTTTGCTAACAGGCTCCTTGTTTTCTGATAACTTCATCTTCTGAAAGGAATCTGAGCACTATGTAGTTAACTTTTACCACAGGGTGGCGTGTGTGTTTTAAATATGTTTCCTTTATCGTGCTCTTTATTCTGCCTTTCCGTATGGGGCAGGAAAAAGCAGATTTAAAAATTCTGGAGCAGGTGCCTGAAGGAATAAATAAATAGATCTCTCCTATTTGTTCGGTCTTTTCCGGATCATTTATATCAGTCTGTAGTTGTCCATTGTCTCCTGACTTCACCTAGACCCAGATCTACTGTATTTTCTATAGGAAGGTGTCAGTGTTTTACAACAATAGCGCTGCACCTCAATGGTATATATCTCTTAGTACCACCCATACATTTTGTCCCATGGGAAAGCAAAACAAAAAGAAAAGTAGCCAGTTATGACAAGGGTAAATTGCCTGCTCCCAGGGGCAGTCAGAACTGATTCCTGTACCCAAACATTTCCAGGATGTCAAAGTGCCATATGTTAATTAGTTCAGATGCAATTAACTTAATTCACATTAGGGCTGATTCAGCTCTGTAAGAGGTTTTCTCTGAGTAAAACCTTTTATATAATGATTTTTTCCTTAATGCAATTTACCGCCATTTTATCTGTGCACATTTTTAAATAACTTGCACAGCTAAAAATAATGCTGAATTGCAAGGAAAAAATAATTTAAAAAATCTCACAAAAAAGTGAGAAAACAAAATGGAATCTTATAAATTTGCACAACTAAACATGGTGCTGAATTGCACCGAGGAAAAAAATCTAGATGGCCAACTACTGCATCTAGTTTGTGGTGTAATCAATATTGGGAAAAGTACAAAAAAAACAAGCTGTTTTGGTGCACTTTGCTGGGGATGGGAGGTGACAGTATAAACTTCCCTCTTTTATTGTTTAAAATGATCATTGGGTTTTTTTTATCATTGTGATAGGTAAGGCATTCCAAAATGTTATCCCAATAAATTTGATGTGCAATAAAAAACCTTCTACAACCGCTGCGAAGAGAATCACCTGTTAACCACATGTAAAGGCCCCCTTGTTAATCTGTAGTGTTAACTTGCCATTTGATGTTCTCCCTACTATTTTTATACATGTTGGTTAGAACCACTCTTTTCCCTTTCATTTTTCCCTTCCATTTAGTCTATTGCAGAGATTCTCAACCTTTTTTCATCAAGTACCATTTTCGAAACATCTCCAGTCCATGTATGGATCGATGGCACACACATGCAACTTTTGTGACAGTTTTGTACTTATGGGCCAAACCAGGTTTGGATAAAGTTTAGATGGCATTGGGGTATAGAGCAGCCTACAACCTCGCTGAGTAGTGCCTGATAGGCTTTAAAGTACCACCAGTGTTTCTTGTACCACTATTTGGGAACCCCTGGTCTAGTGGCCTCCTTTGTGCTACAGTATCTGCAATTTGTTGTTCCTTTTCCAGCTGCTGTGTAACTCCCTGATTTAAATAGTCAATAACTTTGTTAGCTTTTACAGCAGCTTCTTTCACAGTGTGAAAAACCCAAGTACAAATTTACTCCCCGTGTCTCGCTTTCTTTTGTATGTTTGATTTACTCCTGTTTCTCCCTTCGTCCTTTAGGACGGCCACCAGGGAGAGAAGGCTCTTCCCCCTGTAGAGGAAACACAAACTGGGACAAGTTTAAAAGCCACACCCCTTCCTCCCAGCCCTCAGTATTTTGTGTTTCCTCTCCAAAGAAATGGCTGGGACTTTTTTCTTTTGTTTTCTTCCCCCAGGAGTTCCTGGGATGGGGTTTGGCAATGCCAGGCTTTACTTCCAGGATAGTTTTCCTGTGGCCCGAGGGGTCCGTTGAACCCCCTCTTTTCCCATCTGTTGCTGCTGTCAGAGGTTGCTGAGGATTCTGGCGGGCCTTGCAACGGTGTACACAGGTGGAGGAGATCCGATCACTGGTCCTGGGTGGCGGTGGTGCTGGGCACCAAAGAAGTGGTGGCCACCAGGATTTCTGGTTTCGGGTCCTCGGGTCACACTTCTGGTGAGTGTGCTCTGCTGGGAACGGGGTCCCAATCGCACCCAAAGACACATTTCCAGTGATGCTGAGGGAGGCCAGAACATGGGCCCTCCAGCCACTCCCACTTCCGGGGCAGAGGTCCCCTCTGGGATGCAAAAAACAGAAGTGGGGGCCTGGTGAACACTTAGGAACCCTCACATTAACCTGGGCTGTGGTGGTGAAGCAGGCTGTCAGGTGGGCCAGCGGAGGAGCAACAGCAGCAAGATGCCTTACAAGAAGCTGATGAGTATTATATTCCTAGTATGTCACACACCCCACTTCCAAAGATACATGACACTTGGGATACCGGCCTGTAGAGGGTGATCTTGCAGAGATGACATGGAAAAAGGAGCCCCTCCTGGTCCATAAGTACCAGCTTCCTCCCACTATTCCTCAGTGTTTTCGTCTCTGCAGTCGGCGAAGCAAGTCAGAAGATGACTCTCTCCTCCTTGCAGGTAGCCGGGGTAACTCCCGGCATTTTTTTATGTCTATTTCTGCCCGGACTTCTTTTTCTTTTAAAAGTTAAGCTATAACTATATGCCTCCCAGCTTAGGCTGCAGGCTCGGGCAATGGTAGCAGCACCTCTGGGTGCATAGGGAAGCTTGCTCCCCCCCGTGAGACCCCATACTAAGGGGTAGGCGGTGTCCGGGTTGGTGATCCCTGGCTTGGGATGCCCTGTCCCTCTTGCCCTTTCACCTATTGGTGTGGGTCCCCCCCCCCTGCAGTGTCTCTCCATGCCCCTTAGGGGGAGGAGGGGGGAGGGGTGGCCTTTCTCCCATAATAAAGCTAAAAAACACATGGGAAAAGTGTGTGTGTGTCTGTGTGTGTGTTTTAGCACTGTTCAACAGCACAAGTATCGCAGGAAGCTCAGCTTGTGGCAAGTCTTTGCTTTTAAAATAGATGATGTAATCTTCAAATTCGGCCATTGTTGATTTTCAGCTGTGATTAAGGAGAGGGCAGGGCCTGGAACTCAGCTAGATTGGCTTCACTGGTGTTTTTTTCTGGCCCGTCCTCTCCTTCCTGGCTCTCCCTCCTGTCTTTCCTTAGGACACGTGAGTGTTTGCCACTTGTGTTCATATATTCTTATGTATATATTTACTCTGTGATTCACTCAATGGTATTTTTCAGTAGCTAGCTCCAGCTCTGTCTAGAGAGACAACACTTAGATTGCACAGGCTGGAGTTTCTTTGTAAACACTCCCCTGTGCTGAGGTGCCTCACCTACGCTTGTGTGCAAGCCTAACTGCTGCTAAAGCCTTTACTTGTGGCTGGAGCAGCTGGCCTGTTGTCCAGCCTTCTTTGGAGCCTTGACTCTGGATATGCTGGGTTTTGACTACTGATGAAAATCTGTCTTATAGATACACAGATATATGTATTGGTTTTGAGTGATGTGTATGTTTGGCTTATGTCCTCCTGCCCTTATGTTCAGGTTTTGTGTTCCACTTTAAGGTGGACCTGGATTCATGTCACCTGGCTCTATGTGTTAAAGACCAACAACATAGAAAGGTTGACGGCAGAAGGAGACCTTATGCTCCATCTAGTCTGCCCTTAAAAAGTCCTAAAGGATTAAAAAAAAAAAAAAAAAATTCCTCCCACTTGGGACTTGAAGGGGCATCCCGGGTAGCTTTAACAGCGTAATTCCCTCTGGTCATTGCGACTACCTTAAAGATCACCATATGGAGGCTTCCCAGGATACCGGGCTTAGGCTCCCCTTGGGGCAGTCCCGGCAGTGTGTGGATTGTGGGGGATAATGTACTTGTTTGCATACCTTGTGCTCAGCAGGCCATAACGCAGCAGTTGGGGGCCCAGGCCTCTGGGTCTGTGGCCCTGGCCTTTTCTCCTACCCCACCCCGCCTTATCCGTACCACAGATGATGTTGTCACAGTTGGGGAGTCGCAATCTGATATGTGTGCCAGATTGCTAATATTCAGAAAGTTATTTCTAGCTCTGTGGCCAGAAAGACCTCGGCTAAAAAAAAAACAAATTTTTGAAGAAAAAAAAAAAACAGATATGCTTGGCGACTATAATCTATTATAAGTATAATACTAAAGCATCATATGGAGGCATTTCAGGTTAATGGGCTTGCAATTCCCTTGGCACAGACTCGGCAATGTTTTGGATGTGGGGCAACCCTTGTTTGGGATAACGCAGTTCTTGCGTCCCTTGTGCACAATTAACCATTATGCAGCAAACTGGGGCCCAGGCTTCAGGGTCTGCGGCTACTGCCTCTTCTCCTACTCCGCCGTGTCTAAGAAGGCCTCAGCTAAAAGAAAGCATTTGACTCATGCCGTCTTGGCAAGTGAGTTGGACAATTGCGAATTGCTTGATTGGTCTGACCCTTCTCAGTTAGAAGAAGGGGAATTATATGAGGATTCAGATGTTTCTGACGAACAGCAATTTGTTGGTACTGAAAGTGAGCAGGGTGAAGAGAGTGTTGTGGTTACCCCAAAAGCTCTTGTCCAGTTATTTGAGGTTTTTTGAGGTTTTTGTTATTACTCCTCCTGAAGTAGTCCCTCTCAAGAAAGGGGAATTCTTTGGAGCCTCTAAACCTTGTTTGGAATTTCCAAATCAAAAGCATTTTGATATTATTTTTAAAGAATGGGAGAAGCCTGTGCGGCTTCATGGCATTCCCTTGGGCTGGGACAAAAAATATCCCTTTCCAGCTGATACGGTTAAACGTTGGTCATCACCTCCTGAGGTGGATGCCCCTGTACTTCCTGACTCCACTACACTCATGGATGGAGAGGATAAACGTATTGATCAAATGGCGTGCCATGCTTTTTCCAGTGTAGGCTCGGCCTTGCGGCCTGTTGGCGCTTATGTCTGTGGCTATTTGGTCTGTTGTGAGAGACCTAATGAATAACTCGGGGCTTGATCCGGCCTCTGTTGAGTACGCCGCTCTTAAGCGTTGTGAGATGTTTGCATCTTTTGTACTTTCTGCTTTAGATGATACTCTGCTCATGTGCAGCAGAACCTCTGCCTTGTTAATCGCCATTCGGCGGTCTGTATGGTTGCGGCAGTGGGCGGGGGATGTTGTAGCCAAGAAATCGCTTACAGCGCTTCCGTTCGTGAGTTTCGCATTTGGAGTCCCGGCCTCCTCCCGGATTTTTCATGTCCTGGATGCCGTCAGATCCGGCAATTGCGCAGGGACTGCGGGCAGCAGTAGCGAATCTGTTAAACATGGCTGTCATCTGCCTAGTGCCTCCGGCGGAAAGGGGTTTGGGGTTTTACTCCAACCTATTCACGGTACCCAAGAAGGACGGCTCTGTTCGGCCTATCCTAGACCTAAGGATGCTTATTTGCACATTCCTATTTTCCAGGTCACCAGAGGTTTCCCATGTTCTCGATAGAAGACCAGCATTATCAATTTGTGGCCCTGCCATTCAGCCTTACCTCGGCCCCAAGAGTCTTTACCAAGATGCTGGCAGGAGTGATGGCTATATTCAGGGTCCAGGGCATCCGCATTGTGCCTTTTCTGGACGATCTTCTTATCGCGGCCTCCTCCCTCGAACAATCAGAGTTGGACACCAGGATGGTGGTCTCTACGCTAGAGAGGTTCGGATGGGTAATAAGTTACCCCAAATCCTCTCTCTGTCCGTCCAGGGAAATTCCCTTCCTGGGCCTGATTCTGGAATGGTTCTGATTCAGGACTTGATTTGTCTATTGTTGTCCAACCCTCGTCAGTCTATCTGTCTAGGGATGAGACTAGTGGGATTGATGGTAGCTGCATTCGAGGCAGTCCGGTTTGCCCAGTTTCACATAAGGACGCATCAGCTCTTCCTCTTGGCAAAGTGGGACAGGTGCCCACTATCCTTGAATCAGACTTGTCTGTTGTCTCCCCATGTTTTGCAGTTGTGGTTAATATCGCACAACCTCCAGAAGGGCAAGTCATTTCTGACTCCGCGTTGGGAACTGGTTACCACGGATACCAGCCTGGTAGGCTGGGGGGGCTTCTGGAAGAAGCATCAGTTCCAAGGATTGTGGGGGCCTCAGGAGGCTCATTCTCCAATCTATGTATTAGAGCTTACAGGGTCTGCCAGTTTAGATTCGGTCAGACAACCGAACAGCTGTTGCAGGGAGGGACTCGCAGTTGGGGTGCCCTCCGGGAAGTGTCTCTGATCCTTCAGTGGGCAGAGATCAATGTTCCCTGCATATCACCAGTTTACATTCCGGGGATAGAGAATGTGGAGGCGGACTCCCTGAGCAGAGCATGTTCCCGCCAGGGAGAATGGTCTCTCAATCCAAGGGTCTTTCAGTTCCTCTGTCACAAGTGGGGGACTCCACGGTTGGGCCTGTTGGCTTCTCGTCACAATCACAAGCTGCCAGCTTTTGTGTCTCTATCCCAGGATCCTCTGGCAGTGGCAGCGGATGTCATGTCTCTGGCCTGGAAGGATCTGGAGTTCCTATATGTTTCCCCCATTCTCCATGATCAGCGAAGATGGTGCGCAAGTTAGCACTGGAGGAGGCGCCAGCAATTCTGGTGGCGCCAAGGTGGCCAAGACGTCTGTGGTACACAGACGTCGCAAGGCTGGCAGTGGATCGGTTCCATCTGCCTCTTCTTCCAGATCTCATCACTCAGGGACAACTTTGTTACCCCAATTTACAAACGCCAGCTTTGACGGCATGGCTGCTGAAGTCTCCATCTTGAAAGAAGAAGGTCTTTCTGACGCGGTCATTCAAACTCTTATTAGAGCTAGGAAGAAGTCTTCCTCTGTCATTTATTACAGGACTTGGAGGTCCTATATTGATTGGTGTGAATCCAGGGCTTTGCCCTGTAGAGTATTTTCTATTCCTAGAATTCTGGAATACCTGCAACAAGGTCTGGATATGGGATTCCAGATTAGTACTTTGAAAGGGCAAGTCTCTGCCTTGGCTATTTTCTTTCAAGGGTCGTTCGCTCTTCATCCTTTGGTTAAGACCTTTTTCCAAGGAGTCGCGCATGTGCGGCCTCCCAGAAAACCTATACTTTCTGTTTGGGACCTTAACCTGGTGCTTTCAGCTATGCAGGCCGCTCCCTTTGAGCCTTTGCAGGATATTCCTCTTCCTATTCTTACTCAGAAGGTTGCCTTTTTGGTTGCTATTACTTCTGTCCGCCGAGTTTCTGAACTGGCGGCTTTGTCTATTCTAGGCCCTTATTTTGAGAGGCATCAAGATAAGGTTGTTTTCAGTTTTAAACCGGATTTCCTTCCTAAGGTGGTGTCTGCTTTCCACCTAAATCAGGACATAGTTCTTCCTTCCTTGTGTCCTAAACCTGGTAACGAAAAGGAAAGGGTCAGGGTCTTACATTCTTTGGATGTAGTTCGTTGTGTTAAAGTGGACCAACACCCAGGATTTTGACTATCCTGGGTCTTGGTCCACTTCGGTGGGGCACCCCCGATCGGGGTGCCCCGCTGTGTGAAACCCCCCCTAACCCCCCGAAAAACTCACCTCTCCCCGCTCCCAGCGCCGACGTACAAGCGAGGATCAGGAACGTCTAAGCGGCAGCCGCCGCCGCCGCCTCCCTCGCGTCACTTTCGGCGCGCGCGCGCCCCCGCCGGCCATTCGCAGACGGCCGGCGCGGGCACGCGCGCGCCTACAGGAGCGCGAGGGAGGCGGCGGCGGCCGGCCGCCGCCGAAGATAAGGTAAGGAGTTTGGGGTGTTTGGGGGGGTTTCACCCCGCGGGACATCCCGATCTCGGATGTCCCGCGGGGTGGGGGGTGATCGGCCCGGGAATCTTATAGATTCCCGGGCCGATCACCCGTGGGTGTTGGTCCACTTTAAGTATTATTTAGTTACTACCTCGGCCTTCCGCAAGACGGATGCCTTTTTTGTTGTGCCTTCTGGGCCCAAGAAGGGTTTTGCTCCTGCCAAATCTTCCCTTAGTAGGTGGATACGTCAGGCCATCATTGGGGTCTATATGGCTAAGGGGAAGGTTCCTCCTTTTTCGTGTCACCGCTCATTCTACTCGTGCTATTGGAGCCTCTTGGGCTTTTCAGCACCAGGCTTCTGTTGAACAAGTTTGCAAGGCTGCAACTTTGTCTTCTGTGCATACTTTTTCTAAGTTTTACAAGGTTGATGTGCGGGTCTTAGCGGATGCTGCTTTTGGCCGCAAAATTCTGCAAGCTGCAGTAATTTAAGTTATGCATTATTCCTTGGGGATCCCCACCCATTATAGATACTGCTATTGGATGTCCCAAGTGTCATGTATCTTTGGAAAGTGGGGTGTGTGACATACTAGGAATAATACCATTTTGTGAGTACTCACCTGTAAAATGGTTATTACGAGTATGTCACACACCCCACTTTCCCCACCCTTTTTGTTCTAGGGATCCTTTATATGGTAATTATTATTGAATATAATTGGCTCTTCCTGGTTCTCACTGCTTTTTAATAAAACTGAGGAATAGTGGGAGGAACCCGGTACTTATGGACCAGGAGGGGCTCCTTTTTCCATGTCATCTCTGCAAGATCGCCCTCTACAGGCCGGTATCCCAAGTGTCATGTATGGTGTGTGACATACTCGTAATAACCATTTTACAGGTGAGTACACACAAAATGGTATTTTCTACATTCTTATGAGCCTCATTTGTTTTTGATAGTTCACAGCACTTTCTGCATGGTATTTTTAATCCCAAAGCTAAGGAGAAAGAAAAGGAGATAGGCCCCAGACTTAAGGGCAAGTATTCTAAACTTGCTAGGTTTTGTCTAAGCCACGGTCAAGGCTTCAGTCCTAGTTAATTCAACCAAACTATGCGGATTACAGTCCAAATTTGGTCTGTAATCTCCCAACATTTTCCGAAAATCCTTGATCCTGACACAGAGCCTCAGGTTGGGGGGAGGTTAACCTTCTTTTTGGTTGCCTGGCAGTCCATAACTTCGAATCCTTTTTTATTGATAATGACATCTCAGGGGTACCAACTGGAACTCCAGACCTCCACAGAGATTTCAGATCATGAGGTTGCCACGCTACCCCAGGAAGAGGGTGGCTTTTCCAAAAGTTATCCAAAAGTTATTTCACAAAGAAGTAATAGAGACAGTTCCCTGTGTCAGTCAGGGCAGACCCTCTGCCCTGACTGACACAGGGAACTGTCTCTATTACTTCACACGTGTTTCTGGTTCAAAAGCCTCTGGCGCATTCAGAATGATACTCATCTAAAGGCCCCAAATCACTTTATTGTCTAAAAAGATTCAGGATGGAATCAATATTCACGATAAGAAACTCGCTCAAGCGGGTAAATATCGACCTTCAAGATGCTTATTTACACATACTCAGGTACACATACACAGGTTTCTAAGGTTTGCAATCCACCTAGATTCAGAAGTCCTGCACTTTCAGTACAGGGCCTTGCTTTTTGGAATCTCCTCGGCTCCTGGGTTATTAATAAAGATACTGGCAGATGAGTGTTCTGAGGAGCCAGGGGATTTCAATTTTTCCTTATCTAGACCATCTCCTGGTAACGGGGATCATTGAGGCCTCTCCTTTTCAGAGTCTTTCCATGATTTTAGAGCTACTGCACCGGTTAGGTTGGATTGTAAACATAGAGAAATCCACTGTAGTTCCCTCCAGGGAATGCAGGTTCCTCTGTTTCTACCTAGACAGTGTAGAACAGAAAATCTTTTTACCACCAGACAAGCAGCAGAGGTTTACCAACCGCTTCGCTGTAGGAAATCGTGAAGGTACTGGGCCTCATGACTTTGGCAATCCCAGCCGTGACATGGGCACAGCTGCACTCCAGACCCCTTCAGTCTTTCCTGCTGCAGACCTGGGATCGCGATCCAGAGTCCTTGGACTACCGGGTAATAATTCCTGAGTTTATCAAAAACGGTATGCTCTGGCACAAAGCACACCAGAATTCGGGGCACTACTCTCTTCTCTGTAGTGAATTATGGGACTGGATGCCAGGGAACAATGCGGAGACAGGATGGAATATGAAACCCCAAAGAGATGGCCTAAGACCACCAGGCCCTCCCCGATCTATGCCTTTCTCCTCGTTCTCTGGTCCATTCCCCCCTCCTTTTTTTTCTACGCGAATGTCAAATTGTTGAGCTGATTGTTTACAATAGGGAGCGCATGCTGCTGCATCCCCAGTGGCATGTGCATGCTCCCACCCCAGCCATTCAGATTTGCTGGAATGGGATTCGGTATGCTTCTGGGTATGTGGGGGATGTGGCAGCACACCCCCCCCCCCCCCCTTCCTTGAAGGCAATCAAAGCCCTTTGCCGAAGGATGCAAATGCGGCAGAGGGGCATCAAGTAAATCCCAGGAAAGTCAAATTCTTGGATTTTGTTCTGCTTTAAGTCCTTGGCCTGCATAGAACGTATGTCAGATATTAGATCTTGATTGGTAGGGATCTGAAGTACATTTTGTAAAGTACAAAGTACATTTGTGAAAAGACAGTCCATGCAATGGAAATAATAAGACCGCAAGGAACTCACTTCAGAACTGCCCCATGTGTTTGCCCCCATATCCTGTACTTTCTGCTCTGCAGATGCTGTAGCAATTCTTCACATTTTGGCCCTTTTTTACATCCCATTTTTTTATGACCACCTCTGTGAGGGACAGGGGTGGCCACCCAACCACATTTGTAGGCCGTCATAAAGAAAAGGAATTAAATAGAAAAGAGGGGCAGACTTTGGAGCCTGCTAGAGCACCTACAGCACACTGCAGCAAATGGGAGAGGCGCTTGAGACTAGATGTAGGTATACTTCTTGCTTTCGTATTATTTCCATTAATATTGCCATGGCCTGGACTGGCCCTTTCCTGGTAGCACCCCGGTTTGAACGCCCTGCTGTTTGAAACCTTGCCGTTCGCCCAGTAAATTCACCTCTCCTTGGTCCAACGGTGCATGCGCAGCCTCTCATCCAATCTGCTTCTCTTGGCCATCCATATTAATGCGCGGCTGGAGAAGCTAAATGGAATCCTAGCCGCAAACATCTGCGGTGCGAGGCATCACTCGCATCCATTCAGTTAAGGCTGGTGTGACGGCACACAACCAGAAAGGAATACAAGTGATGCCGCCACCAGGTGCACATGTGCCATGGCCTTGTGGTAAAGGTAAAAATAGTGGGCAAACTGTGAGTTTCACACAGTGGGACATCCAAGTTCAGGATGCCCCGGGGACAGGGAATCAGATGGTTTTAGTCCTCTTTAAGATACTTAAAATTAGACCTAATGATGATCATACGAATGTCATCTGAATTCTTATTGTGCTCCTTACCTCTCGCCTCTTTATCATTTGTGGCAAGGGCAGTTTATAAACATGATCGTTCTAATCCAAACAGACCAACACCTTAATCACATCTGCAGTAACTTCACTTTCCTTGTCTAAACAGTGGGTGACTTGTAGTATATTTTACCCGAATTTGCAGCAAGCCTGAGCCAATACTTACATTATGAGTAGGTGCTAACTTTTTATTTCCAAAAATGTGAATGTTTACCAAGGATAATGGTTCACAATTAGACCAGGTTATATAATCGATGTTTAGGTTTTGAGGTCGTGCTCATTGCTTTAAAGAATCCGTATTCTGTTTTTACCCTGACATATTGGGGTTGATTCAGAGCCTGGTTAGAAAACACTTCTTTTTTTATATATTTTTTTTTTTTAGGAGAGAAAATTTCCATTCACTTTCATTGTCTACGTTGGGGCTGAGTCAGAGCCAGGTGCAAATGTACTACTGGTAGACAATGAACATGAATGGCATTTTCTCACCAGGCTCTGAATCGCCCCCATTGTTCTGAATGCTGCCACCAAAAGCAGTGTAAAAGTATTTCTTATCATTTGATGCAAAAGAAAAATCATCTGGCTCTGGTCATTTTGTTTAAAGTTCATTTGCCATTGTTTCCTGCCATCTACATTCTTTCTTGATCTACTCGAGAAGTTTCAGCGTATCCAGCAGCAGCTTTTCATTAGCTTCTTCCATAGTGTTGTATGGAGCTACTTCAGAGCATGTGGCGACCATTTTGAAATTATTTCTTGAGAGCACACAATGAGTAGTCTTCAATTCGTAAGCCTTTTGTGCTGCTGGTCCCCCACCCCCAACCCCACCCCCACCCCAAGTGATCCTTAGTTGAGTACTTTTGCTCCCGTATGTGTTCCGACAGATTAGGTCGAGCACAGATGTGGCTGCTATGGCCCCAAATGTACTGTGCAAATTCGGTCTTCCTAAAGAAGTACAACTTGAGGAAAAGTTGTCAAAGATCTGTGTAAACCTGATGTTTGTGCAGTTCATATGGGGCTTAGTGCCTTTTTGGGTCATAGGTTACCATTCACCCTAAAGCCACACCCTATATGTAAAAGCTTCATTAGGTTAGGGAAATGTCAATGGCTTCACGTGTTTGGACAGCGTAAAGCTTTCATGGAATGGCTTCCCTAGAATGACCTAGGAGATTAAAATAATTGGATTAGTTAGTATGACCACGCTAAAGAGCTCTTCTTTCTACAAGCAACAGCTTTCTAGAGGCACATGTCTCTGGCTCCGCTCTTATTCCTCTGCTCAAGCCTTTTTTTTATTTTTACAGCTGAACGGAAGCCTCCTTTATTTAATATGAACGCGATGAGTGCCTTATATCACATAGCCCAGAATGAGTCCCCTACACTACAGTCTAATGAATGGTAAGTGCAGGATGCCTTACATTTTGATTTTGGAAATATTTGTAGCGCAGTTATGATTGAAGCATTTTGTTCAAGTAACTTACAAGTAACTTATTTAACAGAACATTAAACACATTTAGTGAAAAAAAACAACAAAAAGAATACACGCGCTTATAGTTTGGTTTTGAGGTCTAAAGAATTTTTCAGACCTAGATTTTTTTTCTTTTCATTTTTTATTACTGATGCTTAACTAGTTACACATTTCTTGAATATGGTCCTAAACACTTTTACATTTTTAAATTGAAGAAGAAATATCAAGGTTTACAGGTTCAGCTTGTGATTTTTCTTCTGAAAATGGGCGTGGTCTTTGGCTCTGTGATGCTGCATAATAATCAGCTCTCTGCACTGACAGCAATGTGGTGAATCTGGAGGAGGAAGGAGAGACCAGCAATGCTCTCCCGCTCTGCTGAGCTGATTGGCGGGCAGGATGAAAAAGTGAATGTCATTGGCTGAACCTGTAAACCCCGATATCTTTTGCTGCAATTTAAAAACGGAAAACAGTTTAGAAAAGTGCTAGTTGTAGCCGACGCAATGGTGTAACGATTACCTTTGCCTGAGGCATCACTGCAGGCAAAGGTAACCTATCATCAGGATATTTACTGTCCTGGTGATAGGTCCTTGCTGCTCTGTCAAAACTCACCTTTCCAACAGTGCTGTATGCTTTGCAAATTAATGGACCACAAGCAGCTCTGTTTACAGACAGAGCACAGCATAGAGAAAGGGGAGCAGCCATATCCCCAGTCTCCCTACTGTCTTTGACACGCTCCCGTCTCCAGCTTATTGGAATGGCTGGGCCCAAGGCCGTACCTTAGCCATGTGATGCCGGGGATGCGGTTGCGGCCTGCTAATGCAAATCAGGAAGCCCCAGGGATAAGTAAACGTTCGCCCCTCAGTCTTTTGAACTCCAGGGCCAGACAGTAGGGTGATGGGTCCAGTATAAAAGCATTGTTGATATTCTCAGTACTTTTTGGTGTATTAGACTTCTTGTTAGATTTTTACGCAAAACACCCCCTAGCAGTAAGAAATACCAATTGAGTACCCCTCAGAGAGCGGGTCAGTTATAAATGTTATGTAGGCCTCATAGTTTTATATTTTCTGTATACAGGGGCGTAACTATAGTGGGTGGAAGGGGATGTGAATGCACCAGGGCCCAGGAGGTCAGGGGGCCCCATTATTGTTGCTCCTCCACCTTATTTATCAGATTTGTTCCTACTTGGAATCCTTTACAGAAAGAAAGCACCACTTGTCTTTGCTGTTTCAGTGTAATTATCTCATTTGCGTCCAGTTGAGTTAAGACAGAAAATGTATATTGTATGAGCTCTGACAGGGCCCCGTTTAATGTTGGCACCTGGGCCCCAACACATTTAGTTACGCCACTGTCTGTATAATATGTTGATTCGGGCTTTAAACACAAAACCCATTTTACTCTGATACCCAGGTGTATATTCATTGATGGATAATTTTTTTACATTATGTGCTAAAATGTGAGGTCTGCCTAAATTTGCTTACTCCAGATGCCATATTCTTTCTATGCTTTGTGCTGGTCATTTTACAACATTTTAAAATATTCACAATTGTGTTTCCTGTCAGGTCGGACTCCTTCCGAGGCTTTGTGGACTTCTGCTTGCAGAAAATACCTCAGGAAAGACCAACATCGGCTGAGCTCCTTCGGGTAATATGTTTGTGCTTCTTTTCATATGGTTCATATGTGGTTAATGCATCTTTTCAAGCAATCAGTCCTATAGCGGGATAAACTCTCCTTTACCGACAGCTTCCGTGTAGCTGGTTGAGTGCGGGAACTCAAATCGAAAATCAGGGGTGTGGCCAGGTCTACACCATTTGGCAACCTTGAGATTGCTCCGCTTTAATCCTCACTGATAAATGCATGCAACCCTTAATATTAAAATACTAGTTTAATGCTTCGCTCCAGTCACTGAAACAAAGAGGAATTTTGACATATTTTCTGCCTCCAGCACTCTACACAATGGGGATATTTTGAGTTTTCCAAGAAAATGCCTTTTAAAGCACCCCTGCTGTTCATGTGATAGTCTGGATGGAGCAGACATGCTCAGACCTCCCAAATCTTAGCTCCCCTCTACTAAACTTAAAGCAGACCAAAACCCCCAAAAACAACTCGGTCTATTTTGCTCCCCCACATTTTTATGTTTTCTGCCCTCAGTGCTGCTTGGTATTCCTGTTAGTGTTTTCCATTTTCATCTTCCCCATGCCATTGTATGCCATTGATTTCTTACAGGATACCATTGTTCTAAACTAGCTATTTAAGCCACCTCCTCCCCCCTCTTTGCAATTTCATGCTAGGAGCAATTAGTGGCTATTAAAAATAGTGCTCAAAAGAAGATGAGAGCCAAAAAAAGATTGAATTTCCCCCCAATTTTTTCTTTGTAGCCAAAATAATTTGAGTATTTTTCTCCAATTCATTATCAGAACACTAAGGGGAGTTGATACATGGGTTTTTGTTTGGAAATGTAACCTTCCATTGTACGTTATTGGTCCACTTTAAAGTGGACCAACACCCAGGATTTTGACTATCCTGGATATTGGTCCACTTCCGCGGGGCAACCCGATCATGGGTGCCCCGCTGTGGGAACCCCCCCAGAAAGCCCCAAAAACTCACCTGACCCCGTTCCCACGTGACTCGCTCGTCCAATCGCCACCACCGGACAAGGAGAGGCAGCTCCGAACAAGCTGAGCGTGGGCGCGCCGCCGGAACGAGGATCAGGTAGGATTTTTGGGGATCTTATAGATTTCCAGGCCGATCAGGGGAGGGTGTTGCTCCACTTTAAATACTATAACATAAGTAACATTTTATAAGAGGATATACCAGAGCTTGCCGCTAAAGGAAGTCACTGTGTCCACGCCCATGTCTGTTAATATACCTGATTGCGTACCGAAAAGTATGCACAAGGACTTTAACTTGTTATACACCTCACAGCGCACTGTTTAACTTTCATAAAGGCCCTACAAATACTGTATAGGAGAATAGGCTTGCTGTGAACAACACTTTCGACACAATATTGAGGATGAAGTGGCAAAGCAGAGTGGTCTGCCATTTGCAGCTATGAACTCCATGGGATCCTAGGACTAGATGAACACAATGCAACAGGGCATCACAATTTGATCTAGTAGCCTCTAAACAGAAAATAACTGGATCTTCCTTGAATATAGTGTCCTGATGGCGTGCCGATTACCCCTCAACACACTGTAAAAAAATGATGGGGCACTGGCACTATTCTTACAGAATATTGAACTTTAATGGGTAAGCTTTAAAATCATTTAATAAAAGTTTGTTATAAAAAACAGCATAAAAGCAGTCAAGAGTAAAGGACATGAGATAAAAAATGTATATACAGGCCTCTTACACGTCACACAAAACTGCTGTCCCTATCATAGATGCAGTATAACACATGTATTGCAGGTCCTATAACTAGACTTCTTTGTCCTTATAGCCCAATGCTGTTTACTATTGTAGATTTATATTAATGTAAAATGCAGTATAGGAAAGGGTAAGGGGACAAATGAAAAGCAAGAGTGCGGGGACAGAAGAGTTGAAGGGGATAAATAGTAGGGAAGGATTAGGGATTTGTGTGGTTGGATCAAATTATGTCCCTGTAGTTAGCTACGATTACAGCGATCTAGATCAAGCAAGAAGTTTTTTACATATGGCTCCCACACTTTAATGGATCCTAAGCTGAATGATATTGGCTAAACCCCTCTAATTTTGAGGCTGTTTCACCATATATGGAAAAGAGTGCCTTCCTTATGACAACTTCTGAAATAATTGCTGGATACGGTTTTGCACTGCCTTTGCTGTGCGAGTATAGTAGCAAACAATTTGATTTGTTCTTTTTTTTATCAGAAAGTTGATATCTCAGGTGCTATTTTTCCAGTATACATACATAAAACTGCATTCTTGTACTATTTTACCAAATATAGTAAGAATGGTTGCTGTATCTTGACTTGCCAAGTGAAAATGGTAATGTTTAAATGAGTCTTAAAACCTAGCTCCATCCAAAACTGTTGACGCCATATTAATACCATATACTGTAATAACACCCATGGATTTTCTTTTTCATTTCAAATTTGATTTAGGGACAATATTCATTTATCAGCTGTGCATGTTACAGAAAAACAATGCAAACTGTCTTTAGAATATGAGGAAATGTACTGTACAATATTATTTTCTTAACAAAATAGGTGCTTCAATATTAGTCGTTTGCAATCATTCCAACTCCTTTTTTGTTTTTTGCAATCTCTAGCTTTCTTCCCCACAGCTAATATAATAGAAGCCAGAACCAGACACTGACCAATCCTGGGGCATATGGAAGAGAGTTGATAGAATTTTAGGCATTACATAATGACTTGCTACCAAACTTTTTAATAACTGGGCATCCCAGACTTTAAGTAGATTCGCACTTTTAGACCTCAGAAACTTCTTGCGGGGAGATGTAAGTGCCATGGTAAACTCTGAAAACATTTCCCTGAATTTGGCCAGTGTATGCTTCCAGGCTGATTAATGTTCTCTCAGGGATAGTGGCAGGGATTCCGCAGACTATCTCAGACTCAGACTATGAGAAGGTATTATCAAGAGAATCCCTGTTTTGAAAAAAAAAAAAGTCTGGCCAATGAGTGAAAGACATGAGAAATAGCTTCAGTTCTCACTTTCAAAAGTATTGTCCCAGCCTCTCTGGGATAGGTTTCTGTAGATGTATTTAATTATAATGTAAAATTAACATATAACCTGCAAGATCGTTATTATGTTTGTATGAATCTTTGCTTTCGTCTGGTCCTGGGACAGAGTGAACAATTTTTAATAGACATTCTTTACTCAAATAAGTTACCTGTGACAGTAGTAAGTAGCTTTATAAATATACAGCTACATAATTATTGGGGCTTATGAGATACCCCCATAATGATCCTTCTTCAGTGTTAGGGGGTGCCAAACAGAGCAAAAGTCTATGGCCTCAATCACCAAAGGGTGCCCCGGTTTCACGGATGGAAGGTTGTTATTGCCCATGCAGTCAGGGCCTAGTGTAAAGCTCATTGATACCCATATCCATACCAAAGATGTCCCTTGTAGCAATGGTACTGGCTTAGGTTGACTTCTTCTTCTTCTGACAGCTGCTATCATGCCCCACCTCCAACTGCACAAAACCCAACCCCCCCCCCAAGAGAATACATTCAGTGATGTCACTTCCCTCGTCAGTTTTTTTGTTTCACAGCGTTTCCTGCTTTCTGCATGGGACAGACCACCTCGTACCCTTTGGGTTTTTATTAGCTATGGAGGTTCATTATACGGTTGGAATGGACTGAAATTATTCATTATCCGCGAAGTTTTGTTCCCTTCTGAGATTCAGTACCCATATTTTTCTAATGTTAAAATCTCAGTGTTCCTGGTTTCTACTTGCTGTTAGAGAACCAGCATCCATAAGCCAGAGATGTCATAGGTTCGGTTGGGCTTTTTGGAAATATTCTGGCTCTTGGGGTAGAAATGTAAAGGGTCTTTGATTATTGATTGCACAATATACAGAGAGGTTTTGGCATTGCAGTTGCATGTCTGCAGGCTTACCCTCTGACACTGTAAGCATATGGGAGTAGTCTGCGCTTTAAAAAACATTCCAGGTGCACTGAGCTGAAGGCAACACAGGATGAGAACCAGCAGCGGTGGAAGTGCGTTGGTGGAACACATAAGCAGAAAGGTGCTGTCACTGGACTCAGAGGGCAAATGTTAGGTTTTAGACCAAAGCCCCAACCATGGTTCAGACTGTTTTCTTTCCTGTCAAGTTCAAGGCTATATCTAAGAGATGTTGTGGATGTGATCATTCACCTGGATGCATCATTTATGTCAAGCATGCCTGGATAAACATAAGCCCAAGACAGAACCAGAGATTTCTATAAAGAGAGAGTTTTGTTCTACATTTCAAAGTTAATGAACCATCTACATCAGTTTCTCCTGTACCCATTTCCACACCTGTTAATACTAGTATGGGAAGAAAAGAAGGTAGAGCCAGACATAGACTCAGGCTCTAGTGATGAGCAAGCTATAAATATGGCGGTCGATGAGCTTCGAATAGATAGTTTCATTTTCCCAATAGAAGAGACGGATTGTCTTTTTAAGAATGATTTATGAAACCTTGGATATCCAGGAGAAGATCCAACCCGTGGAATCCATACATGATCCATTAGATAAGAATCTAGAACCTAAAGGTAGAGTTTTCCTGTTCATAATACAGTACATAATTGTATTAAAAGAGAGTGGGAGGACCCCAAAAGGAAATTATATTTTTCTTCAAGCTTTAAATGTAGATTCCCGTTCAATGATACTAAGGCATGAGGGAAAGTACCTAAACTATATGCTTCCTTTGCCAAAATTTCCAAAGAAACAGATTTGTCCTTTGTTGTGCCTAAAGATCCATTAGATAGATGAGTTCATTACAGATTCCCATACATGCAGAATCTCAAAAACACCTGAGGTTTGCAGTGACTCTTCACAGGAAAGTTCGCCATTTTCAATTCACATGCCTGCTCATTGGACTGGTGTATGTACCCAGACTGTTTACAAAAGTTCTATAGTGGAACTACTGGCAGCACTAAGATTGAGAGGTATTACAACAGGTGGCTTATCTGGATGACCTTCTGTTTATACGGAGAAACCAGGGACTGTTACTTTTACACATAAAAGTGACCATTTATTTAGGTGGACACAGAATTTAGAAAAATCCTTCCCAGCGCATTGCATATTTGGGCTACCTGATAGAATCAGGGACAGGAAGAAAATCGAAAGAAGCATGTTTAGATGTGAGGGCCAATCCTTTAATGTCGGTCGACAGGCAATGAAAGTCTTGAGGCTCATGACATCTGCAATACCAGCAGTGTTCTGGGCAAGACTTCATGCAAGGCTATTGCAGAGTACAATACTCCAGCAGTGGAACAGGTCGGTACAGCATTTGGACAGTTTCATTGTTATTCCAGAGAAGGTTCAGAATGCCTTACAATGGTGGTTGGAGGAGGAGAATCTTTCAGTAGAGAAAATTTGTTTTTACCCAAATCAGATTACTGTAACGTCAGATACAAGCGTCTGGGGTGCTCATACTTCCTCTTTAGCAGTTCAGGGAGAATGGAGTCTGAAGGAAATGAAAAGTTCATCCGACACCAAAGAGTTAAGAACTGTGGAAAGAGCATTTTAGGCTTGGCCACAGATGTTGGCAGGCGAAAATGTGAGAGTATTGTCGGACAATGCCACCACAATGGGCTAATCCCAAGAAGCAGGCAAGATCAGCTTCTTTAAATCAGATAGCAACAGATCTGCTACTCTGGGCAGAGAGCCTTCAAATGTGGATCATGGCCACACACTGAAATTCAAACCTGAAATTGCCAGAAAGGCAGATTACCTGAACTGAACAAAGATAGCAGATGCAAAATGGTAATTGTATCCTCAGGTGTTCAATAAGATTTTCAAGTTCGGAGACTTGCCAATTGGCCCTTTTTGCTTTGGAGAGAAACGCAAAGCTTCTGAAATATTTTTCTCTGTATCCCAGGGACAAGGCAGTGGCCATGGATGCTCTTGCTCAAAGTTGGACCTTCCCTTTATCTTACGCTTTTCCACCCCAGATAAGTCAGAACCAAAAATACTTCTCTTAATAGCACCATGATGGGCAAAGCACTGGAACCATGGCCACTACCTCTCAGGTTGGACTTACTGTCCCAAGGGAAGTAACCAGGAAAATGTACCACTAGGTCTGGAAAGTAGTTTTTGATGCATGGTGTTTAGAACATCAGGAGCAGAGTTCCCAGATCTCTCAGATTCTGGAATTTTTACTGGTTTAGATAAAGGGTTAAGTCTTGGCACATTTAAAGATGCAGGTAGTGGCCTTATCATTTTGATTTGATCAGACCATGTCATCGGATAGATTAAGAGATTCTTTGTAGCAGTAGCCAGGAAACAGCCGATTAGTCAACCAGTGGTTCCCCAGTGGGATCTATCAACAGTGCTTAAATCTTTAATGTCCCATCGATTTGAACCTATTTCACAACCCTCGAACAAGGACTTAACCTTCAAGACTTTGTTACTAGTGGCTATTACGTCAGAAAGAAGTGATCTTGTAGACCTAATCTGTTGTAGATTTTCGAAGACGGACTAATTTTACTAGTAGACCAGTGCTTTCTTCCAAAAGTAATGGTAGCATCTAATTTCCACAGATCCCAGAAAATTTCTTTACTTTCATTTGGAATCAATGCAGTGTCACAGAAAAAAAAAATTTCCAGACTAGATGTAAAATGATGTTTAAAAGCTTACTTGGATTGAATTGAATTGAATCAGGCTGGAGAAAATCAGATAGCTTGTTCATGAGTTTTAATTCATTTTAGAGGTTGTCAGAAGGGAATGAAGGCTTCCAAATCAACCCTAGCAAGGTGGTTGAGAAATAGAATTCATCAAGCCTACCAGATACAAGGAGTTTCTTCGCCAACATTTATTTTTGCTTATTCTACAAGGGCTATGGCAACAACATGGGCAGAAAGCGCTGGTGCTTCTCTAGACTAGATCTGTAAAGCCACAACCTGGACGAATGCAAGAACATTTGCTAACATTACAGTTTTGATTTGATGTCCATTGAGGATCAGACCTTTGAAAGAAAGGTGCTGCAGGCTGTAGTCCCTCCCTAGGTGATTTCAGCACTTATCATATCAGTCGTGCTGTCCTGAAAGATGACTTGGCAAAATGTCTGTTGCACTTACCTGGTAACTAGATTTTCAAGACTCTTTTCAGGACCGCACAAGGTGCCCTACCCAGGTTTAAAGATGTAGGTAGATATTAAGTGTAACAGACAATCAGTAATCCCAAGTACCTATCCAATTTGCAGTGTTCTGCTTCACACTCTCCCTCCTGTGGGCTCCCACCTCCATTGCTGATCTGCTGCTGAGGAAAGCCCGATCTGTTTGAGGATCAGATATTGGAAACATTGTAAGAGGTTTGGGCATATGGTGAAGGATGTCAAAGACAGGACACATGTTGAAGTATGTCTGGAGTTGTGCACACTGGGAGGGAGGATAGTAGGGGCTTAGCAAAGCCAAAAGTTAAATATATATTTACCAAATGTGACCGTGCCGTCAGCAGCATGATTCACTGCTTAGCACGAAGCATGTCTGCAGTGGTCAGTCACGTGGTACATCCACTTTTGTCTCTCATTGTATGTGACTGAAAGCAGTGGCTCTCACAGAATCTAAACAGGGAGTGCACGGTCAGTGAAAGACTGCAGGACATGAGAATGCAGATGTTAGGGTAAGTATTTTTTTTGTTTGTCTTTACAAACTATTTAAAATTACTATTTGATTTTAATGGTTTCACTTCTTAATACACACTAGTAATATTATATTGATGTTTTTAATAGACTCCTATTACCTGGTGTCCAAAGTTAACTGTTTAACTGTGGTTTAATTTCCCATTTGTCTTTATAATGTCAGCATGATTTTGTACGAAGGGAGAGGTCAACACGGGTCCTAATAGATTTAATACAGCGGACCAAGGATGCTGTCAGGGAACTGGACAATCTGCAATACAGGAAAATGAAAAAAATCCTTTTCCAAGAATCCCGTAATGGTCCACTTAATGAGTCTCAGGAAGATGATGAGGTAGGAATTATGTTTCAGTTAATCAATGCTCGTATTTCTACTGTCTATTATTTATTTTTAATGTATTGGTTTTTACCTAATCAGACAACTCCTGCTATTATAAAAGAGGTGATCTTCCATTTTTCTCCCCATCCGTAAAAAGTAAAGGCCATCTTATCCTTCTCCTGTCCGCACTGGAGGAAGGAGAGCACACGCAGACTGGCATCTCTTCTGATTTAATGTTGCCATTCTGAAGGAGGATGATACTAAATGGAAAGCTATAGGACATAGAAGATTAGAGAGGGAGATTTACATAGTACTGCACAAATGTCTGGGAGGGTAGCTTTTTTTTTTTTTTTTTTTTTCTTTAACTTAAAGCAAAACATTTATATTGGTATAATTTACTGAGGGAATTTTGTTTTATAAAGGCCCTTTATGAGATAAAATAGTATAATATTAAAAATCGTCCTAAACATAGTAGACAAAGTTGACTAGAAAATCCCTGGCTGGTATTGACTTGTTAGGACCTTGGCCACAGGCTCAGGGATGCCAGGTCCTTACTGCACGTGAGGCCATGCTTGACATCAAGAACTCGCCATGGGTGCTGGCACTTTCTCTGAGGCTCTTGCCATCTAGGGTGCAGGATTGTCACACATGACTCTCAATACCAGAATGGCTTCCAGTCTCTTTGCAGCATGAGCAGTACCATCTGGCCATTGAGGCCTCTTTCAGAGGAGCTGCCCTCCCATGCTGCCAGCATTAGTGGACCATATCTCCAGATGTTTAGGTTCATTAATAGTTCTGTGTCATCCCAGGGGTTGCAGATCAGGACAGTTAATGGGCAAGTACCTTTTTCTTTCTAGTGGCTGCTGTGGAGAGGGGTGAGAAGAGGGGCTTGATAAAAAATATTGTTTGTTGTCTCCACAAAATACTCATATGTGGGAACTTTTGCACTGTAACCGTTCTCATCTGGGGGTACTTTAACTAGGAGATTATTCCTAGCCTTGAGTACATTTTAATGCCACAGACTGGTTCTCACCTAGAAACATGAAAGTCAGTCATGGTTGAAATATACAGTGTTACTGAGAACCAAATTGCTGCCGTGTCTGTTGTAAGCAGCTGCGCCATAGATTACTGTAAAATATGCACGATTATTAATAATTATAATAAAGATTATTAAAGAATAAAGGGTACAGATTGCAGGTTGTGCATCAGTGTCGCCCTTGTGCTGCTATCTGTTGCCTGATGGGCCCTTGTGCTACGCATACCCCCCCCCCCCCCCCCCCCCACCGTAGGCAAATCACTATTCTGGTGACATTCTTTTACAGCTGTAGGAACTTTCATGTCCCAGTCTCTGATCTGAGACCATAAAGGTAAGCTAAGAAGCTGCCATAGTATTTGCAGAAAATCCCAAGAGGAAGTGCAGGAGGTCTGCTTCTTTTAATGAATTTGGAATGGGGAGCAGGAATGCATTAGCTCATTTTCTGCTTGGCCAGGGTCATTTTTGATGGTCAGTCTGTCAACCAACTACAAGGAAGCTGATAGAATAACCTAAAGTTCCAGTTGTGTGTGATGCCTGGTACCTCTTCACCATGTTATTGTCAACGAGGAAAGGTCTCAAAGATAGAATACATCATTGCAGTTTTATCCAACAGCTCTTCCTGGAGAACGGATGGAGACCTTTCCTGAAGCAGCTGGCTGACGGACACTTGAAATTCCTGCAGAATCATTCAGTGTTGAGAACAGCACATTTGGGTTACATTTTGTTGACCAAAGTATCAAGGTCTTGGACTAGCTTCAGAAATCTCTAATGGGACCTCTCATGAGTGGCATCTGTAGATTGCATGCGGCTACTCTTAGGGACAGAAATTATTATTTTTTCCTCCCTATAAAATTGTCTATCCAGGGACACTAACCCATAGCGTTTGGGTATTTCAGTAGCCAATAGGCGGGGAGTAAAGCTAAAAGCTGTATCTTCTCTCTTGGCAGGATAAGAACCCAGCTTCCCGGTTAACTCCCAATTTTGGTATAGTCGAAGTAGTGAGACCTATGATAGGGGTTTCTCTTTTGTTGGTATACTAGGGCTGTCATTTTAATGCCGTTACTGGTTTCTCTTATTTTTGAGGCTGACCGTGTGTTAGGGATGAGGAAGTCATCCCAGACACCTAGGTTCCCAAATTGTGGGACAAAAAAACTGATGCATTGCCCTGGGAAACGGCTGGCAGAAGTAGGGCTGTTGCATGCCTGGTTCTTGCATGGCACATACCAGCCCAGTACTGGTTAGGAAGAAGTCACTGCACTGATGAGCTTGTGGTCCCCTCTTAAGAAGTACTGTGCTAAAAGGGGGGCAGTTCTTTATATAACTACATGGGTGATCGCTGATGCAGACCCAAAGAGATCCCCCCCCTTCATCCTCCAGTGTAATTCACCCCCCCCCCCCCCCAAAACCGTGGGAACTGTGTTCTGCTTAGGATTGGCTGAGTGTCAATATGTCCTGTACTATTGCCCCTATTGGCTGTCAGGAGAGGAGGCTCTCAGTCCCCTGCTATGTTTCTTGGGGGAGGGAGAAGAAGCAGCAGACACCCCCTTCCAGAGCACGTGGGAAGCCAGCGCCATTACCCCCTTTTGCACTGTGAGATGTAGGTGCAGGGAGGGTTGCAGGAGCCGGTGGGGGTTATCAGACAGGAGCAGATAAAACTTTCTGCTGATATGAGGGTGTGCTCCTGACCAGGCTGTGGCTGCAGGAGTTCCCAGGCTGGGGCAGCCAACTGCCATCCGGGCCAGAAAAACTCCCCAGCAAGTTCAATTGATTTTAAAGCCCCCATGGCTGCCGTGTGCAGGGATTTTCAGTCCCTCAATTACAATACATTGCAGTAGCACATTGAGAACAGCCACAAGTGGCCCCTAATCATCCTAGGTAAAGGTAGGACCCCTGTGGCCCACCTTTTCTGTCTAATTTTGTATGTGTTTGTTATTACAGGCCAGACCGTTCAATCAAGGGAACACAGACTAGAGCCTGGGTGTCCAGTCCACTTTAGGCAGGTAGAACCTTAGTCTGTGGAAGGATTCCTGGTCTTTTATGGCTGGCTACATTGTCTGATGGAGCTACAGTAGCAGGGCTTGTCCAGGACAGTCTGTGCGATCGCTCCTGTGACCAGACATTTACTATGTCTCGTAGGCATCAGATACATAAGGGTGGGTCCTGGCAACTCAGGTAAAATGCACTTGCACAGTCTGGCAGGTTGGAGGATGGAGCGGGGCTCATGTGAGGCCTGCTCCACTGCTATTATGCACATCCTATCCAGGAGTGCCTTCTGAGGAGGCCTCTGGATAATAAGTTACCTCCGTTAGGTAGCTCACAGGTATCCTCTGGATTGAGGGCTTCCTCTTTGAAATCAAATCCCTTCCCTACACAGGGCTTGTCCTAGGAGGTTTGAGACTATATTCGGGCCACCTTGCCTCTCTAACTATTGGGGGTAAGATAAGAAGGTGGCTAGAATTAGAGGAGGGCCTCTTTTGATTTCCCGGAAACTGAGGACAGTTTGCTTTTTGATAAGGAGATGGCACTGAAGGAGCACCAGTCTCAGACACTGAGGTGCATGCATTGCTGGATTTGCAGAGGGACGCTGTGGACGAGCTCATCCGAGTCCTCAGATGGACATTGAGCCTAAAGCAGGCGGCCATGGCTGGTGTGACGGCCAAGGAACCACATGCCTATCAAGAGGAGAAAATTAATTGGTATTCTAGTAGCCAGAGTCCCTGGACTCCAACTGTTTTTTTTGTCCCTTCAGAAAACAGGGTTGAGGTGACAGATTGCCATCTTGAAACATAATGATAGAACAAGGGGCAACAATACACAACCTGAAGCTAGTTGGAGGATGGACCAGGAGCAATGTCAGAAAATATTATTTTTCTAATTTTGAGTAGATGTTTCTGCTTCCAGCAGAAGTAGTTGGGAAATTAATAGAAAGTAAATGCTCATTCTAAGGTATTCATAACCTGGGTCAGGGAGGAGATAACTTGAGCACTTGATTGTATCTGGCGTGAACAAAGGTAGGTCTGATTTTATTTTTGGACAAGTAGGGCTTTCAAATGTTATCAGGGGTCTGTTGGATCAGCGAGTACAGTAGATCTGGTTGGCAGTCACCGGGACATGCTTTCCCAAGGGTAAGATTCCAATTCTATGTGGGTCTGTATGTGAAGTTATTCCTGTAATTGAGGTGTTTGATACTATGATGACACACCTTGCTACATACTGACATACTACTTCATGAGGTAGGGTTAAATACCCCAGAGATGAAACCATTCTGTCAAATCCTCCTGCTGCTTGAACATAACTGGATGTATCTGTCTGGCCTTTGGTTCTCTAATGCTGGCTAGCATGTTTATGCACATTTTAATAGTAGACCATATTTGCTATGGATTCCCATTTTAATGTCATTATTTTTCTACAATTAATATTATATAAAAAAATAGCAACAACTTCACACATGTAACGTGGAACTATTGCACATATCCAAAGACCCAACAAATGTTTCCAGTAGGACAAAAACAGAATACCTATTGGAGCTTGGTACTGCATGGTTGTAATAAATCTGCGTAGGTATAGATGTAAATGCAGTCTGTTTCACGGTTTGGCCACCATGTTCAAGGCACTTCCAAACACATCTTGCGAAGAATCAATAAAAACTATGTGAGATTACTTATGGGTCTGGCGTTCTGCCCAGATGTTGTATAGACTTGACCATTTAATTAGATAGTTTAGCATAGACAGTACAAGAAGTAGGCTCTGAGCAACATGTCTACCCCCTTATTTAAAGGGAGCCAATCTAAGATTGGGCAGTTAGTGGGTGATAACATTTTTGTGCGCTAGACCTTTTCGACTGCGGGTCCTTATAAAAGATAGATAAAATGCAGAGGAATATAAGAAGTAGTTCTGTGTTTTATAAACATCAATATACAAAGTATTAAAGAAGTTTCTTTGTTAAAGGGCATCTGTATGTCATTTAAAATTTCCTGCAAGATCCAAAAACCTAGATTTTATTATTGTTCGGGAGTTCAGGCTCTGGCATCCCCACGCCTCATCTATTCTGACCACCGTCTGCTTGGTGTAAAGCCAAGGTCAGAACTCTACTCGTGGTCGGTGTCACAGTGAAGAATTCTGCTCTACTCACTGTGTTTAAGGAATAATCCCAGACAATACCTTGATGTTCACCCACTTAAAACGGAACAAAACCCAGGGAGGCCTCCCTGAAATCTAAAAGATTCTAAAAAGATTTGCTCCAGCCATTCAGATAGGATTGGGTAGGAGCATTTGCGCTGCTAGCGGCCTCTCACATCTAGCCGTTTTCCAATCATGGCAAACAGCTCTGATTTGCAAAAGCCTGCACTTGCACCATTGGACCAGGAAGGGGGAGTTGTTCTGGGGGGGGGGGGGTTCCCACAGCTGGGTATTTAAAATCTGGATGCCCCCAGGGCAGGGAACAAGACCCAGGATAGCAAAATCCCCGATTTTGTTCCACTTTAAGACAGTGGGGCATAATTACAGCTTACAGTTCCAAATTACTGCTGTCTGACAGAAGCAGTCATTCTCCTGTAGTATTTATGCCTAGGCTTCAGCTATATCTAGCTTCACCGTTGGCATTAAAACAATGTTTATGTGTGTGTATTCTAAAACACATATATGTGTTCACTGATCACTCTTACTATGTATATGGGTGCACCAGCAGGTCAAACAATATCTAGGTCAGTGACCAGCACAAATATGTGGTTCTTGTGCCAGTGATACATATGCCTTTTCTGTTCCATAACATATTTTGCAAACCTACACCTGTCTTAGTGAATTTGTCCAAGGAAGAGAGTAGCTCTGATGTGACCCCCAAAATATACAATATGACTGCATACTTCAGAGAGTTGTTTTTTTTTTTTTTTCCTTTGGCGTCCCTTGTGTGAAAGCCAGGCTTCCTACTCTGATGTCCTCCTCCCCCCCCCCCCCCCCACACTTTTTTCATGCTTTATTAGCCTTGACCATTGCTGTCCTGTCTGCTACACAACAACAAAGACACCGTTTTTTTAAAGGACATCTGACAGAACAACAAGTACTTGTGCAACTAACCAAAAGAAATGTAGGCCACAAACCACTGAACATATTTTTCAGAACTACACATTTTAGTGATTTTGTCCCTGCTGTGACCCCAAATGGCTCCTCTGCACTGCGTGTACACTGCAGACAGGATCCCCTTCAATAGAAAGCACCATCTGCAGCAGTGTGTGCTGCTGGTTTCTGTCAACAGGGTATGATTCAGAGCTACACTGCACCCAAGTTTGGGGACCATGTGGCCATAATGACTATCCTGAATCCATCTGCTCCAGGCATGTTTATACGAACTGCTCCGATGGGTTAAATGTGGAGGAAAAATTCCTATGTGTGCACAAGCATACAGTGGCCATATACCCCCCGCCCCCATAAAAAAAAATGTGCAGACTCGAAGTTCAACTGTAGTAACTGTACTGCACTTATGAATTATTCTCTAGTTTTGGTCAGTCAGGCCAACATGATAATTGCATATTTTGCAAAGGGTTTAGAATATTGTTTGCTGATTGTTTAGAAGTTTGTCTTCCGGAAGTTAACTTTAAACCTGAACAACAGCCTGGCACAGTTGCAAAAGAAAGGTAGCGGCCATTTTGGAGTTTCCTCCCCCAGCATCTTAGCCATGCTGCTGCCTGGATTCAACTGACAGAACTGACAATGCACAATAACAGAAAGCCCAGCAGCACTTCCTGTTTGCAGGTGGCCTGCAAATGCATGAGCCACCATTTTGTTTGTAAAATTGACCACAGCAGGAGTTAGAAAAAGGTAAATTAATTTTTACGTGCAACAATCTAAATTGCCCTGGGGGAGGTATACATATGAGCGCTGTTTGTTGTGTTGGTCTGGTTTAAATCATTTTTGACTGTTAGTCCGCTTTATATGCCATAGGTCAAAAATGAACTGTGTATGCAAGATATCCAGCTTTTATCGAACTGCAAAACTGCTACCTTGGCCCTTCTATAATTTAAAAAAAATATATATAGAAACACATAGTTGGTGGCGTTGGCTTGTCAGAACCATGATCTTGTCAAACCTGTAATATAGAGCTATTAAATATTTGTTTGATTAGATTTAATTGTTAATACTTTTTTTATTCTGCTATTGATAATATTTGAAAATTACTCCAACATAGGACAGTGAACACAGCAACAATCTAACCACAAAGATGGACAGCCTGGGCAGCAACCATTCCTTACCAAGCATGTCGGTCAGTACGGGTAGCCAGAGCAGCAGTGTGAACAGTATGCAAGAAGTCATGGATGACATGAGCCCAGAACTCATCATGATGCCAAGCTACAGCTGCAGTTTTGACTCCACCTCTTCCTTTGTTCCAAAAAAGGTAAGTGGGGAACTTAGTGGGCAGTATAAAAATTCATTATTTGATAGAAGGTGTGGAAAGTAAGACATTGTGTAGTATTGCCGGAGGCTTATGGGTAGATGAAAGGTACCTTAATATTAATGTATATTGAAACAGCATGTGGTTAAACGTTCAAAAAGTCATGTGGCTGTGCGGCAGCAGGTGACGTACCAATAAACCCAATCAGAGGAGAAGGCGTGAATGTGTGTGTGAATGTGTTTGAATCTACTATCCAAAAACGATGAACATTTTTTTTCCTGTTCTGAGTTTATTAGTCCTCTTTAAAGGAGCACTATCGCGAAATTGTGTAATTTTCAAAATGCATACAAACACATCAGCTAATGAGAGGAGGGGTCACTTATACACACAAACTGAATAAAACTTCCGCCAAGCTTGTGCTTTATTCTCTCATGGTAGGAATAAAATCCAGGGGTTATGGATTTAGTCTATCAGGGGGTGACAGTCTGTCACCCCGGATGACCTTTTCCTTCTATTAAAATAAAGAAAACTCTCTAAATGTCGGGTGTATAAGTGACCCCTCCTCTGGCCATTCAGCATATTTATATGGATTTTTATCATTGGGCCATTTTTCGTGATAGTGCTCCTTTAAACTAAATGAGTAAATGGTGGGAGGGAGAAAGGGAATCACACAAGCGGACCCCTGGTAGCTTTCTCTTTTTAATACTTTAGCTAGCCAAAATATTTTACACCCCGTTATATTCATGACCTCACTAATCTCGGAACTGTAAATACAGGAGAACCAGTAAAAAAGGAACTAAAGTCAAGACAGCAAATGCTTACCACTTCCACGTTTATTTAATTGGCTTCAACTATGTGACTGTCAGGGAGCAATCTGGTTTGCCAAGTGGGCTTGCATATCAAACCTGAATGGTTACTGGCGCTCACATGATTGGCTGCCTTATGAGTAAATGAGGAATTTGGTGACATAAAAGGGGTCCACCTTTTTATGTACATTAGTTGCAGGAAGACAGGCAAAAGACAAAGACAAAATTATTATTTTAAACTGCAGGTGTCAATCAGGTTTGGCCTGCAATCTAAAAGACAGCAGCTTGTTTCCTAAGCGGCTGCTTTGCCACTGCCAGTATTGCTGTCCTCTGTCTGTCTTTCTAAAAGACTCCAAGACCGATTGACCCAGTGGCCGATTCCCCTGTGCAGGGGGCATCCCTGTTTTGGATACCCACACCTGTGCACACACACTTTTGGGGTGCATCCACTGGGGAAGGTAGAAGTCGTTTTTAAGTGCAGAGGTTTACTTAGGGTGGAGATCCCCTTTAAAAGTTCTGCTGGGAAGCCTGTCCCACATTGATATGCTTCCTCCCTGCACCTTCAGTGTAATGGTCACTCTCGGGACGCAGAATAATTTAAAGCACCACAGAACTCTCCCTTGCCCTGGCTCCTTAGCCGATGTAGACATCAGCAGCCGCATCTCTGGATTAAGGCACGCACCCGCGCCCCCGTCTGGGGATGTGGTCATTCCCGTTTGCTGTGCACACTGTCATTTGCTGAGCATTAATGTGCACAGCAAACTTCCCTGATTGGACAAGAGCTCCCCACATGCAACATAGAACTGGGGAAAGGTGAGTTTTTATTGGTCAATCAGGATGGGGTTTCGCAAATCAGGATGCCCCTGGGGCAAGAAACAAAACCCGGGATAGTCAAAATCCTGGGTTTTGTTCTGCTTTAAGGAATTTATCTGCTGAGAGGCAGAGGACTGCTTGTGATGAAAATGTATCCAACGCATCCCCAGACAGAGCAGGCAAATGATACTTCTCCTTCAACAGCTACTATTAATATAGAATATTTAACATATGACTTCCTTCCTTTTAATACCCCAATAGTGTCACACATTTATTTAATTTAAAGTGGAACAAAATCCTGGAATTTGACTTTCCAATGTTTTGTTTGGTTCCCCTGGGGCATCTCTAATTGGGTTGCCCCTCTGTGTGAAGCCCTCCAGATTGAAAAATGTTATACTGCTGTAGATCTGAAACTGGATCAACACCCGTTTTTTCTTTAACAGGTGTTCATCCAGCTGTCAGTTAATAACAACAAGCTTGGGGGGGGCATCCTGAATGCTGGAGCCCTCCTCGCACAAAACCCCCCTGAACGCCCATACTGCTCACCTTCATTACGAGCCAGCATCGGGAAAGGAGTCCCGCGATTAGCCGCCCGGGCGGTCACGGGGCAGGTCGTTGCGGTGGCCGGTCCTAGGACGTGGCTATAGCCCATGTGACCGCCTGGCAGCTAACTGAGCTTTGAGAACCGTGAGCTTTTTAACTTGAACACGTTAAAAAAAAAAAATCAGTAGTCATTTTGATTCAAATTTTTCCCCAAAAATCATCTACCCCTTTTTGATCAACAGCACCCTATATGGCTTATTCAGCACTGTATATATTATGTTTTTTTTCCTGTGGTGCAATTCAGCACCATATCTAGCAGTGCAATTTTTTTAAGCATTTGTAAACCTAAATATGAATTGCACAGAGGGAAAAAACTCATGAGCAAAAAGTGTTTATTAACCCTTATGGGCTATGGTAAAGCATTTGCAAAAAATTGTTCTGCATAGCCCATAGGGTGCTGTTTCCAAACTTAAGAATAAAAAATAAATCTCCTTACCTCACCTGTAAAAATGAGGGTAGGTGATATTTTTTGGGGAGGAGGGATATTAGAACAGAAATGTTTTTATAGAATTTTTTGGGTGTGTTCAAGTAAAAAAGCTCACTCGGATGTAAATTTAAGTGTACACTTCAAAGCCTGCCCAAAGGTAAACTTGCTTCACCAGATCTTGCTAGCCTATCAGGCAAACTGTATTAGACGTCAGTGTTCACATGGATGGCAGGCATACAAGGACGTAAGTGGTAAGCATTGGTTGACTTGGCTTTCCTTCCTCTTTGGATAAGCCCACTTATAGGCTATTAACAATAATATTAATAATATAATGTGTATAATATATCAATAATATTAATGTGTTTACATTGCCAAAATATGCATGTGCATATGTTTTGCACCTTTCTGTGCAGTGAGAACACACATAAGTGAAAATTGCAGTGAAAGTAATGCTGCCTTTTGAGAAAAAAACGTGCTCACTTAAATCATAAGCACCCATTTATTTTCGACCCCCAGCGCAGTAGTAGCGCCCATGGAGACCTTTCAATTTTCAAATTGCTCCCCCGGGCTAATTCGAGCCCCATGATAGGCCGCTGCTCTCACATTGACCGTAGTGCCTCTCTAGGTACAGGGCGTGCTCTAGGTATATTTGGGCCCTTGCATGTGATGACACACAGTGGAAAAGCTGCATGTATAGTGGATACTAGTATATAATATAAATATATATATCATTTTCACTTATTTACTACCCTACTATCCCATCATCTGCTTATAACTGTTTTTTACATATGGATAAAAAAGTAAAAATAGACAAAAGGATATTTTGTTTCTGTTCATTATTTTATTATACTTGCCATTTATTCTATTCTTTCTTCAATCCTTATTTTCTTGCTATCTTTGTTCATTCATCTTTTTTGTCATTCATTTTATTCTCTTTTTTTCCTTATTTTCTAGCCATGTTTGTTTCTGTTCATCCATTCTCGCTTTTTATTCCTCCTGACAATCTCTTTTTTAATTTTCATTCTTTCATCTATCTATCTATCTATCTTTTTCATCCAGCACCATTTTTCTGCCCACTTGATATTTAGTTTCTAGAATGTTTATAGTGTAGTTTATGTAATATATCAAAAGTTTGTAGTGGCGCCAGGGATCTGTAGACTTTAGTTGCCTACATTACGTTTGCAGTCCTCATGAATGCCCAAATATGACTGCACTTCCTAGTTTTGTCATTTTGGACAAATAAAGGAATTATTCACTATATTCACTAATAATAAAATAAATTTATAATATTAAAACATGGAATCGATAGGCTGGTCTGACTTTTTATAGTTGGAACATTTATACAAATTTGGTGAGGCAGAAATATCAACTGTTAATTTAGGTATATATTTCCCATAAAGTGAGATTGGGTGATGGAGGCACTCGAGACTGGCCACTAATGGAACCAGTTCCTGGCGGGCCTCTCAGGATCTCAGGCTTGCAAGGGAGGGGCATCACCAAGCTGGATCACCCCCCCCCCCCCCATAAATGAGCAGCGATCGCACATCCCCCCTGAACATTGTGGGACTGCTTAAAGGCTGTTTGGGGCCTGGATGCCCCAATTCAATTTTTGTAGTTTTAAAGATTTGCCTACTTGACAATAATAATGGTTTCTTACCTTGATCATTTTTACAAATTTCATGGGCAAACAATGCTTATTTTACCTAGTTAAAGATCCCTAGAAGGCCATGCTTGGGTATTGAAGTCTGTGTGATTGGGGGCAGGAGATGGCTGCACACTGCAATAAACCATGTCTCCTACTGGTGAGGCTGCACATGTTATCAGGTGCTTCCTGTCCCCTGTCAGACAGTGCTGTACTAGGAAAAGTATCTCCTAAATGCAGCGCTCACTTATGTTGGAGTGGGTAGATTAATTGAGTTTAGGAAAGCTGTGGACCTTGCCCCATACCTTCCAACTTTTCAGGGTGGGAAAGAGGGACCATTTTTAAATTAAGCCCCAACCCTCATTGAGGGATGGATAAGAGATAGGTTGTAACCTATATAAACAATTTGAATAAGCAAATTAAGCATTTATTGGTGCATATCTGCATGTTAAAGTGGACCAAAACCCATGGCCCAACAGCCCTGGAATCTTGATTCTCTTCCCCCCCAGGGCAACTAAAATTGGGAGGTCGCCCGGAAACTCTTCTCCTTTCGCGGTCCAACCGTGCATGTGCGAGCTGCGGCCGCACCCCCTGCTATCCCTTTAGAAGGGTGCGTGCCCGCCCCAGGCTTTAGACGAGCTCTTAGACAAAGGGGCGGGAGCGGATCCAAGCTTGCTAATGAAACGAGAGGCTACGCATGCGCTGTAGGACCAGGGAAGGATGAGTCAGATCGGGCCACCTGGGGGGTTTCACACAGTGGGGCATCCCCGATCAGGGAGTTAAGTTCTCCATTCTTTTTAGACCTTCCTGTAGTCCTGTCCCCTTGTGTTTTTTTCATCCATGATGTCCTTAAAGTGACTCTCTAGTCAAAAAAAGCAAAGCTTAGTAAATTGCTTCCCTGAACCCCCTCCTCTGGCTATCGGATGTTGTGGAATAGCATGCAGATCCTGCACTCTGGAACTGCATGGGCGCAGCCATATTGCTACATGCCCTGCTTCTGAAAACCCAGTCCAACACACAAAATTGCCAGAAAGGTGGAACAAAACCTGGAATTTTCAAAACCATGTTTTTATCTTGCTTGGGGCATCCCGATTTCGGATGCCCTGCTATATGTAACCCCCCAAATCATCCATAAAATATACCTTTCCTCGGTCACACCGCGCATTCAAAGGCCCTCATCTAGTGGGGTATGCCACTATTCCTTCAGGGACCGATGATGTCCCAAATAACATAGTCAGGGCAGACGGCTCATCATTGGATGACAGCACATGTGCAGTTGAAGGAGGGAAAGGTCCCCTGCAGTGTGCGCGCACTCCTGTCCCAGCCTTTCAGATAGACTGAGACTGGAATGAAGTCAATGAGAGGCATTTGCCGAATGACATAGTTACGACATAGGCTGTGGGGATGCGGAGCACTTTCGGGCGAGCACCCAGCATCTGCCTAGTAAGGTGAGTGAATAGTGGGGCATCCTAATGCGGATAGCTCTGGGACAGAAGAGCACAGCAGTAGGGGGGGGGGGGGGGGGTGCCATTGTGGCCCTTGTGTGCGCCACAGGATAGCGAGAAAGGAGTTTTTATTTTGATACCGAGGGATGCCCCTTGACTGGCAGTCAGGGACGTATTTGGTGTTCATGGCACCCTAGGCACTAGTTGGTGTTTGTGCCCCCTTTTTTATCTTAGGTCACGGTCCATAGAAAAAAAGTGTGTAGGGGGAATGGGTGCAATTGCATACCTCCCAAGTTTCCCTGATTTGGAGGGACTGTCCCTCTTTTGGGTCAATTTCCCCCTGCCCCTTGTTCTCAATTGTCCCTCTTTGAGGTGTAACATGCAGATCTCTATCAATAAATGATTAATTTGCCTATTCAAAGTGTTCCTATTGTTGTACCTGTTATGCCCTATATTCTTAGTATACAGTACGTCCTGCTCCAGATATAGTACTTACTATCGGGTATTACTCCACCAGATGGCGCTGGACTGAGACATCGAAAATGGGCTCCTCCCGGCCCCTCAAATACCCAGGGACCTCCCACAAATCCCCAGATTTTCTTTGCAGTCTGGACTGCGAAGGACGAGAAATGGCTCTCTCTACTCGCAGGTGAGCGGGGCTATTGGCCTGCGGCCCTGTAGGACTATTCCCACCCGTTCCATTAGTAATACGCCTCCCAACCTAGGCTGCGCTGGTCGGGTGATGGTAGGCAGCACCGCTGTTAGGTGCTTAGGAGCGCTGCTCCACCGCAATCCCCCACCAAAGGGTAGGTGGTTCAGGCTTATGGTGAGCCTCTATGGGATGCCCCTCCCGCACTATTGCCCCTTGCCCCTGCCTATCGGTGGGCCCTATTTAAGTGGCCGCTGTCATCACTCATTCTCCACGTAGCCTTTGGGGGGAAAAGGGGGGGGGGTGTCTGTGTGTATGCTATGTATTTACGTGTATTGGCCTTATTATTTATTTCATTCTGCTTTGTGTCAGCCGCCGCGCTGACTTGCTTTACTATGTCTATATTTAAAATTGCCGCCGTGCGCCTTTTTGTCACTATGTTCCACGCTTGGCGGTGGCGTTGCCTCAGGCGCCGGCGCGCTGTCATTGGCTGCTTGTCACGTGTTGGCTTTGCGCTCTTCGGGGGGGGCGGGCCTGTCTCTGGCGCGTTCCGCGTCATTGCTGTTGCCGGCCCGCCCCTCGAGGTATACCGACGCCATTTTGTCTGCTTGGTCGGCTTATGCGTGACAGACCTCTACCTACCGCGGTCCGTAAGTGCCCTCGCGGGCGGCTATATTACCACCTTTTTATTACTGTCTGCTTACGGCCCCTTTTATTATGTCTTTCAGACGGGCAAATCCATTGGCTTCTCCCGGCCCTCTATTAGTTGGTTAACTTGTGAGGCCTAGTGTAATTACTCCCACTTCCCTAGCGGGTTATTGGGGCATCCAGGGTTGCTGTATAGCGTTAATCCCTATCGGTCTATAGTGCCGCTATAATCACCATATGGAGGCATCTCAGGATAATGTGACCGGGGTTCCTTCGGGACAAGTCCGGCTGTGTGTAGCGTGTGGGGGGAATTCTCATGTTGACGCTGACAAGGCACGGGTCTGCGTACCCTGTGTTGAGCAAGTGCTTGCGCTGCAATCTGGCCTTCCAGTGGCTGACCCTGCACCTCGTTTCACTTCACCTACCCCCCCAAGATTAAATCTCACTCCTATTGAGTTGCATACAAGTGGGGATTCTCAGCCTGATGTGTCTTCTAGACTGGCTACTGTTGAGAAGTTGATTGCTAATACCTTGGCGCGTAAGGCCCCTGCTAAAAAGCGGCACTTAACGCCTAATGTCACTCTTTTCCCTATGGAAACTGAGGAGTTTTGGAATCTTTGTGGCTATACCCCTTCGGACGAAGGGGAGCTTTTCTCTGACTCAGGGTCATCTGATGAGAGGCCAAGGGGCCATGACGATTCTGGCTCTGACCCCTGGGCACCGGATGACACTGACAGATTGCTGACCCAGATTTTTGAGGTTCTGTCCATTTCTCCCCATGTTGCAGCTCCCAGGCAAAGGGGGGAGCTTTTCCATACCGCTAAGTCACATTTGGAATTTCCTGAGCAAGCATATTTCAATAACCTTGTGCTCAAGGAATGGGAGCGCCCCAGTAGACTTCCCGGCGTACCTAAAAGTTGGGATAGGAAGTATCCCTTTCCTGCTGATGTCGTGAAGTGTTGGTCATCCCCTCCCAAAGTGGATGCCCCGGTCCTAGGGCTATCTAATACCTCTTTCATGCATTCCCCCTGACTCTACTACCCTGCGGGATGCTGAGGACCGGCGCATTGACCAGCTGGCGTCCCATGCTTTTGCATGTGCGGGGGCGGCGCTACTCCCGGGCTGTGCCTCTGCCATTACCGCTGTGGCCACTAGGACCCTGATCAGAAGTATACTTGATAGTGCCCCTGATGATTTGCCTTGTGAGGTGTTTAATGCACTCTCCAGTTGTGATGTCTTTGTAAATTTTGTCCTATCTGCCTTGGATGACACCATCAGAATGTGTGCCAGGACATCTGCCCTTGTGGTGGCTATACACTGCTCGGTTTGGCTACGCCAGTGGGCTGCTGACAACGCTGCCAAGAAGGCCCTCACTGGTTTTCCCTTCAAAGGACTACGCCTGTTTGGGGACCACCTGCACCTTTTTTCTAAGGGAGGCAGGTTACCCCAGCGCAGGCGGCAGTCTCGGGCCTTTCGGGGTCAGGGCTCATTCTCCTCCCCCTACCGTGGTGCTAGACAAGGGAGGGGGGTTTCCTTTACTGGGGCCCGGGAGATTTCTGGGGTAGGGGCAGAGGACGTGGATGTCCTGGCTCCTCCTGGGGTCCCAAAGCTAAATCCTCTCCCAAGCCCCCTCAGGCATGATGGGGCGCCCTCACCCATCCAGGTGGGGGGACGGCTTCAGCCCTTCGCTCACGTCTGGAGGCTTCATGTCTCAGAACGGTGGATTCAGGAGGTAGTGTCCTCCGGTTACAAGATAGAGTTTGCTGCCTGGCCGCCCCCAAGATTCATCAGATCCTGGATTCCTCTGGACCCTGTGTTAGCTCAGGAGCTAGTGCAGGCAGTGCAAGGCCTCCTGGAGCTGGGGGTCATCTGCAAGGTCCCTTTAAGAGAAATAGGCAAGGGATTCTATTCCAACCTATTCACAGTCCCCAAAAAAGATGGTTCAGTCAGGCCCATCCTGGACTTGAAGATCCTCAACAAGTTTGTCAGGAGCAGGCGCTTTCGCTTTGGAAACTCTGCGCTCTGCCATCAGTTCCCTGCGCCCAGGGGATTTCATGACTTCTGTGGACATCAAGGATGCTTACCTTCATATTCCTGTATTTCCAGGTCATCAAAGGTTCCTCAGGTTCGCTCTGGAGGATCAACACTACCAGTTTGTGGCATTGCCCTTTGGTCTTACCTCAGCTCCCAGGTTTCAGTGCGTCCGCGTGCTGCCTTATCTGGACAACATTCTCATCACCTCCCAATCACTACATCAGGCAGAATTGAATACTCAGCTGGTGGTGTCCACCCTGGAGTCATTTGGATGGGTGGTCAACCACCCCAAGTCCTCACTGTCCCCCTTCTTGGTGACTCCATTTCTAGGAATGAATCTGGATACAGTTCAGGCAAGGATTTTCCTTCCTCAACAGAAGGTGGATGGTCTGATTGCACAGGTCCAGTTTCTGCTATCTTGTCATCATCCCTCCATCAGGCAGGGAATGCAGCTGGTGGCGTGCTTCGAGGCGGTCACTTATGCTCCGTTCCACTTGAGGCCTCTGCAACTCCACCTCTTGTCAGTGTGGGACAAGGATCCAGCGTCCCTGGACAGGGTCTGTGTGCTCTCCCCCCTGGTCAGGAGGTCCCTCTCATGGTGGATGGACTCAAGGAACCTGTTGGGGGGCAGACCCTTTCTTACCCCTTCCTGGGAGACGGTCACCACGGATGCCAGTCTGTCAGGTTGGGGGGGTTTCTGGAAGTCCCTGCGGTTCCAGGGGAGGTGGGGCCCTCAGGAGGCCCACACACCTATCAATGTCTTGGAACTGCGGGCGATCTGGTTAGTTCTGGCTCAGTTGACTACTCACCTTCGGGGCCTGCCTGTTCAGGTGCGCTCGGACAACCAGACGGCAGTTGCCTACATCAGTCATCAGGGAGGGACCCGGAGCAAGGGGGCCCTCCAGGAAGTGTCTCTGATCCTGACCTGGGCGGAGACCAATGTTCCCTGCATATCAGCTGTGTACATCCCGGGGGTGGAAAATTTCCTGGCAGACTCTGAGCAGGGGGACCTCTCGCCAGGGAGAATGGTCCCTATGCAGCAGAGTATTCCAATCTCTGTGTCACCGTTGGGGCCAACCAGATGTGGATCTGTTTTGCGTCCCGTCACAATCACAAGCTACCGACCTTTGTCTCCCTGTCCCAGAATCCTCTGGCCTTGACCACGGATGCTCTAGCAATGTCATGGCAGGACTTTCAGTTTCTGTATGTCTTCCCTCCATTCCCCCTGCTGGGCAGGGTTCTGCGCAAGATTGCTCTGGAGGGGGTGCCAGCAATTCTGGTGGCCCCCAGGTGGCCAAGATGAGTGTGGTTCTCAGACATGGTGCAGTTGGCAGTAGATTAGTACACTCTGCCCGTGGTGCCAGATCTGCTCACTCAGGGCTCACTACACCATCCCAATTTACAAACTCTGGCTTTGACTGCCTGGCTGCTGAAACCTCCATCTTGATGGAGAAGGAGCTGTCTTCCTCGGTTGTGGATACCTTGATAAAGGCTAGGAAGAAGCCTTCTTCTATTTACTTGCTTGCCTACATTGACTGGTATGAGTCTAAGTCTCTTCCCTGTCGTGTGTTCTCTATTCCCAGAATTCTGGAGTTCCTACAGCATGGGTTGGAGATGGGGCTCCAACTTAATACTATAAAAGGTCAGGTTTCTGCCCTGGCTGTTTTTTTCCAGAAGTCCTTTGCTCAGCATTCTCTGATTAGGACTTTTTTCCAGGGGGTGACTCATGTGCGTCCCCTGCGTAAGACTATGGTGCCTGTTCGGGATTTGAACTTGGTTTTGTCAGCCTTGCAGGGTGCTCCTTTTGAACATGTGCAGGATGCTACCCTGGCCATTCTTTCTCTCAAGGTTGTCTTTCTGGTGGCTATCACTTCTGTTAGGCGTGTGTCTGATTTGGCGACGCTTTCCATTCAGCCCCCCTACTATGAGAGACACCAGGACAAGGTGGTGTTTCGCTTCAAGCCAGATTTTCTGCCTAAGGTAGTGTCTGCCTTTCATTTGAATCAGGACATTGTTCTCCCTTCATTGTGCCCTAATCCTAGCAATGCTAAGGAGAGGGTCTTGCATTCTTTGGATGTGGTTAGGTGTCTGAAGTACTATCTGGTGGCTACTGCACCTTTCAGAAAGACTGATGCTCTTTTTGTGGTCCCTTCTGGTCCTAGGAAGGGTTTGGCTCCTGCCAAGTCTACTATCAGCAAATGGATCCGTCAGGCTGTGATTCAGGCCTATTCTGCTAAGGGGAAGAATCCTCCCTTCCGCCTTACTGCTCATTCTACTCGTGCTATTGGTCCTTCTTGGGCTTTTCAGCACCAGGCTTCTGTTGAACAAGATTGCAAGGCCGCTACTTGGTCTTCTGTTCATACCTTTTCAAAGTTTTACAAGGTTGATGTTAGGGCCTCAGCTCATGCTGCTTTTGGCCGCAAGGTTCTGCAGGCGGCAGTGGTATGATCTGGCTGTTACCTTTGGGGATCCCACCCTACTTTATGGACACTGCTATTGGATGTCCCGATAGTAAGTACTATATCTAGAGCAGGACGTACTGTATACTAAGAATAATACAATTCTGTGATTGCTCACCTGTAGAATTGGTATTATGAGTATACAGTACGTCCTGCTCCACCCCGACCTTTGTTTTGCATTATCTTGGATCCCCTGTATGGTGATTGTTATCATTGTTACTAGTTTGGGTTGTTTTAATTCTCCCGGCTTCTCGTTAACTGCTTTTCAATGCTGGGGATTTGTGGGAGGTCCCTGGGTATTTGAGGGGCCGGGAGGAGCCTATTTTTGATGTCTCTGCAGTCCAGCGCCATCTGGCGGAGTAATACCCGATAGTAAGTACTATATCTGGAGCAGGGCGTACTCTATACTCATAATACCAATTCTACAGGTGAGTAATCACAGAATTGTATTTTCCTATCTATCCCTCAATGAGGGGGTGTGGCCTAATTTACAAACTGTCCCTCTTTCCCACCCTGAAAAGTTGGGAGGCATGCAATGACCTAGATGCAGTGTATGTGTGTGGAGGAGGGAAAGGGCACAAAGGGGAAATGCAGAGAAGCAGGCAAGCATGTTCCAACTTTTACTGCATTCTGACATTTGGGAGTCACATGACCAAAGCAGTGGAGGAGAGATGCTCTGGCCTGTGTTCAACCCATTGCCCCCCCCTTCACACAAATACACTCTTCGTCCTTCTGTGGCTGGGGGGTGCTTGTTGGGAGGCATTAATGTTCAGGATATAAGTTGTAATTTCTTTGGTTTACTACAGTAGTAAGGGCAGTGCCCCCCCCCCTTCCAGGTTGCCATGTGCCTAGGGTTGCCTAATGGTAAATACAGCCCTGCTGGCAGTTAATCTTCTTTATGTTTTAGCTGGCGAGGGTAGGGTAATTCATTTTTTCAGATAGGGTTGTGGTGCTAGCAAGGGACTAAATGCAGTTTGTGAGGATGGGTTGGGTGCCATGCTGCAGTTTGTTGCCAGCATGACACACACACACACACACACACACACACACACACACACACACGTGTTGGCAGGGCTGTATTTACCATTAGACAACCCTAGGCAACCTGGAAGGGGGGGAGGGTGCTGCCGTTACTACTATAGTAAAGAAAAGAAATTAAAACTTGCATAGCCAGAACATTAATGCCTCCTAACAAGCACCCCCTCCCCAGCCACAGAAGGATGCAGAGTGTATTTGTGTAAAGGGGGGTGCAATCGGTGGAACCATGGTCATGGTGTGGTCATGTGACTCCTGTATATTAGAATGCAGTAAAAGATGGAACATGCTTGTCTGCTTCTCTGCATTTCGCCCTTTGTGCCCTCTAGCCCATTGCTCTCTTTCCCCCTACACACTTTTTTGTATATGATCCGTGACCTAACTAACGTAAAAGGGGGCGCAAGCAATTAAAGTGGACCAACACCCAGGGGGGGATCGGCCCGGGAATCTATAAGATTCCCGGGCCGATCAGATCCCTCCCCGCGGGGCATCCGAAATCAGGATATCCCGCGGGGTGAAACCCCCCAGGAAGGCCAGAAACCTTACCTTAACCCCGTTCCAACGCCGCATGCGCGGGCCGCGTCTCGCGCTTCCCTCTAGCAGGCCGCGCACATGCGCCGGCCATTTGTGAGGGCGCGCTTCCTGTTAGAGGGAAGCGTGAGACGCGGCCTCCAGCGCTCAGAGCCACTGTGGTTGGACGCCGCTTGTACGTGCATACCACAGCGGCTCTGAGCGCTCTGATTGGACGAGTACCCGTGTAGGAGCGTGGTGAGGTGAGTGTTTCCGGGCGTTCTGGAGGGTTTCACACAGCGGGGTGCCCCACCGAAGTGGACCAAAACCCAGGATAGTGAAAATCCTGGATGTTGGTCCACTTTAAAGTGCCTAGGGCATCATGAACACCAAATACAGCCCTGGGTGTTGGTTGGGAGTTGGGTTGCTATTGGTCCCTAGCACAGCGTGGCGGTGGATGCCACCATTTTTGGGGTGTAGCCATTTGCAGAATGCCCCCTAATAACCCCAAAAATGCTAGAGAAAATGCTAGAAGAGTGGCCCGTGTTGGGCAGCAGGAGGGGGCGGAGCCTGGGGCAAGCTGAGCCCAAAAATAGAGCTGAGTGAGAAGACAAAAGGAGGCACCTGTCTCCACACCGCGGCTCCAGAGGCGAAGACCCTCCATTATATGTATATATATATAATATATATAATGGGTGTGAGGCGGCGGGCTGTGTGTAGTATAGGAAGCTGCGGCCGGCTTCTTTCTGTGTAGCAATTTAGTGTGTGTGTGTACGTGTGGGATATAAATAAATATATCTCCCCAGATTCCCTCCCCGTCCCTCCTCCTCTGCCTCCTCCTCCGGCTGGATGGGATTGTGGAGGAGCTGCTAGAGGGAGAGCTGCCGCCGCCACTGCCTCTGCTGCCGCGCAGCCACACGGCTTTCTCCCTCCTCACACGGATCAGCTGACCCCCCCGCCATCGCTGCAATGGGCTGCCGCCCGCCCGCCACCGCCGCCATCGTGCCCCTCGCCCGGTGCTAACTGCAGGGGCCACTAAGCCTCCTCCTCCCCCGGGGCTGGACAGCGGCGGCATCCATCATTGCTTGATTTCTGGAAGGAGAGGAAAAAACAGCGAGTAGAGCGAGAGAGGAAAGGAGGAAAAAAAAGGGGGAGCATCGGGGGGACGGCGAGGAGAGAAGAAGCGGGGGGACCGAGACGAGAGCGGGGGGGAGGGAGGGTGGGGGACGTTAAACTATGCATCTCCTACAGCCGTACAGGCGAGGACGGAGGGCTGCTGCTGAGGAGAGACGAGGAGCCGGGCCGCCAGCAGCGCACTTCTCCTCCATCTTTCTCCTGCTTTTCACCCCTTCCTGCAGGATCATGCATTCATAAGGGATGAGGCGGACCACAGGGATCCCAGGCCTGAGCTGCGGCCTACCCCGTCGTCAGTGCAAAGTCAGGCACTTCATTACCGGAGCCGCGAGCGATTCGCTACAATCAAATCAGCATCTTTGGTGAGTGAGCGCCTTTAGCCTTATTGCCAAAATACATTGCCCATCCCCCCAGCATCAGCACCAGCAGCACCATCACCATCAAGCCTCCTCCTCCTCCCTGTTACCCCCCCATCGTCTTGTGCTGCACCTTTCCCTCACCTCATCCTGGTACCCTCAACCCCATCATCACCCACTCCCCCCCCCCCCCAACCACCACCTCCCTCCATAAAAAGAGATTTGCATCTCCTGGTTACCCTCCCCCGTCCCCTATCTGTCGTTCATGTTTTAATGTTTGTTGGCATAGCAACCAGGGGCTTGCAAAAGGAGGAATTCTCGCCCCTGTGCATGGAATACCAAATTCCCCCGATATTCCCTGTCTATATGTGTCATTGTCGCCATCCATCTCAATAGAAAAATATGTATCTATAGAATATAGATGTGTGTGTGTATGAGGAGAGGAGGAGGAGGAGGATGTGCTGCTGTGTGCAATCTGACAAAGAGCCCTTCTAGAAATGGCAGCAGTTTGGTGGTCATACTGCAATATTAAAGCACAAGCTGGGCAGGGAGATGTCTCGGGGAAGATGGATCTCTTTGTGTGTGTGTCGTTCCCCCTCCTTTTTTTCCCTTTTTTTTTTTTTTTTCCTTCTTCTTCTGCCCCCCCCCCCCCCCCCATGTCACCTGTGTGTACGGATGCCCTCCGTTAAACCTTTCTCTCTATGTATAGCTTGATGGGTGCTGAGTTTTCCATTGCCAGACCCTCCCTGGCTGCTGCTGCTGCTGACGGGTGGTGTATGTCTCCGCTATGGAGGAAAGCTCTGCACAAGCCATACATGTTTGTGTTGTGTTAACACACAATAATAATAACAATAATGGATTTCTTCCTGGTGGACATCTGTCGCCTTCTCGATGCCTGGGGTCAGCTGTGTTGCAATCCCAAAATGCTTGTATTTCTGGAGCTGCGATTTGCATAATCCCCCCTTTTTTTTTTTTAGATTTTCCCAGATAGATAATGGGTGTCCTTGCAAAAAAAAAAGATGGGGGGATGTGTCACACCCCTCTACCACCATATGTGTGTATAGACACACAGAGGTATTTATAGATCGATCTGGCCATGCAGAAGGCACAATTCTCTCTCTCATCACAATGAAATGGTTCTTTTGGGTTTCACGCCTTGTGTCTCATCACCGTTATTAATAAAGGGGGTCAAACCCAGATTTTTGTTAGCATCCAGAGATGCTTGTTGGCACCAGAGTATCAATTCATTTCGAGATATGTTGTTGCTGCTTATAGCAAAGGCTGGCATGTGCCATTAATCCCCCCTCCTCCCAGTAACATGGCAGCGTCTGATAATGCAGGAGAGTCGTTCACATGTACATGCAATCACAGTGCTCAGTTCTCTTCTGACATGGTGCTCTTTGCAACATCGTGGCCATCAGAGAGGAGACCCGATTTTTGTTTTCCTTTTTTTTTTTTTTTCCTATTCTCGAATACAACCAAAGTTATTATTGAATGACACCTCTGTCATCTCGATGAGCATCCAAAAAGATGGATAATTAGAGGGTTCTGCTCAGAAAGAAAGGAAAAATGCTTACTCATGTAAAAGGCAAAATTTGAGCATAGAGATGCTCCTCTAATCCCAGACTGCACATGTTCCAGAAGCCTACGAGGAGGAGTGTTGCATGTTCCCATCAGCCATTTGCATATTGTCTGTTGCATGTAACCCTCCTGTACTAAACTGAATGCAGTGCAGAAATTGTGTTTCACAGTCCAACTGGCTGTAGATTCCTGAGCAACTAGAAATTCTTTTTTATTTGGGGGGGGGGGGGGTGCAACATATACTAGCTAATCAGTCAGAAAACAAACCCATAACTTGGATGTTTTCCTCAAAATTGTACTTGAAATGCAGTATCACAAGTAGGCCACTATAACTAATGACAACCATTCCAAGAGCACTCATGTGGCCTAATGTTCATCATCATTGGAAATGGAGGTTACTCTCTCACATGCACACAGCTACCAATCAGACTGGTAATTTGTTCTCTAAACATGTCAAGTGTAAAAAGGGGAAAAATAGTCCAGTCTGCAGGAGGAGCTGGTGGCTACAAGGGCCCATTGTATAAGAGTCAGTGGGATTTAGTGATGGTTAAATTTGGTTTGACCTGTACCATGGACATGCAACCTGTGGATTCAGACAACATGTGTAGGATTGTTACCTGTGTAACCTCCTCTGTCTGAGCACATATACTTCACCAGTGCATCTGTGTGGAGAGCTGTAAAAGCTGTTGGTGGCCCTTCAGGAGGGGGGTTGGCACATTTGCATTAAAGCATTAAAAGTTTCGCCCTTCATCCCCTGGTTGCAAAATTAAACATGCAAATGCTACTGACTAGGGGGAAGGCATCCCAACTGCACCCCCCCACCCCCCCCCCCACTGCAAGCCCAGTTTCCGAAGCTCAGGTACTCGTCTATCTCTACTCTATCCTATGTCCTCCTCCAGGACCATCATCACATTCCCCAACCATGATAGCACATCAATGTGCACCCGTACAAGGACCATGATCAGCACACCAATGGTGTCATGGGTCCTGCAACATAGACATTGTTTGGCACCTTCTATACAAATGCTCTACGATTAACAGCTATTAGCTAAACACCACCAGTTGAATTCAAATTCCATCTGCTCGGATTAGTTTGTGGGCTAAATCTAATTTGGCTACTAGCAGTAGAGAGAACTTCTGTCCTTGTTAGGAGACCTGCATCCATTGGGTGGTTGGTAATTTAGCTGGCAGGGCCGCAAAAAATACTGTATTTACACATCTCATGATGTAAAAGGCTGGCCATAATAAATCGTACTATCTATATCCACCCTTGTTCTCTGGTTCATGAAACGGCCTTATGCCGTGTTTGGCTATAGCTAGATATTGAACCAATTGTTCGTTTACACCATTTGTTTCCATTTACAATAAGGATCATGCTCAAAAGGTTCTTGTTTCAACAAGGCTGGATGCGGGTGTATAGACTTTAGTATATTATTCACTGATATTTCAGGGCCTATATCAAATTGCTGATTTTACAGATAGTTACTCCAATTCTTAGAAAGATCACACACATGGGACCTGTCCGTCAATAGTGAGTGGTAGACATATTTGCATAATGTGCATTTTACTTACCAACAGTCTAGTTATTGTGTCTGCAGTCCAGTGCCTGGTATTTGAAGCCCGCCTGTGCCGTGACTGAGTATGCCCAGATTGCAAACCATCTAGTTATGTCATATGTACATGTTACATTTGGTCCTCATTTCTAAACCCTCTTTGTGTGTGTGTATGCAGTCATCTCTTGTGTATATTCAGTTCTCCTGTGACTTTCTTGTCCTTGTAAATTCTGTTTGTTCCTTTTGTGAGGCTAAATACAGAAATGGTCTTTTGGGGTTTTAAGTGTTGGATATCTGTAGCAATTAGGAGGATGGCTTGTTGTTGACACTGGTCATGTCTCAGATTTGTTAGCAGCAGAATACATAATTTAGGCTTGGTTCACACCGGGGGCAATGCGTTTTTATTGGCGCAGTTGCCAGTGAAACGCTATCCATAGTAGACTATGGCCACTTTCACATAGGTGATCACATTTATTTTTTTACACAATCGCAAAAAGCCTTGGAATAGCAAATGAAAACTCCTGAGCCAGAAAAACAACGCTAATACCCTGGTGTGGACTGAGCCTGGAGGTAGCATAATGTTTACTTTGGGGTGGAGGAGCTGCCCTTAAATAATCCAACTTAGTTGCTGCCACCAAATATTTAATGTGGTCCAATGCCCACCCCCCCCCCCAAAATGGGTGAATAACCATATTGTGACAGGCGCAAGGAGCATCCAGATTGCTGGAGGATTCATTCCCTTGCACTGCAGTCCCCCAGCACAGAATACAGTCCTGCAATTGGCCACCACCGGTCACTTGGTCTGTGTATCCACCAGACACTGGAAAAGCGGAAGCTACTCTGGAGAACTTTCATGCATTTGATGCATTTAGGAGAACATTAATGGGGCAGTCTGGGCAATGGCCATAAGGCAGCAATGTACTCGCTTGCCTGAAGCCTGTCCCATGCACCTCTACTCCATTTCCTGCAGCACGCTATAGATGCTGTAGCAGGTCTCCAAAGTATGCCCTCCTTTAAAGTTAAACTTTCCATGACCACTCTCAAATGTGGTTGCATGAGTGGCCCCAGCTTGTCAGGCTTGCTGCGTTGGGGGACTGTACACCTCTGTGACCTCATTTGAAGCAGGTCGGTGGAAGAATGGAATTGAAAAGAGAGGCAAGCTCTGGGGACCTGCTACTGCATCTACCTCAACCTCATGCTGCAGAAAATGGAGGGAAAGGCATATGGTGCTTTAGGTGACCTCCTTGCTGTCTTTTTATTGGCACTATTGTATCTTTAAAAAGATTTTCATGGAGCTTTGAGCTTATCACAAGTTGGAACATGCTGATAAAAAGGGGAATTTAGGTTTGGCGTTAAAATGAAAAAGCAAAATTTAGATTTTTTTTTTTTTTTTTTTTTTTATAATGGACCCTTTTGTTTTAGTTTGTGCAACAGATTACCATTCTGGTAATACAATAAAATATCTTTGTACAGTTAACCACATTTAGTATACTGTGTGTAGGTTTCGTTTTTTACAAAATTTAGGCATGGGCAGTCATAACTTGTTAGCCAAACAGTTGAAACATGAAATCATAAGCCAATACCTTTTTGTAGGATAAAAGCGTCTATTTAAAGGTAGGCTTTCAAGACTAGTCCTAGTCTAGTTCAAGTCTCGTTCTCTCCCTTAAACATCTTTTTAACTTGGTATTCTAAAAAGATATCTGCCATTTTTTTCTAGCAAATAAAGGAAAGGTCAATTAAATAATGGCTTAGGATGGTAACTGTTACAGTGAAGGTGATTGCAGATGTTTAGAATTGTGTACCTGAACAGATGGTTCTGACATTTTTTCCTAGTTGGTAACTCTTTTGATGGAGTATTTAGTGCTGCTTCTTATTTTTTTTTTTTTTTATGCAATGCAGAAAGTGCTCATTGAATTCCCAGTGACGCTCTGTTATTTTGGACATAATGGCTTTGACGGGCTTGCCCTAGAATGAGGTTATTGCTTGCGAGTGTCATGGATAGTCTGAGTAATGCAAACAAATATGGCCATTGTGAGAATAATTTGCAACTATTGCGCTATTGTTTACGAAGACTCTAGAGCCAGTGGCCTCCCTCTTTGTTGGGCATCTTGATATGGGATACCCTGGTGTGTGAAACACCCAGTGTTGCTGAAAAATGAACCTTTCCATTGATCCCACGGTGCAGGCCTGGATTATGGCCGCATCTGCTGTGGCTGCTGTACGCTCCCGTGCCAGGCCTATCTGAATGGAGGGAAGCAGCTGGGGGGTTCTTGTTGCTCCCCTTCCATTCAACATTCTATTTAGGTCATATAGCATAGAATGCAAAGAAAAGCCCACTCATGTTTTGTGGGATCACTGGAGAAGTAAGGACAGCAGGTGTTCCTATGGCTTTCATACAGTGAGGCCCAAATTGGGATGCCAAGGAACAAAACCTGGAATGAGTGAAAATCACAGGTTTTTTCCCTCTTTGAAGTGCTCCTATACTCATAAAGGATGTTTATGTTCTCCCCTTCTATTCCCAGCCCAGAGCCCCAAAAAGGCGTTTCTTTTTTTTTACACTTTTTTAAGTCTTTGCCCAGGTTTCATGAAAACTTGAATTAATTAACATAGGGCTGCCATTCGCACATCATGCTGCTTTCTGTTACAACTAAATTGTCACATAATGGCAGTTAGGTTGAAGTGCTCCCCAATAAAGAGCTGTGTGCACTGTAACTGAATGTATCAGCCAGGGAGCAAAATGGCCAACATAAACTTTCTTACTTTAAGATAGTTTGTGTGCAGAGATTGTTTCTTTCTTAAACCAGACCAACACCCATTATTCAAAAAAGGGCGTTGCTCAGTCCTGGGGGGGGGCATCCCGGTTTCAGCCCCCCCCCCCCCCCCCTTGAGAGTCCCGGGAACACCCTTAATCCTACTTGTCACCTTGCTTCCCTCATTTTGCTGTGTGAATAAGTTGACCAGTAAGATCTAGGGCTTTTGCACGGGCTTGTTCAAGGTGGGCCCCTGCAAATGGGATGCCCCCAGAGCGGACCAACACCCATTTTTTGTAAAATGGTTGTTGGTCCTGTTTAATAGCTGGAATCAATTCTTTATTTTCCATTGGAGCCTAAAACAAGTGAGCATTTCAGCAGGTATTGTAGGCGAACCTTGTGCTGCAAAGATGAGTGGGCAGTTTCATATTTGCTTTATTGTACACTTCCACTTGAGCATTTACTTGGGTATGTAAACCTCTCAACATTTGTAGTTTGAAGAATCAATATCCGTTGCCTGAAATGCAAGTGATATGTATATGTGTGAATGCCATTAAAATGTCATTCTAAGGCTAAAACTTCTGTCCCGCTGATTTAGTAATCTATTCAATTATAATCAAGGCAACTTGATTTGATGTATTTTTCTTGAAGATCTTTCACTTATCACTAACTAGTAATTGAGAATGCCAGTCGGATGAGGAGTCCGTATGATTCCCATTCTCTGGGACATCTCGATTTGGGATGCCTCACAGTGTTTGAAATCACTCGAATTCCCAGTAAAACCTACCTGATCCCCGAACCCAACGGCACACGTGCTGCTCGCGGCAGCGTGCTTTGCTCCATTCGGTCCTTACCTGACGAGACCTCTAGTTTGATAATATTTAGTATAAGGCACTTTTGCAATTCGATTAGATACACTCAAATGACAGTTCAATGAATTATGCTGCGGATCCCCACAGTCTATTGTACTGTGTTTTGTAAACCTATAATATCACACAAGGCGAAACCATGTTTGAAGCTTATGTCCGTGCTAAATCCAAAGATAAGTCTCTTGTTACTTCCTAATCTCTTATCTTCCTCTATATTCTCTGTAGTATCAGCATTAGAATGAGGATGTACACACCTCTGTGGCCCGGGTCGCAATGAGCCGGGAACCGCCTGAAGTCCAGCTTTGAGATCACTGGGCAGCCCCTCCGGCTGATTGCTGCTCTCCTGGCTCTCCTCCTCGTCTGCTTCTGACGCTCCTTCCATCCCAATTGGGGTTCTCAGAAAGTTGCTAAGTGCTCGCCATCACTCGTTGCTTTTCGCACTTTTGGGGTTGTTTGTTGGTCCCCACCCACTTTCCATTTGCTCTGTGGTAAGAGTGCTGCACATCGTGCTAGATGTTTAAAACATCTCCGACCACAAGCGTGGTTAATGCTAAAGAATCATTTATTCTTCAAATAGGCTACATAACTATAAAACACACGTTTCATTAGTCCTTTGTGACGTCATCAGATAACTGACCATACATGTGTTAGTTTTATTAGATGATGACGTCACGAAGTAAAGACCAAATGTGCTTTAGTTTTATTGTTACCTAGCCTTTTTGAAGAATAAAATCTTTAGAATTAACCACGCTTGTGACATCTAGAACGGTGTGCAGCACTCTACCGCAGCACAAATTGAGAGTGGGCGGGGACCAACAAATGACCCCAGCAGCGAAAGGAGTGACAAGTGACGACGAGCACTCAGCAACTTTCTGAGAACACTGAGAGCGAGTGGCGGTGGAAGGCATCAGAAGCAGACGAGGAAGAGAGCTGCAATCAGCCGGAAGGGCTGCCCAGTGATCTCAAAGCTTGAAGACTTTATGCGGTTCTTGGTATCATTGCGACCCAGGTCGCAGCGGTAAATGTTTATATCCCCATTCTAATGCTGATACTACAGAGAATATAGAGGAAGATAAGAGATTAGGAAGTGATAAGAGACTTATCTTTGGATTTAGCACGAACCTAAATTTAATTTACAAAGCCGTGTGTGATGATATAGAGATGTTGAGTTGGCTAAGGGAAGCCGAAATGAGCCGAGCGCGCTGATTGGCTGCGTGCCTGTGCATGTGCTGTTGGATTGGTCAGGTAAGTTTTTTTTTTTTTTTTAACGGCAACCAGGTATAGTCAAAATTACTGGTTTTGGTCCATTTTGATTTAATATTAATGGGCCATTCTACCCAGCGTGGCTGTTTTCAAACTCCGCCCACCTTCCCTGCTACTCTTCCTTAGTGCTGAAGCAGGGTGAGGGGGGTTACCTTTTTACCTGTCCATCAATCCAGTGAAATCAAGTTTTAACTGTCCCGCAATCAAGTGAATAGGCGAATAGAGGTGCGCACAGGAGCGGGGATTGTTCTGTATGAGCGGCCTCAGATCATGGTGCAGGATTGCGGGACTGGTGAGTGTTTTTTATATGTGACCACCCCGCCCGGCTTCAACACTAGAGGGGCTTGGAAAATGGCCATGTTGGGCGGACTGGCCCTTTAAAGATATATAGTATCTCACAAAAGTGAGCACACCTTTGCATTTTTGTTAATTTGTTATTCTACCTTTTCATGGGACAACAATGAAGATATGACACTTTGATACGATGAAAATTAGTTGGTGCACAGCTTGTATAACATATTTGGCGTGCCCTCAAAATAAATCAACATACAGCCATTGCTATTTAAACAGCAGTGAGGAAATCCAGTTCCTTCCCAATTAAGACTTTGCATTTTACTAACTTCATCCAAAAGTGCATATGCAAGGAACTTAGGTCCTCAATCCCGTGTGTGGGGACCCAGTTACGCGTCTCAGGCTGGTCAGCCCTTAAGTCATATGACATGGTATGTTCACGAGCTGAATGCCTAAAACGCATAACCGGGTCCCTGCACACAGGATTTAGGACCTGTGTCTTTTACGCATGCTCTTTCTTATTTTAAAAACACTGGTAAATGCTACGTTTTAATTGTGGAGCTGGATTTTCTCATTACTGAATCTTTGCTATTAGGCTGGCCGGTTGGCCCTTTTTTCTTGCTTTTGGACGGAACGGTGGTTTTGCATTAAAGAGGAACATTATACCCCATGGGGAGTTCACATAAACTCTCAAAACTTCTACCCCCCACCCCCTATCGGTACCGGTCCGTCATTTCTCAGCGCTATCAGCTGGGCAGCGCCATCCTGTTGTGCCTTGACCTCCCAGCAGGCACTGCGTCCACCTCCGTCCCTCGCCCCTGCACAGCTTGTTGCTCATCTCTGCAATGAAAGTATTCTCCAAACGCTGCTAAGGTTGGCCAGCGGAGTGGAGCTAAACGAGATGGCTGCTACTGACAGTGTGGCTAATTCCCCCATGCTGTCGATCATGGACGCCTAAGGCAGCGGGGGAGGGCACACAAGAGGAGGATAAACAGGATGGTGGCGTTCCACACAGCGCAATCATCCAAAAGGTCACCAGAGGTCTGTTGTTCCTCTTTAATGTCCATCAACAAAATTGAGTACATGGTGTGGCCACTATTGTTTTCCAGCACTGCCTTAACTCTTGAGCATAGAGTTGACTAGAACTTCACGTGTTTCCACTGGAATTCTCTTCAACTCCTTCATGACGACATCGCAGAGCTGGTGGATGTTTAAGACTTTGTGCTTAGCCAGACCCTCAGTTTCTTTAGGACGGAAGTGGTCTTTGGAGGTGTGTTTGAGGTTGTTGTTTTGGAATTCAGAGGGAGGGAATTGTGCTCTGCTTCATTATGTGACAGTGAATGTTGGTGTGGTTAAGGCATTGAACTGTAGTTCCCAAAGCTGGCAGCACACATGCAGCCCCGAACCATGACACTCCCACCTCCATGCTTGACTGTAGGCAAGACAAACTTTTCTTTGTACTCCTCACCTGGTTGCTCTCGACACACTTGACACCATCTGAACCAAATACAGTTATCTTGGTCTCATCAGACCACAGGACATTGTTTCAGTAATACATGACCTTAGCCTGCTTGTTTTCAGCAAACTGTTTGTGGGCTTTTTTGTGCATCATCTTTAGAAGAGGCTGCTTCCTTCTGAGACAATAGTTATGATAGCACGGAAGTCTTTTTTTGAAAAAAAAAAACTTCTGGATATGACACTGAGCTTATGCACTCAACTTTTTGGTTTACCAGGATGGGTCCTATTTTGAGTGGAACCTTTCTTGTTACTGCTGTATGGTTATGGCCACTGTGCCGCCAAGTCACCCTGAAGCCTGTGAACATCTTCAATAGACTGCACTGTTACAACTGGGGACCATTCAGAGTAGGTATCATTAACTGCAACTCTCTGCACTCAATCCTTCAGCCAGTTTTCAGTCTACTCACAAACTGTTTTTTCTAACCACAAATACCTCAATTTCCCAAAAAGCATCACGTTGGTGTGGGAAAACCCATAGAACACCTGTCTATGGATTTAGAGTTCTACTTTGTCTATATAGTGTGTATTCCATTTGTCTCTACATGTAATCCCAAACTGACAGCAGATCTTTGAGGGGGCCCATAGCAACCCTGTTTTTGCAGGTAATGCTGGTATGTGTTTGGGTTCACTGTCCTGCTGCAGAATACAGTTGGGACTGATTCAATGCCCTTGTGGTATTGAAGGGTGGATAATAATCAACCTGTACATCTTGGCACTAAGGGTTTCATCACTTTAGATTAAATTGCCAAATTAATTTATGTAAAAGCATCTCCAGACCCACAGGAGAACGTCAGCATTGCTTACTGTTGCTTGCATATATTCTTTTTTCAAAAGGACAAATTATCAAATGTTTACATTTTTCTGCATATTGCTTAAAGGGTTAGTGCAGACAAAAAATAAAGGAACAAAATCTCACTTTTTGTCCCCCGCAGCTGATCTGGTTAATTAAAATCGAATCATGGGTTTGAGTACCCCTGGAGAGCAACTCCACTGACCGGCGGCCTTGGTTGTTGATTGGGGATGCTTATAACTTAGCTTGAAGAGTCTGGTACACAACAGCTTAAATCAAAAGGATAAGGCTATATTAATTTGGTCAAGTTACCTGTTTTGTTTATTTTGGGGAACACTTATGGTCTAAAATCAAGTTCTGCCCTTTCCCTTTATGGGGTGTCTGTACATTAGGAGACATGATCTTTCAGGGATTGAGCTGTGTTCTTTCAGACATTAAGGCATGTGTAAAGGAACATGCCCATGTGCTGATATACGCAGAGGTTTAGCCCAGTAAATTATACTCTGGTCCTTTAAAAAGTCCATTCATCTGAATTGTATTAGTATTATCGAAGTGTTGGGTTTTATATAAGCCTCTCGCCATCATCATAGAGCTAAAAATAGCCTGGTGGATTACCACCTGCTATATTAGTGGATTATACACCAAAATAAGACGAAAATACATTTATTTAGACATTACATACAGGTACACAAGAAGAAAGGCTGATTAAATGAATGTGAGCCCATCCACGTACCGCATTTTTCGCACTATAAGACGCCCCCAACAAAAAAGCGAAAAAAACAACAAAAAAAAAAAAAAAAAAGGATGTACTTGCATAAACCTTGTGCTGCAGCCACCAGCCGATGAAAGAGCGGAGGGCAGGATAACTAAACCCCGCCCACTGTCCCCGCTCTGGCCACTGCTAGCACCCCCGGTATTTTGTGGACCAGCCCATGAAAAAACTGTGGTGCTAGCAGTGGCCGGTGCGGGGACAGTGGGCGGGGTTTAGTTACCCTGCCCTCTACTCCTTCATCAGCCTTGCCCTGCGGCCACCTGCCGATTAAGGAGCGGTGACCACCTACCGTCTGCATGGATCGGTTGTGCGCACGCCAGCCTGCAAAATACCGGCGGTGCTAACAGCAGCTGGAGTGCTGCCGCTCCCAGCCTGTTTGAATGGCTGAACGCAGGATCACTTGTACAGACAAAAGATGCTGGGGATGTGGCCACCGAGGAGGGGGTCCCAGGGAAAGGCCGGTCACCCCCGTTGGGTTTTGTTTGGCTTCAAGTAAAATCGTTGGATTGGGCGAGTATGTTCCGGATGAGCATTGCCCATTGTTCCTGGGGCTGGACATATAAATACAGGAGGGCTCAGGTAACTGATGTGTGGGTTCTGGGTGATACTTTACCCCTTTTGCCTTGGGTCTACAACCAATCCAGGAAAGTCTTCTTTTGTTTATTTATTTTAGCAGTTAATTTTTTGTACAAAGGTTTCATCTATTTAAAGCATACACAGAATTAATATTTACTTGTACTTACTTATTTAATGTAATTGCTGCCATGTCTAATTCAGGGATGCTCAACCTTTTGACGAGCGCGGCCCACTTTTATATGATTTGGATACTTTTCATGGGCCACAATGATAAGGTTCAGATTTTTTTTTTTTTTATTTCAAATGGCACAATGAGTATAGTGTACAACAATCATAGCTCTCAATGTCTCCACAAACTCCACTCAAATGTCTTTCCACCACGTCCCTCCATTTATATATAACAATTCCCATGTGCTAGCAATGCACATGTTGATTGGCTTACCTCTGTGAATATATGGGCCCCTTATTTATAGCCCTTCCCCATCAATCCCACATTTTAATGTGATCCTACACCAGAAAGGAAGTTTGTTGTCAGCTTCTATCCCCAGCCCAGTGCCCCAAAACCTTCTGTTTCTTTTTTTAAAGCCTTTTGCCCAATATATATGAAAATACTAAACAGAATCTGCATGATGTTGAATGGCAGCCATATGTTAATTTATTTACAACTAGATTGACACATAATAGCAGTTAAGTTGAAGTTTTCCCCAATGCTGAGCTGTGTGTACTGGAACTGAATGTATCAGCTCTGGAAAACCTCATGGAGCAATATGGCCAACTGCATCCAGTTTGTTGTGTTATGAATATTGGGCAAAGGCTTTATTAAAAAAATTGGTGGCTACATAAACTTCCTGTTAGTATAGGATCAATTTAATAATGTTCGCAATACTCAAACCATCTAAGCCTCCAACAATGCTAAGCATACAGTTGTTGAGAAGAACCAAATTATACCAAATTATTGTGCCAAAGATTGTTGTACAATCAATGTCTACGCTGTTTGCCACTGCGTCGGTGCTATATCATTCTCTAATGGTCTAATAGCCCATCCTTTCTGTACCCCTATGTATCTACTTTTATATGTCCATACTATTTATCCGTCCCACAGCAGGTCATGTGGCCCACGGGATGCATGGTTGCATGTGTGGTCTAATTAGTTACAACATCAGCACTTTTTGATAATTTATGGTCACCCCTCACACCAGGGATGTGCTTGGGTACAAGACACCCACTTACCTTCCTCCCGCACCTGCTCAACGAAGATCATTCTCGACAGGCGCCAATTGATCTCAGTGGGAGCACACTGTACTGAGCCCTAGACTATCTGTGCCGGCAATGTTCTTTTTGGAGGGTAGCCACTTTCTTGTTGCAATCCTGCCATGCACACTATTGTTTAGTGGTCTGATAGTAGTTTCATGAGCTTTAAAGTGGACCAACACCCAGGATTTTGACTATCCTGGGTATTGGTCCACTTCCCTGGGGCACCCCGATTTGGGGTGCCCCGCTGGCTGAAACCCCCCCCAAACACCCCGAAAACTCACCTCTCCACGCTCCCACGTGAGTGCGCTGTCCAATGCCCGCCGACGGACAAGGGATCGCGCCCGCCGCCGCCTCCCACGCGTCACTCTTGACGTGTGCGCGCCCGTGCCGGCCATTCAGAGACGGCCGGCGCGGGCGCGCGCACGTCTAGAGGAGCGCGAGAGAGGCGGCAGCGGCTGGAGAGGTAAGGATTTTTCGGGGTTTTGGGGGGGTTACACCCCGTGGGACATCCCGATCTCGGATGTCCCGCGGTGTGTGAGGTGATGGGCCCAGGAATCTTATAGATTCCCGGGCCGATCACCCCTGGGTGTTGGCTCACTTTAACATTGGCTATATAAGAATGCTATTGTGCAAGTTGCTTGGCGGTTATCTTGCCTTTTATTTTCTCCTTATGGCCTATTATATGCCTTGATGTTGGCGTAATCTTTGTTGGCTGACCTCAGAAATCTCTTTTGTTCAGACCATGCTACTCTTTCATAAATCTGTTGTAAAGATTAGCCTGTTATATTCCTGTTCTGCAATTAAGAACAGGGCACCCATTTGCACCCGATTTCTATCCCATCGATTAAAAGCCTCAATTGTACCATAGAATTAATTTTCTAATCTTATTGGGGCATATACTTTTACAGATAAATAAAAAAGACTTGCATAAAATTCCAAGTAGTTTTAGGTCATGCAGAAATACAATTCTGAAAGAGGCACAAACATGGAACAAGCCTGACTGGCTTTGTACACTTCCTTGTCTCCACTTCTGCTGCTACAAATTCTTTTTGCATGGTCCTGCTGCTGAAAGCTCTCCTCCTATCTTCTATCCTGTACCCTCAGCACTACCATGTGTTCCCGCTGCCGATTCCAGATCATACTGGTGCCACTCATCTGCAGGAGGCTACAGATTGCTGGGCATCGGATGTTTCTGGGTCCTGCAGCTACCTTGTTCCCCAAAAGTTTTTTCTGTGAGCCATTTTAGCTGTAATTGCTGATAGGGATTGACTATCCCTCCCGAGGTAATTAGGGCAGATGGTCTGCTTCAGGGACATACGCTATCTTCACCCAGTCACCATGTCTGGACACTGTGATCAATACCCCACATGATGTACAGTGTACGTAAACTTCCAGGATCCCTTTCTGAATATGACCCCAATATACTAGGAAGGATTTTGATGGCTATAGATGCAAAGTCGGTGATCTACATGGACTTTCGCAGTTTATATTCTTAGTATACAGTACGTCCTGCTCCAATTAGAATACTTACAAGTGGGTAATACTCCGCCAGATGGCGCTGGACTGCAGAGACATCGAAAATAGGCTCCTCCCGGCCCCTCAAATACCTGGGGACCTCCCACAAATCCCCAGAATTTCTCTGCAGTCTGGACTGCGAAGGACGAGAAATGGCTCTCTACTCGCAGGTGAGTGGGGCTATTAGCCTGCGGCCCTGTAGGACTTTTCCCACCCGTTCCGCTAGTAATATGCCTCCCAGCCTTGGCTGCGCTGGTCGGGTGAAGGTAGGCAGCACCGCTGTTAGGTGCTTAGGAGCGCTGCTCCACCGCAATCCCCCACCAAAGGGTAGGCGGTTCAGGCTTATGGTGAGCCTCTATGGGATGCCCCTCCCGCACTAGTGCCCCTTGCCCCTGCCTATCGGTGGGCCCTATTTAAGTGGCCGCTGTCCTCCCTCATTCTCCTTGTAGCCTTCGGGGGAAAAGAGGGGGGGGGGTGTAAATGTGTATGCTATGCATTCTGTGTTTTACACTTTATATTTATTCTGTCTGTCTTGTGTCTGCCGCCGCGCTGGCTTCCTTTTACTGTTTTTCAAATTTGCCGCCGCGCGCTCTTTATGTCACACTTTGTTCCGCGCTTGGCGGCGGCATTACCTCAGGCGTCATTGGCTGCTTGTCACGTCCTGGCTTTGCGCTCTTCGGCTGTGTGTAGCGTGTGGGCAGCCTCATGCTGACGCTGACAAGGCGCGGGTCTGCGTAACCTGTGCTGAGCAGGTGCTTGCATTGCAATCTGGTCTACCAGTGGCTGCACCTCGTTTTACTTCACCTACTCCCCCTAGCTTAAATCTCACTCCTACTGAGTTGCATACAATTGGGGATTCTCAGCCTGATGTGTCTTCTAGACTGGCTAGTGTTGAGAAGTTAATTGCTAATACCTTGGAGCGTAAGGCCCCTGCTAAAAAGCGGCACTTAACGCCTAATGTCACTATTTTCCCTATGGAAACTGAGGTGTTTTGGAATCTTTGTGGCTATACCCCGTGTGATGAAGGGGAGCTGTTTTCTGACTCGGGCTCATCTGATGAGAGACCAAGGGGTCATGACGATTCTGGTTCTGACCCCTGGGCCCCGGATGACACTGACAGATTGACCCAGATTTTTGAGGTTCTGTCCATCTCTCTCCCTGTTTCGGCGCCCAGGCAAAGAGGGGAGCTTTTCCATACAGCAAAATCACGTTTGGAATTTCCCGAGCAGGCACATTTCCATACCCTTGTGCTCAAGGAATGGGAGCGCCCCAGTAAACTTCCCGGGGTTCCAAAAAGTTGGGATAGGAAGTATCCCTTTCCTGCTGATGTATAAAGTGTTGGTCATCCCCCCCCCCCGAGGTGGATGCCCCCGTCCTAGGGCTATCTAACACCTCTGTCATGCATTCCCCTGACTCAACTACCCTGCGGGATGCTGAGGACCGGCGCATTGACCAGCTGGCATCCCACGCCTTTGCATGTGCGGGAACGGCGCTGCGCCGTCTGTGCCTCTGCCATTACTGCTGTGGCCACTAGAACCCTTATCAGAAATATACTTGATAGTGCCCCTGATGATTTGCCTTGTGAGGTGTTCAATGCACTCTCCAGTTGTGATGTTTTTGTAAATTTTGTCCTCTCAGCCATGGATGACACCATCAGAATGTGTGCCAGAACTTCTGCCCTTGTGGTGGCTATACGCCGCTCGGTTTGGCTGCGCCAGTGGGCTGCTGACAACGCTGCCAAGAAGACCCTCACTGGGTTTCCCTTTAAAGGACTGCGCCTGTTTGGGGACCGCTTGGACCTTTTTGCTAAGGGAGGCAGGTTACCCCAGCGCAGGCAGCAATCTCGGCCCTTTCGGGGTCAGGGTTCCTTCTCCTACCGTGGTGCCAGACGGGGGAGGGGGGTTTCCTTTCCTGGGACCCGGGGGGATTTCTGGGGCAGGGGCAGAGGATGTGGACGTCTTGGCCCCTCCTGGGGTCCCAAAGCAAAATCCTCCCCCAAGCCCCCTCAGGCATGATGGGGCGCCCTCACCCATCTGGGTGGGGGGACGGCTGCATCACTTCGCTCATGTCTGGAGGCTTCATGTCTCAGACCGGTGGATTCAGGAGGTAGTGTCCTCCGGTTACAAGATGGAGTTTGCTGCCTGGCCCCCTCCAAGATTCATCAGATCCTGGGGGTCATCTGCCAGGTCCCTTTAAGAGAAAGAGGCAAGGGCTTTTATTCCAACCTATTCACAGTACCCAAAAAAGATGGTTGAGTCAGGCCCATCCTGGACTTGAAGATCCTCAACAAATTTGTCCGGGGCAGGCGTTTTTGCATGGAAACTCTTCGCTCTGCCATCAGTTCCCTGTGCCAAGGGGATTTCATGACTTCTGTGGACATCAAAGATGCTTACCTTCATATTCCTGTGTTCCCAGGTCATCAAAGGTTTCTCAGGTTCGCTCTGATGGATCGACACTACCAGTTTGTGGCCTTGCCCTTTGGTCTCACAGCTCCCAGGGTGGTGTCCACTCTGGAGTCATTTGGATGGGTGATCAACCACCCCAAGTCCTCACTGTCCCCTTCCTTGGTAACTCCATTCCTAGGAATGAATCTGGATACAGTTCAGGCAAGGATTTTCCTTCCTCAACAGAAGGTGGACAGTCTGATTGCACAGGCTCAGTCTCTCCTATCTTGTCCTCATCCCTCCATCAGGCAGGGGATGCAGCTGGTGGGCCTGATGGCGGCATGCTTCGAAGCGGTCCCTTATGCTCAGTTCCACTTGAGGCCTCTGCAACTTCACCTATGGTCAGTTTGGAACAAGGACCCAGCGTCCCTGGACGGGGTCTGTGTGCTCTTCCCTCGGGTCAGGAGGTCCCTCTTGTGGTGGATGGACTCAAGTAACCTGTTGGGGGGCAGATCCTTTCTTACCCCCCCCCCCTGGGAGACGGTCACTACGGATGCCAGTCTGTCAGGTTGGGGGGGTTTCTGGAAGTCCCTGCGGTTCCAGGGGAGGTGGGGTCCTCAGGAGGCCCACACACCTATCAATGTCTTGGAACTACGGGCGATCAGGTTAGTTCTGGCTCAGGTGCGCTCGGACAACCAGACAGCAGTTGCCTACACCAATCATCAGGGAGGGACCCCGAGCAAGGGGGCCCTCCAGGAAGCGTCTCTGATCCTGACCTGGGCGGAGGCCAATGTCCCCTGCATATCAGCTGTGTACATCTCAGGGGTGGAAAATTGCCTGGCGGACTCTCTGAGCAGGGAGACCTCTCGCCAGGGAGAATGGTCCCTATGCAGCAGGGTGTTTCAATCCCTGTGTCACCTTTGGGGCCAACCGGATGTGGATCACAAGCTCCCAGCTTTTGTCTCTGTCCCAGGCCTTGACCTCGGATGCTCTAGCAATGTCATGGCAGGACAATCAGTTCCTGTATGTCTTCCCTCCAGTTCCCCTGCTGGGCAGGGTTCTGCGCAAGATTGCTCTGGAAGGGGTGCCAGCAATTCTGGTGGCCTCCAGGTGGCCAAGAAGAGTGTGGTTCGCAGACGTGGTGCAGCTGGCAGTAGATCAGTACACTCTGCTCATGGTGCCAGATCTGCTCACTCAGGGCTCACTACGCCATCCCAATTTACAAACTCTGGCTTTGACGGCCTGGCTGCTGAAACCTCCATCTTGATGGAGAAGGGGCTGTCTTCCTCAGTTGTGGATACTTTGATTAAAGCTAGGAAGAAGTCTTCCTCTTCCATTTATTGCAGGGTTTGGCGTGCCTACATTGACTGGTGTGAGTCTAAGTCTCTTCCCTGTCGTGTGTTCTCTATTCCCAGGATTCTGGAGTTCCTGCAGCATGGGTTGGAGATGGGGCTCCAACTCAGTACTCTGAAGGGTCAGGTTTCTGCCCTGGCTATTTTTTTCCAGAAGTCCTTTGCTCAGCACCCTCTGATCAGGACTTTTTTCCAGGGGGTCACTCATGTGCGTCCCCCACAAAAACCTATGGTGCCTGTTTGGGATTTGAACTTGGTTCTGTCAGCCTTGCAGGGTGCTCCCTTTGAACCTGTGAAGGATGCTGCCTTGGCCATTCTTAAGCTCAAGGTTGTGTTTCTGGTGGCTATCACTTCTGTCAGGCGTGTCTGAGTTGGTGACGCTGTCCATTTAGCCCCCCTACTATGAGAGGCACCAGGACAAGGTGGTGTTTCGTTTCAAACCTGACTTTCTGCCTAAGGTAGTGTCTGCTTTTCATTTGAATCAGCATATTGTTCTTCCTTCTTTGTGCCCTAATCCTAGCAATGCTAAGGAGAGGGTTTTGCACTCTTTGGATGTGGTTAGGTGTCTGAAGTACTAGCTGGTGGCTACTGCACCTTTCAGGAAAACTGATGCTCTTTTTGTGGTCCCTTCTGGTCCTAGGAAGGGTTTGGCTCCTGCCAAGTCTACTATCAGCAAGTGGATTCGTCAAGCTGTGATTCAGGCCTACTCTGCTAAGGGGGAGAATCCTCCCTCCCGCCTTACTGCTCATTCCACTCGTGCTATTGGTGCCTCTTGGGCTTTTCAGCACCATTTGCATTTTTCCTGGATCCCCTGTATGGTGATTGTTATCATTGTTATAGTTTATAATTTGAATTGTTTAATGCTCCCGGCTTCTCCTTAACTGCTTTTCAATGCTGGGGATTTGTGGGTGGTCCCTGGGTATTTGAGGGGCCGGGAGGAGCTTATTTTCGATGTCTCTGCAGTCCAGCACCATCTGGCGGAGTATATCCCACACTTACATTTTTTTATTACAAAAAACACTACAAATTGCAAAAAATAGTTTTTTTATTTTTTTGCACATATTTCACCCAAAAGTATTGAGAATACACTAAAAAAAGGCCAAACAAGACATTTCATGTTGAAGCTCAGACTCTGCTGAAAAAAAAACAATATATAATTTTCCTGGAAAATCCCTGGAAATCCTTTCAAAAATCAAGGTTGAACATATGTAGCGCAAAATAGTGAAACGTGGTCTGGCAACAAAGGGTGACAAAAGCTGCAGGTAGGCTGGCACTTAAAGGGTTAAAGAGAGAGTCCACTTACGATGGCATTTTTTTAAAGAGTATCCTGAAAGTGCTGAGCTGATCTAGCATGTTTTTTTTTTTTTCTTATGTTCAAAAAAAAGTGTGTTTTATTGAAACAGTTTTCACTTACGGCAATCTGTTGCCATTGGCAAAGTACACCTAGTCTGTACACCAGGAAGAGAGAAGTGATCCCTGTTCACACGGAGCTGCTGAGGTGAAAGAGCTTACTCACCCTTACGCATGTCCAGCAGCATTGTTCTGTGTGTACAGGACTCCCTTCTCTCTTCTTGGTGTACAGACTTGGTGTATGTTTCCAATGATTACATATGGTAAAAACTGCTTCCATAAAACACACATTTTCTAACATACTAAATCCAATAAGTACCTTGAGGACATAAATTTGGAACACAAAAATATGCACTTTCAAAAATTCCATTGAAGGTGGACTTTCCCTTTTAGTGTTATTTCTAAATCTCCCTTATTGTGTTTACGTTAAAGCCAGACCAAAACCCACACCCGACAGTCCTGGAATCTATAAGATTTCCTCCCCCCTTGGGATGCTCCGCTGTGTAAAACCCCCAGGTCGCGCAGAAGCTCACCTTCTTTCCCGGTCCAATGATGCATGTGCAAGCAGTGGACGCATGCCTGACATCCCTTTAGCAGGGCGTGTGCCCGCGCCAGGCATATGTGAATGGCTGGTGTGGGCACACTCCCTGTTAGAGGGTAGCAGGGAATGCAGCTGCTAACACGCTCAGATCCGTTTGCCTTAGTTGAGCTCTTAGACAAAGGGGTGGGAGCGAATCCGAGCACGCTGATTGGATGAAAGGCTGCACATGCACCATAGGACCGGGGAAAGTTGAATTAGATTGGGCGACCTGGGGGGTTTTACACAGCGGGGCATCCCAGATCATTGTGCCCCAGGGGCAAGGACCAAAACCATGGATAGTCAAATCCTGGGTTTTCATACACTTTTTAAACATTAACTGAGGTAAAAAAAGCTCTTCAGGACTGTTTTGCATTGTATCACAATACATTTTATCTGTTTAAACGTGCCTCCATAGGAATTTTTGTCTTTTTTTTTTTTTTTTTTTTGTCTGCATTGTAAAGTGTATGCTGAGGGGTGCAGATAGAACAAACAGTTTGTGGGGTCGGAAGTAAATAGATGACTTAATCAAATAAATTACCATGTTGGGCCCACTGCAATGCAGCCATGGTGGCTGGAGTTTTACTATAGTGTTTAGTTTCACCTTCTGTTTGGCTGCATTATAGAGGTTGCTTAATTTGCCAATAATGTTTATCAAGGAAGATCTTTTCATGGCATTGTGGCCCATGATTGTGGTACATTTATTCCTAACATAAATGACATTGGTGAGCTTTAGACTGGTATTGTAAATTCTTGACTGAATGGGTGTGTGATCCCACACCTATATACATACCTTTTCCACATAGTTCTTTTTAAGTTTGTGGCTGTACCGTTTAACAGTACAAAAAAATCTGGGCAAAAAAATTTAAAAAGGCTGTACTCCTCTTTTGTTCCCTGCAGCTGTTCAGTGTTGGCCTGGACAGTGCCGGTACCTAAAAGTGAAATGATTTTAACAGCTTATTTGCTTATCCTGACATATTGTAAACAAAGTTTTTGGAGTTCTACTGGAGGGTTCCTATATCACCAAATTGTGGCCACAGGCATTTCTTACATAATAAGAGGACCCATCGGCTGTGTTCAAATCCCAGGCACTGGGTCATAATGCGATACAGTAATCGCTTCTCCTGCCGCTTAAACCACCGGCAATCTGATGGGAAAGGAGAGATGTCAGGGTGGCAAAACCACCATAAAGTTACTACCTTTTCTGGGGTTACTACCTTTTCTGAGTTTTGCAGGGATGTCAAAAAGATTGGATTTGGTCCCCTTGAACTTCCTATGTGAAATTGGATTATAACCCTGGGTAATTGACTTCCAGGCTTTGTGAAGACCATTTCACCTTTTATTTGGTGATTTATTATAATCCTATGAAACAACCTTAAATGCAATAGCTTTGTTTAGTCTAGGAAAAGAGGAATGTATTTACACAGCGCCTAACACAAGGAATAATAGAATTACCCATCACTCATTGTAGGTGACAGATCCATGCAAATTATCAGGTTGGATCCAGGCGATCAGGTTGGTTCTCAGCTGACCACGCACTTTTCGGGGTCGGGCTGTTCAGATCCGCTCGGACAACCAGATGGCGGTTGCCTACATCAATCATCAGGGAGGGACTCTGAGCAAGCGAGCCCTCAAGGAAGTGTCCCTGATACTGTCTTGGGCGGAAGAGAATGTCCCTTGCATCTCGGCGGTTTACATTCCGGGGGTGGAGAACCAGGAGGCAGACTCCCTGAGCAAGGGGACATCTCGGCTGGGGGAATGGTCCCTCAGCAACAAGATTTTTCACACCCTGTGTCACCGCTGGGGTCAGCCGGATGTGGACCTGTTTGCGTCCCGCCACAATCACAAGCTTCTTAGGTTTGTCTCCCTGTCACAGGATCCTCTGGACCTTCACCACGGATGCGCTAGCAATGCCTTGGGCGGAGTTTCGCCTCCTCTGTGTTCCCTCCGTTCCCTCTGCTGGGCAGGGTGCTGCGCAAGATAGGCCAGGAAGGGGTACCAGCCATTCTGGTGGCCCCCTGTTGGCCATGGAGGGTGTGGTTCGCAGACGTCGTGCAGTTGGCAGTAGATCAGTATGCCCTGCCTAAGTATCCAGATCTGCTCACTCAGGGACAACTGTGCCATCCCAATTTACAAACGCTGGATTTAACTTCTTGGCTGCTGAAACCTCCATCTTGATGGATAAGGGTTTGCCGGTTTCTGTTGTTGATACCATGATTAGGGCTAGGAAGAAGTCCTTGTCCTTTATCTACTAGAGGATCTGGCATGCTTACATTGCCTGGTGTGAGTCCAAGTCTCTTCCTTGTCGGGTGTTTTCTATCCCCAGGATTCTGGCATTTTTGCAACATGGTTTGGATTCGAGCCTTCAACTTAGTACCCTCAAGGGACAGGTGTCAGCTCTGGCAATTTTTTTCCAAAGATCCTTTGCCAGTCACCGGTTGGTTAAGACTTTTTTCCAGGGAGTTACTCATGTGCGTCCGCCACATAAGCCTATGCTACCGGTTTGGGACCTGAATCTGGTGTTGTCTGTTCTGCAGGGTCCTCCCTTTGAGCCTATCCGTGGGGCTGCTTTGCCCTTTCTGACTCTTAAGGTGGCCATTACTTCGGTCAGGCAAGTTTCTGAGCTGGCGGCGCTTTCCATCAAACCTCCTTATTTTGAGCGGCATCAGGATAAGGTGGTGTTTCGGCTGAAGCCGGATTTCTTGCCTAAGGTTGTGTCTGCTTTTCATCTCAATCAGGACATTGTTTTGCCTTCTTTGTGTCCTAACCCTGCTAATTCCAAGGAGCGGACCCTTCACTCTTTGGATGTTGTCAGGGCTCTGAAGTTTTATTTGGTTGCTACTGAGCCTTTCAGGAAATCTGACGCTCTTTTTGTTCTTCCTGCTGGACTTAGGAAGGGTATGCCTCCGGCTAAATCCACTATCAGCAAGTGGATCAGTGAGGCGGTGGAGCAGGCCTATTCTGCCAGGGGGAAGGTTCCTCCTTTTAGGATTACTGCTCATTCTACTCATGCTATTGGTGCGTCTTGGGCTTTTCAGCACCAAGCTTCTGTTGAACAAGTTTGTAAGGCCGCAACTTGGTCTTCTGTTTTTTCCAAGTTTTACAAGGTTGATGTTAAGGCCTCAGCTGATGCTGCTTTTGGCCGCAAGGTACTTCAGGCGGTAGTGGTTTGAACTGCCTGTTACTCTTTGGGGATCCCACCCTACCTTACAGACACTGCTGTTGGACGTCCCATACGTAAGGACTTCTGGAAGCAGGCCTTGCCATGCAATAGGAAAAAGACAATTCTGTGAGTACTCACCTGTAGAATTGCTTTTACTATGCATGGCATGGCCTGCTTCACCCCACCCTTGTTGTTATTCTCGGTTGCCTCTTTATGGCGATTGTTCAAAGTTAGTTGGGGTTTGTTACCTTTTTTACCTTTATTATCTCCCGGTTTCTTGAATAACTGCTTGTCAACACTAGATAAGTCTATGGTGATTCCGTTTTTATATGGTACCAGGAGGAGCCACAACTCTTCTGCAGTACACTGCGCCACCTTGTTATAACCCATACGTAAGGACTTCTGGAAGCAGGCTATGCCATGCATAGTAAAAGCAATTCTACAGGTGAGTACTCACAGAATTGTCTGTTACCCCCCCCTACACCGTCCTGCCTCAACGCCAGGGGAGGGTGGGCGTTTGGGTTACCTAGAGACTAGACTTCCTCTTTTGAGTTTTTTATGCCTACCTACATATAAAACCAATGTCTGGAGATTTTAAACTTTAGATCAGACTCAAGAGTGTCAAATGGGACCACTTCGAAAGTTGTAACCAGTGCAATCGATTTCATTGCCTTAGCTTGGAATAAATCAATATTGTATCAATATGGTGACCAAAATCTTGATATAAACTTTGCTGGGCCACAATGGCGTAATTGAAAGCGGCATATTATATTTAAGAGACATAAAAGCAGAATGCAAAATAGTGGTCTAAAATCTGTGCTCTCAGCATGGAAGCCACAGTGGCCCTGCAGCTGTCTCAGAGCATGCTCATAACTCATTAAGCTGCATAATGACATGCCTTTCCCAGTTTAGCTATGGCCCAGAAATTGAAGCAAGATAATCAGCTTTACTTAGAATATATAAAGTATAATGTATAAGGTATTTACATATAATTGAAATTTTGAGTTGCTTTGAAATGGAACATCTTACACCTATGTGGAATAAGATGGAGGTTTGGACAGGGACTTTAAATCATACTGTATTTCTGTAATTGTTCTATTATTAAGAGTCTTTACTCTTAAATAAATATATTGCTCTCCACGTGGACTAAACTCAAATTACCCCTTAAAGCCTACCTAAATTCAAATATTGGCTAAGCCGAATTTGGCCAATAAAATCAAATTACCCTTTAAAGCCAACCTAAATTCAAATATTGGCTAAGCCAAATTTGGCTAGCTGAAATCAAAAACAACCATTGTCTGCTTGCTGCATTTGTTGGACCAAATCGACTAAATTGGATTGACTTTTTTACACTAATAATGAGAACCTTCAGACAGTTGCTACTTTTTGGCCCTGTCTCATCAGAAGAGCTGCTTGCTACATTCTTGTTGCTTTTGTAGTGGTAATAGTAAAAATGTTGGTTTGTACTAACTGAAATAGTACAGTATGTTTTATGCATTTTACATGTTGTAGTTGACTAAAACACACTAACTTACTTGTGTCAGTTGGATTCATTCAATATGTGAGAGCAAATATTAATTAAAATCTGGTATATGGCAAAAATGTAACGTCCATGATTTTGTTTGTCAGCTCAACTATGACCGCTGTTTGGTTTTGTGCAGGGAATAGTGATAAATGGTTGTCAGCTTGGTGCTTATTAGCAGTTATTGTAGTTGATTCTCATTTACATGATGTTTTTAGAGGCGCAGGAGGACCCAGGTATTGCTTGGCCAGCCTTTTGGGAAGCTGAGCAAAGTAGGGACTCCTGTATGATGAACTGTTCAAAGTAGGGACTCCTGTATGATGAACTGTTCCCTTTTTAGCTGCGTATATAAAATGGTACAGCCGGGAGAACCATTTTTTGGCGTGAGCTATTGTGACCATTCCAATGATTATTAACTCTGACACAATTTCTTACATTTACTTTTAGTTTTAGCATCAAGCATCTGATTACCTGGTCCCCTTTACCCACTTGGAACTGCACCACTAAATTAATTGACAAGGGCCCACCCCACCCCGGAAGTATCTGAAGATCCTGCTAAATCTTGTAACATAACGTGGATTTTGGAGTTTCTTCAGCACGGTCTGGATCTTGGGTTCCAACTTAGTACCTTGAAAGGGCAGGTCTCTGCTCTGTCTGTTTTCTTCCAAAGATCTTTTGCGTTACACCCGCTGGTTAGGACTTTTTTCCAGGGGGTCACTCATGTTCGACCCCCTCGGAAGGCTATGGTTCCTGTTTGGGATTTGAATTTGGTTCTTTCGGCTCTCCAGGTTCCTCCTTTTGAGCCATTACAGGATATTGCTCTTTCTGTTTTCACTCAGAAGGTTGCCTTCTTGGTGGCTATTACCTCTGTTTGGCGTGTCTCTGAGTTGGCGGCTCAGGCCCCTTACTTTGAAAGACACCAGGACAAGGTGGTCTTTCGCTTTAAGCCAGATTTCCTTCCTAAGGTGGTTTCTGTTTTCCATCTCAATCAGGATATTGTTCTCCCTTCCTTGTGTCCTAAGCCTAGCAATGACAAGGAGAGGGTTTTGCACAATTTAGATGTGGTTCGCTGTGTTAAGTACTATTGTTAAGTACCTTAAGTAGAGTATTATTTATTGAAGTTTATAGAAGTTTCCGAAAGGCATAGTGCTTGACTGACCTGTTTCAGGTGATCCCAAATCATCAGGTTAATGCCTGCCTTCACCACTACAGACCACTACATGCTACCTATGCTAACAGTTCTTACACCCCATCAACATTCAGTAGGAATGTGGTCTCACGTAAACCCATTTAAAGCAGAAGTATAATTTAAAAATTCTTTCATGAGACAGGCATTGGTGCTGTTGGTGATTATGGGTGAAGCTGTCTTCACCCAATCATTCTAACAGCCATGTGCTTCCTGCTGCAGTGATTGGGTGAAGACAGCCTCACCCATAATCGCCAATAGGCAGTTCTAGAGAAAATAGCTTTAGGTCCTTAATTAATAAATAAAAATTCCAGGTTTGGGTATGGGGAGGCTATGATAGGAAAAGACTGTAGTCCTTTATTGGAAAGACAACCTGTTAGTCACATGTTCTGCATGTTGACCTATAAATCTTGATATCAGCAACTCAAATTAGTACTTAGGCTAATAGGTTGTACTGGTATCCAACTGAAGCAGCAAGAGCTGTCAGACTAGTGACGTACAATGCAGTAACCAGTAAGCTGCCACAAAGAATAAACACAATCCTAAAAATGAATTTGGTTAGGTTCACACTTTTGGCAGGCCTAAATTTCCCAGCATGGCCAAATCTGTCAAGTGAGGACCAAAGCAAGCTTTCAGAGTGTATTGGGGGAGGGGGGGGGGCAGTGAGGCGTTGATATCTGGTCTCAAGATAGTTTCCCTTTCAGCTAAGCTGTTTTACTTTCCTGTCCTCCCAACCCCCCGATCAACCCCCTAAAGATCTACTTGCCATGTAGTTTTAACTCTAACAAGTGGAATCCTGTTTCTACTATTTCAGAAAAGGATGAGCTGGAGATTTAATCTCGGGATTGAACCTACACATTTCCTCATGTCGTCAAGATACAGCACATTTAGGGATGGGTGAATTTCCAGTCCCTTTTGGATTTACCATAGTCCCAGGTCTTAACAAATAAAGGATTAGGTTTAGGTTCTGGGGGTGGCAGATTTAAATTTCTGTACTTGGACATTTTTTTTTGGGAGGGACATTTATGGTGAGCATCTGTATTCTGGTGAGATAATTATATACCCTTTTTGTTTATTAGGTGTCCTTGGTAAAGTTCACTTTAGAAAAGAGTTTTTCACTTATCAGTAACGTACATTTGTAAAGGCCATGCCATTTGCTTAACAAACCTGGGCCAAGCAAGTAAATCACGGGCCATGTCTATAGGCTCTTTCATATGTACGATAACAATTGTACAGTGAATAACAATATAACCATACACATAACAAACCCCTAGAGCAGTGATAGCAAGCCTTGCAACCCAAAACTTTATTTAAACTAGACCTTCAGCATAATTTAATGAAAAGCCCAAACCCTTAAAAACCTATTCCCCAGCATCTAAAATTCAGATTTATATTAATAGCCCCACCGGGCTGTAACTCTGTTCAGGACTGGGCGCCACCATCTTGACTCAGAAGCATCACACATACTGAGGAGAGCGGGATAAAGTACAGGGGGTGGGATTATAGCTGTGCTTTGCACAGAGGGAGCAGAGCTGGGGTCAGGAAAAGGACAGCAATCCCAGAATGCAGAGCGACACAGTCAGAGGACACTTCCTGTTTGTAGGCTGCCTGATGCTCCATGAGCTGTCATCTTGGATGTTTAAAGGCTCATAACATGCAGTAGATGGAGGTAGGATGATTTTTAATGTGAGCAATCTGTATGTACAGGGTGTGGGAAAGCTATGCTCTTATTCAGGGTGAAGGTCCTCTTTAAGTACCAACAACCAACACAGCAATTTAACCTGATGGCACAGGTGCCAGGGAGAGATGAAATAAACCAAAATGTGTGTACTAGAAAGATGACGAGGGCTGTTGCCTCTGGCACAGGTGCTATAGGTTCACCACCACTGCCCTCGAGCCAGGAATCTAGAGGCATAAACTGTGGTTGGTGTCTTACATTTATACCCCGGAGTGTAACCATAACCCGGGGGCATCCACTAAGGTTCCTGGCATGTAATAACATTTCCAGCTATGGCTACTAGACCACTTGAAGGACTTAAACAGGCTGAACTGGATGGACTAAAGTCTTTTATTCAGCCTTACATACTATGTTACTATGTTACCTGTTCTGGGCATCTTGTCTTTGGAACATGTTCCCAAAATGCTTTTAAATGGTATGATCCTTTCATATGACTGGCTTATAGCTCCAGAGAAAACTGTTGAATATCATTAGACAGTGTCAGTAGATTTTGGTTCCATATTTCTTCTAGACTGAACTACAAATAAATCAATTTGTCAAATAAGTCAAAAGGACAACACTTAAGCTCCTGTGTTTTTGTAGTGTAAGGTTTTAGTATTTCCTATTGCAAAAAAAAAGTATATAGTGTTTCCTGGTGGAGTTAAATGCTTTATAAGCATTTAAAAAGGTTTTTCATTTGATTAACTTTTTTCTTATAGTGCCACCTTTTGTGACTAAATTCTAGGCATGGGTCTAAATTTGCCTGTGACTTCCGAAGGTCACACAGATTTAGCCATTTTTCACAAATCAGTCATGACAAACAACCCACAATAAATCAAAAATGTTTAATTCATTCCATCTCTGTTTAATGCTTACCTCCCATTTTTTTTCTTGCTACTTGAATCTCGACAGTCTGATTGCAGTAAACTCAATATAAACATGCTGAAATCAGTCTTGCTCAATGGGTGCTAGAAACACTGGCATTCACCAGATTCTTTATAAATATAATGCGCCCCAAATAATATTATTCTAAGTATACAGCACGTCCTGCTCCAGAGATAATTCCTTACGTTTGGGTAATGCATCCACAAGATGGCGCTGGGCTGCAGAGACAGCAAAAAAGTGGCTCCTCCCGGCCCCTTATATTCCAGGGACCTCCCACAAATTCCCCAGTTCTTCTCTGCAGTCGGCACTGCGAAGGCAAGAAGATGGCTCTCTCTACTCGCAGGTGAGCAGGGCTATTAGCCTGCGGCCCTGTAAGACTATTCCCACCCGTTCCTCTTTTTTCTGCCTCCCAGCTTTGGCTGCACTGGTTGGGTGACGGTAGGCAGCACCTCTGTCAGGCGCTTAAGGAGCGCTGCTCTGACCGCAATCTCCCACCAAAGGGTAGGCGGTATAGGCCCATGGGGAGCCTTATGGAATGCCCCTCCCTCGCTATCGCCCCTCGCCCCCTGTCCATCGGTGGGCACCTGTTAGGTTGGCCGCTGCCCTCCCTAGCTCTCCCTGGTATATTCTAAGTATGTCACACACCCCGCTTCAAGATATCCATAACATGTGGGTAATACCGACCTGAAGAGGGCGTTCCTGCAGAGATGACAGCAAAAAGAAAGCCCCTCCCTGATCCATAAATACCTGGGACCTCCCACTCATCACCCAGTTTTCCATCTCTGCAGACGGCGAGCAAGTCAGAAGATGATGGCTCCTCCTTGCACAGGGGGATTTAAGGTAGCCGGGATGATTCTCGGCCCGCTACTTATTTATTTCCGTTTGGACCCTTTTTTCCTAGAATTCATATGCCTCCCAGCTGTGGCTGTGGGTCCAGGCGAGGGTATTTCAGCACCTCTGGTGCTCAGGAGCAACGCTCCACCGTGAGACCCTATACGAGAGGGTAGGCGGTTACACCGGGTTGGTGACCCCGGTTTGGGATGCCCTGTCCCTTAGTTTTAACCTTGAATTGGCCTCCCAGGATCCCTTTTCCACAGTGGGGATGGGGGGTGTGGGTCCCTTCCTTACTATTCTCTTTAGCACGTTCTTAACCTTTTCTGTCTTTTACTAGGTTATTGTGTGTGTTTCACTTTAACTGTCATTAGTTCAGCGCCGCGGCCGTTCTTGGGGAGGCCTCTGTGCGGTGCTGGGCCTGTCTCCTTTCCTTTCATAATGGCGGAGGTAGTTACCTCACGCACTGTATGCCATGTAGTGGGGGGGCGGGCCGGACCGTCGGCGCGGGGCCGGGGTCCGTCCCTCCTTGTTTTTGTGTGCTGCGGTGCTTAGGTGCACTATGACATATTTACTGTTTTTTACTTCACTGGCCGAGCGCCGCAGCCGCACATACGCTGCGGCGCCGGCCGGTTTTGGCGCCTCTTTTGTGAGGAGACATTCTCCTCACGATTGTCCTCCTGGGGGCGGGACCGGTTGCGGCGCGTCACCGCTGCCCGCCCCCATCTATCCCTGGCGCCGCTGAGGAGCTATTGCCTTGCATAGGACGGGGGGGCGGAGCTTGGCGTCACGCGCGTCCCGCGCTGACCACGCCCCCTTCTCCTCTTCTTATCAGCAAAGCCTCTTCCTCATAGTCTGGTTCGCCTTTGCAAGCTCCCGCGGTACTGTGAGTGGCCTGTGGCCCCCCTCCCCCATTCTGCGTTGTATTGCATGTGTCTTTTGTTTCCTATCGCCTCATAGCTATTTCTGTGTCTTTCAGGCGGAGGTTTATCAGGAGGATCTCCAGTAGCATTTAGAGAGGTCTCTCCCGATCCTAGATCCCTGGGTTCATTTTATTGCTCATAAATCCTCCCACTCGGGACATTAAAGGGGCATCCCGGGTTGTCTAGTGGCGTAATTCCCTGGGTCATAGCAACTATTGAAAGTTCACCTTATGGAGGCATCCCCGGATACTGGGCTAGGGGCCCCTTCGGGGCATCCCCGGAAGTGTATGTTGTGTGGGGTATCCATTACTGGGGACGATGTACTTCTGTGTATACCATGTGCACCGCATCGCTTCATCTCCCCCTCCCACCTTGACACGCACCCCGTGTGACGTCGTCATGGGCAGGGAGCTGCAATCTGAGATGTGCGCTAGATTGGCTAACCTTGAAAAAATTATCTCCAGCTCGGTCGCCCGTAAGGCTCCGACTAAGAGAAAGCATTTGTCGCCGGCTCCGCCGGTGGAGGACCAGGAGGACGTTAATAATCTGGATTGGTCTGATTATTCCCCGCTAGAGGAAGGGGAGGTTTATGAGGATTCAGATATTTCGGACGATGAGCAGTCTTTTGGCGCTGATGCCGAGCTTGTTGACTTGGGGAGATCCTTGGATACTCGTCACGCTCTGGCTCTGATGTTGGAGGTTCTGGATATTTCCCCTCCCGAGGAGGCATCACAGCAGAAGGGTGAATTGTTTGAGGAATCCAGGCCGCGCTTGGAATTTCCGACACAAAGGCATTTTGACAAAATTATTGCTAAGGAATGGGACAGGCCGGCTCGGCTCCCTGGCATCCCTCAGGGGTGGGATAAGAAATATCCCTTCCCCTCGGAGGCGGTTAAGCGCTGGGCATCTCCCCTCGACGTGGATGCACCGGTTTTGGGGTTGTCCAACTCCTCGGTTTTAAATAGACCTGATTGTTCCACCCTCAAGGATGGAGAGGATAAACGTATTGACCAGATGGCTTGTCATGGTTTTGCTAGCGTTGGGTCAGCCATGCCGAGTTCCTTAGCCTTAAACGGTGTGAGTTGTTTTTATCTTTTGTGTTAACGGCCTTGGATGACACGTTGATGATGTGTGGTAGGACATCGGCGCTGCTGGTGACTATTCGGCGGTCGGTGTGGCTGCGCCAGTGGGCGGCCGATTTTATGTCCAAAAAGTCACTGACGGTTCTACCTTTTGTGGGCTTACGGCTCTTTGGAGAGACATTGGACTCTGTCACCAAGGGTGGTAGGTTACCTCAACGCAAGAAACAACGCCGTCCCTTTCGGGGGGCGCCTTCTTTTACCCCCTCCTTTCGTGGGGCCAGATCTGGCAGGGGATTTGCATTCCCCTCTTCCAGAGGAGATTCTGGGAGCAGGGGCAGAGGACGTGCCCGTCCAGGATACAGTTGGGGCTCTAAGCCCAAGCCGGCTACTAAGCCGGCTCAGCAATGAGGGGGCGCCCTCACCCATGCGGGTGGGGGGACGGCTGCAACACTTCTCCCAGATCTGGGATCAAGAGGTCTCGGACAGATGGATCCGGGAAGTGGTGTCTTCCGGTTACAAGCTGGAGTTCGAGCTCCGCCCCCCTTCCAGATTTTTCAGGTCTCGGATGCCTTCGGAGCCTCTGGCGGCGCAGGGGCTCCTGGTGGCAGTAGAGAATCTTCTGGACATGGCTGTCATTTGCCCAGTGCCCTCGGATCAGGGCAGGGGCTTTTATTCCAATCTGTTCACGGTACCCAAGAAGGACGGATCGGTCCGACCCATCTTGGATCTGAAGTTTCTCAACAGGTTCATCCGGCCGCGGAAATTCCGCATGGAAACGCTGCGTTCGGCCATTCACTCTCTTCGCCAGGGAGACTTTCTGACGTCCATAGACATCAAGGATGCTTATCTACACGTTCCGATTTTTCCAGCACACCAGAGGTTTCTCAGGTTCGTGGTGGAGGATCGGCATTTTCAGTTTGTGGCACTCCTTTTCGGTCTCACCTCGGCTCCTCGGGTGTTCACCAAGGTGCTAGCTGGGGTGATGGCTCTGCTCAGGGTTCAGGGTATCCGCATTTTACCCTATTTGGACGATCTTCTGATCATGGCCTCTTCTTTCACCAGCGTGGTGGTGTCCACTCTGGAGAGGTTCGGTTGGGTGGTCAATTACCCCAAGTCTTCTCTTTCTCCGTCCAGAGTAGTGACCTTTCTGGGAATGTCTCTGGACACTTCGCAGGCCAGGGTGTTTCTGCCCCAGGCCAAGATTCTTTTGATTCAGGAGTTGGTTCGGCTTCTCTTGTCGGCCCCTCGTCCGGCCATCCGTCTAGGAATGAGGCTGGTGGGGTTAATGGTGGCCTCATTCGAGGCGGTTCCCTTTGTGCAGTTTCATACAAGGACGCTTCAGCTTCATCTGTTGAAGGTTTGGGACAAGTCTCCTCTATCGTTGGATCAGTCCTTCCTGATGACTCCCCGAGTTTGTCGATCCCTGCAATGGTGGTTGGGGTCGGTCAATCTGTTGAAGGGCAGATCTTTTCTGGCTCCGTGTTGGGAAACAGTCACCACGGATGCCAGTCTGTCAGGTTGGGGGGGTGTTTGGAAGGACCTCCAGTTTCAAGGTCTGTGGGGCCTGCAGAAGGCTCACGAGCCCATCAATGTTCTGGAGTTGAGAGCCATCAGGTTGGTTCTGTTTCGCTTGACTCATCAGTTGCGGGGCCTGCCAGTTCAGGTCCGGTCGGACAACCGGATGGCGGTTGCTTACATCAATCACCAAGGGGGGACTCGCAGCAGGAGTGCCCTCAGGGAAGTGTCTTTGATTCTGGACTGGGCGGAGAGCCACGTCCCGTGTATCTCAGCAGTCTACATTCCGGGAGTGGAGAACACGGAGGCGGACTCTCTGAGCAGGGCCTCCTCTCGTCAGGGGGAGTGGTCTCTCAGTCCCAAGGTGTTTCGTTCGATTTGTCTCAGGTGGGGGTTCCCAGCGGTGGACCTCTTTGCCTCTCGTCACAATCACAAGCTTCCAGTCTTTGTGTCTCTCTCGCAGGATCCACTGGCTCTGGCGGTGGATGCCATGTCTCTGAACTGGAAGGATCTGAGGTTTCTTTACCTGTTCCCTCCGTTTCCAATGGTAGCCAGAGTGGTGCGCAAGCTGGCCCTGGAGGGCGCGTCGGCGATTCTGGTGGCACCAAGGTGGCCAAGGCAGGTTTGGTTCGCAGATCTGGTAAGACTGGCAGAGGATCAGTTCGTTCTGCCTCTACTGCCGGACCTGCTCACCCAGGGTCGGCTACGCTATCCCAATTTACCATCGCTGGCTTTGACGGCGTGGCTGCTGAAACCGCCATCTTGAAGAAGGAAGGGCTTTCTGACGCGGTGATTCAGACTCTTATTAGCGCCAGGAAGCGCTCTTCCTCTACTGTTTATTATAGGACTTGGAGGTCCTATATTGACTGGTGTGAAAGTAGGTTGTTCTCTTGTCGGGAATTCTCCATTTCCAGAATCCTGGAGTTTCTTCAACATGGTCTGGATCTGGGGCTTCAACTTAGTACCTTGAAGGGGCAGGTTTCTGCCCTGGCGGTGTTCTTTCAAAGGTCCTTTGCACTTCATCCCTTAGTCAAGACCTTTTTCCAAGGAGTTACGCATGTACGGCCTCCTAGGAAGCCCTTTGTTCCAGTTTGGGATTTGAACCTGGCTCTTTCAGCTCTTCAGGGTCCTCCGTTTGAGCCCTTGAATGAGGTTGCTTTGTCTTCGCTTACTCAAAAGGTGGCCTTTTTGGTGGCTATCACTTCGGTTAGGCGTGTTTCTGAGTTGGCAGCTTTATCCATTAAAGCTCCGTACTTTGAAAGGCATCAGGACAAGGTTGTCTTTCGTTTCAAGCCGGATTTTCTTCCTAAGGTGGTCTCTGCCTTTCATCTGAATCAGGACATTGTTCTGCCTTCTCTTTGTCCTAATCCCAGCAACGACAAGGAAAGGGCGCTGCATTCCTTGGATGTAGTTCGTGTTGTGAAATATTATCTGGTGGTTACGTCTTCCTTTCGTAAGACTGATGCCTTTTTTGTGGTGCCCTTTGGGCCTAGGAAAGGTTTGGCTCCTGCCAAATCTTCCATTAGTAAATGGATTCGTCAGGCCATCATTGGGGCCTATTCTGCCAAGGGGAGGAGTCCCCCTTTTCGGGTTACTGCTCATTCTACTCGTGCGGTTGGAGCGTCCTGGGCTTTTCAGCACCAAGCCTCTGTTGAACAAGTTTGCAAGGCCGCTACTTGGTCCTCTGTTCATACGTTTTCCAAGTTTTACAAAGTTGATGTTCGGGCCTCAGCGGATGCTGTTTTTGGCCGCAAAGTTCTGCAAGCTGTTGTGGTTTAAGTTGTGCATTGTTGCCTTGTTTTGGATCCCCGCCCTTTTTATGGACACTGCTATTGGATGTCCCACATGTTATGGATATCTTGAAGCGGGGTGTGTGACATACTTAGAATAATACCATTTTGTGAAATACTCACCTGTAAAATGGGTATTATAAGTATGTCACACACCCCGCTTCACCCGCCCTTCTGGTATTCTGGATCCTTTATTTTGTGAACTTTGCGTTGTTTTGATTTATATTTGCCTCTTCCTGGTCCCTTACCTTACTGCTTCTTTATACTGGGTGATGAGTGGGAGGTCCCAGGTATTTATGGATCAGGGAGGGGCTTTCTTTTTGCTGTCATCTCTGCAGGAACGCCCTCTTCAGGTCGGTATTACCCACATGTTATGGATATCTTGAAGCGGGGTGTGTGACATACTTATAATACCCATTTTACAGGTGAGTATTTCACAAAATGGTATTTTCTCGGTGGGGGGGGGTATGTGTATTCTTTACTCCTTGGGATTGTATTCCGTAGTATGCTTTGGCTTTGTGTCGCCGTGTGTGTTGGTTGCTCTGGTTGCTTTTTTAAAAAATGCCACCGCCGCCATAAGCGCTTGTACAGCGTTCCGGCGGACTTTACCTCAGGCGCTGCTGCGCCATCATTGGCTGGCATGGTCACGTGGGCGCCTTCGCGCTCTTCGGGGGGGGCGGGCCTTGCGGATGGCGTGTTCTGCATCGCTGTCTGCACAGCCCGCCCCTCGAAGTATCTGCGGGCTCCATTTTGCTCTCCTCGTGCTGTGTGGCTGGCGTCTACCTACTGCGGTCCGTAAGTGCCCCTGCGGGCCGGCCTTTTTGTTTTTATATCTTATGTATGCATACCGCTTACGGGACCTTTCTGTTTGTCTTGCAGGTGGGTCAAACTTGATTGTGGTTTCTCCCGGCCCATCCCCTCTATTTAGTTTGCTATTAGAGGCCTATTCTGCCTTTACTTCCCACTTCCCTAGCGGGCTATTGGGGCATCCCGGGTGGCCTTATAGCGTAAATCCCTATTGGCCGGTTGGGCTGCGATAATCACCATATGGAGGCTTCTCAGGATAATGTGCTTGGGGTTCCTTCGGGACAAGCCCGGCTGTGTGTGGCGTGTGGGGTGTGCCCTACAAGTGATGACAATGTGCGGGTTTGTGTACCCTGTGCCCAGCAGGTGCTTGTGCTGCAATCAGGGTTACCTGTGGCTGGGTCTGCGCCCTGTATGGCTTCACCTACTCCCCCACGCTGACTCCCAGTGAGGTACATACCAGTGGGGAGTCTCAGCCTGATTTGTCGACCAGGGTGGCTAGCATTGAGAAGCTGATTGCTGGCTCTACGGCGCGTAAGGCCTCGGCTAAGAGGCGGCATCTGGCGCCTGGCGTTACCTTTTTTCCTATGAAGGCTGAGGAATTTTTTGACCTGGCCGGCTATACCCCCCCTAGAAGAGGGGGAATTGTTTTCTGATTCAGAATCATCTGATGAGCAGCCTAAGGTTTATGCTGATTCTGGCTCTGACCCATGGGCTCCAGATGATACTGACAGGCTTTTGGCTCACATTTTTGAAGTACTTTCTATCTCTCCTCCTGCCGTGGCTCCTCGGCAGCAGGGGGAGTTGTTTCACACTGCTAAGCCACGTTTGGAGTTTCCTGAGCAAACTCACTTTAATAATCTCGTGCTCAAAGAGTGGGAGCGACCTAGCAGGCTCCCTGGGGTGCCTAAGAGTTGGGATATGAGGTATCCCTTTCCTGCTGAAGTGGTTAAGCGCTGGTCGTCCCCTCCCGAAGTGGATGCACCAATTCTGGATTTGTCCAACACTTCTGTCATGCATTCCCCTGACTCTACTACCCTGAGGGATGGTGAGGACCGGAACATTGATCAGCTGGTTTCCCATGCCTTTGCCTGTGTGGGGTCCACGCTGCGTCCGGTTTGTGCCTCTGCCATTACAGCTGTGGCTATTTGGACTCTGCTCAAAAGTATTTTAGATGGGGCTCCTGATGATTCTGCTAGTGAAGAGTATAGAGCCCTTCTGCGTTGTGAGGAATTTGTTGCATATGTCCTCTCTGCCTTGGATGATACCATTAGAATGTGTGGCAGGGCTTCTGCCTTGGCAGTGGCTATACGCCGCTCGGTTTGGCTGTGCCAGTGGGCAGCTGACAACGGTGCCAAGAAGGCTCTCACTGGATTCCCCTTTAAAGGACTGTCTATTTGGGGATCGCCTGGACCTGTTTGCTAAGGGAGGCAAGTTAACCCCAGCGCAAGAGACAGTCTCGGCCCTTTCGGGGGTTCAGGTTCCTTTCTTCCCTCCTACCGTGGGTCCAGAATGGGAAGGGGAGCTTCATTTGCAGGGGCCCGGGGAGATTTCTGGGGCAGGGGCAGAGGGCGTGGCCGGTGGATTCAGGAGGTAGTGTCCTCCGGTTACAAGATGGAGTTGGCAGCCTGGCCGCCCCCAAGATTCATCAGATCGCGGATGCCTCAGGGCCTGTTGCTTGCTGTGCAGAATCTACTGGAGCTGAGGGTCATCTGCCAGGTGCCCTTAAGGGAAAGGGGCAAGGGCTATTATTCCAACCTTTTCACTGTTCCTAAAAGAGATGGATCTGTCAGACCCATCCTGGACTTAAAGCTTCTCAACAAGTTTGTCAGATCCAGGTGTTTTCGCATGGAGACTCTGCGCTCAGCTGTAAGTTCACTGCGCCCAGGGGACTTCATGACCTCTGTGGACATGAAGGATGCTTACCTCCATATTCCAGTCTTTCCAGGTCATCAGAGATTCCTCAGGTTCGCTCTGGAGGATCAGCATTACCAGTTCGTGGCATTGCCCTTCGGTTTCACTTCGGCTCCCAGGGTATTCACCAAGGTGCTGGCGGGCATTATGGCTCTACTGAGAGCTCAGGGCATTCGCATTCTTCACCTATTTGGACGAAATTCTTATCACTTCTCCGTCCTTCCAACAGGCAGAGCTGGATACTCAGCGGGTAGTGACCACACTGGAGTCATTCGGCTGGGTGATAAACCACTCCAAATCTTCCCTTTCTCCCTCTTTGGTGAAGCCATTTCTGGGCATGAATCTGGATACAGCTCGGGCCAGGATCTTTCTTCCTCAGCAGAAGGTGGACAGTCTGCAAGCTCAGCTCCTTCTGTCCTGCCCTCATCCTTCCATCAGGCAGGGAATGCAGCTGGTGGGCCTGATGGTGTCCTGCCTCGAGGCGGTTCCTTATGCTCAGTTTCACATGAGGCCTCTAAAACTCCACCTCTTGTCTGTATGGGACAGGGACCCTGTGTCCCTGGATCAGGTTTTGGTCTGTCCCCCCCCCCCCCCCCCAAGCCCTAGCCAGGCGGTCCCTCTCGTGGTGGCTGGACTCAAGGAACCTGTTGGTGGGCAGATCCTTTCTGGCCCCTTGCTGGGAGACAGTCACCACGGATGACAGTCTGACAGGTTGGGGTGGCTTCTGGAGATTTCTAACATTCCAGGGGCAGTGGGGCCCTCAGGAGGCCCACACCCCTATCAACATTCTAGGACTGAGGGCGATCAGGTTGGTTCTATCCCGCTTGACCCCGCACCTTCGGGGTCGGGCTGTTCAGGTACGCTCGGTTAACCAGACGGCGGTTGCCTACGTCAATCATCAGGGAGGCACCCGGAGCAAGGGGGCCCTCAAGGAAGTGTCTCTGATCCTGTCCTGGTCAGAGGACAATGTTCCCTGCATCTCAGCTGTGTACATTCCGGGGGTGGAGAATCTGGAGGCAGACTCTCTGAGCAGGGGGACTTCTCGCCTGGGGGAATGGTCCCTCAGCAACAGGGTGTTTCCCTCTCTGTGTCACTAGAGAGTCTTGACCAGATGATGCTGAGCAAAAGATCTCTGAAAGAAAACAGCCAAGGCAGAAACATGACCTTTCAGAGTGCTGAGTTGAAGCCCCAGATCCAAACCATGTTGGAGAAATTCCAGAATCCTAGGAATAGAAAATACACGACATTCAGGACACACCCGGATATAACAGGGGTAGAGTTAGCAGGGTACCACCACAAAGCATGCCTTTTCGCAGATGACATACTGCTAGTCCTTTCGCGACCCCATATCTCGCTGCCCAATGTCCTCCACCTCCCTAGATGATTTTTCACAAATCTCAGGCCTTAAAGTCAACAAAGAGAAATCTTTGGGGCTAAACTTAAATATCCCTCCTCAGATGCTGAGATCGCTTCAATCCAACTTTCCCTTCCATTGGGCCCCGGGGACATTATCATATCTAGGGGTTAAGGTCACCCCTCATTACCATACCCTATACCAGGTCAATTACCCCCCCCCCCCCCCCCCTCTTTGGCTCACTGAAAGCTATGCTTGACTCTTGGTAGGGTCATGGGATTTCGTGGATAGGAAGGATAAATGCGGTGAAAATGACCCTATTACCCAAAATACTTTATTATTTCCGGACGCTCCCTATTTAAATCCCATCGTACCAGATTAGAAGCATGCAGAATAGCATAATGAGGTTTGTCTGGGGAAGCACCTGCCCGAGGGTAGCTAAAACTACTATGTTTAGACACAGGACGGATGGAGGGTTGAGAGTTCCGTGCGTGAACAGATACTACATGGCAGCGCAAATTGCACAGTTGCACAGCTTACATCTTGAGGTGGAAATCCCTCTCTGGGTCTCCTTAGAAGCCATGGCATGCAATCCCATCCCCATAGATAGCTTGATTTGGATCCCACCGCAGTATAGGCCCTGCATTACTTGTTCAATTTTAAGTCACTCCCTCCGTGTATGGGATGGAGTGAAATACTCGGGGAAACTGATCTCACCGCATCTCCCAGCAATGCGACTATTTAGAAACCCCTGGTTCCCTCCGGGGATGGAGAATCCTGAAGCATTTGCGTGGTGGAAGCGGAAAGGTGTTGATAAAGTATATCACCTACTTGATCGGTAGGAAATAATTCCTTGGCCTGCATTGGTGTCGAAAGAGAATGCACCTGCCGCCGAATGCTTCAGATATATCCAGATCCGCCATTGGCTAGCTCCTCTACTAAAGAATAAAGCCCCTGGGGTAGATAAAACGACTTTTGAGAGGGTGTGTCTTTGGGGGACACCAACACCAGGCCTTATCTCTACGATTTATGCTCTCCTCACGACACTACCAGCCAATCTGAAACATGGATATATGATAAAATGGGAAACAGATCTGAATCTGGTCCTGGAAAGGAAGGAATGGACGGATATCTGGGCAGGGATTAACAAATGTTCTATAAACATCACCACGTTAGAGGCGGCATATAAGATGCTTACAAGGTGGTACCTGGTACCGTCCCATGTGACCAAGGCTGTCCCAGGGTATCCGGCCACCTGTTTCAGAGGTTGTTCTGCGGAGGGGACAGTCCTCCACATTTGGTGGGAGTGCCCGAAGGTCAGGAGGTTCTGGTCTAGGGTCTTTGGCCTGCTATATAGTCTCCTACATGTTAACTTACGCAGGGACCCCTGGGTTGCCTTGCTACATGTGAAACCGGAAGGAATCACCAAGCCCCAACACGCCTTGCTGACTCGGGTCATGCTGGCAGCTAAATTAGCTATCGCAAGCTCATGGAAAAAAGGGAGTGTTCCATTTCAGCTGGTAAAGGAGAGGCTGAATGGTATTTTTATCAATGAAAAACTGACCAGCATCCTGAGAGATTCCCATGAGAAATTCATGAAGATTTGGGACCCGTGGGTGGAATACTCATTTCCAGACTTGAGTGATGCCCTGTTGCGGTGAGAGATGGCTGGCAAACCCTTCCCTTTAAACGCATATTCACGTTGGGGCACTCCTGTCTCCCCCCCCCCCTTTTTTTTTCTTTCCCTTCTTCTCCTATTTCCCACATGTTTCCCGTCGGTCCCCCGCCTCCTTACTTGTCGTTTACCATCCCCCTCTTCCCTAGATCCCTTGGCCCCCTTCATCCCCCCCTGACACCAGAGGGGTGGCGGTGTGGAGAGCTTGCGGCAGGAGAGGACTATTATTCTCAGTGTGCCACACACCCCGCTTCTCCTTTAATTCTTCACGATTGGGTTACTCACCGCCAGGTGACGCAGTTGCAGAGAGGAAGTCTTGTAACGAGCCCCCTTCCGGCCTATATATACCTGGTACCTCCCACTTAACACCAGTGTTTTTCTCTCTGCATGACGACAAGACAGAAGATTGAAGTCTCCTGCTTGCAGGTAGCCGGGGTCTTACCCCGGCACCCCCTTTTGGTCTATTTCTGCCCAGTTTGATTGTTTTTTACCTATATGGTTAAATGGAAGCCTCCCAGCCCAGGCTGCTTACCGCTCGACCTCTTGCTTGGGGGCAATGCGGCTATCCGGCATGGTGATCCGGATTTGGGATGCCCCTGTCCCGAGGTTCCCCTTGGCCCCTTTCTCTCCCGTTACGGTCCCTTCTCCCTTCACTATGGGAGGGGGGGGGGGTTGGGGGATGTGTATATGCATGTGGTGTTTTTACTTGTGTGTTTTTACTTGTATGGATAACCTTTGTCAGTTTTCAGGTCAGCACCGCAGGATGGGTGCACACGGCCTGACCGGTTAACACTCTCTCTTTTACAGATTGCCCACACTGATTAGCCCTCTCTCTCTCTAGCAGCTCCGCCATTGTGCGGGCCGCTGTTGGGCCTGAACGGCCAGAGTTTAGCTCCGCGGCCGGGGCGGGCCGTGCTGTGGCAGGCATGGCTGAAGCTGTCTGTGACGCTCTCCCCTTCCCTCCCCTCCCCTCCCATTGTCCGGGCGCCCTCTCGTTTCGGCACCGCCGTTCGGCGGGCCGCACTGTCAGCGATTTAGGCGCATGGCCTCAATCTCCCTGGTAAAGGCTTCCCTCCCCCTCCGTTTATTGAGGGCGTCGGGCGCCCTCTTGTTTTGCGGCACCGCCGTTTGGCGGGCCGCACTGTTTGAATCTAGAGGGGGGGGCAGGACCCGGATGACATTAGAGGGGGGCGTGGCTGGAACGGCGTCGATATGCAGCTCGGCCCCAGCCGCACTTCCTCCCTCTTATCAGGAGTCAGCTGCGGGGCACTCAGCCGCAGGAAGTGAATATCTCGGCTGCTGCTACCTGTCCTTGCTTTCAGCCTTGCTTTCGGCCTTGGGCAGGTAAGCGGCCTCACCTCGTGTGGGGCCGTCTCTTGTTATATTCTTGATTGTTTTATAAAAAAAAAAAAAAAAAACTGGTTCAAATTCTTTTTGACCTTTTTAAACACTCTGGGGTGTTTTTACTATGTGTTTTACTATGTGTTGGTATATGCTGTTGCATGAATGTTGTACTGCATGCTGCCCTTTTTTTCTGGGGATCTTACTGTTGTTCTTTCCCCACAGATCCTGGGATTCCCTCAATGCAGTGGCTTCCCGGTTCTATTATACCTGGCTAGTCCTATTATTCTAAATTTGGACATATATATATATTGGTATATTTAAAAAAAAAAAAAAAAGGGATAGTCCTAAATTAAATCCTCCCTACCGGGACATTAATGTAAAGGGGCATCCCGGGTGGCTTATGCCTTAAACCCACAGTTGTGCGAATACCATAAATCACCATATTGAGGCTTCCGATAATACCGGAAATGGCTCTTCTGGGCCATCCAGGCTGTGTGCGGGCTGTGGGACTCCGCTCCCAGGTGATGATGTTATATTATGCATTCCTTGTGCAAAGCAGAATACTGTGCGTCAGTCCGTCGCTCCGGCTTCTGGCTCCTCGCAACTTCCATCATCTCCTACCCCCCCTCCCTGTTCCGGACCCTGTTTGACATTGTCAAAGGTGGGGATTCGCAATCCGAGGTGTCTGCACGATTGTCCAACCTCGAGAAGATAGTCTCCGTCAAAGTAGGTCAGAAGGCTACTGCGAAACGGAAACACCTTTCTCCTGTAGCTCCTGCTTCACAGGATGAGGGATGTGAACTTGTGGATTGGTCCGATCACTCCCTGGACGAGGAGGGGGAACTCCTTGTGGAGTCAGATGAGCCTGCAGACCAGCTTGAGGTCGATGCTATTGGCGATCTGGCTGCGGGGGTTTCCCTTGACACCCCCTCCATTCTGGCTCAAATGTTTGAAATTTTGAATTTAGATCCGCCTGAGGCTGTCACCCTGCCAAAGGGTGAGTTGTTTAATGTGCCTCAGCCGCGTTTGGTGTTTCCCAGACAACACCACTTTGAGAGGGTTGTGCTTAGGGAATGGGAACATCCCACGCGTTTAACTGGAATTCCTTCCAGTTGGGATAAACGCTATCCTTTTCCACCGGAATTGGTGAAGCTTTGGTCGGTTCCCCCTGACGTTGATACCCCTGTGCTAGGGCTCTCTAGCACGGCTATGGTACAGTCTTCTGAGACCACTGCCATTAAGGATGGTGAGGATCGTCGGATTGACCAGTATGCTCGCAATGGTTTTATTAGTGCCGGATCGACGATGCGGCCGGTGTGTGCTTCGGCGCTTCTTCTATTGGCGGTTAGGTCCGTTTTTCAGGATCTATGCGCAGATCTTGATCCCGCTTGTAATGAGTTAGTGCTCTTAAGCAGTGGGAGTCTTTTGTTTCCTATGTTCTGACCGCCCAGGACGATGCGCTGGCAATGAGTAGCAGGACAGCGGCAATGCTGGTGGCTATTCGTCGGTCAGTATGGCTATGCCAGTAGTCGGCGGACTTAGTTTCTAAAAAGGTGCTCACAGCACTTCCCTTTTTGGGCTTGCGACTGTTTGGTGATAAAATTGATTCAGTTGCAAAAGGTGGTAAAATGCCTCAACGCAAGAGGCCTCGTCGCCCCTTTCGGGGTGCAAGTACCGTTAGGCCTTCCTTTCGGGGATTCATAGCGGGTAAGGGGGCTTCCTTTCCCGCCACCAGAGGTGCAGGTTGGACCCGGGGGAGGGGCCGTGGCCGCCCCACTCAGTCCTGGGGCGCCATGCTCAAGCCTGCCGGTAAGCCCGCTCAGCAATGAGGGGCTGCCCTCACTCGTGTGGGTGGGGGGACGATTGCGACACTTCTCCCAGGTTTGGGACCAGGAGGTTCCGGACAGGTGGATCCAGGAGGTGGTGTCGTCCGGTTACAAACTGGAATTCGAGTCTCGCCCTCCTTCACGGTTCTTTCTCGGGTGCCCATCGATCCTTTGGCCGCACAGGGGCTCCTGGCGTCGGTAACGAATCTTTTAGAAATGGCGGTCATCCGGCCGGTACCGCACTTAGAGATGGGCCTCGGTTTCTACTCCAATCTTTTCGCAGTCCCCAAAAAAGACGGGTCGGTTCGTCCCGTCCTGGACCTTAAGTTACTCAACAAGTTCATCCGTGTTCGGAGGTTTCGCATGGAAACTTTGCGCACGGGCGTCGGTTCCCTTCGGCAGGGGGACTTCATGACGTCCATAGACATCAAGGATGCTTATCTTCATGTTCCCATCTGCCAGGCTCATCAACGTTTTTTTTCGATTCGTGATGAAAGATCAGCATTTTCAATTCGTGGCACTGCCGTTTGGCCTTACCTCGGCTCCAAGAGTGTTCACCAAGGTGCTGGCAGGGGTGATGGCCATTTTCAGATCTCGGGGCATTCGTGTCGTACCTTATTTGGACGACCTTCTCATCATGGCTCCGTCACTCGATCAATCGGAGACAGACACCAGGTTGGTGGTCTCCACGCTTCAGCTCTATCTGTTGGCATCCTGGGACCGGCAGCCTCGGTCGCTGGATCAGCCCTTCCAGTTGTCCTCCCGGGTCCGGCAGTCCCTCCAGTGGTGGTTGGTCTCGACCAATCTCTCGAGGGGCAGGTCTTTCCTGACTCTTTGGGAAATTGTCACCACGGACGACAGTCTTTTGGGATGGGGGGGATTCTGGAAGGAGCTTCAGTTCCAGGGGCAGTGGGGACCTCAAGAGGCCCACTTACCCATCAATGTTCTGGAACTGAGAGCCATCCGTCGGGTTCTTGCTCTCCTGACTCTACACGTTCTGGGCCTTCCGGTCCAGGTTCGTTCAGACAATCGAACAGCGGTTGCTTACATCAATCATCAGGGAGGGACCCGCAGTCTGGGTGCTCTGAGAGGTGTCCCTGATCCTGACCTGGGCGGAGGCCCATGTTCCTTGTCTCTCGGCGGTGTACATTCCAGGGGTGGAGAACCAGGAAGCGGATCGGTTGAGCAGGGGCTCTTCCCGTCTGGGAGAATGGGCTCTCCATCCTCAGGTTTTTCGCTCACTGTGTCTCTGGTGGGGGACGCCGGACCTGTTTGCCTCTCGTCACAATTACAGGCTCCTGAACTTCGTGTTGCTCTCCCAGGATCCTCTGGCTCTGGCAGTAGACACCATGTCCCTGAGCTGGGGGGATCTGGGGTTCCTGTACCTGTTTCCTCCGATACCCGTGCTGGGCAGGGTGGTTCGGAAGTTGGCTCTGGAAAAGGTGTCCGCCATTCTCGTGGCCCCAAAGTGGCCAAGGCGAGTGTGGTTCACAGACATCGTTCGGCTGGCAGTGGACCAGTTCGTTCTGCCTCTTCGGCCCGATCTGCTCACTCAGGGCCGGTTGTGTTACCCCAATTTACCAGCGCTGGGTTTGACGGCCTGGCTGCTGAAACCTCCATCTTGAAGGAGGAGGTTCTTTCTGACTCAGTCGTCAAGACTCTGATCAGTGCCCGGAAGAGGTCTTCTTCTATCATCTACTATAGGACTTGGAAAGCCTATATCGCTTGGTGTGAGATTAGATTTTTTTCCTTGTAGGGTCTTTTCGGTCTCCAGGATTCTGGAGTTTTTACAATCTGGCCTAGACTCTGGTCTTCAGCTAAGTACTTTGAAAGGGCAAGTTTCTGCCTTATCTATCTTTTTTCAGAAGCTTTTTGCGCTTCATCCTTTAGTTAAAACTTTTTTCCAGGGGGTTACGCATGTGCGGCCCCCCAGGAAACCATTACTCCCTGTTTGGGACTTGAATTTGGTTCTTTCTGCTCTTCAGGCTCCTCCTTTTGAGCCTTTGCAAGATATTGCTTTGTCTACCCTGACTCAGAAGATTGTCTTCTTGGTAGCTATCACTTCGGTCCGGCGTGTCTCGGAGTTGGCGGCCTTGTCTATCCAGGCGCCTTACTTTGAGAGGCATCAGGATAAAGTGGTCTTTCGGTTTAAACCAGACTTTCTTCCTAAGGTTGTTTCTGCTTTTCATTTGAATCAGGATATTGTTCTTCCCTCCTTGTGTCCTAATCCTAAGAATGACAAGGAGAGGGTTTTGCATTGTTTGGATGTAGTACACTGTGTTAAGTACTATTTGATTATTACGTCTCCTTTTCGTAAGACGGATGCCTTGTTTGTTGTGCCCTGTGGGCCTAAGAAGGGTTTGGCACCGGCCAAAACTTCCATTAGCAAATGGATACGTCAGGCCGTTATTGCGGCCTATTCTGCTAAGGGGAAGTTCCCCCTTTTCGTATCACTGCTCATTCTACTCGCGCCGTTGGAGCGTCTTGGGCTTTTCAGCACCAAGCTTCTGTTGAACAAGTTTGTAAGGCCGCCACTTGGTCTTCTGTTCATACTTTTTCTAAGTTTTACAAAGTTGATGTGCGAGCCTCAGCGGATGCTGTTTTTGGCCGCAAAGTTCTGCAGACTGCAGTCATTTAAGTTATGCTTCATTTTTGCCTTTGGATACCCATCCCTTGTGGACACTGCTTTTGGATGTCCCAATCGTGAAGAATTAAAGGGGAAGCGGGGTGTGTGGCACACTGAGAATAATACCATTTTGTGAGTACTCACCTGAAAAATGGATATTGTCAGTGTGCCACACACCCCGCTTCACCCCCGCCCTTTTCGGTATCCCGAATCCTTTATATGGTGAAGCTTTTATTTATTTTGAGGTTACAGTTAGATTACTGGTACCTTGTCTTTCTGCTTTTTAAATCACTGGTGTTAAGTGGGAGGTACCAGGTATATATAGGCCGGAAGGGGGCTCGTTACAAGACTTCCTCTCTGCAACTGCGTCACCTGGCGGTGAGTAACCCAATCGTGAAGAATTAAAGGGGAAGCGGGGTGTGTGGCACACTGACAATATCCATTTTTCAGGTGAGTACTCACAAAATGGTATTTTCCTGCCCGTCAATTTGAGTAAGGTTGACTATCAGTCAATAGGTGCTAATTTTAATTCGCTCATGTTCGTACATAATTAAACTTAAGGAACCCAAACATCCTAAATGTGCCTTAGCAACCTACTGAAAATGGCATGACTGTATGAGAAACTGTATGAAGAATGACAACTCATGTTCTGTAACTGTTTATTTGTAGAAGAACAAAATGTCATACTGTTTATCTTTTGTACACAAAAAATTACAATAAAAAGATTGAAACAGAAAACTGGCTGAAGGATCGTGTGCAGAGAGTGGGCTTAATGATACCTACTCTGAATGGTTACCAGTTGTAAGTGGCGTACCCCAGGGTTCAATGCTAGGCCCACTATTATTCAACTTGTTTATAAATGACATAGAAGATGGAATTAAAAGCACTGTCGCTACTTCTGCAGATGACACAAAGATATGTAGCACAGTGCAGTCTATTGAAGAGGTTCACAAGCTTCAGGCTGGCTTGGACACATTGAGTGTCTGGGCATCCACTTGGCAAATTAAGTTCAATGTGGAGAAAAGTCATGCACTTGGGGTCTAACAACCTGAAGGCCACATATGTCCTCGGGGAAGTAAACTGGGAGAGTCACTTGTTGAGAAGGATCTGGCGGTACTGGTAGATCACAGGCTAAATAACAGCATAAAATGGCAAGCAGCTGCTTTCAATGCCACCAAGATATCATGCATTAAAAGAGGCCTGGAATCACGGGATAGGGATGTAATTTTGCCTCTTTACAAGACACTGGTGCTCCCTCACCTGGAATATGCCATCCAGTTCTGGGCACCCATTCATAGAAAGGACGCTCTGACTATGGAAAGCGTGCAGAGGAGAGCCACCAAACTAACAAGGGGAATGAAGGATCTTAGTTATGAGGAAAGATAAGAATCATTACACTTGGGTATTACACCTGGACTGCAGAGACTGCGAAATTGGCTCCTCCCGGCCCCTCAAATACCTGGGACCTCCCACAAATCCCCAGAATTTCTCTGCAGTCTGGACTGCGAAGGACAAGAAGATGGCTCTCTCTTCTCGCAGGCCGGGTGATGGTAGGCAGCACCGCTGTCAGGTGCTTAGGAGCGCTGCTCCACTGCAATCCCCCACCAAAGGGTAGGCGGTATAGGCATATGGTGAGCCTCTATGGGATGCCCCTCCCGCCCTATTGCCCTTGCCCCTGTCTATCGGTGGGCCCTATGTTAAGTGGCTGCTGCCCTCCCTCGCTCTCCCTTGTAGCTCTCCGGGGGGGGGGGTGTATATGCCTTGGTGCTTCACTGTATTATGCTTTTTCTGGTTGGTGTCAGTCTCCGCGCTGACTTGGTTGCACTGGTTGCGTTTTGAATATGCTGCCGCGCGCTTCCACTGTGCTCCGCGGTTGGCGGCGGCATTATCTCAGGCGCTGGTGCTCTGTTATTGGCTGCTTCGGGGGGGCGGGGCCCATGGATGGCATGTTCCGCGTCACTGTCTCCGTGGCCCGCCCCTCGAGGTATACCCGGCGCCATTTTGTCTCTGGATTCGGCGTGGCTGGCATCTACCTACTGCGGTCCGTGAGTGCCCTCACGGTCGGCTTTATTTACCCTATGTCATTATACACTTCACTTACGGGGTGCTCTTCGCTTATGTCTTTCAGACGGGTCGAACCCTATTGGTTTCTCCCGGCCCTACTCCCTCTATTTAGTTATTTAACTTGTGAGGCCTAGTGTGTAAATTACTCCCACTTCCCTAGCGGGCTATTGGGGCATCCCGGGTTGCTTTTATAGCGTGAATCCCTATGGGCCTATTGTGCCGCTATAATCACCATATGGAGGCGTCTCAGAATAATGTGCTTGGGGTTCCTACGGGAGACAAGCCCGGCTGTGTGTAGCTTGTGGGGTGTCCCCTACTAGTGCTGACAATGTACGGGTCTGTATACCTTGTGCCCAGCAGGTGCTTGCGCTGCAGCCTGGTTTACCAGTAGCTGGGCCTGCGCCTCGTATGGTGTCACCTACTCCCCCAAGCTTAAATTTGACTCCCATTGAGTTGCATACCAGTGGGGATTCTCAGCCTGATGTGTCTTCCAGACTGGCTAGTGTTGAGAAGTTGCTTGCTAATATCCTAGCGCGTAAGGCCTCTGCTAAGAAGCGGCACTTGACATCTGATGTCACTCTTTTCCCTATGGAGGCTGATGAGTTTTTTGAACTTTCTGGTTATACCCCTTTGGAAGAAGGGGAGTTATTCTCTGACTCGTGCTCAATGAATGGGAGCGTCCCAGCAGGCTTCCCGGAGTCCCTAAGAGTTGGGATAAGAGGTATCCCTTTCCTGCTGATGTGGTGAAGCTTTGGTCATGCCCTCCAGAGGTGGATGCCCCGGTCCTAGGGTTATCTAACACCTCTGTCATGCATTCCCCTGACTCTACTACACTGCGGGATGGTGAGGACCGGCGTATTGATCAGCTGGCATCCCATGCCTTTGCCTGTGTGGGGACTGCGCTGCGCCCGGTCTGTGCCTCTGCCATTATGGCTGTGGCTATTAGGACCCTGCTTAGAAGTGTCCTAGATGGTGCTCCTGATGATGTGTCTAGTGAGGAGTTTAATGCACTCTCTCGTTGTTAGGTTTTTGTGACTTATGTCCTCTCTGCCTTGGATGATACCATTTGGATGTGTGGCAGAACCTCTGCCCTTGTGGTGGCTATACGCCGCTCCGTTTGGCTGTGCCAGTGGGCTGCTGACAATGCTGCCAAGAAAGCTCACTGGTTTTCCCTTCAAAGGACTACGCCTGTTTGGGGACCGCCTGGACCTGTTTGCTAAGGGAGGCAGGTTACCCCAGCGCAGGCGGCAGTCTCTGCCCTTTAAGGACAGGGCTCCTTTTCCTCCCCCTACCATGGTGCCAGACAGGAGAGGGGGGTCTCCCTTACTGGGGCTCGAGGAGATTTCTGGGGCAGGGGCAGAGGACGTGAACGCCCTGGCTCATCCTGGGGCTCCAAGCTTAGGTCTTCTCCCAAGCCCCCTCAGGCATGAAGGGGCGCCCTCACCCATCCGGGTGGGGGGACGACTTCAGCATTTTGCTCACGTCTGGGGGGCTTCATGTCTCAGACCGGTGGATTCAGGAGGTAGTGTCCTCCAGTTAAAAGATAAAGTTTGCTGCCTGGCTGCCCCCAAGATACATCAGATCCCGGATCTCTCAGGACCCTATGTCGGCTCAGGCTCCTTCTGGCGGTCCAAAGCCTTCTGGAGCTGGGGGTCATCTGTCAGGTCCCCTTACGAGAAAGGGGCAAGGGGTTCTATTCCAACCTTTTCACCGTGCCCAAAAGAAATGGGTCAGTCAGGCCCATCCTGGACTTGATAATCCTCAACAAATTTGTCAGGTGCAGTCGCTTTCGCATGGAAACTTTGTGCTCTGCCATCAGTTCCCTGCGTCCAGGGGACTTCATGACCTCTGTGGACATCAAGGATGCTTACCTTCATATTCCTGTTTTTCCAGGTCATCAAAAGTTCCTCAGGTTCGCTCTGGAGGATCAGCACTACCAATTTGTGGTGTTGCCGTTCGGTCTCACTTCAGCTCCCAGAGTGTTCACCAAGGTGCTGACAGGGGTGATGTCTCTGCTCAGGTCTCAGGGCATTCGCGTGCTGCCCTGCTTGGATGACACTTTTCAGTCCCTCCAACAGGCGGAGCTGGATACTCAGCTGGTAGTGTCCACTCTGGAGTCATTTGGCTGGATGTTCAACCATCTCAAATCTTCCCTGTCTCCCTCCTTGGTGACACCCTTCCTGGGAATGAATCTGGATACAGTTCAGGCAAGGATTTTTCTTCCTCAGCAGAAGGTGGACAGTCTGCTAGCGCAGGTTCAGTTCCTGCTATCTTGTCATCATCCCTCCATCAGGCAGGGAATGCAGCTGGTGGGCCTGATGGTGTCGTGCTTCGAGGCGGTCCCTTATGCTCAATTTCACATGAGGCCTCTGCAACTCCACCTCTTGTCAGTATGGGACAAGGATCCTGCGTCCCTGGACCAGGCCCTTGTGCTGTCCCCCCTAGTCAGGCGGTCCCTCTTGTGGTGGCTGGACTCAAGGAACCTGTTGGTGGGCAGATCCTTTCTGGCCCCCTACTGGGAGATGGTCACCACGGATGCCAGTCTGACAGGTTGGGGGGGGCTTCTGGAAGTCCCTACAGTTGCAATGGCGGTGGGGCCCTCAGGAGGCCCACACACCTATCAACATTCTGGAACTGAGAGCGATCAGGTTGGTTCTGGCTCACTTGACCCAACACCTTCAGGGCCGGCCTGTTATGGTATGCTCAGACAACCAGACGGCGGTTGCCTACATCAATCATCAGGGAGGGACCATGGAGCAAGGGGGCACTCAAGGAAGTGTACATTCCGGGGGTGGAGAATCTGCAGGCCTCTCGCCTGGGCAAATGGTCCCTCTGCGACAGGGTGTTTCAATCTCTGTGTCACCATTGGGGCCTACCAGATGTGGATCTGTTTGCGTCCCGTCACAATCACAAGCTCCCAGCCTTTGTCTCCCTGTCCCAGGATCCTTTGGCCTTGGCCACGGATGCCCTAGCAATGTCACGGCAGGACTTTCAGCTCCTGTATGTCTTTCCTCCATTCCCCCTGTTGGGCAGGGTTTTGCGCAAGATAGCTCAGGAGGGGGTGCCAGCAATACTGGTGGCCCCCAGATGGCCAAGAAGAGCATGGTTCGCAGATGTGGTGCAGCTGGCAGTAGATCAGTACGTTCTGCCCAGGGTGCCAGACCTGCTCACTCAGGGTCACTTACGCCATCCGAATTTACAAACTCTGGCTTTGACGGCCTGGCTGCTGAACCCTCCATCTTGATGGAGAAAGGGCTGTCTGCCTCTGTTGTTGATACCATGATAAAGGCTAGGAAGAAGTCTTCTTCTTCCATTTACTATAGTGTTTGGAGTGCATACATTGACTGGTGTGAGTCTAAGTCTCTTCCCTGTTGTGTGTTCTCTATTCCCAGGATCCTGGAGTTCCTGCAGCATGGGTTGGAGCTGGGGCTCCAACTCGGTACTCTGAAGGGTCATGTCTCTGCCCTGGCTGTTTTCTTCCAGAGGTCCTTTGCCCAGCATTCTCTGATCAGGACTTTTTTTCCAGGGGGTCACTCATGTGCGTCCCCCACGTAAGCCTATGTTGCCTGTTTGGGATTTGAATTTGGTCTTGTCTGCCTTGCAGTGTGCTCCCTTTGAACCTGTGCAGGAGGCTGCCCTGGCTATTCTTACTCTCAAGGTAGTCTTTTTGGTGGCTATCACCTCTGTTAGGCGTGTGTCTGTTTTAGCAGCGCTTTCCATCCAGCCCCCCTACTTTGAGAGACACCAGGACAAGGTGGTGTTTCGCTTCAAGCCAGATTTTCTGCCCAAGGTCGTGTCTGCCTTTCATCTGAATCAGGACATTGTTCTTCCTTCCTTGTGCCCTATTCCTAGTAATGCTAAGGATAGGGTCTTGCATTCCTTGGATGTGGTTAGGTGTCTGAAGTACTATCTGGTGGCTACTGCTCCATTCAGAAAAACTGATGCTATTTTTGTGGTCCCTTCTGGTCCTAGGAAGGGTCTGGCTCCTGCTAAATCTACTATTAGCAAATGGATCCGTCAGGCTGTGATTCAGGCCTACTCTGCTAAGGGGAAGAATCCTCCCTTCCACCTTACTGCTCATTCTACTCGTGCTATTGGTGCCTCTTGGGCTTTTCAGTACCAGGCTTCTGTTGAACAAGTTTGTAAGGCCGCTACTTGGTCTTCTGTTCATACCTTTTCAAAGTTTTACAAGGTTGATGTTAGGGCCTCAGCTGATGCTGCTTTTGGCCGCAAGGTTCTGCAGGAGGCAGTGGTCTGACCTGGCTGTTACCTTTGGGGGTCCCACCCAACTTTATGGACACTGCTATTGGATGTCCCAAGTGTAATGATTCTTATCTGGAGCAGGACGTACTGTATACTAAGAATAATACAATTCTGTGATTACTCACCTGTAGAATTGTTATTATGAGTATACAGTACGTCCTGCTCCAACCCACCCTTGGATTTGCATTATCCTGGATCCCCTGTATGGTGATTGTTATCATTGCTATAATTACTAGTTGGTTCTGTTTTCTTTCTCCCGGCTTCTCTTTAACTGCTTTTCAATGCTGGGGATTTGTGGGAGGTCCTTTGAGGGGCCGGGAGGAGCCAATTTCGCGGTCTATGCAGTTCAGCGCCATCTGGCGGAGTAATACCCGAGTGTAATGATTCTTATCTGGAGCAGGATGTACTGTATACTCATAATAACAATTCTACAGGTGAGTAATCACAGAATTGTATTTTTTACCATAAGAACTATAAATCTATGGAATAGCCTCCCACAGAAGCTTTTTACAGCATCAGCTGCTGACAGCTTCAAAAAAGGATTAGATGCTTATTTAGAAAAAAATAACATTAACAGCTACTATTAGCGGTTATCAGTTAAAAAACAAAAAATAAAATAAATAGCTTCCCCTATAAAATAAAATAAAAAATAACTTCCCCCTACCCCAGCACCCTTGGTTGAACTTGATGGACATATGTCTTTTTTTTTTCAACCATATTAACTATGTTACTATGTAGGATAAGGTCATTTTCACATATTCTGGCACCCCAAAGTGGCCTACCTAATCTCCCCCCATGATCCCGGACTACAACTTGTGTCTTGTTCTACTGGTATAAGTTATATCATGATTATGATCTACTAACGGCAAAAGTGACGCCCGATCATCTCCCACTGCCAAGTGTCTCTCCTAGTATAAAGGTTGGGGATACCTGTCTTAATTCTCCAATTAAGTTATCTGTGCAGAAACCTTCCCCATTATGACTTTTTCTGCACGAAACCACCTGGACTCTGAATCTGCCACAAATCTGTTTACAGTATGATGGACAGGCTTATGTTTAATTGAAATATCTAATGTTTTCATATCTTGTCCAAGGCATTGCAAAGAGATTCTTTCCTCTTCCTATTTTGCTTGTAACTTCCTTAAGTTGTTTTTCCTTTATTTGAGCTCACCTGGCAAACTTATTGTCACAGGTGTTTCAGATTGATTCCAGCGACCCATAGAGCCCTAAGCCACAGGACCATCCATGTGTCTAATCTGAAAACAAAAAATGACATCTATAGGACACTTTTTATTATCATTTGAAAATCCACTTCATTAAAAGAATTAATAAAAACTGCACTGTTTTCAAGATTTTAGAGTAACTGCCCCCCTCTTTGTACTATATGTAAACTTGGGAGCACTTCCATATTATTTGGACATTTTGAAATTGCTCAGTTTGCACTCTTTCCAATAGGATAAACTATGGGAAGAAGTTAGCATGTGCCTTTACAGGGACTTTAAAATACTCTTTTATATACCCTCCTGGTTTTCCCATATATTATAGCCTTAATTCCACCATGCATGCACAGGCCTTATGGCATCCCCACACCACTCTATATACTTTGCCAGCAAGGCAGACTTGAATGAATGTGGGGCCACACAGGCTGGAGGTACAATAGTAGGGGAGCTGCCTAGTTCAACAGATGGAGTGGAATATTTGTACAGGTATAGGATAAAATCTAATGGTAGTTGTGAACGGAGCGCACATGGAACCTGCAAGGTTCAGTACTAGATTAGTCTTTTACTCGTCGGTTATTATGTGGTGAATGGCATAGAATGTGATATATCAATGTTTGCACGTGACATATCTTGTATCGGCATAAGAGGGGTTGCAGCAACCCTGACGAGACTAGTTCACTAAGTGATCTGCTTTTAGTATAGGGTACAGTTTTGGGCCCTGAACTGAAAATAGAAGAATGGCAACTAAATTGGAGGTCTCTTACAATGAAAGCCTAGACATGAAAAGTGACACCTTAGAGGTGATGGGTAGTAGAAATAATTGAGAGGGGAACTTTTTATTTCAAGGACACTTTAGAGGTCAAGCATTATTTATGTTTGGAAAATAAGCCTTTTTTTTTACAAGGGAAGAAAGGGGGTCTTTACCGTTCAAGATGTTTTTTTTTCTAGTTAAGTTTTAGTGTAAGCAGTGGGCAGGTGCCAAGTTTGTTCTACTTTTATTAATTATTTTAATAAAGCTTGAATTTTTATTTAGCAGTCCTGCTGTACATGGCTCAGTCTAGGTTCCCTTGTGGCATGCGAGAGGGTTCCATTCATCTATCCTTGCTTCCCTTATCCTGCTGCTCCTTGCTGTGATTGTGGTGCCTATTTCCTTTAGTGGTCATATAACCTAGGGGGAAGGATCATTTCTTTAAAAGTTTGAAAATGGTACCCTGTGGGATATGCTGAACAATTCATAGTTTTTTGCATACCTCATAGGGTGCGTTTCCAAACTTTTCAAAAAATATCTTTTACCTCATTGGCAAAATGATATACCTCGCCTGATAAAATTCCCCAAAGCACACACAAGTGATTATGTGGATAAAAAAAAATAAACACATTTTATGATTTCTTAATGTAAAATATCTCACTCTGATGTAAGTTTCAGTTCTGACCCAAAGTTACTCTTGCTTCACAAAATAAATGGCATGACCCCTCATGCTTTAGCATACCGCATAGGGTGCTTTTATTTTCAAACTTAAAAAAAAAAAAAAATTCTTACCCGACTGGAAAAATGCATCCAATGTAATAATTTCCGCTTTTTCATCTTTTGTGCCACTGTCTGGTTTTTACTTCAGGCAATTTGTAGTTCTTGAGATGGAACAGCATGGTTAGGCCCATTTAGTATATGAGGTCTCAAAAGCTATGTGCGCACCAGACAGGCCTGACTGTAGTCACGAAGAGCAGTTCTGGCTGTCTTGGAGTAGTAGGGAATTCCTTGCAACTGTATACTAGCTACTTATGTGCCATTCCAACCAGTTCTCCTCAGCTAGTCATTTTGAATGATGGTCCTTTTTTGTTGTGAATCCATGATTCCAGGATCCCTTATTCCTCTTTGATGGAAGGAGATCACCATGGATACCAGACGCACGGTGGGGAGGTGTGGTAGTGCTCTGGCTATGAGTCTTGGTTGTCAGTGTTTCAGTGCTCGGGGCAGGACAATCTTCCGATCTCCACCGCTGGACCATGAAGCTGAGGGGCCAGCAGGCACAGGTTTAGACTAATAATATCCAGCCATATGCTCCATCAGACACGATTAGGGGCAGCTACAGCATGGTTACCATGGCAGATCAACACAGATTCTTCAGTTTGCAGAGTCATGTGCTTGTCCTGTTGTCCCCAATTGTAAACGCATCACTGCAGATATCTGGATGGGTCTGTTATGTATAGTAGGCCCTGACACTTATATTCTAGACCTGAGGCATGCTAGAGGGTGCTCGATTTGCCTCTTCCTACAAAGGTGGCCACCTCGATTGTGACAATGAACCCACAGCCAGTAGGCACATATGTGCACGTTATTCCCTGCGTAAGTGTTTACCAGCTGGTGTGCCTCTCTTTCCTCCCCCTAACTTAAAGCACAAAGTGTTTTTTAAGCTGAAAATGGATGCAGTCAGAACTATTCTGGTCATTCATAACTAACCAAAAATGGCTTGATACACGCCATGGGGACTACCCATGTGGTCAAAGGTACTACTGCAACACCCCAATTTGCATTGAAAGCTTGCTTGTTAAAACCTGTGACTTAAAAGAGTAGGGTCTTTTATCTGTCATTTGCTCATAAAAGCAAGCCAAAGCTCTTCTGAAAGGTACCACAGGTAATTTGGAACCTTTGTTGTGATGTAAGAAATCTTGAGTGCCACCATGGACTTTTTTGATCCTGGAGTTCCAGCAGTCAGAAATGGATATTGGCCTGTAGGCACAATTAAAGGGGATTTTAGTGTAGGCCATTCTTTTTAGAAGTTATTGACCTCTAAATCCCAAGTCAAGATTGTCATTCAGGAGTGAAGCAGTTAGAACCTCTGCATCCATGAAATCTAACCCCCCCCCCCCCCCCCCATTGGGACCACTAGCAGAGCTTCCTCTTTAAACTTTGTCCCACAAGGTAACACTTCTGATTGTCATTACCTCTAGGCGAGGTTTGGATTTGTAGTCTTTTTTTCACAAGCCACCATGTATTCTGATCCAGAAAAACAGGTATGTTTTTCTTTGTCCAAGGTGTTTTCTGTCTTTCACAAAGATAGTGGGATTATTCTGCCATGGTACTGTCCTGATCCCCCTCATCTTCTAGAGAATACCCTAAAGTGGATTGAAAAGTGGACTTTCACTATACGGATCACCCATAAAAACGTACCTTTCCCCAGTCCTATGGTGCATGTCCTGGCTCTCATCCAGTCAGCGCCATGTATCAGGCACATTAAATTGGACAACACCTGTTTTTTCGTTTAATGGGTTTTGGTCCCACAGACGCTGCATACAAGCTGGGGGAGTATCCAGAATGTTGGATTGGCCATTGGCGTGTACGTGGTTGGGTTGTTCTGGTGGCTGGCACATAGGTGAGGAAGCAGTGGAGTTGTGAGGTGCTCTGTCCAAATTATGGACAGCGCCTCGCTAGGACCTGGGGGGGGGTACACAAAGTAGGGAATGCCAATTTGGGATGGTGCCGCACAGAGGAAACGCCGCATTGGAAAGTGAAATTCCTTTGTGTTGTTCCTCTTTAAGAGAAGAAAGTATCATTGGAGCTGAATTTTAAGTTTATTTTATCTCCAAGGCTTAAGGAAGGTGAATGTGTTCTAAAGCAGGCCCTCAATCTGGTTGGTCAGTGCAGCAATCAGAAGTTGAAAACCTTTATGTCTGCAAGCATTGTACGCACACACTTGTTCTAACCTGGGGAGGGTACTGGTCAGTATACCCCCTTTCCCTGTCAAGCTGCTCATATAGACGCCGCTTCATTACGATTGGGTATTGCTCTTCCTGTAGGACTAAAGCAGGTAGAGAGCTGTGACTCCTCCCTCATGTGCAAGACCCAGAATGCCAGTAGCTTTCCTATTTCTGCTTTTGTCCTAGTCGAGACAGAGACTGAATAAGCATGAGTGCACAATAATGCGTTCACAAGAAAAAGTAATCACGTCTGCTGCCTTCTGGGGGCACCACTCTATCTCTTGCTTACATTTAGATAGGTTGGGACTAGGTCTGTCGGAGGACTTGCGGAATCCTGTGGTTGACTTTACCTATATAGTAAATAGCAGGGTTTGTACGCTCCGCTTCTTTTTAAACATCATTTTTGTTGGCATCAGTTAAAGGTGCAGAGTCTGGCACCTTGGACACTAGAGCGACCTGTCCTGAGTGTCAAATTCATTATGAGAGGGAGTGGTTTGTAGGGATTATTTGTCTGCTATGTCACACATTTCTTCCAACAAGACCGATATGTCTTTACTACACTCACAAGGGATTTTTACTGATACTGCAGTGCTCAGATCAGTCTCATATTCTTAAGATTTAGGTCCCTCTCCTGCCGGTTCCAGGGGTTGTCCCAAAGGGACCTTGACTGAATTAGCAGAGCTTCGCTGTCTTGTCTCTGATGCTGGCAAAGACAAGCCTGGTGACTGATTCACAGGCAAGAAGGCTTCCCAAAAGTGTATGCACAGAGTAAGAATCCGTGCCAGAGTAAGAATATTCGACTAAGGAAGCTAATCCTCCTCTCCCTTCATTTGGGAAGAGACAACAGGTGGGACATACTTTTGGGCTTCTGAGCCAGAAAAAGAGGTGTCATTAAAGCCAAACCATGTTCTGCAGATATTACCTCGAAAAGGACCCTTGCGTCACATTTGTAGGCAAACGTCTTGATAAATTTGTCAAACTTGCCATGTGTGGTAAGAGTACTAGATTGCCTCAGCAGAAGAAATCTAGACAAGAAAGTCAGAGGTCCTACTTTTCATCCCTTCCACAGACCCGAAATGGCAAGTTTAGGTAAGGTGGAAACACAGGAAGGTCTGACCTCTGGTCAATAAAATGCTGAGTACTTCTCACCCCTAAAGCGGACCTTTGATGGTCAGTGGTCTGTTTGAGAGGGCTCAACCCCATGCAGATGTTGTGGAATAACAACAAGTTATTCTAGATACATATAAGATCAGGAAAATGGGGAAGGAAGCCTTGCTCTGCTCAACCAGAGTGATGAATGCTTTGAGAAGGTTGCCTTCACAATGGTAGCCAGAAGATAGCATGGTTGAACTCATAGTTTACACAAAATGGGGATCTCTGTGTGTCAGTTAGATGCCCTGGAAAGGATATGTCTAGGTCTGGTGCCGTAACACGTGCATGCCTGTCTAGCTCAAATAGATATCAAATTGTGATTGTACTGCACACCCATCGGCTGGACGGGGTATCGGGGCATGCCATAGCGGCGGTGCTGCCATTCAAAACACCAGCTATTTTCGGTTTGAATCTATACCCGTAACAGCTGGTGGATGCAACCTTGAGGACACCTATATGGAACCCTGATCTACAGCACAGGGGGGCTGCCATACTAATTTCTCCACTTCCCCTCTAATACTCTGCGAGGGGCACTGAGTACCCAGGGATGGAAGGACCTTTCCCACAAAGGTAGGGGGACTTATTTGGATTGACTAATAATCTCGGTGGGACCCCATAATGGGCAGCATAAGCAAACTATAGTCTATATGAATCATGTTATAACAAAATGTTTATTTTGAATGATCAGTTGTCTTTCTTTTCTCTTGAAGTATAGTGAGCCACAAACAAGCCTGAGCTCAACAAGGTTACCAGGGTTAAACTGAGTTGAGTAAGGTTTTACATATTTAAATTAGGGAGGGGTTTATACACCAGGGCATAGCTTTCCTAGGATTTCCTCTAGCATCATTGTGCAGCTACGGGGCGGGGTGATAATCCCAAAGAAGGCCGGGGGGGGTGGGCATAAATGCCCTTCCTTTCGGGGGAGCACTCAGAGTCTGGCAAAATGCCAGCCTTTAAAGAAGGGGGATCCTTGTCCTTACATGCTCCAAATGATGGCAAAGCAGTCATTTTGAAGAGGACCCTGAGGTGCACGGACAGTGATGAGGTGAGAAGAGTTTAAAAGGGACTCTGTAGGCAAAGCACATAAACTGCCATTCAGCAGTTCACCTCATCATGGCTACCCTCTCCCTTCGTTTGAGAACACAGCTACTTATGAAAGTCGAAACAAGGCAAAAAGTAGTGATACACACCCTGAATTACTTTGCCATAGACCACCAATAATAGGGCTAAACTGGTGGTCCAAAGCTCCACATCAATCATATGGTGAAACCATAAAACTCGGCCATTTCTTCTTCACTTTAAAAACAGAAAACAGTTTAGGACCGTGCCAAATGTAACCCAACACAATGTTCTAGCAATTGCCTTTGCCTTTTCTATCTCTTGTTAGATGTTAGATCGTTAATTACTTTTGTGTGGGGTTTTTCTTTCCATTGTGAACTAGGAAATGTTCCAAGAGACCCCCTATACTAGTTCAAAGGGTAAGGCATGGCAGCAGGTGACTTGCTGTTACCCCAATTCTATTATCCATCGCCACAATGGCCACAGGGATATGGTAGAGCCCAGTGCCTAAGTTCCCTTCTGGATGAGCGCTGAAGGGCATAGGGGCTGGTGTCTTGGTTTGACTGGAGGCCTCTGAGTCATGGGGACCACAGTCCTTATATCTTTTGTGCCAGCTGATAGTCTGGGGGGCGCATGTTATAATTATTTTTTTAAGCAAAATAAGTGTGATCGTGCCTGGAATTTGCATAGGTCTTAAAGATAGCCCTTATTCATATTCAATAAGGCGTTTCCTGATGAGTGTACACGCCCACTGCCTGTAAAAGTAAAAATACAGTCAAAACTTTTGGGTATTGTCTTAGTGGCTTAGAAACCAGGTTTTTTTGTAGTTTTTTTTTTTAAGAGCCGAATAATTTTGCTTGACGTATAACCAGCAGTGCATTGCCTTTAATCTGCTACTTTTGACTACTCTGAGAGAACCCAGCAGCTCAGCCCTATGTAGATCCCTTTTGACTAATTCCCAGTTACCATTTAGGGCACCTACTTGTTATGTTTTGGGGTTGGTTTTAGGTTTTTCATTTTTGTAATTTATGCTAGTTGTATATCCTTTTTCAGGTGTCAGCCAGGGGAAATGTAATATTCTTAGTATACAGTACGTCCTGCTCCAGAAAGAATACTTACACTTGGGTATTACTCTGCCAGATGGCGCTGGACTGCAGAAACATTGAAAATAGGCTTTTCCTGGCCTCTCAAATACCCAGGGACCTCCCACAAATCCCCAGATTTTCTCTGCAGTCTGGACTGCTAAGACGAGAAATGGCTCTCTACTCACAGGTGAGCGGGGCTATTAGCCTGCGGCCCTGTAGGACTATTCCCACCCGTTCCATTAGTTATATGCCTCCCAGCCTTGGCTGCGCTGGTTGGGTGATGGTAGGCAGCACTGCTAGCAGGTGCTTAGGAGCACTGCTCCACCGCAATCCCCCACCAAAGGGTAGGCGGTTCAGGCTTATGGTGAGCCTCTATATGATGCCCCTCCCGCACTATTGCCCCTTGCCCCTGCCTATCGGTGGGCCCTATTTAAGTGGCAGCTGTCCCCCCTCATTCTCCTGGTAGCCTTCGGGGGAAAAAAGGGGGGGTGTCGGTATGGATGCTTTGCATTTACGTGTTTTAGACATATATTTTATTCATTTGTTTTGTGTCAGCCGCCGCACTGTCTTGCGTTAGGCTTACTGTTTTTAAAATGACCGCCGCTGCCGCGCGCCTTTTCTTTCGCTATGTTCCGCGCTTGGCGGCGACGTTACCTCAGGCGCCGGTGCGCCGTCATTGGCTGCTTGTCATGTGCTGGCTTTGCGCTCTTCGGGGGGGGCGGGGCCCGCCTATTGGTCATTGCTGTTACCGGCCCGCCCCTCGAGGTGTACCGACGCCATCTTTGTCTGCTTGGCTGGCTTATGCGCAACGGTCCCCTACCTACCGTGGTCTGTAAGTGCCCTCGCGGGTGGTTTTATTATCTCATTTTTTTAATACTGTCTGCTTACGGCCCCCTTTTTTATGTCTTTCAGGCAAGCGAATCCATTGGCTTCTCCCGGCCCTCTTAGTTTGCTAACTTTTATAGGCCTAGTGTATTTACTCCCACTCCCTAGCGGGCTATTGGGGCATCCAGGGTTGCATTATAGTGTTAATCCCTAACGGCCTGTAGCGCCGCTGTAATCACCATATGGCGGCATCTCCGGATAATGTGACCGGGGTTCCTTCGGGACAAGCCCGGCTGTGTGTAGCGTGTGGGCAGCCTCATGCTGACGCTGACAAGGCGCGGGTCTGTGTACCCTGTGCTGAGCAGGTGCTTGCACTACAATCTGGCATTCCCGTGGCTGGGTCTGCACTTTGTATCACTTTTCCTACCCCCCCAAGCTTAAATCTCACTCCTACTGAGTTGCATACAAGTGGGGATTCTCAGCCTAATTTGTCTTCTAGACTGGCTACTGTTGCGAAGTTGATTGCTAATACCTTGGCGCGTAAGGCCCCTGCAAAAAAGCGGCACTTAACGCCTGATGTCACTCTTTTTCCTATGGAAGCTGAGGAGTTTTGGGATCTTGGCTATACCCCTTCGGATGAAGGGGAGCTTTTATCTGACACAGGGTCATCTGATGAGAGGCCCAGGGGTCATGACGATTCTGGCTCTAGCCCCCTGGACCCCGGATGACACGGACAGATTGTTGACCCAGATTTTTGAGGTTCTGTCCATTTCTCCCCCTGTTGCGGCTCCCAGGCAAAGGGGGGAACTCTTCCATACAGCTAAATCCCGTTTGGAATTTCCCGAGCAAGCACATTTCAGTAACCTTGTGCTCAAGGAATGGGAGCGCACCAGTAGACTTCCTGGGGTACCTAAGAGTTGGGATAGGAAGTATCCCTTTCCTGCTGATGTTGTAAAATGTTGGTCATCCCCTCCCGAGGTGGATGCCCCAGGCCTAGGGTTATCGAACACCTCTGTCATGCATACCCCTGACTCTACTACCCTGCGGGATGCTGAGGACCGGCACATTGACCAGCTGGCGTCCCATGCTTTTGCATGTGCGGGGACAGCGCTGCGCCTGGTCTGTGCTTCTGCTATTACCGCTGTGGCCACTAGAACCCTTATCAGAAATATACTTGACAGTGCCCCTGATGGTTTGCCTTGTGAGGTGTTCAATGCACTCTCCAGTTGTGATGTTTTCGTAAATTTTGTCCTCTCTGCCTTGGATGACACCATCAGAATGTGTGCCAGGACATCTGCCCTTGTGGTGGCTATACGCCGCTCGGTTTGGCTACGCCGGTGGGCTGCTGACAATGCTGCCAAGAAGGCCCTCACTGGGTTTCCCTTCAAAGGACTACGCCTGTTTGGGGACCGCCTGGACCTTTTTGCTAAGGGAGGCAGGTTACCCCAGCGCAGGCGGCATTCTCTGCTCTTTCGGGGTCAGGGCTCATTCTCCTCCCCCTACCGTGGTGCTAGACAAGGGAGGGGGGTTTCCTTTACTGGGGCCCGGGGAGATTTCTGGGGCAGAGGACGTGGGCGTCCTGGCTCCTCCTGGGGCCCCAAGGCAAAATTCTCTTCCGAACCCCCTCAGGCATGATGGTTGCCCTCACCCATCCGGGTGGGGGGACGGCTTCAGCACTTCGCTCACGTCTGGAGGCTTCATGATAGTTTGCTGCCTGGCCGCCCCCAAGATTCATCAGATCCCAGATTCCTCAGGACGCTGTGTTAGCTCAGGAGCTGATGCAGGCAGTGCAAGGCCTCCTGGAGCTGGGGGTCATCTGCAAGGTCCCTTGGGCAAGAAATGGGCAAGGGTTTATATTCCAACCTATACACAGTCCCCAAAAAAGATGGTTCAGTCAGGCCCATCCTGGACTTAAAGATCCTCAACAAATTTGTCAGGAGCAGGCGCTTTCGCATGGAAACTCTGCGCTCTGCCATCAGTTCCCTGCGCCAAGGGGATTTCATGACTTCTGTGGACATCAAAGATGCTTACCTTCATATTCCTGTATTTCCAGGTCATCAAAGGTTCCTCAGGTTCGCTCTGGAGGATCAACACTACCAGTTTGTGGCATTGCCCTTTGGTCTCACCTCGGCTCCCAGGGTGTTCACCAAGGTGCTGGCGGGCGTGATGTCTCTGCTCAGGTATCAGGGCGTCCACGTGCTTCCTTATCTGTATGACATTCTCATCACCTCCCAATCTCTACATCAGGCAGAATTGGACACTCAGCTGGTGGTGTCCACCCTGGAGTCATTTGGTTGGGTGATCAATCACCCCAAGTCCTCACTGTCCCCTTCCTTGGTGACTCCATTCCTAGGAATGAATCTGGATACAGTTCAGGCAAGGATTTTCCTTCCTCAACAGAAGGTGGACAGTCTGATTGCACAAGTTCAGTTCCTGCTATCTTGTCGTCATGCCTCCATCAGGCAGGGGATGCAGCTGGTGGGCCTGATGGTGGCATGCTTCGAGGCGGTTCTTTATGCTCAGTTCCACTTGAGGCCTCTGCAACTCCACCTCTTGTCAGTGTGGGACAAGGATCCAGCATCCCTGAACAGGGTCTGTGTGCTTTCCCCCCTGGTCAGGAGGTCCCTCTTGTGGTGGATGGACTCAAGGAACCTGTTGGGGGGCAGATCCTTTCTTACCCCTTCCTGGGAGACGGTCACAACGGATGCCAGTCTGTCAGGTTGGGGGGGTTTCTGGAAGTCCCTGCGGTTCCAGGGGAGGTGGGCCCCTCAGGAGGCTCACACACCTATCAATGTCTTGGAACTGCGGGCGATCAGGTTAGTTCTGGCTCAGTTGACTACTCACCTGGCCTGCCTGTTCAGGTGCTCTTGGACAACCAGACGGCAGTTACCTGCATCAATCATCAGGGAGGGACCCGGAGCAAGGGGGCCCTCCAGGAAGTGTCTCTGATACTGACCTGGGAGGAGACCAATGTTCCCTGCATGTCAGCTGTGTATATCCCGGGGGTGGAAAACCTCCTGGCAGACTCTCTGAGCAGGGTGTCACCGTTGGGGCCAACCGGATGTGGATCTGTTTGCGTCCCGTCACAATCACAAGCTACCGGCCTTTGTCTCCCTGTCCCAGGATCCTCTGGCCTTGACCATGGATGCTCTAGCAATGCCATGGCAGGACTTTCAGCTTCTGTATGTCTTCCCTCCATTCCCCCTGCTGGGCACGGTTCTGCGCAAGATTGCTCTGGAAGGGGGTGCCAGCAATTTTGGTGGCCCCCAGGTGGCCAAGAAGAGTTTGGTTCGCAGACGTGGTGCAGCTGGCAGTAAATCAATACGCTCTGCCCCTGGTGCCAGATCTGCTCACTCAGGCTCTCTACGCCATCCCAATTTACAAACTCTGGCTTTGACGGCCTGGCTGCTGAAACCTCCATCTTGATGGAGAAAGGGCTGTCTACTTCTGTTGTTGATACCATGATAAAGGCTAGGAATAAGTCTACTTCTTCAATTTATTACAGGGTTTGGCGTGCCTACATTGACTGGTGTGAGTCTAAGTCTCTTCCCTGTCGTGTGTTCTCTATTCCCAGGATTCTGGAATTTCTACAGCATGGGTTGGAGATGGGGCTCCAAGTTAGTACTTTAAAAGGTCAGGTTTCTGCCCTGGCTGTTTTCTTCCAGAAGTCCTTTGCTCAGCATTCTCTGATTAGGACTTTTTTCCAGGGGGTGACTCATGTGCGTCCCCCACGTAAGCCTATGGTGCCTGTTTGGGATTTGAACTTGGTTTAGTCAGCCTTGAGTAATACCTGAGTGTAAGTATTCTTTTGCCTTCCCTTACAGAGAATGTATTTTACGGTTTATATTGAATGCAACTACGGTATAATGGGGTAACTTTTACATGTGCATCATTTGATATTACCAGATCCAATGGAGCATCACCCCTAGTAGGCACAAACTCATATAGATCTCTTTCAGCAAGCTTGAATTTGAAGCAGAATCATGGCCCTAGTTAATACCTGGGTTAAAATCTGCGATTATTACCACTGCCCCAGGCTTTGTTGCCTGCTCTATTTCTTTATGCAACTGAGCATCTATTTCCCCTGCTATGTTTGGGGGCCTATAGATTGTTTAAATTACCCTCACTTCTACCCACAAGGGTTCTACATCCTTACAATCTGCCTCTAGTATCCCATTATTCTCATTTAAGTGCTTTTCTTAAATTGGGCCAACACTCTTACAAGACAACTTGCTCATGCATCCCTCCCCAGGGATAACCTTTTTTGTAACTTTGCAAAGAGAAAGTGCTGCTGGATTTCCTTCTGTGCATTGTGGGGCTATATCGGTTGAATCCAGACAACAGCGCAGCTGGGATGATGTGAAAGGAAGCTCCAAGATGCCTGCTACCAGGAGAAAATTTGTGAAAGCCGGTGGTGGCGCAAGTGAGTTTTGGGGATTTTTTTTCCAACTGTGCAAGGCTGTTTGGTCCAATTTAAAGTGGACCAAAACCCAGCTGGATCCACCCCCCTGTGGGGCATCAAAAATTGGGATGCCCCGCTATGTGAAAATCCCCAGGTCGCCTGCTACACTTACCTTAATCCTTTTGTGAATCCCGGTCCATTTGCGCACTCGGAGCTGCTGAGCTAAGACGTCGCTCAGACCTGCATACCTCAGCGACTCCGAGAGCGCTGATTGGACGAGCGGTCGCCCATGCACCGTAGGACCGCGGTGAGGTGAGTTGATGCAGGAGATCTGGGGGGTTTCACATAGCAGGGCACCCCTGATGAAAGTGGACCAAAACCCAGGATAGTCAAAATCCCAGTACAGCAGCCCCCCTCCCCCATTTAGGTGCAAATTATCTGTAGAATACAGTTTGGACCTCAAATTAAAAATCAGTCCAGTGATCTAGGAATCCAAATCCTACTGACCTGCACCAAGACTTATATCATGTGTTCAATTCTCTAAACTCCTGCAGTCGTTGTTCCAGTGTAGCGCATCACACAGCCAGTATTCAACAGATTTGAAGCCCTTCACTACATTTTGTCGCCTAGTTCCTTTAAATGTATTTTTAAAGCTTCGGGTGAAGGTAGGCAGCACCGATGCTAGGTGCTAAGGAGCGCTGCTCCAACCGCAGTCCCCCACCAAAGGGTAGGTGCATCTGCGCCATCTACGGCTGGCCTTGTCATGTGGGCACGTTTTTGCGCTCTTTGGGGGGGGCGGGCCTTGCGGCTGACACGCTCTGCATCACTGTCTCCGTGGCCCGCCCCTCGAGGTATATGCGGGCACCATTTTAGTTTTCTGCTGCGTGTATCTGGCGTCTCCCTATCGCCATCCGTAAGTGCCCCTGCGGGCTGATTTATTTTGTATTCTCTGTATTGCTCATTGCTTACGGGATCTTTTTGCTTATGTCTTGCAGGCGGGTCAAACTTTAGTGGTTTCTCCCGGTCCTATCCCCTCTATTTAGTGTTAACTGCCTATTGGAGGGCTATTGTATTTTTTATCTCCCACTTCCCTAGCGGGGCTATTGGGGCATCCCGGGTAGCCTTATTGGCGTCAATCCCAATTGGCCTATTGTGCCACAATAATCAACACATGGAGGCTTCTCAGGATAATGTGCTTGGGGTTCCTTCGGGACAAGCCCGGCTGTGTGTGGCGTGTGGGGTATCCCCTATAAGTGATGATGTCAGGGTGTGTGTTCCCTGTGCCCAGCAGACGCTTGCATTGCAGTCTGGGTTACGGGTGGCTGGGCCTGCGCCCCCTCGGGCTTCACCAACCCCCCCACGCTTACATCTGACTCCCAGTGAGGTGCATACCAGTGGGGAGTCTCAACCTGATTTGGCTGCTCGGGTGGCCAGCATTGAGAGACATATTGCTGGCTCTGGCCCGCGTAAGGCTTCTGCCAAGAAGCGGCATTTATCACCTGGTGTTTCCCTCTTTCCTATGGAGGCAGAGGAATTTTTTTATGTTACCGGTTATACCCCCCTAGAGGAGGGGGAATTTTTTTCTGATTCAGAATCATTTGAGGAACATCCTAGAGCGTATGGTGCCGATTCTGGGCATGACCCATGGGCTTCAGATGATACTGACAGACTTTCGGCTCACATTTTTTATGTACTCTGTATCTATCCTCCAGCCGTGGCTCCGCGGCAGCAGGGGGAGCTGTTTCATACTGTTAAACCACGCTTGGAGTTTCCTGAACAAGCTCATTTTAATAATCTGGTGCTCAAGGAGTGGGAATGGCCTAGTCAGCTCCCCGGAGTGCCAAAGAGTTGGGATAAGCGGTATCCCTTTCCTGCTGAAATGGGTAAACGGTGGTCATGTCCTCCCGAGGTGGATGCTCCAGTTCTGGGGTTGTCTAACACATCCGTCATGCATTCCCCTGACTCTACTACACTAAGGGATGGGGAGGACAGGCGCATTGATCAGCTGGCTTGCCATGCTTTTGCCTGTGGGGGGACCACGCTCCGTCCGGTCTGTGCCTCTGCTATTACGGCTGTTGCTATTAAAAGCCTGCTCAGGGGTCTCTTAGATGGGGCCCCTGATGATGCTGATAGTGAAGAGTATAGAGCTCTTCTGCGTTGTGATGAATTTGTTGCATTTGTCCTCTCTGCCTTGGATGATACCATTAGAATGTGTGGCAGGGCTTCTGCCTTGTTGGTGGCGATACGCCGCTCGGTCTGGCTGCGCCAGTTGGCAGCTGACAATGCCGCCAAAAAGGCTCTCACTTTGGGGAACCTTTGGACTTGTTTGCTAAAGGAGGCAAGTTGCTTCAGCGTAGAAGGCAGCCCCGGTCCTTTCAGGGTTCAGGTGACTTTTCTCCTTCCTTCAGGGGCTCCAGAATTGGACGGGGAGCTTCCTTTGCTGGAGCCCATGGAGATTTTTGGGGCAGGGGCAGAGGACGTAGCCGCCCTGGCTCCTCCTGGGGTCCCAAGACTAAGTCCTCTCCCAAGCCGCCTCAGGCATGAAGGGGCGCCCTCACCCATCCGGGAGGGGGGGGGGGCGGCTTCGGCTCATGTCTGGAGGCGTCATGTCGCAGACCGGTGGATTCAGGAGGTGGTATCCTCTGGTTACAAGATAGTTTACAGCCTGGCAGCCCCCAAGATTCATCAAATCTCGTGAAATCTCCAAACCCCTTGTCAGCTCAGTGTCTCTCCCTGGCTGTCCAAGGCCTTCTAGACCTAGGTGTCATCTGCCGGGTGCCCTTGAGGGAAAGGAACAAAGGCTATTATTGCAATCTTTTCATTATTCCCAAAATGGATGGTTCCATCAGACCCATCCTGGATTTGAAGCACCTCAACAAATTTGTCAGATTCAGACACTTTCGCATGGAGACTCTGCGCTCCGCTGTGAATTCCCTACGCCCAGGGGACTTCTTGACATCTGTAGACATCAAGGATGCTTACCTTTACGTACCTATCTTTCCAGCTCATCAGAGATTCCTCAGGTTCGCTCTGGAGGATCAGCACTACCAATTTGTGGCCTTGCCCTTCGGTCTCACCTCGGCTCCCAGGGTATTCACCAAGGTGCTGGCAGGAGTGATGGCCCTGCTGAGATCTCAGGGCATTCGCATTTTTCCCTACCTGGACGACATGCTTATCGCTTCTCAGTCCTTCCATCAGGCAGAGCTGGACACTCAGCGGGTGGTGTCCACATTGGAGTCATTCGGCTGGGTGATCAATCACCCCAAATCTTCCCTGTCTCCTTCCATGGTGAAGTCTTTTCTGGGCATGATTCTGGATTCAGCTCAGGTCAAGATCTTTCTTCCTCAGCAGAAGGTGGAGGTCCTTCAGGAGAAAGCTCAGCTCCTGCTGTCTTGTCCTCATCCATCCACCAAGCAGGGAATGCAGCTGGTGGGCCTGATGGTGTCCTGCTTCGAGGCGGTTCCATATGCTCAGTTCCACATGAGGCCTCTTCAGCTTCACCTCTTGTCAGTATGGGATCGGAACCCTGTGTCCTTGGATCAGGTGTTTGTCTTGTCCCCTCTGGTGGCGGTCTCTAGTGTGGTGGCTGGACTCAAGGAACCTGCTGGGGGGCAGGTCCTTTCTGGCCCCCTTCTAGGAGACTGTCACCACGGATGCCAGTCTGACAGGTTGGGGGGGGGGATTCTGGAAGTCCCTGAAATTCTAGGGTCAGTGGGGCCCTCAGGAGACCCATGTCCCTATCAACATTCTGGAATTGAGGGCGATCAGGTTGGTTCTTGCCCACTTAACCCCTTACCTGAGGGTTCGGGCTGTTAAGGTCCGCTCGGACAACCAGACGGCGGTTGCCTACATCAATCATCAGGGAGGAACCCGGAGCAAGAGGGCCCTCAAGGAAGTGTCCCTGATACTGTCCTGGGCGGAGGAAAATGTTCCCTGCATCTCAGCTGTGTACATTCCGGGGGTGGAGAGTCTGGGGGCAGACACTGAGCAGGGGGACCTCTCGTCTGGGAGAATGGTCCCTCAGCAGCAGGGTGTTTCGCTCCCTGTGCCACCGCTGGGGTCAGCCGGATGTGGATCTGTTTGCGTCCCGTCACAATCACAAGCTTCCAGTCTTTGTCTCTCTGTCCCAGGATCCTCTGGCCTTGGCCACGGATGCCCTGGCAATATCTTGGACGAGGTTCCAGCTCCTGTATGTGTTTCCCCCGTTTCCACTGCTGGGCAGGGTGCTGCGCAAGATAGTTCAGGAAGGGGTGCCAGCCATCCTGGTGGGCCCCCTGTTGGCCAAGAAGAGTGTGGTTCGCAGACATCGTGCAGTTGGCAGTAGATCAGTACGCCCTGCCCGGGGTTCCAGATCTGCTCACTCAGGGACACCTGCGCCACCCCAATTTACAAACGCTGGCTTTGACAGCCTGGCTGTTGAAACCTCCATCTTGATGGAAAAAGGGCTGCCTGCCTCGGTTGTGAATACCATGATCAGGGCTAGGAAAAGGTCCTCTTCTTCTATCTACTACAGGGTTTGCCGTACTTACATTGACTGGTGTGAGTCTAACTCGCTTCCCTGTCGTGTGTTTTCTATTCCTAGGATTCTGGAGTTTCTCCAACATAGTTTGGATCTAGGTCTTCAGCTCAGTACTCTGAAAGGCCATGTTTCTGCTTTGGCTATTTTTTTCCAAAGATCCTTTGCTCAGCATCCCCTCGTCAAGACCTTTTTCCAGGGGGTTACCCACATGCGTCCCCCACGTAAGCCTATGTTACCAGTCTGGGACTTGAACTTGGTCTTATCTGCCCTGCAGGGGTCTCCCTTTGAGCCCTTGCAAGGGGCTCCTTTGTCCATTCTCACGCTTAAGGTGGTCTTTTTGGTGGCTATCACTTAGGCGTATTTCTGAATTGGCTTCGCTTTCCATCAAGCCTCCTTATTTTGAGAGACACCAGGATAAGGTGGCGTTTCGTTTTAAGCCAGATTTTCTGCCTAAGGTTGTTTCTGCCTTTCATCTCAATCAGGACATTGTTTTGCCTTCTCTATGCCCTAATCCCAGTAACCCTAAGGAGAGGGTTTACATTCTTTGGATATAGTCAGAACTCTAGAAGTTCTATTTGGTGGCTACTGAATCCTTCAGGAAGACTGATAATCTTTTTGTCCTTCCGTCTGGACCTAAGAAAGGTCTGGCTCCGGCTAAGTCCACTATCAGCAAGTGGATACGTCAGGCTGTGATACAGGCCTACTCTGCTAAGGGGAAGGAGCCTCCCTTCTGCCTTACTGCTCATTCTACTCGTGCTATTGGTGCCTCTTGGGCTTTTCAGCACCAAGCTTCTGTTGAACAAGTTTGCAAGGCCGCTACTTGGTCTTCTGTTCATACTTTTTCAAAGTTTTACAAGGTTGGTGTTAGGGCCTCAGCTGATGCTGCTTTTGGCCACAAGGTTGTGCAGGCGGCAGTGGTTTAAACTGTCTGCTGTTACTTTTGGGGATCCCACCCTACCTTACGGACACTGCTATTGGATGTCCCAAGTGTAAGGAATATCTTCTGGAACAGGACGTGCTGTATACTTAGATTAATACAATTCTTTGATTACTCACCTGTAGAATTGGTATTATATGTATACAGCACGTCCTGCTCCACCCCACCCTTGTTATCATTATCTTTAGTTACCTCTTTATGGTGATTGTTCTTATGTTCACATTTTTATATAATGGTTATAGTTCTCATTTTAACTGCTTTTCAATACTGGGGATTTTGTGGGAGGTCCCTGGTATATATAGGGCCGGGAGGAGCCACTTTTCTGTCTCTGCAGTCCAGCGCCATCTACTGGATGTATAACCCAAGTGTAAGGAATATCTTCTGGAACAGGACATGCTGTATACATATAATACCAATTCTACAAGTGGGTAATCACAGAATTGTATTTTTTGCTCTCTTTCTACTACTACCTCTAACTACATTTACTCAGCTACTTATCTGCTACTCCTGACCCATTTATCTACCCTACATTTTACCACCACTTGCTCAGGGATCAGCAGGTTCCGATGTTGTATTTTGCTCCTCCCAAATGTCTTAACTCGAGCTTCAGTGTGTAACATGCTCAGATTTATCACAGCGATATGCATTCATTCAAATGCTGCTCTAATTTGTATACATATGACAAATTGTGCACTGAAGAAGACCTCCAATTGTGCTAGCCATTTTGCCAATAACAAAGACAGCCAAGGCCAGCTCTAGGTTTGTGGGGGGCCTTGGGCAGGAGAGTCTTAGTCGGCCCCAAAGTATTGTGGCACATGATGTAACCTTTCAGCTATGCTGCCACAAATGGGTCACGTTCTCGTGCTGATCGCCTTCCAGTCCTTATTGCCTTCCCTATAGCCACCAATCGTCCTGTAGTCCTTGTTGCATTCTCTATTGCCACCAAGCACCTTACTCCTTATTGCCTTCAGCCCTTACTACTTGCTCCACCGCCACTAAAGACTTCATCATTGCTATAGTTTGTCACCTGGTTCTTGACACCTTTTGAGCTTCCCTTCATTCCATGCCATCTTCTCCAATGTTACTGGTCATCCCTTGTTGCTGAGGCAGCCATGAGCAGGTCTGCACACAACACACAGCATTAGGTAGTTCGGGTCTACTGTAAAATAATACCATGGGCAAGTGTGAGCCTGAGTGGGCCCCTGAAGATGACAGGGACCCTGGAAATTTCCCAGGTCTGCCCTATGCTGCCGCCGGCCCTGAAGACAGCAGGGCCGGCAGATTGCTGCACATAAAAATTAATTTACCCTTTTCTAACTCTTGCTGAGGTAAATTTTAAAAACAAGATGGCGGTTTATGCATTTTCAGGCCACCAGCAAATAGGAACTGCTGTCAGTTATGTCAGTTGGGAGAGGAAGCTCCAAAATGGCCGCTACCTTTCTATTCTCAGTGTGCCACACACCCCGCTTCCCCTTTAATTCTTACAATCGGGTTACTCCACCAGTAGGTGGCGACGTTGCAGGGAGAAGTCTTGAAAACGAGCCCCTTCCGGCCTATATATACCTGGGACCTCCCACTCAACACCAGTTTTTTCTCTCTGCATGAAGCGACAAGACAGAAGAAAGAAGTCTCCTGCAGGTAGTCGGGGTCAAACCCGGCATCCCCTTTTGGTCTATTTCTGCCCAGTTCTATTGTGTTGTTTATGCCTAGTTAAACGGAAGCCTCCCAGCCTAGGCTGCTGGCTGGGCAAAGGTAGATGGCACTTTAGGTGCCTAGGAGCTTATCTCCTCCGCTCGACCCCACCTTGTGGGGCAATGCGGCTATCCGGCATGGTGATCCAGATTTGGGATGCCCCTGTCCCGATGTTCCCTTTGGCCACCTTCTCCTGCTCGGTCCCTTCTCCCTTCGCTAAATGGGGGGGGGGGGGGTGCGTGTTGCATGAGGTTCTTTACTTAGTGTTATGTGTGGAAGTGCTTTGGCAGGGCAGCGCTGCGGTGGGGGCGGGTGGCTTGGGCTGCTGGGGCCTTTGTTTGTGTTGCACTTTCAAATTTCCCCCCTTTTTTGCTGTGTCTGGGCCCGCCCTTCACTTCCCCTGTCTCCTTAGAGACAGGTGTGCTGAAGCCGGTGTGGGAAAGAGGTCCAGTGCGGCTTGAGCTGTAGAGGTAAACGGTCCCCACCATTGCGCACGTGGGGCCGTCCTTGTACTTTGTTATTGCCTGCCATGTATAGCGTTTTTTCCTGGGGAACTTCTGCTTATGTATGGGTCAAATGCCTGTATTTGGGTATTTGTGTGTGTATGTGTGGTTATATGTATATATATATTTATGTGTATATATATATATATATATATATATATATTTATGCAGGTATATACTCTTATTTTTTATTGATGCACTCTCTGGCTTTGCCTTGAAATAGCATGTGTGTATATTTTATTCATGATGTTTAAACTATTCATATATGTTTGCCTTGTTGGTCATGTATGAATGTGGTGCATACTGGTTGGGGGACTGACTGTGGTCTCTTTTCCCCCACAGATTCTGGGATCCCCTCACTGCAGTGGCTCTCCCGGTCTGTTATACCTGGCTAGTCTTAGTCTCTAAATTGGGATTTTCCTAGGCTTAAAAAAAAAATCCTCCCACTTCCGGGACTTTAATTACAAAGGGGCATCCCGGGTTGCTTAATGCGTAAAACCCTGGGTTGTTGCGAATACCACAAATTCACCATATGGAGGCTTCCAACGTTACCGGAAATGGCTCTTCGGGGCTATCCAGGCTGTGTGGGGGTTGTGGGGCTCCGCTCCCAGGCAATGATGTCATATTATGCGTTCCATGTGCAAGGCAGAACATTGCGCGCCAGGGATTTGCATTCCGGGGTGCAAGCGCGGTTGGCCAACCTCGAGAAAATAATTTCCGCTTCAGTGGCTCAGAAGGCTACGGCAAAGCGGAAGCACCTTTCTCCGGCAGTGCCTGCTTCGGAGGGTGAGGTACCTGAATTTTTGGATTGTCCCCCTGTTGAGGAGGGGGAACTCCTTGAGGAGTCGGATGAGCCTGCAGACCAGCTATTGTTTGACACTGCTGGTGATCAGGCTGTGGGGGTGTCCATTGACACTCCTTCCATTTTGCCTCAAATGTTTAAAGTTTTGGCCTTGGATCCGCCTGCGGTGGTCCCTCTGCAAAAGGGTGAGTTGTTTGACGTACCCCAGCCGCGTTTGGTGTTTCCCAGGCAACAGCACTTTGAGAGGGTTGTCCTTAAGGAATGGGAACAACCCGCGCGCCTGGTTGAAACGCCTCCTAATTGGGATAAGCGTTATCCCTTTCCGGAGGACTTGGTGAAGCTTTGGTTAGTGCCCCCGACGTCGATACCCCGGTGTTAGGGTTGACTGGCTCGGCTGCGTTGCACTTTTCTGGCACCACTACCATTAAGGATGGTGAGGATCGTCGGGTTGATCAATTGGCTCGCCATGGTTTTATCAGTAGGGATCTGCTTGCAGATCTTGATTCCGCTTGTGATATGTTTAGTTCTCTCAAGCAGTGTGAGTCGTTTGTTTCTTTTGTCCTGACTGCTCAGGACGGTGCTCTTGCGACGAGTAGCATTGCTGGTGGCTATTCGTCGGTCTATATGGCTGCGCCAGTGGACGGCGGACCTTAACTCTAAAAGGGCGCTTACAGCGCTACCTTTCTTATGTTTACGCCTTTTTGGCGAGAAATTGGATGCTGTTACCAAGGATGGTAAGTTGCCTCAATTCAAGAAGCCTCGTCGCTCCTTTCGGGGTGCGAGTTCCTTTAGTCCCTCCTTTCGAGGAGCCAGAGCGGGCAGAGGGGCTTCCCTTCCTGTTACCGGGGGTGTAGGTTGGTCCCGGGGAAGAGGTTGTGGCCGTCCCGGTCAGTCCTGGGGCGCCAAGCCCAAACCTACTGCTAAACCCGCTCAGCAATGAGGGGCTGCCCTCACCCGTGCGGGTGGGGGGACGATTGCGACACTTCTCCCTGGTTTAAGGCCGCAAGATTCCGGACACATGGATCTGGGAGGGGGTGTCGCCCGGTTACAAACCGGAGTTCGAGTCTCGCCCTCCTTCACGTTTTTTCCTGGAAATGGTGGGCATCCGGCCGGTGCCGCGCTTAGAGGTGGGCCTCGGTTTTTGCTCCATTCTCTTCGCAGCCCGCAAAAAGGACGGGTCGGCTTGCCCCGTCCTGCATCTGAAGTTTTTCAACCTTCCCAGGTCCTCCCTTGCTCCGGCCAGGGTGGTGTCCTTTCTGGGAATGCGGTCGGATTCCGGTCAACACAGGGTGTTTCTCACTCAGTCCAAAATTTGTCTGATTCAGGAGTTGGCTTGGGTCCTTCTTTCCAATCCTCGGCCGTCTGTTCTGGAGCTGAGAGCCTTCCGTCTGGTTCTTGCTCTTTTGTCTCATCAGGGTCTGGGCCTTCTGGTTCAGCTTTGCTCGGACAATCAAACAGCGGTTGCTTACATCAGTCATCAGGGAGGGACTTGCAGTCTGGGTGCCCTCAGAGTGGTGTCACTGATCCTGACCTGGGCGAAGGCACATGTTCCTTGTCTCTCGGCAGTCTGCAGTCCGCTCCGGTGGGGGACACCGGAGGTGGTCCTGTTTCCCTTTCGTCACAATTGCAGGCTCCCGATCTTTGTGTCGCTCTCCAAGGATCCTCTGGCGACGGAAGCCATATCCCTGAGCTGGGGGGGACCCGGGGTTTCTGTACCTGTTTCCTCCGATAACCATGCTAGGCTGGGTGGTACGGAAGCTGGTTCTGGAAAGGGTGTCCCCCATTCTCGTGGCCCCAAGATGGCCAAGACGAGTATGGTGCGCAGACATCATTTGGTTGACAGTGAATCAGCTCATTCTGCCTCTTCGGTCCGATCTGCTCACTCTGGGTTGGCTGTCTTACCCCAGTTTACCAACGCTGGTTTTGGTGGCTTGGCCGCTGAGACCTCCATCTTGAAGGAGGAGGGTCTTTCTGACTCGGTTATTAAGACTATGATCGGTGCCTGAAAGAGGTCTTCTTCTATCACCTACTATAAGACTTGGAAAGCCTATATCGCTTGGTGTGAGGTTAGGTCCTTGCCTTGTAGGGTCTTTTCAGTCTCCAGGATTCTGCAGTTTTTACAATCCGGGCTGGACTCCGGTCTTCAGCTGAGTACTTTGAAAGGGCAGGTTTCTGCCTTATCTATCTTTTTTCAGAAGCGTTTTGCGCTTCTTCCTTTAGTTAAAACTTTTTTCCAGGGGGTTACGCATGTGCGACCTCCCAGGAAACCATTACTCCCTGTTTGGGACTTGAATTTGGTTCTTTCTGCTCTTCAGGCTCCTCCCTTTGAGCCTTTGCAAGATTGCTTTGTCTACCCTGACTCAGAAGATTGTCTTCTTGGTAGCTATCATTTTGTTTCGGCGTGTCTCGGAGTTGGCGGCCTTGTCTATTCAGGCGCCCTACTTTGAGAGGCATCAGGACAAAGTGGTCTTTCGGTTCAAACCGGACTTTCTTCCTAAGGTTGTTTCTGCTTTTCATTTGAATCAGGATATTGTTCTTCCCTCAGTGTGTCCTAAGCCTAAGAATGACAAGGAGAGGCTTTTGCATTGTTTGGATGTAGTACGCTGTGTTAAGTACTATTTGATTATTACTTCTCCTTTTCGTAAAAATGATGCCTTTTTTTTTGTGCCCTGTGGGCCTAGGAAGGGTTTGGCGCCGGCCAAATCTTCCATTAGCAAATGGATACGTCAGGCCATTATTGCGGCCTATTCTGCTAAGGGGAAAGTTCCCCCTTTTCGTATCACTGCTCATTCTACTCGCGCCGTTGGAGCGTCTTGGGCTTTTCAGCACTAAGCTTCTGTTGAACAAGTTTGTAAGGCCGCTACTTGGTCTTCTGTTCATACTTTTTCTAAGTTTTACAAGGTTGATGTGCGGGCCTCAGCGGATGCTGTGTTTGGCCGCAAAGTTCTGCAGACTGCAGTCATTTAAGTTGTGCTTCACTTTGCTTTCGGATACTCATCCCTTGTGGACACTGCTTTTGGATGTCCCGATCGTAAGAATTAAAGGGGAAGCGGGGTGTGTGGCACACTGAGAATAATACCATTTTGTGAGTACTCACCTGAAAAATGGATATTGTCAGTGTGCCACACACCCCGCTTCACCCGCCCTTTTTGGTATCCTGTTTCCTTTATATGGTGAAGCTTTTCTTTATTTTGAGGTTACCGTTGGATTTCCTGGTACCTTGTCTTTCTGCTTTTTAAATCACTGGTGTTGAGTGGGAGGTCCCAGGTATATATAGGCCGGAAGGGGCTCGTTTTCAAGACTTCTTCCTGCAACGTCGCCACCTGCTGGTGGAGTAACCCGATCGTAAGAATTAAAGGGGAAGCGGGGTGTGTGGCACACTGACAATATCCATTTTTCAGGTGAGTACTCACAAAATGGTATTTTTCCAAATGTGCCAGGCTGTCCGGTTTAAGTATTTACAGTTGCAAAAACTTCTGCTCTTACCTTCTACTTTTTCTTCAACGCTCGTAAAAGTCAGGCCACTTAAATGATCAGGCCAGCAGGTGAGCAGGCCCAATTAGAGGAGAAAGTATACATATTTTCATTGAGTCGCTTTTATTTGGAAATTAGATTGCGATTATGCTTTGGGTAATACTAGTTGGCTAGGGCTGCCTTCCAAAGTTTCTGTTTTCAGGCGGCCATTGTTGTTGCAGTGCTGCGATTTCAACACAATTCCAAGGTGACTGCCTAAGCCAGCACCCAGGATTTCCAATTGAATGCCTTTTTTTCTTAAAGTGAACTTAAATCTTTCCTGCAAACATTATGTTTGACTCGCTTGCAGCCTTGCAATTGTTTTCAGTTCCCCTTAATAGACGAAGTTCTGCGAGGAAAAGAAAAGTATCTCCTAAATTTGTGGCGGGACCTCCATCCATTCAGGCCCCCCCCCTCCAATTAAGTTAGGTTTGGATATAAAATAAAAATACCCCATTGTCATGATCCATCATGACAGAAGCACAATCCTTTTGCATGTCTGCTGTGGGGCTAGCAGCTTTAGTGACGCGCCTCAAACACAGTGGCTGCAGCCTCACCACTGTGCAGTGTTAAGGTGACATGCGTGTCACACAAGGCCCATAGCTCTACATGGAAGCCTGATGATTTTTTTTTCTTTTTTATGTAACTTGTAATATATAACAGTGCCCCCCCCCCCCCCCAACAGTCTTCCTTAAGACCTCCAACAGGTCTTGTTTTGTGTGGAGATCCACAAAACTTGGCCTGTTGGCGATCCTTGAGGTTTGGCGACCTCTATTATATAGCTGCTCTTAAGCCGTCCATTTCACGTCAAATGGGTGTTGTCTGGCGAGTACAGACCACATACCCACCGCTGGCCATTTGCGAGTGAGGGTAAAGGTATGGATATCTAAGTGTGTGGTGGTGGGGCACTGGCAATTGGGGTGCCCCCTGAAACTGCACACAGGGAAGACCAAAACTGGTTTAATGGAATAGCTATTGGTCGGTTTTAAGTGGGCCATTAATCAAAAATGGCTTAAATCAGACCATGACAACAAATGGTGCTCATATGCATCCCACCCCAGGGCAGTTTAGATTGCTGCACATAAAAAACAATTTACTAATTTCTAACTCCTACTGTGGTAAATTTTAGAAACAAAATGTCAGCTCGTGTATCTGCAGGCCGCATGCAAAGATTAAGTGCTGCTGGGTTTTCTGTTACTGTGCATTGTCCGTTATGTCAGTTGAATCCAAGCAGCAGCATGGCTGAGATGCTGGGAAAAGGAAGCTTCAAAATGGACGCTACCACTAGAAAATCGGTGAGGTGGCATTTCAGCTTTGAGTGGATGCCGGAGCAAATGTAAGTGCTGACAATGCTTCGGTATCATTCTTGCAAATGGGGCGAGTTTGGGGGAGGTTTTTTTTGTTTTTATTTTTTTAATTGTGTTAGGCTGTTGATCAGGTTTAAGCAAGATGCCTCTGCCTGAATCCTGTTGGTAGAATACCCCAGCAGTTGAGGAGCCTATAGGTTATCCATAGTTTTGTAATGGTTGAGTCAATTGCAGTACTTTGAATTGTGGTTTAAATCGGGTAGCTGTGTGATTGATGGCAGGTTTGGGATCATGTACATGTTCAAAACATTATAATATCATTGAAACATTGATTTATTTTCTATAATTCAATTCAAAATGTGAACTTGTATATTTTTTTAGATTAATTACACACAGAGTGATTTATTAAATGCATTTTTTTTCTTTGAATATTGATGATTATGTCTTACAGCTAATGAAACACCGAAAATTTAGAAAACCGAAAATATTGTAGACTCCTCAGGGGGTCACAAGTCACAACTTTTTAAGGAGAGTTGAACTGCCATGTACTGTCATTGTCTACCTTGGGGCTGATTCAGCACCAGATGAAATTTTACATCAGGTTGTGGAATTGCCCGCAAATAAGACATTGAATGTGAACGGCAGTTAGGTAGTAGTTTTCACACCTGGTGCTGAATTGACACCTTATAGCATGATGCTCTCATCAGCTAGTTAACGTGAAACGCCTGCAAAGTTTTCTCTACCCTTTAAATGTTCCCTTGGTCTGGTTCAGTAGGCCATACAGTCATGGGTAAAATGTATGACTAGGCATTTGTCCAGAAAACTTTGACAACCTTCACAAGTAGGCTAGGTCACAAAAGTTCGTTGCTCAAGGGACCATCTGTTCCGAATGCTGTATCCAAGCATATTCATGGAAAGTTGGGGGGGAAGGCAAAAGTGTGGTACAAAAAGATGCACAAGCAGGAAAGGATTGTTAATACATTTCCAATAAGGTATTGGGGGGGATTCACAGGGAGCTACTACACACAAACGTATTCAGGACATGGGTGACAACTGTCACATTCCTTGTGTCCAGCCACCCCACCCCTGACTATTCCAGAAACATCTCACCTGGGTTTAGGAGAATGACTGGACTGTTGCTTGGTTGTCCAGATACCTGTTTTCATTTGAAAGTAAATTTTGCTTTTAAAGCGGAACAAATCAAGGTAATACTGATTTCCCTGTTCTTGAGACATCCCAATGTGGGATGTTGAGCTCTGTCAGACCCTTTGGATTTCTATGTATACTCCACCAGCGATCCCTCTATGCCTGCACCAGGCATTTCTGGAGCAGCCAGTGGGACACAGGGTTCCAGTATGAGGTTTCCTCAGTCAGTGATGGTTTGGGGAGTCATGACAGTTGCTGGTGTAGGTCCCCTATGTTATATAAGGTCAAAAGTTGTCTACCTATACATTTTAGAGCACTTTATGATCTTCTGCTGACAAGCTTTGTGGAGATGCTGATTTCCAGCAGGACTTGGCACCTGCCCACACTGCCATAAGTACCAAGGCCTGGTTTAATACCCATAATATCAATGTGTTTGCAGCAAACTACTCTGACCTAAACACCGTAGAGAAACTATAGGGTATTAAAACAGAAGAGGAGATGGAAGACCCAGTAATACAGAAAATCTGAAGGCTGCTATCAAAGCAACCTGTGCTGCCATAACACCTCAGCAGTGCCACAGGCTGATCACCTCCATACCATGTTGCATTCATGCAGTAATTCATGCAAAAGAAGCCCCAACCAAGTATTACGTGCATGAATACTAAACATACTGTACATTTTAGTAGGCCGACATTTCTTTATTGAAAATCATTTTTCAATTGGTTTTACAGAATATACTGAGATACAAATGTTTGATCTTTCATTAGATGTAATCTATAATCAACAACAATCAAATAAGTAAATGCAATAAATACATTACTCTGTGTGCAATTAATCTATACAATATTCCTAGTATGTCACACACCCCGCTTCCAACATCCATGACACTTGGGAACCCGGCCTGTAGAGGGCGATCTTGCAGAGATGACATGGAAAAAAGGAGCCCCTCCTGGTCCATAAGTACCTGGGACCTCCCACTATTCCCCAGTCTTTTCATCTCTGCAGTCGGCGAAGCATTCAGAAGATGACTCTCCTGCAGGTAGCTGGGATAACTCCCGGACTTTTCTATTTCTGCCTGAACCTCGTTTTTATTGTACTTGTGATATGCCTCCCAGCCCTGGCTGAAGGGTTCAGACAAGGGTAGATACACACTTGGGGTGTATATGGGAGTTTTTCTCCCCCCGTGAGACCTCAAATAAGGGGTAGGCGGAATCCGGGTTGGTGTCCCCCGGCATGGGATGCCCCATCCCTTGAAATCTCCCTGTGCCTTAGGGTGCCCTTTGTACCTTCCCCCTTTGCTCTCCTGGGCCCTGCAGGGGGTGATAAGGAGGGGGGGGTCTTTATTTCTGAGGAGTGTTGTTTCCTATGCACTTTTCGGATTAAGTATATATAAGAGTAAGAGAAAAGAGGTTGGCATACCTGTGGTTCCTTTTTGTTGTGTCAGGATTTGAATTTCCCTCTCTTTTTTCTCCATCGTGCGGACCCGGATGTGGGCGGGGCTTGGCGCGCTGTGTCCGGCCCCGTTCTTTTGCGTGGCTTCTGTCTATTGGCTCTCCCTGGCTCGCCCTCCGTTCTCTGCTGCTCTGTTTGGTGGACGGGGTTTCTCGACTGCGCCGCATATTATGGCGCTTCCTTTCTGTCCACATGCGGTTGTGCTGGCCCGGTTTCTGGTCCGGTCGCTGGTCCGATCGCTGGTCTGGTTGCTGTCCGATTGATGGGCTTGGTCACTGATCCCGTTTGTGGTGCTGTGAGTACCCTTTAGTTCTGCTAAAGGGAGGTTGTGTTGCTGGTCTCTTTACTCTTATGTGCATAAGGCTTATTGTATTTCTCTCTTTCCAGGTGGAAACTCTTCATTAGGGGTTTCTCCTGGTCCTTCATTGAAATCCTCCCACTTGGGATTATTAAGGGGCATCCCGGGTAGCTATTGCGTAAATCCCGCATACTTGGCGACTATAAAATAATTAACTATATTTTAACAGACACCATATGGAGGCATCTCAGGATACTGGGCTTTCAGTTCCCTCAGGGCAGACACGGCAGTGTTTACGTTGTGGGGCATCCCTTGTTGGGGATAATGCATTTCTTTGTGTATCTTGTGCTCAATTGACTATAATACAGCAGTCAGAGGCCCAAGCCTCAGGGTCTGGGGCTCCTGCTTCTCCCACTCCACCTTGTCTTGTCCATACCCCCAGTGATATTGTCATGGGTGGAGAGTCGCTTTCTGATGTATGTGCCAGACTGGCGCACATTGAAAAGTTAATGTCTAGCTCTGTGGCTAAGAAGGCCTCAGCTAAAAGAAAACATAGCTCCTGCCGTTGCGACAAGTGAGCTTGATTGGAGCGAGCGTCTTGATTGGTCAGATTGTTCTCCGTTGGAAGAAGGAGAATTTTTTGAGGAATCTTATATTTCTGATGTTCAGCAATTTGTGGGTGTTGAGGCTGAACATGATGAAGGGGAGGTTTTTGACACCCCTAAAGCTCTTGCTCAATTGTATGAGGTGTTGGCAATCGATTTACCAGACGCTGTCCCTCCTCAGAAAGGGGAGTTCTTTGGTGTCTCCAGGCCTCGTTTATAATTTCCTAGTCAAAAACATTTTGAAGAGATAATTCTTAAGGAATGGGAGAAGCCTGCTCGGCTTTCTGGCGTTCCTTTAGGCTGGGATAAAAAATATCCTTTTCCGGCAGACACTGTTAAGCGTTGGTCATCCCCCCCTGTGGTGGATACACCTGTGCTTAGTTTGTCCAATTCTTCTGTTTTGCATTCTCCAGAATCTACTACCCTTAAGGATGGGGAAGACAAACGGATTGATCAAATGGCTTGCCATGCATTTGCTAGCGTTGGCTCGGCCTTGCGGCCTGTGGGTGCCTCGGTACTTATGGCAGTCGCTATTAGGTCCGTTGTTAGAGACCTATTGAATACCTCAGGGCTTGATCCAGCCTCTGATGAGTTTGCCGCTCTTAAGCGATGTGAATTATTTGTGTCTTTTATACTTTCTGCTTTGGATGATACCATGGCCATGTGTAGCAGAACTTCCGCCTTGCTAGTTGCTATTCGGCGGTCTATATGGCTACGCCAGTGGGCGGCTGACACGGTGTCTAAGAAGTCACAGCTCTCCCCTTTGGGGGATTGCGCCTCTTTGGTGAGAAATTGGATTCTGTCATTAAGGGAGGCAAATTGCCTCCGCGTAAGAAGCAACGTCATTCCTTTCGGGGATCGGGCTCTTTTAACCCTTCCTTTCGTGGTTCCAGAGCGGCCAGAGTATCGGCCTTTTCAGCCCCAAGGGGGACTGCGTGGAACAGGGGAAGAGGACGTGTACGTCCAGGTCAGAGTTGGGGGTCCAAGCCTAAGTCCACTTCTAAACCTGTCCAGCAATGAGGCGGCGCCCTCACCCGTACGGGTGGGGGGACGGCTGCGGTTCTTTTTCCAGGCTTGGTTCAAAGAGGTATCAGACAGATGGATTCTGGAGGTTGTGTCCTCAGGATACAAGCTGGAATTCGAGTTCCGGCCTCCGCCCAGATTTTTCAGGTCTCGGATGCCCGCGAATCCGGTGATCGCGCAAGGGCTCCGGGAGGCCGTAGCGAACCTCTTAAACATGGATGTTATCCGTCTGGTTCCTCCAGCGGAAAGGGGTCTGGGGTTTTACTCCAACCTATTTACGGTTCCCAAAAAGGACTGCTCCGTTCGGCCTATTCTAGATCTGAGGCGACTCAATCAATTTATTTGCTTCAGAAAGTTCCGCATGGAGTCGCTAAGGTCAACGGTCGACGCTCTCCGTCAAGGGGACTTTATGACGTCCATCAACATCAAGGATGCTTATCTGCACATTCCTATTTGCCCCGCTCACCAGATATTCCTCAGAATCACAGTGGAAGACCAGCATTTTCAGTTTGTGGCCCTTCCATTCGGTCTTACCTCATCCCCAAGAGTTTTTACCAAGGTTTGCATACCTCAATCGCCAAGGAGGGACTCGCGGTTGGGGTGCCCTCCGGGAAGTGTCTCTGATCCTCCACTGGGCAGAGATCAATGTTCCCTGCATATCGGCAGTTTACATTCCGGGGATAGAGAATGTGGAGGCAGACTCCCTGAGCAGAGCATGCGCTCACCAGGGAGAGTGGTCTCTCAATCCCAGGGTCTTTCAGTTTCTTTGTCACAAGTGGGGGACTCCACGGTTGGACCTGTTTGCTTCTCGTCACAACCACAAACTTCCAGTTTTTGTGTCTTTATCCCAGGATCCTCTGGCAGTGGCAGCGGATGCCATGTCTCTGGCCTGGAAGGATCTGGGGTTTCTGTATCTGTTTCCCCCATTCTCCATGATAAGCAGCATAGTGCGCAGGCTAGTTCTGGAAGGGGTGCCAGCAATTCTGGTGGCTCCAAGATGGCCAAGACGTCTGTGGTTCGCAGACATCACAAGGCTAGCAGAGGATCAGTTGCTTCTGTCTCTTCTTCCAGATCTCGTCACCCAGGGTCAACTCTGTTACCCCAATTTACCAACGCTGGCTTTGGCGGCGTGGCTGCTGAAATCTCCATCTTAAAGGAGGAAGGTCTTTCTGACGCGGTCATTCAGACTCTTGTTGGAGCTAGGAAGAAGTCTTCCTCTGTTGTTTACTACGTATCTTGGATGTCCTGTATTGATTGGTGTGAGTCTAGGGTCTTGCCCTGTAGAGTATTTTCTATCCCTAGGATTTTGGAGTTTCTGCAACATGGTCTGGATTTGGGTTTCCAGATTAGTACGTTGAAGGGGCAGGTTTCTGCTTTGGCTATTTTCTTTCAAAGATCTTTTGCTCTTCATCCTTTGGTCAAGACCTTTTTCCAGGGGGTCACGCATGTGCGGCCTCCTAGAAAGCCCCTACTTCCAGTTTGGGATCTTAACTTGGTGCTTTCTGCCATGCAGGCTGCTCCTTTTGAGACGTTGCAGGATGTTCCTCTTTATATTCTTACTCAGAAGGTTGCTTTTTTGGTTGCTATTACCTCTGTCCGTCGTGCTTCTGAATTGGCGGCCCTGTCAATCCAGGCCCCTTATTTTGAAAGGCACCGGGATAAGGTGATTTTCCGTTCCACCTTAATCAGGATATAGTTCTTCCTTCACTTTGCCCTAATCCTAGTAATAACAAGGAAAGGGTTTTGCATTCTTTGGATGTTGTTCGTTGTGTTAAGTATTATTTGGTGACTACTTCTGCTTTCCGTAAGACGGATGCCTTTTTTGTTGTGCCCTCTGGGCCTAGGAAGGGTTTGGCTCCCGCCAGGTCTTCCATTAGTAAATGGATAAGCCAGGCCATTGTTGGGGCCTATTCTGCTAAGGGGAAGGTTCCCCCTTTTCGTGTTACTGCTCATTCTACTCGTGCTGTTGGGGCTTCTTGGGCTTTTCAGCACCAGGCTTCTGTTGAGCAGGTTTGTAAGGCTGCTACTTGGTCTTCGGTGCATACTTTTTCTAAGTTTTACAAGGTTGATGTGCGGGCCTCAGCAGATGCTGCTTTTGGCCGCAAAGTTCTGCAAGCTCCAGTATGTAAGTTATGCATTTTTGCATCCCCGCCCATTATGGACACTGCTATTGGATATCCCAAGTGTCATGAATGTTGGAAGCGGGGTGTGTGACATACTAGGAATAATACCATTTTATGAGTACTCACCTGTAAAATGGGTATTAAGAGTGTGTCACACACCCCGCTTCCCCCGCCCTTTTTTGTTCTGGGATCCTTTATATGGTGTTTCTTATATTATATAATTTGTTCTTTCTGGTTTCTCACTGCTTTTTTAAAAGACTGGGGAATAGTGGGAGGTCCCAGGTACTTGTGGACCAGGAGGGGCTCCTTTTTTCCATTTTATCTCTGCAAGATCGCCCTCTACAGGCCGGGTTCCCAAGTGTCATGGATGTTGGAAGCGGGATGGTATGATTATATATATATATATATATATATTATATTTATGTAGATGTCTGTGTGTAGCTTGTGGGGTCTCGCCTATCAGCGGTGACAGCGCATGGGTCTGTGTTCCTTGCGCACAGCAGGCGCTAACGTTGCAACCCGCCCCTCCGGTGGCTGGGCCTGCACCTCGTCTCACTTCACCTACTCCCCGAAGCTTGAGTCTCGCCCCCATTGAATTGCATACAAGCGGGGATTCTCAACCTGATGTGTCTGCTAGACTGGCCAGTGTTGAAAAATTGATTGCTAATACTTTAGCGCGTAAGGCCACCGCTAAAAACCGTCACTTAACCCCTGATGCCACTCTTTTCCCTATGGAGTCTGATGAGTTGTTGCATCTATGTGGCTACACCCCATCGGACGAAGGGGCGCTCTTCTCTGATTCAGGGTCATCTGACGAGAGACCTAGGGGTCATGACGATTCTGGCTCTGACCCCTGGACCCCGGATGATACTGACAGACTGCTGGTTCAGATTTTTGAGGTTCTGTCCATCTCTCCCCCTGTTGCGGCTCCCAGGCAAAGGGGTGAGCTTTTTCATACCGCTAAGGCTCGTTTGGAATTTCTGGAGCAGCCCCATTTCAATAACCTCGTGCTTAAGGAGTGGGAACGTCCCAGTAGACTTCCCGGTATACCTAAAAGTTGGGACAGAAAGTATCCCTTTCCTGCTGATATGGTCAAGTGCTGGTCATCGCCTCCCGGGGTGGATGCTCCTATTCTAGGGCTGTCTAACACCTCTATTATGCACTCCCCTGACACTACTACTCTGCGGGATGCGGAGGACCGGCGCATTGACCAATTGCTGTGCCATGCCTTTGCATTTGTGGGGACGGCGCTGCGCCCGGTTTGCGCCTCGGCCATTATGTCTGTGGCGCTCAGGGCCCTGATCAGAAGTGTACTTGAAGTTGCTCCTGATGAATTGCAACCTGATACGTTTAATGCACTGTCTAACTGTGATGTGTTTGTAAACTTTATCCTATCTGCCTTGGATGATGCCATTAGGATGTGTGCGAGAACTTCTGCCTTGGTGGTAGCTATACGCTGCGCGGTTTGGCTGCGCCAGTGGGCTGCTGACAATGCTGCAAAGAAGGCCCTTACTGTGCTTCCATTAAAGGGGCTACGCCTGTTCGGGGACCGCCTAGACCTTTTTTGCTAAAGGAGGTAAGTTACCCCAGCACAGGCGCAGTCTCGGCCCTTTCGGGGCCAGGGCCCCCTTTCATTCCCCTACCACGGTGCTAAGCAGGGAAAAGGGTTGTCCTTCGCGGGGGCTCGTGCTGATTCCTGGCATAGGAGCAGAGGACAATGTCCTGGCTCCTCCTGGGGGTCTAAGCCCAAATCCTCTCCCAAGCCCCCTCAGGCATGATGGGGTGCCCTCGCCCGTCAGGGTGGGGGGATGGCTACAGCACTTTGCGCACGTCTGGAGGCACCACGTCTCAGACCGGTGGATTCAGGAGGTAGTGTCCTCTGGTTACAAGATAGAGTTTGCTGATTCCCCTTAAGAGAAAGAGGCAAGGGGTTCTATTCCAACCTTTTCACAGTTCCCAAAAAAGATGGGTCAGTCAGGCCCATTCTGGATTTAAAGATCCTCAACAAATTTGTCAAGAACAGGCCCTTTCGCATGGAAACTCTGCGCTCGGCCATCAGCTCCCTGCGCCCAGGGGATTTCATGACGTCTGTGGACATCAAAGACGCTTACCTTCACATCCCTGTGTTCTCGGGACACCAAAGGTTTCTCAGATTCGCGTTGGAAGATCAACCAATTTGTGGCCTTGCCATTTGGCCTCACCTCAGCTCCCAGAGTGTTCACCAAGGTGCTGGCGGGGGTTATGTCCCTGGTAAGGTCAAGGGGCATACGCGTGCTGCCCTACCTGGACGACATACTCATCACCTCTCGGTCTCTACAGCAGGCAGAGTTGGACACTCAGCTGGTGGTGTCCACCCTGGAGTCCTCTCTGTCCCCTTCCTCGGTGACCCCATTCCTTGGAATGATTCTGGATACGGTTCAGTCAAGGATATTCCTTCCTCAACAGAAGGTGGAAGCTCTAACTGCGCAGGTGAGGTTCCTGCTATCGTGTCCCCAGCCCTCCCTCAGACAGGGAATGCAGTTGGTGGGCCTGATGGTGGCGTGCTTCGAGGCGGTGCCCTTTGCTCAGTTCCATTTGAGGCCTCTACAACTTCACCTTCTGTCAGCATGGGACAAGGACCCAACGTCCTTGGACGGGGTCTGTGTGCTACCCCCCTTGGTCAGGCGGTCCCTTTCGTGGTGGCTGGACCACAGGAACTTGCTGGGGGGCAGGTCCTTTCTGGCCCCCTCCTGGGAGACGGTCACCACGGATGCCAGTCTGTCAGGATGGGGGGGATTCTGGAAGTCCCTGCGGTTCCAGGGGAGGTGGGACCCTCAGGAGGCCCACTTACCCATCAGCATTCTGGAACTACGGGCGATCAGGCTGGTACTGGAGCAGTTGACCAATCACCTGAGGGGGTCTTTCTGTGCAGGTGCGCTCAGACAACAGGACGGCGGTTGCCTACATCAACCATCAGGGAGGGACCCGGAGCAGGGGGGCCCTCCAGGAGGTGTCGCAGATTCTGACATGGACGGAGGCCAATGTTCAATGCATTTCGGCTGTGTACATCCCGGGGGCAGAGAATCTACTGGCAGACTCTCTGAGCAGGGGGACCTCTCGTCAGGGAGAGTGGTCCCTCTGCAACAGGGTATTCCAGTCCCTGTGTCACCGTTGGGGTCTACCGGATGTGGATCTGTTTGCATCTCGTCACAATCACAAGCTCCAGGCTTTTGTCTCCCTGTCTCAGGATCCTCTGGCCTTGGCCACAGATGCTCTGTCCATGTCATGGCAGGAATTTCGGCTCCTGTATGTCTTTCCTCCATTCCCCCTGCTGGGCAAGGTCCTGCGCAAGATTGCTCTGGAAGGGGTGCCAGTGATTCTGGTGGCCCCCAGGTGGCCAAGAAGAGTGTGGTTCGCAGACTTGGTGCAGATGGCAGTAGACCAGTACGTTCTGCCAGGAGTGCCAGATCTGCTCACTCAGGGCCCCTTACGCCATCCCAATTTACAAACTCTGGCTTTGACGGCCTGGCTGCTAAAACCTCCATCTTGAGGGAGAAAGGCTTGTCTGCCTCGGTGGTTGATACCATGGTGAAGGCTAGGAAGAAAAATTCTTCTTCCATCTATTATAGGGTATGGCGTAGCTACATTGACTTGTGTGAGTCTAGGTCTCTTCCTTGTCGGGTGTTCTCAGTTCCCAGGGTTCTGGAGTTTTTACAGCATGGGTTGGAGTCGAGTCTCCAACTCAGTACTTTGAAGGGTCAGGTCTCTGCCCTGTCTGTCTTCTTTCAGAAGTCTTTTGCTCAGCATTCTTTGGTTAAGACTTTCTTTCAGGGGGTTACTCATGTGCTTCCCCCACAAAAACCTATGGTCCCTGTTTGGGATTTGAACTTGTTCTTGTCTGCTTTGCAGGGTGCTCCATTTGAACCTATTCAGGATGCTGCTCTGGCTGTACTTACCCTCACAGTTGTCTTTCTGGTGGCTATTACTTTGGTCAGGTGTGTGTCTGAGCTGGCGGCTCTGTCTATCCAGCCCCCATACTTTGAGAGACACCGGGATAAGGTGGTGTTCCGCTTTAAGCCGGATTTTCTGCCTAAGGTGGTGTCTGCTTTTCATTTGAATCAAGATATTCTTCCCTCATTGTGCCCTAATCCTAGCAATGCTAAAGAAAGGGTTTTGCATTCCTTGGATGTGGTCAGGTGTCTGAAGTATTACCTAGTAGTCACTGCGTCCTTCAGGAAAACTGATGCTCTTTTTGTGGTCTCTTCTGGTCCTAGGAAGGGTTTGGCTCCTGCCAAGTCTACTATCAGCAAATGGATCCGTCAGGCTGTGATTCAGGCCTATTCTGCTAAGGGGAAGAATCCTCCCTTTCCGCCTTACTGCTCATTCTACTCATGCTATTGGTGCCTCTTGGGCCTTCCAGCACCAGGCTTCTGTTGAACAAGTTTGCAAGGCCGCTACTTGGTCTTCTGTTCATACCTTTTCAAAGTTTTACAAGGTTGATGTTAGGGCCTCAGCTGATGCTGTTTTTGGCCGCAAGGTTTTGCAGGCGGCAGTGGTTTAAACTGTCTGCTGTTACCTTTTTTGTTGGGGATCCCACCCTACTTTATGGACACTGCTATTGGATGTCCCAAGTGTAAGTAATCTATCTGGAGCAGGACGTACTGTATACTAAGAATAATACAATTCTGTGAAATACTCACCTGTAGAATTGGTATTATAAGTATACAGTACGTCCTGCTCCACCTCACCCTGTTGTTGCATTATTCTGGATCCCCTGTATGGTGATTGTTATCATTGTTATAAGTTACCAGTTGTTTTGGTTGGTAAAATTCTCCCGGCTTCTTGTTCACTGCTTTTCAATGCTGGGGATTTGTGGGAGGTCCCTGGGTATTTGAGGGGCCAGGAGTAGCCTGTTTTTACATGTCTCTGCAGTGCAGTGCCATCTGGCGGAGGATAACCCAAGTGTAAGTAATCTATCTGGAGCAGGACGTACCAGTTCTACAGGTGAGTATTTCACAGAATTGTATTTTTTCAAGAGAGTCTGGGCTTCAACATGAAATCTCTTGTTTGGCCTTTTTTTAGCGTATTCTCAATACTTTTTGGTGAAATATGTGCAAAAAAAAATGTAAAAAATCTATTTTTTGCAATTTGTAGTGTTTTTTTGTAATAAAAAAATGTAAGTTTGTCAATAAACTTTTATTGCGTGCGAAACCCCAATTTCTCCCAGTCACAGCGGTACCACATATGTATTGATAAGACGCCCTTTCCTGCCCAGGAGACTCCCCCCAAACTGAAACAGAGCTTTAGGAGATTTTCAGATAAAATACAACTATGCTATGCGCACCTTGCAGTTTTCCCAGAAAAACAACCATTTACATTTAAAATACCCTCCACAAAACTTTGTGCAACCAAAGAATACATTGAGGGATTACTTCCAGAAAACTAAGCCCACATAAACAAGCTTGGTATGCCTAGAAAGCTTGAGGTGTGTACTTCCAGAGAATATATAGTTCCCTAAAAAAGAATAAAAAGGAAGAATCAAAGCCACATTTTCCTAAAAATAAAAAAAAAAAAAAACTATATGCAAACAAGAAAAAACAAGTAAAATCTGAAAAAGCAACATGCCCCGAACAGAACGATACCCAACATGCATAGGTACTGTCAAGGGAAGAGTTGGCAAACACCCCAAAGTAAAGCATGCGCATAACAGTAATTTTACTGCAGACAAAATGTGCACCTTGCAATTTTTCAGCCAAAACAACCCTTTACATTTGGAATATCCCCTATAAACCATATATTCCCTCAAAGTACACATGTTAAGCTTTCTATGAGTACCCAGCTTGTTGTAGTAGGCTCACCTTTCTGGAAGTAATCCCTCAAAGAATTCTTAGGTTGCACAGGGTTTCCCTAAAAAAAAAAAATGAATAAAAAAACTGAATAAATAACATGTTTTCCTAAAATATAAATATGCAAACAAGAAAAAACAAGCTAAATCTGAAAGAGCAAGGTCCTCCGAGCAGAACAATACCCAACATGCATAGGTACTATTAACCCTTTTAATTGCCAACCTACTTTTGTCACCCTCTGTTGACAGGTCATTTTTCCCCATTCTGCGCCATGTTTAACCGCGATTTTTGCCGGAATTTCCAGGAAAATTATACATATATATTTTGCAGCAGAGTTTAGGCTTGAACGTGAAATGTCTTGTTTGTAATTTTTCTACTGGTTTTTTTTTTTTTTTTATATTTTTGTGTAAAAATAAATTTTTTTTAGAAAATTGTCTTCTTTATTTTAAATAAAACATTTACTCTATTAGAGAAAACCATATTGCGTGTGAAAGACCAATTTCTCCCGATTACAACAGTACCACATATGTATCGGTAGCACCCCCATTCTTGCCCAGGAGACCCCCCAAACTGAAAATAGCACTTTATAACATTTACAAATAAAATACTACTATCCACACTATAAACATAAGGGGTTAATTTAAAAAAAAATGACATGGGGTCCCCCTTACCCAGCATTACCAAGGAACAGAGTGGAGGGGCCAGCTTTTGTGCCCCCCCCCCACCCTGCAGCCTACAAGCCCACATAGCCTATGTGGGCCCGGGCTCTTCTGCCCCCCCCCCCCCCGGGCTTTGGGGAGGCAGGTAATAGGGGTGCCAGGGGTTAATGGCAAGTCACCTGTGGCTACCGCGGGTGACTTGCCAGCCCCCAGCCTTGTGAACTGGTATAAGGGGTCTCACGGACCCTTTACCAGTTCACAAGGGGATAAATGTTAAATTAAAAAGTCAGACACATAAGAACAAAAAATGATCTTTATTTTTTTATTTTTTTTTACTTTACTCACCTCCGATCCTGTGTTCCCCGGTGATCTGCGATGACAGTCTGCTCGGGTGTTTGGAAGAGAGAGCCTGGGGAGGGGGGGGGGGGGCGATCTCAGCCGTCTTCTCCTCCCCGCCTCTCTCCTCCAGGCACCCGAGCAGACTGATTCTCTGTCTCAGGTGTCGGCATTAAGAGGCGGCTGCTGGTGACATCACAACGATGTCACCTGCCCCCAGGGGGCGGGGCTAGCAGACCCGTTCCAGGAAGTGGGGGGGCGCAATTTCTGCCCTCTCCTCGCCACGGAAGAAGCTGGGGGGCGATCGGAGCCCCCCCCCCCCCCCCCAGTGAAGAGGACACCCGTCGGGAGACAGCGCGGCCTCAGGTAAGTAAATGTCATTTTTTATTATATTTTTATTATTATTATTATATAGCAGTTAGCAGCTGCTGCTGACTAAGCGGGGGGGGGGGGGGTGGGCTATTGCGGGGGCTCTCCTGGAGCCATCCGACTCCCCAGGGGGGGGATCGGATGGCACCAAATTAAAGAGGAGACCCGGCCGGATCCAACGAGGGGTCAGGTATTTTTTTAACTAGCAGGGGGGAAAGTCAGGCACGTAGATTCTACGTGTTTGGCACTTAATTGGAGTAGAAGCGAGCACGTAGAATCTGCGTGCTTGGCACTGAAAGGGTTAAACATCCAATATTCTAAAATAGATGTCTGCATACATTATTGGTTTTAAGGTAAAGTTGTCCCATTGTCTTGGCCTACACATTGCACTGTCCTAAACTTCAATCCATTTTCAAAAGTTATCTTTTTAAAGTATTAGATCATTGGAGTTTCATTGAAAAAATGAAGAGAAACAGTCTGTGTGGCAACAGCGATGCAATGTAAGCACAGTGTGCGAGAGTAGGGAGAGGGTTTCAGAGCTGCAGAGAGAGGCAGCCAGTTTGGATGTCTGGGCAGGCAAGGAGTGGGGGTGATCCGTTCTTGGTCACCTGAAGGCTGATTGATGGACCAGGTCAGCGGGGTGGGGACTGAAAGCTGAATGAGGAAGTGCTTTTCTTCACTAAGAAGAGAAACCAAGGAGGAGGCAGAGCACTGTAGCCACTTAATGAAAGATAAGCTGCTGATATTTATTTTTTTACTTTTGACTTGCCAAAAACTTTAAGTTATATTTAACAGTTGTCAAATGTCCAAACCGACCTGGTCCACCACCCAGGGTCCCTAGATCAAGTAGTACACTCCCTTTCCTTCATGCTCCTATGGCGATCACTTGTGGCAACTGCAGAGGGTTCAACGTACCAGCCAACCCTGCTTTCTCACTACTCTGCCTGTCCAGTAATAACTCACAAAGAGAGAGCAGGGATGCTGCTGCTCTGCAGCATTCTATGTACGGAAAACCCATACATTATTTGTTTTGTGCAGCCTAGCCAAGATGGCTTCGCCCATGTCCGAAATCATTGGTGGATCAGGCTGCAAAGTTTTTTTTGTAGGGGTGCCAGGGAAGGTATTAGTGACATCATTGAGGAGTAAGTGCTGTTAGTGAGAAACCAGACCAAAGAATCTTGCATTTTTAAGCGTGATATAATGGGGCCTTTAGTAACTATGTATCCAGAATAAATGAGGCATACAGTGTATTTTAAATGCAGAGTTGCGCAGGGAACAGTGGCAGAATCTGGAATCCTTCTGAATGTGATGAACAATAGATATATATATATGATATGAGTCCTCAAAAGGTTCATACAGAGATGTGGAAAGGGGAGGCGATATGTTCAGTTTCGATCTGTTCAGTTTTCAGGTTATGGCAGACAGTCTGATATGGAGGGAGAGCATTTAGGATCAGAAGTGTTAACGCTGTGTCAACATTCAAAAGATAGGCATAAAGTAGGAGAGTCACTTGCCAAGAGGGGTTATTTAGATATAATCGAACTGGACCAATTATGCTGGGGGTATCCTTACAGAGAAGTGGAAGAGGTTACAAGAATTGGGGTACCCATCGGTACGACACTTTAACCATGCTGTGTTTCTCCTCTTCACTGCAATGTGGCCTTAAAGAGGAACTTCGGAGGCCATATGAATCCATCCAATCCTTGTAAAACCTCCCCAGATCTACTCACCTGATCCTGAAGCCCTGGCTGCATCTTGACACTGCATCCCCGCTCACCTTTAGGCCTGCGCCCGCCCTTTCGGAACATGTGACACAGTTACGACAAACCTATAAGCTGAGTGGGGGATGCAGCTGGCATCATGATAAGCTGCTTAGCCGTAAGCAGAACCGTGTGAAATTGAGGGCGCTGATTGTTTGAGCAAGCCGCTCCGCCAATTCCCTTGCTTGGTTTCGGCTAAGCCAGCGGTGTGGGAATGACAGGTATGCGAGGAAATACACACAGTGGGGCATCCCAATTCGAGGAACACACCGTAACTTCACTTTAAAGTTTTTGTTACCAAGTCCCCCTGAAGATGTATATGTGTATACATCTCATAACAATGTACAGTTAATATTTCTTCTTTTATTTTTTTCAAATGAAGCCCCAGCCCCTAGTAATTTTGTATAAATGTCTCAATGTTTCCTGGAAAAAGTTAGCCTGTTGGTTTCAGTGGGGCCCTACCTGCTGTTGCATGCAAACTGCAGAGAGTGGTGCCGCATGTCCCATGTGCCAAGAGTGCCTGACCTCGGCCAAGGAATGCATGTCTGCTGGGTGCACTATTGTCATGAGCCGCCTTAAGCAGCTGGCAGGTTCCACTGCTCCAACAGGATGTGAACAATTGCATTCAGATGTGGAAATTCCGCATGGAACCTCTAAGGTTGGTTGTGGTGTCAATGGAACAGGGAGATATTCTGGCCACGGCGGATATAAAGGATGCTTATCTGCATGTCCCAATCTTTCCTGGTCACCAACAATACCTGTGCTTTGCAGTGGGCGTCATTTTCAATTTGGGACACTGCCGTTTGAACTGTCCACTGCCCCGCGAGTGTTCACAAAGGTCTTGGCGGTGGTGATGGCACTCCTGCGGAGTCTAGGTCTGCCCATCACCCCATATCTGAACGACTTGCTCATGCGAGCCCCATCTCTGGCACTGCAGGATGTTCGGATGGTCCTGTCCATGGTGGAACCTATCGTCATAAACTACCCCAAGTACCTGGGGGTTCCCTCCATGGTTTCAACTTACGTTGGTATGACATTGGACACATTTGACATGGGTCCTTCCGGTGCATCGAGGCAGTTCTGTAAGCCCAGTTCCACTCCAGGCCTCTATAAATACTGCTCCTATCGAAATGGTGCAGGACTTTGCAGACGTTGGACCGTCGCAATTCCCGGTCAACCCTGAATTAGTGGCTGGACCAGCAGTCCCTGGCAGTGGGTTGGTCTTTCCTGCCGGTTCGGTGGTCATCCTCACCACAGATGCCAGTCTGATGGGTTGAGGTGGCATTCTGGACAACCAGACAGTTCAGGGTCAGTCTTCCAATCAATGTGTTGGAACTGAGGGCATTTCTGCTGGTTCTCACGCATTGGTCTGCCCTGCTCTCTAGCAGATTCCTTTCATCCAGATCGCCCCACACTGGCCCAGAAGGGTGTGGTTCGCGGATCTGCTCAACCTGGCAGTGGAGCCCCTGTGGCGACTCCCCAACCGCCAAGATCTTCTGCAACAGGGTCCTCTGCGGCACCCAAATTCTGCAGATCTGGCTTTAGCAGCTTGGCTGTTGGGACCAGCATATTGGAGGAGAGGGATTTGTCCGCCACAGTAATTTGAACCTCGATTCGTGCACAGTTGTCCTGTAGAATTTACTACAGGACTTGGAGGGAATCTAAGGGCCACTCCTGTAGGAGGTTCTCAGTACCCAACATTTCGGAGTTCCTCCAGCAAGGTCTGCACCCTTAAAGTGGTCCAAAGCCCAGAATTTTGACTTTCCTGGATCTTGGTCCATGCCCACTGTGTGATACCCCCCAGGTCGCCCGAACAAACTCACCTTTTTCCGGTACCTACGATACATGTGCAGCCGCTCATCCAATCAACGCGCTCAGATACACTCAAGCCCTGGCGGCCACACCCCCTGCTAACCTCTAACAGGGGGTGTGCCCGTGCCGACCTATACAAATGCCTGGGGTGGGCACACACCCTGCTAAAAGGATAGTTGGTATGCAGCCGCATCTCATGCATGCGCCGTTGGACCGGGAAATAAGGGGAGTTTCTGGGCGACCTGGGTTTCACCAAGCTGGGCATCCCGATTCTGGATGCCCCGGGGGGAGGGAATCCAGCGGCCCTGGAATCTTATAGATTTCATGGCCGATGGGGCATGGGTTTTGGTCCTCTTTAAGGGCCAGGTCTTGGCCTTGTCCATTTATTTTTCAGCGGACGGTCACAGAACTTAGGTTAGTCCACGCTTTCGGGCTGTGCTTGTTCAACCTCCGGCGACCGCTATTCATGCCCTGTTATCTGAATCTGGTTTTATCAGTACTTCAGGGGCTGTCCATCCAGCAGGTTTTGGACCTTGCAGCGCTTTCGATCATATCACCCTGTTTGGTGCTGATGAAGACAAAGCTTTATTTCATGTGAAGCAGGAATTTTTGCCCAAGGTGGTCTCTCCCTTTCATCTTAATCAGGATGCTACCCTCCATGTGCCCTCACCCCACTCACCATAAGGAGTGACTACTACATTCCCTTGAAGTGGTCAGGGCATTACAAGTATTATTTGGTCGCTACTCGAGAGGTACATAAGACGGATGTCTTGTTCATGATTCCAGAAGGACCAAGGAGGGGCCTAGTGGCTGCCAAGTCCTTTCTTAGCAGATGGATAAAGCAGGCGGTCATTCAAGCCTGCGCCTTCAAGGAGATGGAGACGCCCTTCTGGGTCACTGCTCACTCCACAAGGGGGATTGCCTGCAAGACAGCGACCTGGTCGTCTTGCCACACCTTCACCAGGGGCATCTGCCGATGCCGCTCTGGGGCGTAAGGTGTTGCAGATGGTAATGGACCGCGCTTCGGGGTTCTAAGCTTGAGGTTGCAGTGCCGTTGTTCTTTGTTATGTTGACGCAGTGGGTTGTTGCTTTGTCCCACCCTTATTGAGGATACTGCTTTGGGATGTCCCACGCATTGCTAATGGTGGTGGCCCGCAATGGAAGAGATGAGTGAAGGGAAATTTGTGTACCCACCGAGGTAAATTTCCTTTCTCATCCTGGTCTATTCCGGGGCACCACACCCACCCTACTGTGTTACAACTGCATCGATGCCGGTGGATGCCTTCTACGTGGTTTTAGTTTTGTTGCACGGTTTCTAGTTGCGCGCATTATGTGTAGATTAGCATTTCCCCCCTCCCGGGGCTGTGGCTAAACTGCTTTTTAATTTACTGGGGATATCCTGCCACATCCTATCCTATTAAGGCTGGGAGGAGCTAGTTTTTACTATCTTGCAGTCCCTGCCTACGGTTAACCCACATGTTGCTAATGGTAGTATCCCGTAATAGAAGTGGACGAGAATGGAAAATTTATCAGCGCGTACAAAAATTTCCCTTTTTGTAATGGTTTATTATTCATTACATGAAAACATTGTCTTAAGCTATTTATAACATTGTGATATTAATTTTAAATCATAGCATCATTGTCCATAGCAATCGAGTGATCCTTTTCTTACTTAGGTAAAAAAAGATGTTGTGGACTTCAGTTATTTAAGGTCATTTGGGTTTCAAATATACAATGTATGACTAAAATATGTGGTTGCGTCTACAGGTTACAAGGCAGATCCATGAGCATGAGCAGGAGAACGAGTTGCGGGAACAGATGTCAGGATATAAGCGGATGCGGCGCCAGCACCAGAAGCAGCTGATCGCCTTGGAGAATAAGCTGAAGGCTGAGATGGACGAGCACCGCCTTAAGCTGCAGAAGGAGGTGGAGACTCATGCCAACAACGCGTCCATCGAGCTGGAAAAGCTTTCCAAGAGGCAAATCGTAGGCATGGACAAAGAGGTAAAGACTCTGCCAGGCTTGACATATTGGTGCGGAAAAAATGGGACTTGTACATGTTCCTTAAACATCCAATATTCAGAAATGCATGAGTCTTGTTTACAGTGTACCAATATTTCAGAGAAACTTGGTCCACCACCTAAGGTCTCTAGAACGACCGATGCACCCAAGCGGAGTTCTAGTCAAATTAACCCCCCGCCCTAGCCACCCTTCCCCTGGCACTGAAGCAGGACAGGGGAAAGAAAAAAAAACCCTTACCTTGCCTGCGGTCCAGTTCCGGCATACCATGTATGTGCGGGCACCGCACAGGGAAGACACAGAACAGCATGCCCTGCTTCATGCGCTGGGGGGGGGAGTGTGCATGGAGGGGGGGTATGCCACATTGTGCTTTCTCTCAAGATGCCAGTGCCTAGGACCCGAGGTAAGGGCTTTATTCTTAGTATAATGTACGTCCTGCTCCAGATATAATACTTACTATCGAGTATTACTCCGCCAGATGGCGCTGGACTGCAGAGACATCGAAAATAGGCTCCTCCCGGCCCCTCAAATACCCAGGGACCTCCCACAAATCCCCAGATTTTCTCTGCAGTCTGGACTGCGAAGGACAATAAATGGCTCTCTCTACTCGCAGGTGAGCGGGGCTATTAGCCTGCGGCCCTGTAGGACTATTCCCACCCGTTCCATTATTGGCTGCGCTGGTCGGGTGATGGTAGGCAGCACCGCTGTTAGGTGCTTAGGAGCGCTGCTCCACCACAATCCCCCACCAAAGGGTAGGCGGTTCAGGCTTATGGTGAGCCTCTATGGGATGCCCCTCCCGCACTATTGCCCCTTGCTCGGTGGGCCCTATGTCAAGTGGCCGCTGTCCTCCCTCATTCTCCTTGTAGCCTTTGGGGGGAAAGAGGGGGAGGGGTGTGTGTGTGTATGTATATACGTGTATTGGCTTTGTGCTTTATTACATTGTGCTTTGTGTCAGCCGCCAAGCTGACTTGTTTTACTATTACTATAACTTAAAATTGCCGCCGCCGCGCGCCTTTTCTTCACTATATTCCGCACTTGGCGACTGCGTTATCTCCGGCGCGCCGTCATTGGCTGCTTGTCATGTGTTGGCTTCGCGCTCTTCGGGGGGGCGGGGCCTGTCTCTGGCGCGTTCCGCGTCATTGCTTGTGCGGCCCGCTCCTCGAGGTAGACCGACGCCATTTTTTCTGCTTGGTCGGCTGCCTCGTGACGGATCTTTACCTACCGCAGGCGGCTTTATTACCACCTTTTTTATTATTGTCTGCTTACGGCTTTTTTGATTGTGTCTGTCAGACGGGCGAATCCATTGGCTTCGCCCGGCCCTCTATTAGTTGGTTAACTTGTGAGGCCTAGTGTAATTACTCCCACTTCCTTAGCGGGTTATTGGGGCATCCCGGGTTGCTGTATAGCGTTAATCCCTATCGGCCTATAGTGCCGCTGTAATCACCATATGGAGGCATCTCGGGATAATGTGACCGGGGTTCCTTCGGGACAAGCCCGGCTGTGTGTAGCTTGTGGGGTGTCCCCTATTAGCGCTGACAATGCGCGGGCCTGTGTTCTTGCGCCGAGCAGGTGCTTGCTCTGCAATCTGGCCTTCCAGTGGCTGGGCCTGCACCTCGTTTCACTTCACCTACCCCCCCAAGCTTAAATCCTCCTACTGAGTTGCATACAAGTGGGGATTCTCAGCCTGATGTGTCTTCTAGACTGGCTAGTGTTGAGAAGTTAATTGCTAATACCTTGGCGCGTAAGGCCCCTGCTAAAAAGCAGCACTTAATGCCTAATGTCACTCTTTTCCCTATGGAAACTGATGAGTTTTGGCATCTTTGTGGCTATACCCCTTCTGACGAAGGGGAGCTATTCTCCGACTCAGGGTCATCTGATGAGAGGCCCAGGGGACATGACGATTCTGGCTCTGACTCTTGGGCCCCGGATGATACTGATAGATTGCTGACCCAGATTTTTGAGGTTCTGCCCATTTCAATAACCTTGTGCTCAAGGAATGGGAACGTCCCAGTAGACTTCGGGTGTACCTAAGAGTTCGGATAGGAAGTATCCATTTCCTGCTGATGTGGTTAAGTGTTGGTCATTCCCCCCGAAGTGGATGCCCCGGTCCTAGGGTTATCTAACACCTCTGTTATGCACTCCCCTGACTCTACTACCCTGCGGGATGCTGAGAACCGGCGCATTGACCAGCTGGCGTCCCACGCCTTTGCGTGTGTGGGGACGGCGTTCCGCACGGTCTGTGCCTCGGCCATTACGGCTGTGGCCATTAGGACCCTGCTCAGAAGTATACTTGATAGTGCCCCTGATGATTTGCCTTGTAAGGTGTTTAATGCACTCTCCAGTTTTGATGTTTTTGTAAATTTTGTCCTCTCTGCCTTGGATGACACCATTAGAATGTGTGCCAGAACATCTGCCCTTGTGGTGGCTATACAACGCTCGGTTTGGCTACGCCAGTATGCTGCTGACAACGCTGCCAAGAAGGCCCTCACTGGTTTTCCCTTCAAAGGACTACGCCTGTTTGGGGACCGCCTGGACCTTTTTGCTAAGGGAGGCAGGTTACCCCAGTGCAGGCGGCAGTCTCGGCCCTTTCGGGGGCCGGGGCTCTTTCTCCTCCCCCTACCGTGGTGCTAGACAAGGGAGGGGAGTTTCCTTTACTGGGGCCCGGGGAGACTTCTGGGGTAGGGGCAGAGGACGTGGATGTCCTGGCTCCTCCTGGGGCTCCAAACCTAAGTCCTCTCCCAAGCCCCCTCAGGCATGACTGGGCGCCCTCATCCATCCGGGGTGGGGGGACAGCTTCAGCACTTTGCTCACGTCTGGAGGCTTCATGTCTCAGACCGGAGGATTCAGGAGGTAGTGTCCTCCGGTTACATGATAGAGTTTGCAGCCTGCCCCCCCCCCCCCTTCAGGAGCTAGAGCAGGCAGTGCAAGGCCTCCTGGAGCTGGGGGTCATCTGCAAGGTCCCTTTAATAGAAAAGGGCAGGGGCTTCTATTCCAAGCTATTCACAGTACCCAAAAAAGATGGGTCACTCAGGCCCATCCTGGACTTGAAGATCCTCAACAAATTTGTCAGGAGCAGGCGCTTTCGCATGGAAACTCTGCGCTCTGCTATCAGTTCCCTGCGCCCAGGGGATTTCATGACTTCTGTGGACATCAAGGATGCTTACCTTCATATTCCTGTATTTCCAGGTCATCAAAGGTTCCTCAGGTTCGCTCTGGAGGATCAACACTACCAGTTTGTGGCATTGCCCTTTGGTCTCACCTCGGCTCCCAGGGTGTTCACCAAGGTGCTGGCTGGCGTGATGTCTCTGCTCAGGTATCAGGGCGTCCACGTGCTGCCTTATCTGCACGACACTCTCATCACCTGCCAATCTCTACATCAGGCAGAATTGGATACTCAGCTGGTGGTGTCCACCCTGAAGTCATTTGGATGGGTGATCAATCACCCCAAGTCTTCACTGTCCCCCTCCTTGGTGACTCCATTCTTAGGAATTAATCTGGATACAGTTCAGGCAAGGATTTTCCTTCCTCAACAGAAGGTGGACAGTCTGATTGCACAGGTCCAGTTCCTGCTATCTTGTCATCATCCCTCCATCAGGCAGGGAATGCAGCTGGTGGGCCTGATGGTGGCGTGCTTCGAGACGGTCCCTTATGCTCAGTTCCACTTGAGGCCTCTTCAACTCCACCTCTTGTCAGTGTGGGACAAGGATCCAGCGTCCCTGGGCAGGGTCTGTGTGCTTTCCCCCCTGGTCAGGAGGTCCCTCTCGTGGTGGATGGACTCAAGGAACCTGTTGGGGGGCAGATCCTTTCTGACCCCTTCCTGGGAGACTGTCACAACGGATGCCAGTCTGTCAGGTTGGGTGGGTTTCTGGAAGTCCCTGCGGTTCCAGGGGAGGTGGGGCCCTCAGGAGGCCCACACACCTATCAACGTCTTGGAGCTGCGGGCGATCAGGTTAGTTCTGGCTCAATTGACTCCTCACCTTCAGGGCCTGCCTGTTCAGGTGCGCTTGGACAACCAGACGGCAGTTGCCTACATCAATCATCAGGGAGGGACCCGGAGCAAGAGGGCCCTCCAGGAAGTGTCTCTGATCCTGGCCTGGGCGGAGACCAATGTTCCCTGCATATCAGCTGTGTACATCCCGGGGGTGGAAAATCTCCTGGCAGACTCTCTGAGCAGGGGGACCTCTCACCAGGGAGAATGGTCCCTATGCAGCAGGGTGTTCCAATCTCTGTGTCACCGTTGGGGCCAACCAGATGTGGATCTGTTTGCGTCCCGTCACAATCACAAGCTACCGGCCTTTGTCTCCCTGTTCCAGGATCCTCTGGCCTTGACCACGGATGCTCTAGCAATGTCATGGCAGGACTTTCAGTTTCTGTATGTCTTCCCTCCATTCCCCCTGCTGGGCAGGGTTCTGCGCAAGATTGCTCTGGAGGGGGTGCCAGCAATTCTGGTGGCCCCCAGGTGGTCAAGAAGAGTGTGGTTCGCAGACATGGTGCAGCTGGCAGTAGATCAGTACACACTGCCCATGGTGCCAGATCTGCTCACTCAGGGCTCCCTACGCCATCCCAATTTACAAACTCTGGCTTTGACGGCCTGGCTGCTGAAACCTCCATCTTGATGGAGAAGGGGCTGTCTACCTCGGTTGTTGATACCATGATAAAGGCTAGGAAGAAGTCTTCTTCTTCTATTTATTACAGGATTTGGCGTGCCTACATTAACTGGTGTGAGTCTAAGTCTCTTCCCTGTCGTGTGTTCTCTATTCCCAGGATTCTGGAGTTCCTACAGCATGGGTTGGAGATGGGGCTCCAACTCAGTACTCTGAAAGGTCAAGTTTCTGCCCTGGCTGTGTTCTTCCAGAAGTCCTTTGCTCAGCATTCTCTGATCAAGACTTTTTCCAGGGGGTGACTCATGTGCGTCCCCCACGTAAGCCTATGGTGCCTGTTTCGGATTTGAACTTGGTTTTGTCAGCCTTGCAGGGTGCTCCCTTTGAACCTTTGCAGGATGCTACCCTGGCCATTCTTACTCTCAAAGTTGTCTTTCTGGTGGCTATCACCTCTGTCAGGCGTGTGTCTGAATTGGCGGCGCTTTCCATTCAGCCCCCATACTATGAGAGACACCAGGACAATGTGGTGTTCCGCTTCAAGCCAGACTTTCTGCCTAAGGTGGTGTCTGCCTTTCATTTGAATCAGGACATGGTTCTCCCTTCATTGTGCCCTAATCCTAGTAATGCTAAGGAGATGGTCTTGCATTCTTTGGATGTGGTTAGGTGTCTGAAGTACTGGTGGCTACTGCACCTTTCAGAAAAACTGATGCTCTTTTTGTTGTCCCTTCTGGTCCTAGGAAGGGTTTGGCTCCTGCCAAGTCTACTATCAGCAAATGGATCTGTCAGGCTGTGATTCAGGCCCACTCTGCTAAGGGGAAGAATCCTCCCTTCCGCCTTACTGCTCATTCTACGCGTGCTATTGGTGCCTCTTCGGCTTTTCAGCACCAGGCTTCTGTTGAACAAGTTTGCAAGGCCGCTACTTGGCCTTCTGTTCATACCTTTTCAAAGTTTTACATGTTTGATGTTAGGGCCTCAGCTGATGCTGTTTTTGGCCGCAAGGTTTTGCAGGCGGCAGTGGTTTAAACTGTTTGCTGTTACCTTTTTTGGGGATCCCACCCTACTTTATGGACACTGCTATTGGATGTCCCGATAGTAAGTATTATATCTGGAGCAGGACGTACTGTATACTAAGAATAATACAATTCTGTGATTACTCACCTGTAAAATTGGTATTATGAGTATACGGTACGTCCTGCTCCACCCCACCCTTGGTTTTGCATTATCTTGGATCACCTGTATGGTGATTGTTATCATTGTTATAGTTACTAGTTTAGGTTGTTTTTTATTCTCCCGACTTCTCGTTAACTGCTTTTCAATGCTGGGGATTTGTGCGAGGTCCCTGGGTATTTGAGGGGCCGGGAGGAGCCTATTTTTGATGTCTCTGCAGTCCAGCGCCATCTGGCTGGCGGAGTAATACCCGATAGTAATTAATATATCTGGAGCAGGACGTACTGTATACTCATAATACCAATTCTACAGGTAAGTAATCACAGAATTGTATTTTTTCCTTTGTAAACCCCCACCATCCTGCCTCAGTACCCAGGGAGGGTGGTTAATATATGACTGGACTTGCACTTTCAGGTTCCTGCAGCAATCACTTGTGGCAGCAGCAAAGAGTGCCGCAGAACAGCCAAACAGCCACCCCTGCTCTCTCACTATGAAGTGAACAGAGATGCTACTTCCTTGCAGCACCCTCTTCTGTTTCTGATCTGCGCAGGGACTCCATACACGATCGTATATTCCAAGTGTGACATACACTCCGCTTCAACTCTTCATGACATTTGGGTTATTCTCCAGTAGAGGTCGAATGAATGCAAAAAAAGGAGCTCCTCCCAGTCCATAAATACTTGGGACCTCCCACCAATTCCCCAGTTTTCTTCTCTGCAGGAAGGCGAGCAAGACAGAAGATGAGGACTCGCACCCGGCCATTTTTTGTCCCTATTTCTGCCTGGACCTTTATCTTTTAGTCCTATAGAGCCTCCCAGCCTTGGCTGCAGGTCGTCGTGAGGGTAGGCAATACCTATTAGGTGTTGAGGGAGCATTTCTCCTCCATGAGACCTCATTACAAGGGGTAGGCGGATGTCCGGGTTGGTGATCCCGGTTTGGGATGCCCTGTCCCTTACATTATCCTCTGACCAGAATCTGGTTTCGGATTCCTTCCCCTTCCGGGTCCCCTTCCTTAACCCTCCGGGGGGGGGGGGGGGGTATGGCTTTTTCCCACAGTTTGTAATTTCATTGTGTATACTGTGTGTGTGTGGTATGAGTGTTATACTTTGTGTCAGGGTGTTTGGTACTGACTGTTCATTTTACATTTTTTTTCTCAGCCTGGGGAGCTTCTCTCCCTCATGCTGCGTTTTGGCACCCTGCTGCAGCCCAGCCCCTGGCTGGGATCCGCGCTTCTGGACTCGCCGGGAGGGGGGCGTGGCCTGGCGAGCGCGCGCTTTGCGCTGGCCCGCCCCCTTCTCCTTCTCCTCTTCACTCTGTGGCTGTGCTCCGGTGGCCACTTTGACTGTCCCTGCTGCTGCGGTTTCCCGCCGGTCTGTGAGTGCCTGTGGGCCCCCTTCCTTAGCTTGTACGGGTGGTACCCCTCTCGGTGGGGGGCTGCCCTTTATACTTGTATTTTTGCATTTATACTTATTGGTTTCTCATGGTAATTCTTATATGTTTATGTATGTATATATATATATATATATATATATATATATATATATATATATATGAGTGAGTTTTCCTGATGGGCCCTTTTCAATTATGTTTTTCAGATTGTCATCTGTGTGTGTGTTTTAAGGGGTTTCTCCTATCCTAGGGTCCCTAGCCTTAAAATTACTCATTTTCAAATTTAAAGGGCATCCCATGTTGCTTACCAGCTTAATTCCCTACGGTCATTGCGGCTGACCACAAAAATCACCATATGGAGGCTCCGCAGGATACCGGGCTCGGGCTCCCTCTGGGACAATCCCGGCCGCGTGTGGGTTGTGGGGTATCCCTTACGGGTGAGAATGTGCTTATTTGTATACCATGTGCACAAAAGGCCATATCGCGGCAGTCGGGTGCCCAGCCTTCTGGGTCGGCGCCCCCCCGCTTCATCGCCTTCCCCTCCCCGCCTTATCCGTACCCCAAGTGACATTGGTGCCAGCGGGGAGTCGCATTCCGATGTTTGTGCTAGGTTGGCCAGCATCGAGAAATTTATGGTTAGCGCGGTGGGCAAGAAGGCCCAGGCTAAAAAGAGACATTTGTCGTTGGTCCAGGCGACTTGGGATATTGATGATGATTCATTTGATATGTCGGATTATTCCCTGTTAGAGGAGGGGGAATTGTATGGGGGGTCAGAGGCTGACGATGTACTGTTTGGCGAGGCTGATGTTGGGCAGGCGCTGGGGGATGCTGTTGACACGGCCACGGTTTTGTCACATCTCCTGAGGCGCCCCCTCTCAAGAAGGGGGAATTTTTTGGGGCCCACAAGCCTCGTTTGGAGTTCCCTACCCAGGGTAATTTTGATGCGCTGATCCTTAGAGAATGGGAGAAACCTAGTCGGCTTCCGGGTGTTCCTCAGGGATGGGATAAGAAGTATCCTTTCCCGGTGGAAGCGGTTAAGCGCTGGGCTTCTCCCCCCGAGGTTGATGCGCCAGTTTTGGGGTTGACCAACTCCTCCGTGCTTCACACCCCAGACGCCACTTCCCTAAAGGATGGTGAGGATATGCGCCTTGATCAGATGGCATGCCATGCCTTTGCCAGTGTTGGTTCAGCCTTGCGGCCTGTCTGTGCATCTGCGCTAATGTTGGTGGATGCTAGGTCTCTGATTAGGGACTGGTTAAATGGCGCTCACCTCGATCTGGCCAGCGCTGAGTTCACTACACTTAAAAGATTTGAATTGTTCATGGATTTTGTCTTGGCTGCTATTGTTATGTGTAGTAGGATTTCAACCTTATTGGTGGCCATGCGCCGATTGGTATGGCTCCGTCAGTGGACGGCGACTTTGCGGCCAAGAAATCACTCACAGCTCTTCCCTTCTTGGGTACGCGGCTGTTTGGAGATAAGTTGGATGCTGTGGCAAAGGGAGGTAAGTTACCTCAGCGGAAGAAACTGCGCCGTCCCTTTTGGGGGGCAGGCTCTTTCAATCCTTCCTTTCGAGGTGCCAGAGCTGGCAGAGGTTTGGCCTTCTCGGGTGTCAGAGGCTCTTCCTGGAACAGGGGCAGAGGTCGGGCCCGTCCCGCTTCTGTCTGGGGTTCCAAGCCCAAGCCTGCGGGTAAACCAGCTCAGCAATGAAGGGGCGCCCTCACCCGCACGGGTGGGGGGACGGCTGCGGCTCTTCTTCCAGGTCTGAGCCCGGGAGGTCACAGACAATTGGATCTTGGAAGTGGTCTCCTCCGGGTACAAACTGGAGTTTGAGTACTGGCCTCCTCCAAGATTTTGAAGGTCTCGGGTGCCCTTGGACCCTCAGGCTGCCCAGGGGCTCCTGTTAACAGTAAAAAACCTTCTGGACATGGGAGTTGTATGCCCGGTGCCTCCGTCGGAGAGAGGCAGGGGTTTCTACTCCAATCTTTTCACGGTCCCCAAGAAACAAGGTTCTGTAAGACCCATTCTGGACCTCAAGGTCCTCAACAGATTCATCAGAACCAAGAAGTTCCGCATGGAGACTCTGCGCTCGGCCATCAATTCCCTTCGTCAAGGGGATTTCATGACATCCATAGACATCAAGGATGCGTATTTGCATGTTCCAATTTTTCCAGCGCCTCAGAGATTCCTCAGGTTCGCGGTGGACGATCAACATATTCCTTGTATGTCACACACCCCGCTTCCAACATTCATGACACTTGGGAAACTGGTCTGTAGAGGGCGATCTTGCAGAGATGACATGGAAAAAAGGAGCCCCTCCTGGCTCATAAGTACCCGGGACCTCCCACTATTCCCCAGTCTTTTCGTCTCTGCAGTCGGCGAAGCATTCAGAAGATGACTCTCCTTCCTGCAGGTAGCCGGGGTTACTCCCGGTCGTTTTTATTTCTGCCTGAACCTCATTTTTTATTGTGATGTTATGCCTCCCAGCCTTGGCTGATGGGCTCGGGCAAGGGTAGATACACCCTTGGGTGTATATGGGAGCTTGCTCCCTCCGTGAGACCTCAAATAAGGGGTGGGCGGAATCCGGGTTGGTGTCCCCCGGCATGGGATGCCCTGTCCCTTGAAATCTCCCTGTGCTTGTTGGTGCTCTTGTTCCTCAACCCTTTTGGCTCACCTGGACGCTGCTGGGGTAATGAAGGGGGGGGGAATCTTATTGGGGAGTGTCTTTAGCCTATGCATTTATTTTTAAAGAGGAGGGTAAGTAAGTTTCTTACCTGTGTTTCTTCTTGTTAGGATTTTTTCAATTTCCCTCTCTTTCTGTCAGCGCGTGCTTCCGGATGTGGGCGGGGCTTGACAGGCGGCGTCCGGCCCCGTTCTTTGACGTCATTCGGCTGTCCTTGGCTGGCCCGCCCTCCGCTTTCTGAGCATTTCTTGTGGGACGGGGCTTCTCGGCGGCGCCGGATTTTAAGCTCTCTCTTCCTGTTTCACATGCGGTTTGTTACTGGCATGTTGGTTCCGGTTCTGGCGCTGGTCTCTCCGCTGGTTCTGGCTGCTGCGCTGGTGCTTCTGCTGGGCTTTCACAGGTCGTTAGTCGCAGGGCTGTCGTGGTCATTGCGAGTACCGTTTAGCTGTGCTAAAGGGAAGTCTTTTATATGTATAAGGCTTATTGTATATTTTTATTATGTCTTCCAGGTGGGAACTCTTTAATAGGGGTTTCTCCTGGTCCTTGTTAAATCCTCCCATTTAGGGACTATTAAGGGGCATCCCGGGTAGCTTCCGCTTAAATCCCATATACTTGGCGACTATAAAAAAAATTAAGTATTTTAAGAAACACCATATGGAGGCATCTCAGGATACTGGGCTCTGTTCCTTTGGGACAGTGTTTGCGATGTGGGGCATCCCTTGTTGGGGATAACGCATTTCTTTGTGTAGCTTGTGCTCAATTGATTATAATACAGCATTCAGAGGCCCAAGCCTCAGGGTCTGGGGCTCCGGCCTCTTCTCCCACACCACCTTGTCTTGTTCATACCCCCAGTGATATTGTCATGGGTGGAGAGTCGCTTTCTGATGTATGTGCCAGATTGGCTCACATTGAAAAATTAATGTCTAGCTCTGTGGCCAAGAAGGCCTCAGCTAAAAGAAAACATTTAGCTCCTGCTGTTGAGGCAAATGAGCTTGATTGTAGCGAGCGTCTTGATTGGTCAGATTGTTCTCCGTTTAGAGAAGGAGAATTCTTTGAGGAATCTGATGTTTCTGATGTTCAGCAATTTGTGGGTATTGTCGCTGAACAAGGTGAAGGGGAGATTTTTGACACCCCTAAAGCTCTTGCTCAATTGTATGAGGTTTTGGCAATCGATCTTCCTGAAGCAGTCCCTCCTCAGAAGGGGGAGTTCTTTGTGGCCTCCAAGCCTCGTTTAGATTTCCCAGATTAAAAACATTTTGAAGAGATCATTCTTAAGGAGTGGGAGAAGCCTGCGTGGCTTCCTGGCTTTCCTTTAGGCTGGGATAAGAAATATCCCTTTCCTTCAGACACTGTTAAGCGTTGGTCATCCCCCCCTGTGGTGGATGCACCTGTGCTCAGTTTGTCCAATTCCTTTGTTTTGCATTCTCCGGAATCTACTAACCTTAAGGATGGGGAGGACAAGCGTATTGATCAAATGGCTTGCCATGAGTTTGCTAGCGTTGGCTCGGCCTTACGACCTGTGGTGCCTCTGCACTTATGGCAGTCGCTATTAGGTCTGTTATTAGAGACCTATTAAATACCTCAGGGCTTGATCCAGCCTCTGATGAGTATGCCGCTCTTAAGCGATGTGATTTATTTGTGTCTTTTGTACTTTCTGCTTTGGATGATACCATGGCCATGTGTAGCAGAACTTCCGCTTTGCTAGTTGCTATACGGCGGTCTATATGGCTACGCCAGTGGGCGGCTGACATGGTGGCTAAGAAGTAAATTACAGCACTCCCCTTGCGCCTCTTTGGTGAGAAATTGGATTCTGTCATTAAGGGAGGCAAATTGCCTCCGCGTAAGAAGCAACGTCGATCCTTTCGGGGATCGGGCTCTTTTAACCCTTCCTTTCGTGGTTCCAGAGCAGGCAGAGGATCGGCCTTTTCAGCCCCAAGGGGGACTGCATAGAACAGAGGAAGAGGACGTGGCCGTTCAAGTCAGAATTGGGGATCAAAGCTTAAGGTCGCTTCCAAGCCTGCCCAGCAATGAGGAGGCGCCCTCACCCGTGCGGGTGGGGGGACGGCTGCGGTTCTTTTTCCAGGCTTGGGTCAAAGAGGTATCAGACAGATGGATTCTGGAGGTTGTGTCCTCCGGGTACAAGCTGGAATTCGAGTTCCGGCCTCCGCCCAGATTTTTCAGGTCTCGGATGCCCGCGGATCCGGAGATCGCGCTGGGGCTCCGGGCAGCTGTTGCGAATCTCTTAAACATGGATGTTATTCGCCTGGTTCCTCTTGCTGAAAGGGGTCTGGGGTTTTACTCCAACCTATTTACGGTTCCCAAAAAAGACGGCTCTGTTCGGCCTATTCTAAATCTGAGACGACTAAATCAATTTATTCGCTTCAGAAGGTTTCGCATGGAGTCGTTAAGATCAACGATCGACGCTCTCCGTCAAGGGGACTTTATGACTTCCATCGGCATCAAGGATGCTTATCTGCACATCCCTATTTGTTCCGCTCACCAAAGGTTTCTCAGATTCACAGTGGAAGACCAGCACTTTCAGTTTGCGGCCCTTCCATTCGGTCTCACCTCATCCCCAAGAGTATTTACCAAGGTTTTGGCAGGAGTAATGGCTATTCTCAGGCTCCAGGGCATTCACATTGTGCCATTCTTGGACGACCTTCTCATCTCAGCCTCGTCCTTCAATCAGGCGGAATTGGACACCAGGACCGTGGTGGCTACACTAGAGAGGTTCAGTTGGGTGATAAACCATGCCAAATCCTCTCTTTATCCTGTAAGGGAGATTCCCTTTCTGGGCTTATTTCTGAATACCCTTCAGGCCAGGGTATTTCTTCCTCAGTCCAAAATTGTTCTGATTCAAGATTTAATTCGTCTGTTCTTGTCCAATCCTCGTCAGCCTATCCGCTTGGGGATGAGGCTAGTGGGGCTGATGGTGGCCACATTCGAATCGGTCCCGTTTGCTCAGTTTCATATGAGGATGCTTCAGCTCTTTCCCTTGGCGAAGTGGGACAAGTGTCCTCTGTCATTGAATCGGGTCTGTTTGTTGTCTCCTCGTGTTCTGCGGTCCCTTCAGTGGTGGCTGACTTCGAGCAATCTCAGAAACGGCAAGTCATTTCTGACCCCCTGTTGGGAGTTGGCCAATACGGATGCCAGCCTTATGGGTTGGGGGGGCATCTGGAGGAAGCACCAGTTCCAGGGGTTGTGGGGGCCTCAGGAGGCTCACTCCCCAATCAATTTATTAGAGCTTCGGGCCATTCGGCTTGTTCTGCTCCGACTGACAGCAGTTGCATACATCAATCACCAAGGAGGGACTCGCAGTTTCTCTGATCCTCCACTGGGCAGAGATCAATGATCCCTGCATATCGGCAGTTTACATTCCGGGGATAGAGAATGTGGAGGCAGACTCCCTGAGCAGAGCATGCGCTCGCCGGGGAGAGTGGTCTCTCAATCCCAGGGTCTTTCACTTTCTTTGTCACTAGTGGGGGACTCCACGGTTGGACCAGTTTTCTTCTCGTCACAACCACAAGCTTCCAGATTTTGTGTCTCTATCCCAGGACCCTCAGGCAGTGGCAGCGGATGCCATGTCTCTTGCCTGGAAGGATCTGGGGTTTCTGTATCTGTTTTCCCCATTCTCCATGATAAGCAAGGTGGTGCGCAAGCTAGTTCTGGAAGGGGCGCCAGCAATTCTGGTGGCTCCAAGATGCCCAAGACGTCTGTGGTCCGCAGACATCACAAGGCTAGCAGAGGATCAGTTGCATCTGCCTCTTCTTCCAGATCTCATCACCCAAGTTCAACTTTGTTACCCCAATTTACCAACGCTGGCTTTGACGGCGTGGCTGCTGAAATTTCCATCTTAAGAGGAAGGTCTTTCTTACGCGGTCATTCAGACTCTTGTTAGAGCTAGGAAAAAGTCTTCCTCTGTTGTTTACTACAGGACTTGTAGGTCCTATATTGATTGGTGTGAGTCTAGGGTCTTGCCCTGTAGGGTATTTTCTATCCCTAGGATTTTGGAGTTTTTGCAACATGGTCTGGATTTGGGTTTCCAGATTAGTACTTTGAAGGGGCAGGTTTCTGCTTTGGCTATTTTCTTTCAAAGATCTTTTGCTCTTCATCCTTTGGTTAAGACTTTTTTCCAGGGGGTCACACATGTGCGGCCTCCTAGAAAGCTCCTACTTCCAGTTTGGGATCTTAACTTGGTGCTTTCTGCCATGCAGGCTGCTCCTTTTGAGCCATTGCAGGATGTTCCTCTTCATATTCTTACTCAGAAGGTTGCTTTCTTGGTTGCTATTACCTCTGTCCGTCGGGTTTCTGAATTGGCGGCCCTGTCTATCCAGGCCCCTTACTTTGAAAGGCATCAGGATAAGGTGGTTTTCCGTTTTAAACCAGATTTTCTTCCTAAGGTGATGTCTGCCTTCCACCTAAATCAGGATATAGTTCTTCCTTCATTGTGCCCTAATCCTAGTAATAACAAGGAAAGGGTTTTACATTCTTTGGATGTTGTTCGTTGTGTTAAGTATTATTTGGTTACGACTTCTGCTTTCCGTAAGACAGATGCCTTTTTTGTTGTGCCCTCTGGGCCTAGGAAGCGGTTGGCACCCGCCAAATCTTCCATCAGTAAATGGTTACGTCAGGCCATTGTTGGGGCCTATTCTGCTAAGGGGAAGGTTCCCCTTTTTCATGTTACTGCTCATTTACTTGTGCTGTTGGGGCTTCTTGGGCTTTTCAGCACCAGGCGTCTGTTGAACAAGTTTGCAAGGCTGCTACTTGGTCTTCGGTGCATACTTTTTCTAAGTTTTACAAGGTTGATGTGCGGGCCTCAGCAGATGCTGCTTTTGGCTGCAAAGTTCTGCAAGCTCCAGTATGGGAGTTATGCATTGTTGCCTTGTTGGATCCCCGCCCATTATGGACACTGCTATTGGATATCCCAAGTGTCATGAATGTTGGAAGCGGGGTGTGTGACATACTAGGAATACCATTTTGTGAGTACTCACCTGTAAAATGGGTATTACGAGTATGTCACACACCCCGCTTCCCCCGCCCTTTTTGTTCTGGGGTCCTTTATATGGTGTTTTTTATTATTTTCAATTCACTATATAATTTGCTCTTCCTGGTTTTCTCACTGCTTTTTTAAAAGACTGGGGAATAGTGGGAGGTCCCGGGTACTTATGGACCAGGAGGGCCTCCTTTTTTCCATGTCATCTCTGCAAGATCTCCCTCTACAGGCCGGTTTCCCAAGTGTCATGAATGTTGGAAGCGGGGTGTGTGACATACTCGTAATAACCATTTTACAGGTGAGTACTCACAAAATGGTATTTTTCGGTTTGTAGCCCTTCCCTTCGGGTTGACCTCGGCGCCGAGGGTCTTCACCAAGGTTCTGGCGGGCATAATGGCCCTATTCAGAGCTCAGGGAATTCGCATTGTGCCATATCTGGACGAGCTACTGATTTCAGCTTCTTCCCTCCGTCAGGCGGAGCTGGACACCCACCAGGTGGTGTCGACCCTGGAGAGTTTCGGGTGGGTGATCAACCGCCCCAAGTCCCCTCTCTCGCCATCACGGGTGATTTCATTCCTGGGCATGAATCTAGATACCATTCAGGCCAGAGTGTTTCTACCCCAGACCAAGGTGCAGGGGATTCAGGATCTGATCCGCCTTCTTCTGGCCAATCCTTGCCCCTCTATCCGACAGGGGATGAAACTGGTGGGATTGATGGTGGCCTCCTTCGGGGCGGTCCCGTTTGCGCACATGAGATCTCTTCAACTTCATCTATTGACGTATTGGGACAGGTGTCAGGTTGGATCAACCGTTCAGGATGTCTCCTAGGGTTCGCCAGTCCCTTCGGTGGTGGCTGGAGTCGAGCAACCTGTTAAGGGGCAGATCCTTTCTGGTTCCTCGCTGGTTACCTCGACGGTTAACATGGATGCCAGCCTCTTGGGCTGGGGAGGTTTCTGGAAAAGTCATCAGTTCAGCGGGGTGTGGGGTCCTCAGGAGGCTCACAACCCCATCAATGTCTTAGAGCTCAGAGTCATCCGGCTTGTCCTGTCACGGTTGACGTCACACTTACAGGGTCTTCCGGTTCAGATTCGCTCAGACAATCGGACGGTGGTAGCCTACATCAATCGCCAAGGAGGGACTCGCTGCAGGAGTGCCCTCGGGGAAGTCTCTCTGATCCTGCATTGGGCGGAGAGCAATGTTCCTTGCATTTCGGCAATCTACATTCCGTGAGTGGAGAACACGGAGGCGGACTCCCTGAGCAGGGGGTCCTCTCGCCAAGGAGAGTGGTCTCTCAACCCCGGGTTTTTTCGGTCTCTTTGTCGCAAGTGGGGGACTCCCGACCTTTGTGTCTCTATCTCAGGATCCTCTAGCTCTGGCAGTGGATGCCTTGTCCCTTGCTTGGAAGGATCTGGGGTTTCTGTACCTGTTATCTCCCTTCTCCATGCTGGCTCTGGAAGGGGGCACCAGCAATTCTGGTGGCTCCAAGGTGGCCAAGAAGGGTTTGGTACGCAGACGTTGTAAAGCTGGCGGTGGATCAGTACCGGCTTCCCATGTTTCCGGATCTGTTGTTGACGGTTTGTCTGAGGCTGTTCAGACCTTGATTAGAGCTAGGAAACGGTCCTCTTCTAGCATTTACTATAGGACTTGGCGATCCTATATTGACTGGTGTGAGGCTAGGGCCTTGCCTTGCAGGGTGTTTTCGATCCATAGGATTTTGGAGTTTCTTCAGCACGGTCTGGATCTTGGGTTCCAGCTTAGTACCTTGAAAGGGCAGGTCTCTGCTCTGTCTGTTTTCTTCCAAAGATCTTTTGCCTTACACCCACTGGTTAAGACTTTTTTCCAGGGGGTCACTCATGTTCGACCCCCTCGGAAGGCTATGGTTCCTGTTTGGGATTTGAATTTGGTTCCTTCGGCTCTCCAGGGTCCTCCTTTTGAGCCGTTACAGGATATTGCTCTTTCTGTTTTCACTCAAAAGGTTGCCTTCTTTGTGGCTATTACCTCTGTTTGGCGTGTCTCTGAGTTGGCGGCTCTGTCGATTCAGGCCCCTTACTTTGAAAGACACCACGACAAGGTGGTCTTTCGCTTTAAGCCAGATTTCCTTCCTAAGGTGGTTTCTGCTTTCCATCTCAATCAGGATATTGTTCTCCCTTCCTTGTGTCCTAAGCCTAGCAATGACAAAGAGAGGGTTTTGCACAACTTGGATGTGGTTCGCTGTGTTAAGTACTATTTGGTGACTACTTCTTCTTTCCGCAAGACGGATGCCTTTTTCGTGGTGCCCTGTGCCCCAGGAAAGGTTTGGCGCCCGCCAAATCTACCATTAGCAAATGGATTCGTCAGGCCATTGTTGGGGCCTATTCTGCTAAGGGGAGGACTCCCCCTTTTAGGGTCACTGCGCATTCTACTCGTGCTTTTGGTGCGTCCTGGGCTTTTCAGCACCAGGCTTCTGTTGAACAAGTTTGTAAGGCTGCTTCTTGGTCTTCCGTTCATACTTTTTCCAAGTTTTACAAAGTTGATGTGCGGGCTTCAGCGGATGCTGTTTTTGGCCCCAAGGTTCTGCAAGCTGCAGTGGTTTAAGTTGGTGCATTCTTTACTGTTTATGGTTCCTACCCATGACGGACACTGATATTGGATGTCCCAAATGTCATGAAGAGTTGAAGCGGAGTGTATGTCACACTTGGAATAATACCGTTTTGTGAGTACTCGCCTTTAAAACGGATATTGTAAGTGTGACATACACTCTGCTTCGCCCACCCTTTTTGGTATTCCGGATCCTTTATATGGTAAACCATTGTTTTCTTGGTTGTTAGTATTGTTATATTTGGTTCTTCCTGGTCCCCTTACTGCTATCTTACACTGGGGAATTGGTGGGAGGTCCCAGGTATTTATGGACTGGGAGGAGCTCCTTTTTTCGCATTCATCTCTGCAGAAGTTCGCCCTCTACTGGAGAATAACCCAAATGTCATGAAGAGTTGAAGCGGAGTGTATGTCACACTTACAATATCTGTTTTAAAGGTGAGTAGTCACAAAACGGTATTTTTGGGCTTTTAGTAGATGGTCTTACTGCTTGGCATCCCAAATCCCCATGCCTCTAGAGACCTTAGGCATTGGATCAAATGTATTTTTAGACAAAGTAGTTTCTATACTATCTGAACTGCTTTTTCAGATTTTCTAGTTCTCAGCTGTGATATGCGAATCCCCTATGTTTCCATTTGTGTTGTACCCTTTCGGGATTATACTAGTGCCACACTGCGCTGAATAACATTTGGGTAAGAACAAGGCATCGGTTTTGGGTGGGGGATACAACCTACATAAGAGGCAAAAGTATAGATACCTGTGATTCTGTCACAGCGTCTGTCTATATACCTGCTGTGGGTTCGACCACCTTTTTTCTGGATTTTAGACTGATATCCCTGTTTTACAGATGGTATCTCTGACACCTTCCACTACATTCTGCACCTAAACAACGCTCTGTGCAGTGGTTTAATCCTTTGCACTGTCTAACCTCAGTATTTTTCTGTTTCCCCCCGTTGCTGCTAGGACTTATTGATACAATAATTGTGTTCCTACGTGGATTGCCCCCCCCCCCCCCCCCCCAGCTTTGAAAATGGCCCCTCACAGTTTGCCCCACATGGACCAGATACTCCTTCAATTTAACCCCCTCTGCTAACTTAAAATTGAGGTGTGGCAAAATTCTTAATCTGACCTATCTCTCACCTTCCAAACCCTTAACTTCTGGTGGTTTAAATTAAATTTCCAGGAGAGCCCCTGGAATAGCGCCACCGATCCCCTCGCCCCCCGATTCGGCTGTAGCAGCTTCTTCACTGTGGGAGCCTCCGATCGCCCCCCCCCCAGCCTCTTCCGTGGCGAGGAGAGGGCAGAAATCGCCCTCCACACCGCCCCCCCCACTTCCTGGATCGGGTCTGCTAGCCCCACATCACATCACTGTGATGTCACCAGCAGCCGGCCTCTTAATACCGGCATCCAAGACTAAGAATCAGTCTGCTCGGGTGCTTGGAGCAGAGAGGTGGGCAGGGGTAGAGGGCTGTGATTGCCGTGATTGCCCTCCCCCCCTCCCCAGGCTCTCTCCTCCAAACACCCGAGCAGACTGACAGCTGTCATCGGAGATCGGCGGGGGACAGAGGATCGGAGGTGAGTAAAGTAAAAAAAAAAAAAAGATTTTTATCTCCTGTGTCTTTTTTTACATTTAACCCCTTGTGAACTGGTAAGGGGTCCATGAGACCCCTTATACCAGTTCACAAGGCTGTGGCATGGCAAGTCACCTGCGGCTAGCGGGTGACTTGCCATTAAGCCCCAGCACCCCCATTACCTGCCTCCCCAAAGCCCAGGGGGGGCAGAAGAGCCAGTGGCCACGGGCTATGCTGGCTTGTAGCCTGCAGGGCCAGGGGCCACAAAAGCTGGCCCCTGCGCCCTGTTTCTACAAGCCCTGTATAGCTGGTCCCGGGCTGGTTACTTCGGGTAAGGGGGACCCCCATGTCATTTTTTTGGGGGATTTTTAAGAGTTTTTAACCTTTAAAAATCCCCCCCAAAAATGGGTCCCCCCCCCCTTTTTTCTAATTAACCCCTTATGCTCTGTCGCCCAGCAGCTATAAAAGGCTTCCAGCAGGTGAACAGAAGCCAGTGATTGGGAAGGGACACGGTGCAATATGGGTGGGAGGTAAGTATTAAAAAAAAAAAAGGATAATAAAATATTTGTCTGGTGTCTTTTTTTTTAAAACTTAACCCTTTGTGAACTGGTAAGGGGTCCATGAGACCCCTTATACCAGTTCACAAGGCTCTGGGTATGGCAAGTCACCTACGGCAAGCGGGTGGCTTGCCAAAACCCCTAGCCCAACATTACCTGCCTCCCCAACGGCCAGGGGGGGGCAGAAGGGCCCGGGCCACGTGGCTATGTGGGCTAGTAGCCTGCAGGGCCAGAGGCCACCAACGCTGGCACCCTGTTCTACAAGCCCCCATAGCTGGTCCGGGTTGGTAATGCTGGGTAAGGGAGACCCTATGTCATTTTTTGGGGGGAATTTTAAGGGTTTTTAACCCTTAGAATTCCAAAAAAGAAATGAGCCCCCCCCCCCCCTGGGAGGGGGGACCCTGTCATTTTTTTTTTTTTTTTTTATTAACCCCTTACAACTATGCAATCATATTGCATAGTTGTATCCTATCTGGAATCTCCTAAACTGCTGTTTCAGGAAAGGGGGTATACCTATACATATGTGGTACCATTGTAACCGGGAGAAATAGGGCTTTCACACGCAATAATATTTTATTAACAAACTTACATTTTTTTATTACAAAAAAAACACTACAAATTGTAAACAATAGGTTTTTTTCATTTTTTTGCACATATTTCACCCAAAAGTATTGAGAATACACTAAAAAAAGGCCAAACAAGACATTTCATGTTGAAGCCCAGACTCTGTTGAAAAAAACAATATATAATTTTCATGGAAATCCCTTCAAAAATCAAGGTTGCACACGTGTAGCGCAAAAACGTGAAAAGTCGTCGGGCAACAGAGTGTGACAAAAAATCTCGGTAGGCTGGCACTCAAAGGGTTACAGCCTAAACTCTGCTGCAAAAAAATATATAGAATTTTCCTGAAAATTCCAGCAAAAATGGCGCAACAATCGTGCAACAGAGGGTGACAAAATCTCAAGTAGGCTGGCAATTAAAGGGGTTAAAAGTAGCTATGCATGTTGGGTATTCTGTTCGGAGGACCTTGCGCTTTCAGACTTAGCTTGTTTTTTCTTTCAGCTTTTTTATACATTTTTTTAGGTAAACCCTGCGCAACCAAAGAATTCCAAACAAGCTGGGTACGCTTAGAAAGCTAAACATGTGTACTTTCAGGGAATATATGGTTTATAAGGGATATTCCAAATGTAAAGGTTTGTTTTTGTCTGAAAAAGCGCAAGGTGCGCACTTTGTCTGCAGAGATGAAATTTTCAAGTAAAATTGCCATTACGCACATGCTTTACTTTGGGGTGTTTGGCAACTCTTCCCTTGACAGTATGCTATGCATGTTGTGTATCGTTCTGTTCGGGGGACCTTGCTTTTTCAGAAATAACTTGTTTTTTCTTGTTTGTATATAGTTTTTTTAGGAAAATGTGGCTTTGATTCTGCTTTTTTATCCTTTTTTTAAGGAAACTCTTTGCAACCAAAGATTACATTGAGGGACTACTTCCAGAAAACTGTGGCCACATCAGCAAGCCTGGTACACCTAGAAAGCCTGAGGTGTGTACTTCCAGAGAATATATAGTTTGTTGGGGGTATTTCAAATGTAAAGGTTTGCTTTTCTGGAAATTCCGCAAGGTGCTCATATCGCATATCGCAGTTGTATTTTATCTGAAAATCCCCTAAAGCTCTGTTTCAGTTTGGGGGAGTCTCCTCTCCTGGGCAGGAAAGGGTGTCTACCTATACATATGTGGTACTGCTGTAACCGGGAGAAATTGGGATTTTACACGCAATAAGATTTTTTTGACAAACTTGAAATTGATTTTTTTTTTCACATATTTCACCCAAAAATATTGAGAATACACCTAAAAAAGGACAAACAAGACATTTCATGTTAAAGCCCAGACTATGCTGAAAAAAACAATATATAATTTTCCTGGGAAATCCCTGGAAATCCCTTCAAAAATCACATTTGAACATGGGGAGCGCAAAATAGTGCAAAATGGTCTGGCAACAAAGGGTGACAAAAACTCCAGGTAGGCTGGCACTTAAAGGGTTAAACCATGACTCTCCTAAGTGGCTTCTTGGGATGACTCCTGGACAGTGAGTTCCTGAAACAATTATGGCATCCCACAGTTTGCCTTTGTTTGGGGCTACCCGTAAGAGGGGCTTTTAATTCATTTCTTTAAATGACTCTCACCCTAACCTAAAAGTGTTGGTGTGTATCATGCCCGTTATACTGTTAAGGTTGTTTTGGAACATTTTTACATTGTTTCCGAACCAATATATTTGCCTACCTGTGGAAAGGAATTCATTGGATGTATACAATGTATATACTGTACTTAAAGTGGACCAAAGCCCACATTTTTAACTAGCATCCAGTGAATTTCTCCCCCATGAGGATTTCCCTTTTGCCAATTCTCCCTGCCCCCACTTCACTCTAATCCCAGATAATGGCGTCTGTTTTATCTGTAAAGCTCTGCCTCCTCCATTCATTGGCATTTTTTTGTGTGGCAATGATGTAATTACCACACCAATGTAATGACTGATTGTCTGCCATCTTACACCGAGGGCCAGCAAAATAAGACTGTGTTCCAAGACGATTCAATACGTGAAAATATCCATTTTTAGTTCTACACCCTAGGAGGGGAGTATTGGCAGGGGCTTTGGCCAAATGTATTTCACAAGTTCAGTGGGTTTTGGTCTGCTTTAATTCTGATTGTATGATTAAGTCTTCTAATCAGTTGATTCTGAGGAGGTCCTTCATGTTGATACAGGTACAGACATTTCTACAATAGTTGCTGAGCTTGACATTGCTCACACAGAGCTCCTCTTTTTTGCTGTTAAAATTGCTGGTGGGGATACCCAATGCCTGTCTATCAAGTTAGGATGGTGTCTTAGCAGATCGAATGCCCTGTGTTCGTTGTCCCAAAGAGCGACCAGCTCTACATGAATATCTTAGAGCTGCACGTGTCTTGACACATAGACTCTGGTCCTTTGAGGTTAAAGTTGAGGTTGTCAGCCCAGTAACCCTCGCCTTGTCACCCTCCCCTGGAGGGAGCGTGACGGGGGGCAATGAAAAAAACTCCTCCCCTTGCCTGAGATTTAGCATTTTCAATCTGGCTATATTGGCGCTGGATACCACCACCTTGTCTGCTGCTGCACAGAGGGGCTTCTCCCGCTCTCGGCGAGACCCACACACAGAGCAGGGGAAATTACTCAGCATGGGCTCTGTGCACCACCACCCATTCCCCCCCCCCCCCCCCCCCCCGGCAGGGGCGTTGGGGACTTCACTTGATCCCTTGCAATGTAAGGGATCTCATGGTGACCCTCCTGTCCTGCCTTCCTTCCCATGGAGCTGAGGCGGGGCAGGGAATTCCAAGAAAGGCAGACAGCACTGCATCTGCTGCTCTGTGCTTGCTCACGCCCGCCTGCCTCTGCAAGATTGTTGCAACCAGGGCAGGAACACCCCTGTCCTGTTTCCCAACAAGCAACAATGTGTTTGTTAGCAATGTACGCCAAAGTGGTGTTTTGATGTACAGATCAGAAACTTCTTGACTCTGGCTTACTAATATTCTAATTGGCTATGATAGAGATCACTGGATTACCCCCTTCTGCATTTATTCATCCTCTTCAGATAGGGGGGATCACTGTCTTATATTCCAGTAGCTAAAGGGTTACTGGCAATGTTCTCACCTGGGGAGATCATTACTGCTGCTTTGTTTAGCTAAAGCTGCTTATGAATTCACATGTTACAGTGGAAGGATTCTGGGACTTTTAGTCAGAAAGTATACTACGAGCTTTACTAGAGGCCAGGAAAGCCACACCTGCTATTCCAGTCACATGAATATAAGAAACGTGGAAACAGCATGCTGATAAATAAATCACAGGTATGGGGGTACAATCCTAACACATATGTTTATTTCACATTCCAGAAGAGAAAAACAATAAAGCAGAACACCAAAAACCAGACAAAAAAGGGAGTTTTCCTTTAAGGCATGTCAGGCATTGTTGTACAAGAGTAGATTGAGCTAATGTAACTAGACAAGCAGAGCATCTTCAACTCATGTTACATCATAAGCCAATAGAGGGCATCAGCATTCAGGAAAACTGCTTATCTACTAATTACTCTGTAAATATGCACTTACTAGTTGCCATTGTGTACAAGTTCTCATCTAGCCTTCCAGCATGACAAAAAAGTCTCCTTGAAAGTAATTGCTATACTTACCCTGTATGTGCACTTTGCACCCTCCCTAGCAGCTTACTAACCCAGGTATAGGCTGGGTGCTGGAGGCTGATGCTGATCTCTCTTAAGCATGAACACAAGTCAGATGGTGAAAAAAATATTAGAAGGTTATACACCGTCTTGCATTTTTATAAAATCGGATTTCAGAAGAAATGTTCAGAAGAAACACCCTTTTCAGAGGGCTTTTCGAAATTAATTTGAGAGGTGCTGCTGTTGGGCACGGCTGGTCTCAGAAGTACAAATTGCAACTATTTGTTATAATCCAGTAAAAAAAAAGTGGAGGCTTGCAGCTTACTGGGACCAATCACCCCCTGCACCCGGCCTAGAATCTAAAAGATTTCAGGACTGGCCGCTAGCCTGCCCCCAAGGCATCTTATACCATATGGCCTGCTGTGTGAAACCCCCCAGGTTCCGGTACACTTACCTGATTATGGCGCTCCAGCAGCACAGCCTTTGTCGGCTTCTCTGCAGCTGTGCGCGCTCCCCGAACCCAGTCATACAGTTAGGCCGGGCGTATGGGAGTGCACACAGAAGACAGGGATGTGGCCATCGGCCTGAAGTTCAAATCATTGGCTTTATGCCAAACATTAGTATGCACCGCATAAAGCACTGATTGGACCTGCACCCACGCATGCGCCTTGGAAACGAGGAAAGGTGAGTGAAAGTGGGAAATGTGGGGGGTTTCACACAGGGGGCATCCACCTTCAGGATGCACTCGGGGCAGGGCCCAATTGGCAGGATAGCCGAAATCCTGGTGATTCCAGGATTCCTGAAAAATTACCCTGATAAAAATCCATATAAATAAGCTAGATGGTGGGAGGAGATGCACCTGGCATCATAAAAAAATATCCAGCCAGGCTTGTTTATTTTATTTTAATGGAATGAAAAGGAAATGAAGTGTTAGAAGTTCTGGATTCTAAGATAAAGAGAACATAACAGTATACACATAAGCACAGACTAGATGGACCGTATGGTCTCCTTCTGCCGTCAACTATTTATGTTTCTATGGAAAAGCTGGACAAGCTCCCCACCATTCTTACGAATGCTAAATACCCTTTTCCCACAGACCTAATTAAATTATGGTCTTTTCCTAAGCTCCTAGATCCTGACTTTCCTGAGCTTTCATCCTGGTAGCACCCCAAGGCCAAGGGGAAATTGGTAGTTCCAATAGCACCTCTTAAAGGATATAGTTTGCAGGGGATGATGCTGATCGCTCCCTACATTTGTCACTTCTCTGCTTTGTTTAGCAGGTAGAGCCTGGGGGTGCAAGCCTCCTGATCTCCAGAGGACCGAAGGACGAATGCCAGGGAGCGGGAGATAAATCTGCTTAATTTGCTTACGTTTACCAAGATAGCAATGGATGACATCACTAAGCTGCTTTGTCAGTGGCCTTGTGTTGTGCACTATAGCTGAAGCAATGGTCTGCAGATCGTGGCAATGCTACTTTTTGTGGGTGGATGCTTTTTTTGTGAGTGATTTAGTAAAACAAGCTACCTGCTGTAAGCGTATTATATTGCCACAACTAGAAACCCAGGCAACAGAGGCAGCACAGCCCTACAGTACCTTTTGGCCCTTCGGCAGATATGGGGCATCGACCTCTGAATGGGGTGGGAGCACAAGAGAAGGTTGGAGGTAAGCCCAAGTCTCACTAAGCCCAAAGAGGACCCTAAGCCCAGTGAAGCACAAGGGGACCGTGTTGGTTGAGGGACTTCTGACCAGTCGAATCTATGGACACTTGGGTCAGGGAGGTTGGTGCCTCTGAACACAAGACAGCAATCAAGGGTTGTCCCCTGCCTAGATTCCTGGCGTCAAGACTACCCCACTCGCCAGAGACAACATCCGCCTTAAAGTGGACCAACACCCAGGATTTTGACTATCCTGGGTCTTGGTCCACTTCGGTGGGGCTTCTACAGTATTACAACTTGTTTGTATCTCCCATGAAGTATGGGGCCGTGTACCTAATTCAAGACCGTAAGCACCTCAACAGTCCTGTACGGCAGACCAAATTCAAGAAGGAATAATTGCGGTGGGTTGTGTCAACCCTTCGTAAGGGAGACTACCTGGTGACAAACGGCATCGAGGATGCTTATGTGCGCATTTCAATTTTCATCTCAATTTTCAAGGGTCCTCAGCAATTTATTCGATTTTGCACTGGGTCCACACCATTAGCAGCTTGGTTTCACCAAGTCCCTATCAGGTTATCTTGTAGCAAGCTGAGGAATGCTCTTCCCCTTGTAGTAGAAGCAGACCCGTGTCACCAGTCGATACCTGGGTAGTTACTGTACTGTAACTTTGCTTTTGCACAGTTGCCTTTTTGGTTCATGAACTTGACTTGGGGGGGGGGTTACCCCCTCATCGGGGACAGCTTCGGACATTCCATTCGCAATGGCTCGGTGTACTTACCATGTCAAATGTTTTCTCCCTTTTATCCACAGAGAAATAAGTGGTTGTGCTGAAGGTTTCGTAGAAAAAAATGTTACCGTTAAGTCTAACGTAGATTTTCATCCTTCAGCACAACCCACAGAGAATTAAAGGGCTTGCTGAAGCATTCATAGAAAATCTGTTACCGGTAAGTCTAATGGGGGGAGTTTTCCCTTCGTTATCTATCCAGGGACAAGGTTGTCTTGGGACGCTGAGATTCTCATTTTTTTTATTATTTGGTTATTCCATAGACACAGTCTCAACTGCTTGTGTACTTGGAAATTTAATGGCATGCCGAGTCTTATACTAGTATACCTAATCGATGTCCATGTGTGGACAGCTAATACATTTACATGGCATGTACAAAAATTTTATTTTTTTCAACAGTTTGCTTCTGGGGCTCCACTCTCCTAACCTACATTCAGATCAAATATGCATTCCACATAGATAAATGAGATATCCATTGTTTTTCTTTATGACCGCCCAGCAGCCATTTCTTTAATAGCCATTTTGCAATTTTTGACTAAAGTCTGATCTATACAAGATCTCTGGTGTTGGAGTAACAATTTTATGATTTTCACGCAAATATTTGACCTTGGGGTGGTGTGGCTAATGATCAGGTGTTTGAAGATGGGACAAATGATTAGAGACATTTTCCAAGTGATATGAATAAAGAAGTGTGGTAATGCTTAGTGTGTAAAAACTACAACCTGGGATGAATACAGTTAATCATTGAATTCCATTCAAAGAATAGACTCACTATGGCCAGTTTAAGTAAATGTGTCTACTGGATACTGTGTCTACTGCATGCCAGTGGTCCTGGGTGTACATGGCATAAATGGATGGTAATGTATGCTAAAGGATTAGATCAGTAGAGCATCAGTGGGGGGGGGGGGGGATAAGAGGATGAATCAAGGGATTGGGCCTGCAAACTGTACTGCAGGTATCCCTAATTTTTACTTTTTCCCACAGATGCCGTTTAATTGAAATCCTTGTTCTTGAAAGCAAATACATATGCATATATTCTAACTTAAGATCTTTCTTCACTTGACAGTACTATTAGTATTTTTCGGTTTCTTTCATCTAACCAAAATCTGTGCATGTCCATTCTGCTGGATTTGTGTGTGTGCATACATAATAGTGTATCTTATTATACATTTATTTGCCTGCACAGATGGGTGTCAGGAGATTTTAACGCTAAAGATTTAGTGAGGTTTAAACAAACATTAAAATGTGCTTGGTGACAGAAGTTTTATCCCTGTAATTTCCTGAGATAGCAGCATTTGTGTGTTAAGCCATAACACTGATCAGCCGTTTGTGAATGGAGGCCCCTGCCTACATCATGGAGAAATCTGTTTAGAGCTGCAGCTTTTCCTTTCTGTGGCACACCGCTCACTATGGCACATCCTCCTCGCTGAATCTAACAGCTAATAAGGGATTCAGACTGCCGCTCCTACAGAGGGGTGTTTTTAAATGGCACAGCTAGTTTCTATCTGAAATCAAAATGTTGCAGTTGTGAAGCCCTCCTCCTCCCCCCCCCCCCCCCCTTCACCCGATACAGAGGTTTCCGTGGAGGAAAAATAGGAGCTTAGCTCGCTGGAGAGAATGAATTGCAGACACACCTGTCTTGGCTGCTGCATTGGTGGTGTGTGATGCATGTCTCTGCAGCCTCCATTCCCAGAAAATGAAGCAAGAAGAGCACCCTTTCCCTCTTTGATAAATTAGGATTGTAAAACAAATGCTCCACTCAGCAAAACTTGCACACCCTATTATACGGCTACCAAAGGTGCCTTATGCACACAATGTTCAGAAATGGAGCAGTCGGCTCAGGCTGTTGTCATGGATACACTGAACCTGTCTCCCCACTCAGCTGTCAAACAGCTCTTAGACTTTACCATTCATCTACCATTTTCAGGGGGTGATATTGTTTTATTTCTTATTGGGTTAATTTGTGATTGGTGCAGTGCCAAATCTGAAGCCAACAAGTTAATTCTGACAAATTATAACAGAATCTGTTTGTAATTTTGCCACATTTGCAAATCTACATCTCCCACATTTATATATTAAATCCCCTTATAAGTGCATGTAATAAAAAAAAAATTCCATCCACCTTGTTAGCCTTTATCATGGCTAATATAGTAGCATTGGCTGCCTTTCCGGTAGTGCAATGGGTGTTTCCTTCTACAGCATTCTACAGGCACAGTGTAATATATACAATTTCTAGGAATGTAATGTTGCTTGCATCCATTTTTACATCAACCATTTTTCTTAGTGCCAACAGGTATTGAAAGCTTTGCCCTTTGCTGAATTTCAATCCGTAGATTTAGAATTTTAATTGCTTTGGGTTTTAGGCATGTTAACCCACTAAGTAGGATCTTTTAGGTTTTGGTTGAACGCCCTCCCCCCCAACCCCCCCCCCCCCCCCCCTAAGTAGGATCTTTTAGGTTTTGTAGTCTGTGTCTGGAGAGGCTCTTTGGTGTTTACTTCACTAGGAAAGTGAGGGAGTTAAAGTCAATTTTCAGGAAAAGCTATACTCACCCTTTCTCCTGTGCAGACCGTCGCTCCTAGTCTGGGGCTGCCTGCAGCGCTTACCTGAAAGGCTTCATCCAGGTCTCGCGCAGCACCGCTCTCATGTTAGGATTATATTCCAGTGTCCCTCCGATGTGGTGCTGCCACAACCCCTCCATTGCGTGAATTGTGAACCTCCCCCCCCCCCCCCCCCCCCCAAAGTCCCCTTTAAACGTACTTTCTCCTCGGCCAACAGTGCATTTGTTAATGGCTGGCGCAGACATGCACCCTGTTAGAAGCTAGCAGGGATGCAGTCATAGGCGCGCTCGTAGACTATTGTTAGCCGAAATTGATTGCCAGTACTTCCGCGTATGTGCCCTAGGACTGGGGAAAGTTGAGTTTTACTGGGTGACCTGGAGGGTTTAACGCAGTGGGCCACCCTAAATTTTGGGGCGTCTTGGAGGTGAGGACCAAAAGCCGGGACAATCAAAATCCCAGGTTTTGATCCACTTGAAGGGCTTGTACTAGAGATAATGTAGCAGATGGCTGATATAACTGGGATCTGATTGGCTGCTCTCCCAAACTACCCCAGTCTCGCTTATAGTATGGGATCCTAGCCATGCTCTGGTACAAAAGATGGCAATACTTGGACTTGGATAAGCATATTGATATGGGTAAGTAATTGGTTTGACGATGTTAAACAGAGGCTGGTTATTAATGGTACACACTCAGATTACTAGCGCAGTAGCGAGTACCGCAGGGGTCAGTACTTGACCCAAATCTCCTAGAGGGCTTGTGGTCCACTTTAGGCTGATTCAAGTATTCTGCCTCTTAAGTATAAGAGGCTCAGCAGTTGCAGTTCCCATGTTTCTCTTACAGGTTCCATTTGGCTACAAAGGTTACAAACTTTGACTGCAGGGACATGGCATTTCAGTACTAGCATGCTGATGTTAAACGAAATCAGACTTGTGATTTTAAAGTTTCTTTATTTTATTAGTCTTTATGTATGTTACATATACAAATGTTTTGCAAAATATAACCTAATAGCTCTCTCCCCTCGTTCCCTGTTTTTTTAGGCAAAGATGGCTGCAGCGGATGAAAGGAGATTTCAGCAACAGATTATAGCCCAACAAAAGAAAGACTTGACATCCTTCTTAGAAAGTCAGAAAAAGCAGTACAAAATTTGCAAGGAAAAGATTAAAGAGGCATGTTCAGCGGTAAACTTTGCTCTGGGAGGAGTCACCAGAACCTTTATTTTTTAATATTTTCAAATTGCTGTTTAAAAACCACTGTCTCTATTCACTGTTTAATGCATGCAATACTTGTGTAATTCTTCTAGAGTACACATGCTCAACGCCCTCCTCAAGGGACACTAACAGGCCAGCTTTTGCAGATCTTCACACCAGATGCAGAGGTGGAGTAATTAGTGAAGAGCTATATGGAAATCCCTTACCTGTTTGTGGCCCTTTTGGAGAGGTGTGGGCACCTAGGCTCTAGAGCAGGGGTTCCCAACCAGTATTATGAGTACCACTGGTGGTATTTGAGGTCTTATCAGGTTGTAGTAAGCCAGGTTGCAGACTGATTTGTACCCCAACCTGATCTGCTCCCATCTAATTTTTACCCGAGCCAATCTTGCTTCATAATTTGAGGACTGCTCCAAGAGGTAGTGATAATTATATATGAGCATCCCTGTGCATTCATGTAATTTATATGGTGGTTTTGTGTGTTTTTTACCACTGTTTTAGATGCCTTCAACCCATACATACCACCCAGATATTTAGAAAATGAAAAGGGGTACTTCAAGAAGATAAAAAAAAGGGTTTGAACCCCTGCTCTGGAGCTTGTTGCAATGTTTTCTGTGGGGGTATCGCACCCTGCTTGCATGTACATGTTAAATTTCTATTTGCAGTGACTAGAATAACTTGCTTGGTTATCACGTGCTATCATTTGCTATCGAGCTGTACAATGTAGAAAATGTAATCCTGCTTGGCTATGCTTCTGAAAGTAGTCATGTTGTATAGGGTGAGTTAATGAATATGGGGCACTGAACGTACAGTTAGTGGTAAGGAATGATCATTGTGTCGGCCAAAGGCTTGAGGGTGAGCAGCAACAGGTAACAACAAGCTGGTATTTTAGTTTCTTTTATAGAAGAAGTTGGGACCTATAAGTATTGGTGTTAGTTGTCCTAAATTTATGGTAGTAGTATTATATCCGATAATTAAAGGGCCACTCCAGCCCCTTTCCAACAAAATGATACCCCCGCCCCCTCTTATTAGTGATACTGAACGTCTAAATAAAAGAGAAAAATAAGACACTTTCCTTTACCTCGAATCCAGCCAGCAAAGTCGGCCAACCGCCATCTTCCTGAAGTCCTGGCTGGCTGTTTGATGCCTCACGCTTGCTGCAACTCGCAAACTCTCACCCACCCATTCAGCTGTGGCACCGGAGACTTCGCTGGCTAGATTCGGGGTGAAGGTGCGTGTCTTTTTTTCTTATATTAGAAATTCAGTATAGCTAATACGAGGGGGCAGGGCGCGGGTATGGCATTTTTTGGGAAAGGGGCTGGAGTGGCCCTATAAGAGTAAAGTTCACAAAAGACTCTAGGTCTGGGCAGTGGCAACTAGAAGAGCTGATTACCTGACCAATACTCCTATGTCGCGGATCGTCCTTCTGCACCCCAAGTTTGTGAAGCCGGGAGCTGCGCTTGCTAGTTCCTGCTGGTGGGTGTGACCTGTGTACAGGCAGCTCCCACTGAAAACAATATGGGCCTCCGTTCTTGGATTTTTCTGGTGTACAAAGGCACACATTTTTTTACAAAACTGGGCTACGGGAGCCCGCGTTCGCTCCGATGTGGCAATGCTCCCGCCATCAGTCATGGTGAGCTGCCACTCCCCCTCCATTGCAGTGAAAAACTGCTGGCGGGGACATAGTCACGTCAGAGCGAGACAGGAAGAGAAGCCCAACAATAGAACTGCGCTGTGCGAGGTGCTGGGCGGGCAAGGAACCCGCATCCAGCCTTTCAGGTGAGCGCTGCTGCCCAGGACTATGAGCTTTGTTCTGCGTTGGAGAAAAGAGCATTTTCCTGAAAATTGTCTTTAACCTTAGTGGTCTGGATGAAGAAGAAGGTTTCAGGCAGCTACAAGATCAAGTTCAGTACTCTAATTCTGAACAAGCAGCCCTCCCAATTGCCCTAGGGGCACTAGATAGTCAGTGTTAAGATGATTGGGAATGAAAATAATAAAATAACTCACCTGAATGTCACTGAACGTTTTTTTCAAAAATGGCTTGTAGTTTAGGACAGTGCAACATGTAGCCTGAGACAATGGGACAACATCGGTCTAGCTTTTAGTATAACTTTAAGGCTCTGCATCTCGGCGCTTTCTCTGCATTGCTATGCTGCAATGCAGTTACAGCATGGAGAAAACACTGCACATTATTCTAGATGGGATCATTCACACAGCTGTGCTGCACCTTTTTCAGTGCAACGTCGTAACACTGCAGGTCATTTTCGAATGAATGGCAATGCAAGCGCAGCGCATCTATAACACAGTATACCTGTGTTACGATTACGTTGCAATAGACTTTAACATTTACCACATGTGCAAAAAAATTTTCTTTAATAGAAAATAAAACACAAATGCATGAAAAGCACAACATTTGTTTTGAGACAATGCAACTCTGGCATACTTACAAAACTCCTGCTCTTAACGCAATGGAGATGTGTGAACAGAGCCTTAAGGCCTCAGTTTTACTTTCCTCCATCTCCGTGCATTGTTGGATCTTTCTGACCCTTTTAAAGTGGACCGTCACCCTGGGGTGATCGGCCCGGGAATCTATAAGATTCCCGGACCGATCACCTCCCTCACCGCGGGACATCCGAGATCGGGATGTCCCGCGGTGAGGGACCCCCCCGAAAACCCCCCAAAAACTCACCTCCTCGGCGGCCGCCGCCGCCTCCCGCGCGCCCCTCTAGTCGTGCGTGCGCCCGCGCCGGCCGTTTGTGAATGGCCGGCACGGGCGCGCGCGCTGTGAGAGGGACGTGCGGGAGGCGGCGGCGGACGCGCTGGCTTGTCCGTCGCTGTCAGCGCTTGTCCGTCGCTGTCACCCGGCCACGTGGGAGCGTTGTGAGGTGAGTATTGGGGTGTTTCTGGGGGGTTTTACACAGCGGGACATCTAATCGGGGTGCCCCCCTGAAGTGGACCAAAACCCAGGATAGTCAAAATCCTGGGTGTTGGTCCACTTTAAACAATGGAAAAATCTGGAGGTTGGACGAGCAAGTGGATTCTGAATCGGCGTTCTGGGCGTTTGATCTCCCTTTCCTGCACTTTTATTATTTGGGCCGTTGCCTCATGTCCTCTTTAGGGATGGTCTCTCTTCTCCAGTTCCCTTTTACTGAATTGGGGATTACTAGCTGGGGATCTCCTGTTCGTCCTTATTTTTCCTTTTTTTGTCAGGACGTTTGTTGCTAACCCTGTTATATTCTTAGTATACAGTACGTCCTGCTCCAGATAGATTACTTACACTTGGGTTATCCTCCGCCAGATGGCGCTGCACTGCAGAGACATGTAAAACAGGCTCCTCCCGGCCCCTCAAATACCCCGGGACCTCTCACAAATCCCCAGATTTCTATGCAGTGCTTACTGCGAAGACATGAAATTATCACTCTGTCGCAGGTGAGCGGGGCTATTAAAGCCTGCGGCCCTGTTGGACTATTCCCACCCGTCCTTCGTGTGATGTGCCTCCCAGCCTGGGCTGCGCTGGTCGGGTGAAGGTAGGCTGCACCATGTGTGCTTAAGCAGCCCTGCTCCACCGCAGTCCCCCACCAAAGGGTAGGCGGTATAGGCTGATGGTGAGCCTTTATGGGATGCCCCTCCCGCATTATTGTCCCATGCCCCGGTAGCGGTGGGCCCTGTACAAAGGGCCGCCATCCTCCCTCATTCTCCCTGTAGCCTTCGGGGGGAAAAGAAAGGGGGGGGGGGTGTGGATGTCAGTGTATTGGGATTACGTGCATATGGCCTTTTGTAATGTCTGCTTGGACTGGTATATGTGGTGTCAACCGCTGCGCTGACTTGTCTTTTTACACTGCAAATGCATTACCTCAGACGCTTCTGCGTCCTCATTGGCTGCTTGTTGGTTGGACTTCGCGCTCTTCAGGGGGGCGGGGCCTGGCATGGCGCGTCACGGCTCGCTCTGGCCCGCCCTTCGAGGTACTCGGCGCCATGTTGTCTGGTCGCGCGCAACGTTCTTATTTACTGTGGTCCGTAAGTGCCCTCGCGGGCGGCTTTATTCTCACTGTAGTGTGTTTCGGTTCTGACACCCTTCTTCTCATTGTGTCTTTCAGAGGGTGAATCCATTGGCTTCTCCCGGCCCGGTGTAATTGATAGTCGGGCCTTGTAAAATTACTCCCACTTCCCTAGCGGGTCATTGGGTCATCCAGGGTTGCTTTATAGCATCAATCCCTACTGGCATATTGTGCCTAATAATCACCATATGGAGGCATCTAAGGATAATGTGACCGGGGTCCCTTTGGGACAAGACCGGCGGTGTATGGCGTGTGGACAACCTCATGCTGATGCTGACAAGGCATGGGTCTGCGTACCCTGTGCTGAGCAAGCGCTGGCTTTGCAATCTGGCCTGCCAGTGGCTGCACCTCGTTTCACTTCACCTTCTCCCCCAAGCATAAATCTCACTCCTGCTGAGTTGCATACAAGTGGGGATTCTCAGCCTGATGTGTCTTCTAGACTACCTACTGCTGAAATGATTATTGCGAGGTCCTTAGCGCGTAAGGGCCCTGGTAAGAAGCGGCACCTGACGCTTTATGATACTGTTTTCCCTATGGGATCTCAGGATTTTATGAATCTGTGTGGCTATACCCCTTCTGATGAAGGAGAGCTCTTTTCTGACTCAGGCTCATCTGATGAGAAACCAAGGGGTCATGATGATTCTGGCTCTGACCCCTGGGCCCCGGATGACACTGACAGATTATTTACCCAGATCTTTGAGGTTCTGTCTATCTCTCTCCCTGTTGAGGCTCCCAGGCAAAGAGGGGAGCGCTTCCATACAGCAACATCACGTTTGGAATTCCTAGAGCAGGCACATTTCCATTCCCTTGTGCTCAGGGAATGGGAGTGCCCCAGTAAACTTCCCGGGGTTCCAAGGGATTGGGACAAGAAGTATCCTTTTACACCTGAGGTGGTTAAATGTTGGTCACCCCCCCCCCCCGCGGGATGCTGAGGACCGGCGCATTGACCTGCTGGCCTCCCACGTCTTTGCATGTGCGGGGACGGCGCTGCGCCCGGTCTGTGCCTCTGCCATTACTGCTGTGGCCACTAGAACCCTCATCAAAAATATGCTTGATAGTGCCTCTGATCTCCCTTGTGAGGTGTTTAATGCACTCTCCAGTTGTGATGTGTTTCTACATTTTGTTCTAGTAGCATTGGATGACACCATCAGAATGTGTGCAAGAACTTCTGCCCTCGTGGTGGCTATACGTCACTTGGTCTGGCTGCGACAGTGGGGTGCTGACAATGCTGCAAAGAAGGCCCTTACTGGGCTCCCCTTTAAGGGGCTACGTCTGTTTGGGGCCCGTCTAGACCTGTTTGGTAGGAGAGGTAAGTTACCCCAGCGCAGGCGGCTGTCTCGGCCCCTTCGGGGCCAGGACCCCCCTTCCACCCCCCACCATAGTGTTAAACAGGAACCAGGGGTGTCCTTCGCGGGGGCTTGCGCAGCTCCCTGTCCCAGGAGCAGAAGACAACTCCCTGGCTCCTCTGGGGGGGCTAAGCCCAAATCCTCTCCCAAGTCCCCTCAAGCATGATGGGGCGCCCTCACCCGCCAGGGTGAGGGAACGGCTGCGGCACCGTTCTTAAGTCTAGGGGCATCACGCCTCAGACCGGTGGATTTAGGAGGTAGTGTCCTCCGGCTACAAGATGGTGTTTGCTGTGCGGCCTCCCCTAAGATTATCTGGTCCCGGGTACTCCTGGTCCCTGCTTCTGCTCAGGTGCTGGCGCAGGCCGTGCAAGGTCTGCTGGGTCTGGGGGTCATTTGCAGATGTTCCTTAACAGACAGAGGCAAGGGACCCTACACCAACCCTTTCACAGTTCCCAAAAAACATGGGCCAGGCTGGCCCATTCTGGATGTACAGATCTTCAGCAAATTGTCAAGTACAGGCGCTTTCCTCATGGAAACTCTGCGCTCGGCCATCTGCTCCTTGCGACCTGGGGGCTTCATGCCGTTTGTGGATATCAAAGATGCTTACTTTCACATCCTTGTGTTTTCAGGACACCAAGATTCCTCAGATCCACGTTGGAAGATCAACACTGCCAATTTGTGGCCTTGCCATCTGGCCTCTCTTCAGCTCCCAGAGTGCTCACCAAGGTGCTGGTGGGGGTGATGTCTCTGATGAGGCCAAGGGGCGTCCGTGTGCTGCACTACCTGGACGTCCTCATCACTTCCCAGTCTCTACATCTGGCAAAGTTGGATACTCAGCTGGTGGTGTCCATTCTGGAGTCATCTGGATGGGTGATCAGCCACCCCAAGTCCTCACTGTCCCCTTCCTTGGTAACTTCATTCCTAGGAATGAATCTGGACACAGTTCAGGCAAGGATATTCCTTCCTCAGCAGAAGGTGGACAATCTGCTTGCACAAGTTCAGTTCCTCCTAGCTGTCCCCATCCCTTCACCAGGCAGGGGATGCAGCTGGTGGGCCTGATGATGGCGTGCTTAAAGTGGCCCCTTGTGCTCAGTCCCTCTTGGGGCTTCTGCAACTTCTCCTATTGTCTGTATGGGACAAGGACCCAGCATCCCTGGACAGGGTCTGGGTGTCTTCCCCCTGGTGAGGAGGTCCCTCTTGTAGTGGATGGACTCAAGGAACCTATTGGGGGGCGGAACCTTCTTGCTCCTTCCTGGGAGACGGTCACCACGGATGCCAGTCTATCAGGTTGGGGGGGTTCTTCTGAATGTCCCTGCGGTTCCAGGGGAGGTGGGGCCCTTAGGAGGCCTTTTCACCTATCTATGTCTTGAAGCTGTGAGCGATCAGGTTAGTTCTGATTCGTTTGACTACTCATTTCAGGGCCTGCCTGCTCAGGGGCGCATGGTCACTCTGATGGCAGTTGCCTACATCAATCATCAGAGAGGGACCCGGAGCAAGAGGGTCCTCCAGGAAGTGTCTCAGATTCTGATCTGGGTGGAGGCCAATGTTCCCTGCATTTCAGCGGTATACATTCCGGGGGGGGTCCCGCTGCAACAGGGTGTTCCAATCTCTGTTTCACCGTTGGGGCCAACCTGATGTGGATCTGTTGCGTTCCATCACAAGCTCCTGGCTTTTGTCTCTCTGTCCCAGGATCCTCTGGCCGTGCCCATGGATGCCTTAGTAATGTCATGGCAGGACATTCAGTTTTCTGTATGTCTTTTCTACATTCCCCCTGCTAGGCAGGGTTCTGCGCAAGATTGCTCTGGAAGGGGTGCCAGTGGTTCTGGTTGCCTCAGGTGGCCAAGAAGAGTGTGGTTCGCAGACGTGGTGCAGATGGCAGTAGATCAGTGCTTTCTGCCTTGAGTGCCAGATCTGCTCACTTAGGACCCCTTACGCCATCCCAATTACAAACTCTGGCCTTGACGGCCTGACTGCTGAAACCTCCATCTTGATGGAGAAAGGTTTATCTACCTCGATGGTTGAGTCCATGGTGAAGGCTAGGAAGATGACTTCTTCCATCTGTTATAAGGTATGGCGTACCTACATTGACTGGTTGAGTCTTGGTCTCTTCCCTCTTGGGTGTTCTCAGTTCCCAGGGTTCTGGAGTTTTACTGCATGGGTTGGAGTCGGTCTCTAACTCAGTACTTTGAAGGGTCAGGTTTCTGCCCTGTCTCTCTTCTTTCAGAAGTCTTTTGTTCAGCATTCCTTGATTAAGACTGCTTTTAGGGGGTTGCTCATGTGCGTTCCCCACGACAACCTATGGTCCCTGTTTTTGGGATTTGGAATTGGTCTTGCCTGCTTTGCCTCCTTTTAAACCTGTGCAGGATGCTGCCTTGGCCATTCTTACGCTCAAGGTTCTGTTTCTCGTAGCTATCACTTCTGTCAGGCGTGTGTCTGAGTTGGTGGTGCTGTCCATTCAGCCCCCCTACTTTGAGAGGCACCAGGACAAGGTGTTTCATTTCAAACCTGATTTTCTGCCTAAAGGTAGTGTCTGCCTTTCATTTGAATCAGGATATTGTTCTTCCTTCTTTGTGCCCTTAACCCTAGCAATGCTAAGGAGAGAGTTTTGCACTCTTTGGATGTGGTTAGGTGTCTGAAGTACTATCTGGTGGCTACTGCACCTTTCAGGAAGACTGATGCTCTTCTTGTGGTCCCTTCTGGTCCTAGGAAGGGTTTTGGCTCATGCCAAGTCTACTATCAGCAAGTGGATTCGTCAGGTTGATGTTAGGGCCTCAGCTGTTGCTGTTTTTGGCCGCAAGGTTTTGCAGGCGGCAGTGGTTTAAACTGTCTGCTGTTACCTTTTTATTGGGGATCCCACCGTACTTTATGGACACTGCTATTGGATGTCCCAAGTGTAAGTAATCTATCTGGAGCAGGACGTACTGTATACTAAGAATAATACAATTCTGTGAAATACCTGTAGAATTGGTATTATAAGTATACAGTACGTCCTGCTCCACCCCACCCTGGTTTTTGCATTATTCTGGATCCCCTGTATGGTGATGATCATTGTTATAGTTACCAGTATTTGGTTGTTATATTCTCCCGGCTTCTTTTTCACTGCTTTTCAATGCTGGGGATTTGTGGGAGGTCCCCGGGTATTTGAGGGGCCGGGAGGAGGCTATTTTACATGTCTCTGCAGTGCAGCGCCATCTGGCGGAGGATAACCCAAGTGTAAGTAATCTATCTGGAGCAGGACGTACTGTATACTTATAATACCAATTCTACAGGTGAGTATTTCACAGAATTTTATTTTTTGTTCACAAGGGAGGCTTTACTCCAGCGATTAGAGCTTCAGCTTACCCTAATTATAAGGGTGCAACAAACCATCCTCTTGGGGGGGGGTAGAAGCTACCTGGTATATTTAATGATTTTGAACACCCCATTGTTGAAGAATAGAATTTTTTTTTTATGCTACTCTCCTTAAAATGTAAAGCTGCATGTGTGTTTTTTTTTTTGTGGTGGTGGGGGGGGGGGGGGTCTAACCTCCTTTCTGCTCATGGCAGATATTCACCTACTGGTCTGTTTAGGTTTTCTCTTTGGTAGAGTGTGTTTAAGGGCATTGGGTTGTTACAAAATTGTCTTCTTTATTTATGCTCTTGTGTGTCTTGCTTGCCACCAAACTAAAGAAATGGTTCCTGCTCAGCCTGTTATATAGGTATTGGGCATGTAAGAATTAGAAGAAAAGAGTAGAACCTCCTATAGAACTGCAGGAAATGCATTTTAGGACTGGTACTAATATGTTCTAGGCCTTTTTTGCTGATGAGGATTTCTGTCTGTGCAATGAATGTGTAGCTTGACCCACAATTTATAATACAATTGTGGAGGGGTGGGGGGGGCGGATTCTTTGGATATTTGGTATTGCTAGGGTATATGTTTAGTGCTGTAGTTAGTCAGTGTGTGTGGATATGGTGCAACTATCAGATGGCCTAGACTGTAAAACATAGTCTATAACTGAATTGCTTAATGTAGTATTCTGACATTAAAATGGGTCATTGAATGCAGATTTCAAGAAATGACTGAGTAAATGTAATGAGCCTCCCCAAGAATGCCAAATCCTCTTTCAAATGGTCAAAATTGGGCAATATAACTTACTACCTTTATGTTTGACTGCTGGCAGCCAATTAGCCAATGGGGAGCACATTGGCAATTATTTGCAGCAACACACACGTGGTGTCACAGGGGTGTGGAAGGGTGAGATTCCTGTTTATTATTCAGGCACTGGCAGGGGGACTTTAGTGGCCAGACATCCCTAATCAGAATGTCTGGTGTCATGGATCTATGTGTTTCTAACCTTTAGAGAGTAATCCATAAAACCTAATGCAATAAGCTCTAAAGCTTCTGTTTTGGGTGGTGGTAAATGCTTTGATCCTTTGTACTGGAATGGGCAAGTTTTTAATATAAACTACATGTTCTGTTCTTTCCCAAATACTTTTTTAAAGTGGTAATACACTATACCAGTCTTGACTAGTGGTTTTATGCTTCTAGGAAATGAATGAGGACCATAGCACGCCCAAGAAAGAAAAACAGGAACGCATATCAAAGCATAAAGAGAACCTCCAGCACACTCAGGCTGAGGAAGAAGCTCAACTCCTTAGCCAACAGAGACTGTATTATGAGAAAAACTGCCGACTCTTCAAAAGGAAGATAATGATTAAAAGACATGAAGTGGAACAGCAGCACATCCGTGAGGTAAAATTCTGATTTGTACTTGGCTTCATAGAGTATTCTTAATGTAATTTGGGTATATTACATTTAGAGTTATATGTAAACTTTCTTTCCATCCTGAACAGTTGCCCTGGCAGGTTAGGTTCTGTGGCAACATTTTAAATAAACAGAAATGAGGCCTCGTTCACACCTAGGCAGATCCGTGGGCCTTCGTCCATTCCATTTGTACCCGCAGGATCCGCAAAATCAGTCTTATAATGTGTTTTCTTTTTAATTTATTTTTTAAATTAATAAGTCCAAAATGCAAATATATGCAAAACACATGCAAACGCTACAAAAACACATTTTGATCCCCAAAATAGAAAGCAGAACCCCCAAACTCTTAGAATCTGCACAACATCGGCATAGTGTGAATATCCACTTCGGGTTGTTACATCTAATAGTGCATAAGATATTGTTTAGGTTAGATATGCTATTGATTAATAATATATTACAATATACAAGCAATATGTTTCAGGTGCTGTTCACATCAGCTTGCACTGCGTTGGGTAGCATAGTAACACCATTTAATGGGCCAGTTCACATATTTATGCGGTGCATTGTGCAATGCACGTGAAAAACATTGCAGCATTTTAACGCAACACTAGAACAGGGAAATAGAATTTGATGGCCACACAAGCGCAACGCATGTATAACAATGTATTGCCATTGCGCCTGCATTGCCATAGATTTAACCATTAACCTTTAGTGCAAAAAATGTTTTGATTTAAAAAATGCAGCACATAATTTGATGTGTGGCACCTCTTGCTCCTTTTTCTTTTCAGGGCGTTGTGTCCCAACTCTTTCAGCAGTCCACACCCCATGAATGGACAATGTGACGGTAGAATTTTTGAGCCACCAACAGTTGTCTCAGGGTGATTAGGCTTTGGTGCCAGCAGTGATAAGTCAACTGTGTAGGGAACTTGGGAGTATTATAATCTAGTGAAAACAGGAAGTTGTATACAATTTGTTAGTCGCATAAAAGACCCCTGGTGGCTGGGACAGATCCCTGAATAATGTTACAAAAGCGGTTTAGTCTAATGCAGTGTTCTCCAACTTCTCCTCCAGAACTACCAACATGTAAGGTTTTCTGGATCTCCACACAGACACACATGTGTAGTAATTAGCGGAGCAAGAGAGTGATAGAGCTGCTATGTGAGGATCCACAAAACATGACTTGTTGTTGAATGGAAGAGAGGTTGGGGAACACTGGCAGTGGTTCTCAACCCTTTTATGCAAAGTACCCCCCTAGAAACAGGAAATGACTACCAAGTACCCCCAAGGGTGGAAACAATGTTTTCAAAATAACTAGGCTACAGGCATCACAGCACTTTTAAAGAAAGAAAGAATAATGTTTTGCTGACAAAATAATATTCCAGACCTGTCAGACACCCCCGGTAGGTTCACTCCTGAACATCTCGGCGTACTCCCTGGGGTACGCGTACCACAGGTTGAGAAACAGTGGTCTAGTGTATCCCTTTTCTTCACTTACCCTGATGCACGGTATACTTCCCAAGGTCTGTTTTGAAATTTTGCTGAGAATCCTAGTCACCCCCAGCCTGCCCAAGTAGGGCCGTATGCTATGCAGGGTTCGACAGCACTTGGAGGCAGCCTTGGTATCCAGATCTACAATCTCCGGTTTACCTCAGGTACTGCAATATTCTAAGCATACAGTACGTCCTGCTCCATATATAATACTTACACGTGGGTAATCCTCCGCCAGAGGGCGCTGTTCACTGCAGACATGCAAAAACAGGCTCCTCCCGGCCCCTCACACACCCAGGGACCTCCCACAAATCCCTAGATTTCTCTGCAGTGCTGACTGCGAAGACATGAAGTTTCACTCTCTCGCAGGTGAGCGGGGCTTTTACAACCTGCGGCCCTGCAGGACTATTACCACCCGTCCTCTTCGATAAAGATGTGCCTCCCAGCCTGGGCTGCGCTGGTCGGGTGAAGGTAGGCAGCACCGTGTGTGCTCACGGAGCTACGCTCCACCGCAGTCCCCCACCATTGGGTAGGCGGTTTAGGCCGATGGTGAGCCTCCAATAGATGCCCCTCCCGCATTATTGCCCCGTGCCCCTCGTAGCGATGAACCCTGGGTGCAGGGTCGCCTTCTCCCTCGCTTCCTCCCGTAGCTCGGGGGAAATGAAAGGAGGGGGGGTATGCGTGTGGCGGTCTCAGCGTAATGTTATACATGTTTATGGCCGTTGTGTGTTTCTTTGAACTTAGATGTCAGAGCAGCGCTCCTTGATCCACATAACGGTTGTCTGGTTGCGCGCGTGTGTGTCTTTTTCATTTACAAGAAGTGTGCGGCCCGGGCGGCAGCATCATTCTCTAGTTTTGAGAGCAATCTCCTTAGCTACTCTCTGTCTGTGTGTCCTATCCACTGTTTGTCATTGACGTTACCGCTGGTTAGAGCTTTGCGCTCTTTGGGGGAGGCGGGGACTTGGCATGACGCGCCCCTCATCATGGCCAGATCAGGCCCGCCCCTCAAGGTTCGCTTGGCGCCATTTTGATGGTCTTCGCGTGCGTGGTTGCGATCCTCCTCCTCCCTTGGTCATGTAAGTGCCCTCCTGAGCGGTTTTTGTTCCTATGATCTTTCATCAGCTACGCATGGCTCTGACACCCCCCTCTCTTGTTCTCTTTATGTCTTTCAGACGGCAAGATTTCGGTGGCTTCTCCCGGCCTGACATATATTATAGTGGGTTCACATAGAAAATTCTCCCACATTCCTAGCGGGTCTTGGGGCATCCAGGGTTGCCTATTGCATAAATCCCTGCGGGCATATTGCTCAGATAATCACCATATGGAGGCATCTCAGAATTATGTACACGGGATCCCTTGGGGACAAGACCGGCTGTGTACAGCGTGTGGAATGCCCCATGCTGATGCTGACAGAGCACGGGTCTGCGGACCGTGTGCTGAACAGGCACTGGCCCTGCAATCAGGTTTGCCAGTGGCTGCACCTTGCTTCAATACACCTGTCTCCCCGTGCTTAAATCTCACTCCTGATGAGTCGCACTCGAGCGGGGATAACCAGCAGGTCGTGCCGCGCAGGCTGCCTACGGCTGAGCAGGTGCTATCTAGTTTGGCGGAGCGCTTGGGCCCTGGGAAGAAGCAGTCCCTGACGCCTCCTGGTTCTCCGGTTCCTAATGAAACTTCTAATGAAGGTGAGCTATTCTCCGATTCGGGCTCCTCGGACGAGATGCCCTGGAGCCGTGATTATTCTGGACCCGGTTCTTGGGGCCTGTGTGACACTGATGAACTACTTATTAAGATCTTTCCCAAGCCTAAGAGGGAGAGTTTCCACACAGCGACACCGCGCTTGGAATTTCTGGAACAGGAGCATTTCCAGGCTCTTATATCCAAAGAATGGGAATCGCCTTGTAAACTTAGAGGGGTTCCAGGGGTCTGGGATTGGAAGTACCCTTTTCCCCCTGATGTGGTTAATTTTTGGTCAGCACCTCCCGTGGTGGATGCACAGATTATAGGGGTTACTAACCCCCCCTCCATGACTACTCCTCATTACCGTACCCTTCGGGATGCTGAGGACCGGCACATTGACAGACTGGCTTCCCACGCCTTTTCGTGTGCAGGGACGGCTCTGCGCCCGGTCTGTGCAGCGGCCATCACTGCGGTGGCCGCCAGGACTCTCATTACAAAACTACTTGATCACCGACTTGAGGACCTCCCCTGGGAGGTATTTAATGCGCTCTCAGACTGTGATGTGTTTGTAAGGTTTATCCTCTCAGCGCTGGATGACACCATTAAGATGTGTGCTAGAACCTCTGCCCTTGTGGCTATTCGCCGCCTGGTCTGGCTGCGACAGTGGGGTGCTGACGAGGATACAAAAAAGGCTCTCACTGGCCTTCCCTTCAGAGGACGGCGCCTATTCGGGGCCCGTCTAGACCTTTTTGGAAAAAAGGGTAAGGCACCCCTACGCAGAAGGCCGTCTCGGCCTCCTCGGGGCAGGGACACCCCTCCCCCTCCCTACGTTAGTGTCAAGCACGAACCAGAGGTGTGCTTCCAACTCTTCGGCGTAGATTACCACCCCAGGGTGGGCAGGCAACGCCCTGGGCCCTCTGGCAGGGCTAAGTCCAAATCTGCCAAGACTTCCCAAGCATGAAGGGACACCCTCGCCCTTCTGGGCGAGGGGACTGCCACAGCACCTGGCTCCTATCTGGGAGTGTCTCACCTCCTTCTGGTGGACCCAGGAGGTAGTTCCCCTGGACACAGGATAGAGTTTGCTGGGCGGTCCCTTTCAGAGGTTGTCAGGGTGCTTCTAGCCCCCGTTTTCCCGTCAGGAGTTGGTGCAGGCCGTACTCGGCCTGCAGAGTCTGGGCTCACTTGCAGGTTGCCCTTAACAGGCTGGGGCGATGGCCTCTATGTTGTCCTTCCTCTTTCCCTCAAAATGATGAGGCAGTCTGGGCCATGCTGGCCTGTGGCAGACTTGGCAATTCTACACTCACAGGTAGCCCCTACATGATATCTCTGTGTTGGGACACAGGTGCCCTGTGCAAAGGGGGGGCCTCTGGCCTCCTGTGGAGATCTGAGATCTTTTTAGTTTCCTCTGCGTCTTCTGGACACCGAGACCTTTACAGGTCAGTGTTGAAGGAACAACCCTGCGGATTGGGGCCTTGTTTTTGGCCTCTCTTCTTCTCCCAGGCTGCTCGCCAAGGCGCGGATGGGGGTGATGTCTCTGACATGCCTGCGGGGAGCCCGCACTAGGACCTACCGGATCGTCCTTCTTTACTTCCCAATCTCTACGTCAGGCCGAGGGGGTTGGTCGGCCGGCGGTGTCCTCTGGGAGCTATTGGGATGGGTGCTTAGTCCCCTCAATCCCTCACTGTCCCTTATTAGCTATCTCCGTTTCTTGGATCCGGTTCAGGCTTGTACCTTCTTCCTTGGCAATAAGTGGACTCCTGGTTACATGGGCTCTGTCCCTCGTTGCTGTCTCCTTCCTTCACCAGGCATGATTGCAGCTGGTGGGCCCGTTGGTGGCAGATCTGAGGATGTCCCTTATGTTCAGAGCCCTTGGGCTCTTCGGCACAGTAGGTTATTAATTCTGGATGGGGTTCCAGCACCCCTGGAGCTAGGTCTGTGCTCATTCCCCCTTGGTACGGTGGTTCCTCTTGGTCTGATTAAATTCAAGAACCCTGTCTGAGGGCACCCCCCTCCTTTTCTTGCATCTTCCTGTAGATGGTCACCTTTGGTACCTAGTCTCGCAGGTTGACGGGGGGGGGGGATTTTCTTCTAAAATCCCCCGTGGTTCCTAGGTAGGGTCCCTTAGAGGGTCCATCTTACCTACTGATTTTGTTAAAACAGTGAGCCTTCAGTTGGCTCTATCTTGCTGGACTTCTCCTCTTCAGGACCTGTCTATTTGGGGACTATTGGCCTGTCCGAGGACAGTGGCCTGTATTCATTATCGGTCTGGAACTTGGAGCAGGATGATTCTCCTGGAAGGTTTCTGATCCTGATCTAAGTGGGGGGTCTACGTTCCCTGCATCTCAGTGGTATTCGCTCCAACGGATGTCCTTCAGTGGCAGGTTGTGCTATCCTGGTGTCCCTCTGAGAGCCAACTAGGGTGGCTCTGTTGGGTCCCGTTAATATCACAGGGGCTCTGCCCTTGTTTTTACTGCCCCAGAATATTCTGACTCTGGTCATGGGGGCTTAGTAATTTGCACAGCACAGCCCACCCTTAGGATTTAAAATGTGTGATTTCTCATCTTTTCCATTCCGTAGCACCACCAATAGCAACATGTGGATTAATCTCAGCCGTAGTCAGGGACTGCAAGATATAAAAAAATAGCTCCCCTCGGCCTATATAGGGCAGGCTGTGGCAGGATCATCTGAGTTCTTTTCTTGCAGCCGCAAGGGACTGTAAAGATGTCCTGGATTTTTTTACTTTTATTTACAGTGCTACCCGGGAGCCAGGGCTTCGACTCCGTCTGTCTCACCAGCTGCAGCATTCCTGGGGATCCCCGTTAGATGGAAGGGGGAGTGTGCATGGTTCCAGATATGCGTGTCGGGGGTCGTCCGACTGGGTCTGAGCCCTGAAGAACAGGAACCCGCTGCCCACAGGGCCATTTTAATTTGCCGCCACCTACACACGCGCCTTCTGGCGGCTGCAGTCAGCGGCGGCATCATCAATAATCCCTGCGCACCCACTGGCTGTTACGCCTGGCCTATCCCTGCGCTTCTCGGAGGGGGCGTGACTTGCTCTGTTGGCGCGTTCCGCGTTGGACCCTCCTGCGGCCTGCCCCTTGAGGTTCCTCCAGCACCATTTTGGTCCTCTCCTGGTGTGATTGCTGGCTCCCCCACCGCGGTCCGTGAGTGCCCCTGCGGGATTTACTTTTATTCATTTGTTTCTGGGGTGTCTCTATTATGTCTTTCAGGCGGGATAACTGTATTAAGAGGTTTCTCCCGATCCTGTCCCCTCTATTAGTTTTAATAACTTTATTAGAGGCCTACACTGTTTAAATCCTCCCACTTCCCTTGCGGACATTTGGGGCATCCCGGGTTGCTTATACTGCGTAATTCCTATTGGCTAGTTGTGCCACCTTATTCACCATGTGGAGGCTTCACAGGATATTGTGCTCGGGGTCCCCTCGGGACAAGCCCGGCTGTGTGTAGTATGTGGGGCATCCCCTGTGAGCGATGATGTGCGAGTCTGTGTACCCTGCGCCCAGAAGGCGCTTGCGCTGCATTCTGGGCCATCTGTGGCTGGGCCTGCGCCCACTATGTCCTCACCCACTCCCCCTCGCTTGATTATGACTCCCAGTGAACTAAATACTAGTGGGGAGTCTCAGCCTGACGTGTCTCCCAGGTTGTCTAACATTGAGAGGCTGATTGCTAGCTCTGCGGCCCGAAAGGCCCCGGCTAAAAGGAGGCATGTGGCGCCGGGTGCGTCTGCCTTTCCTGTGGAGAATGAGAATTTCCTTGATTTGTCTGATTATACCCCACTTGAAGAGGGTGAATTTTTCTCGGATTCAGAGTTATCTGATGATCAGCATTTCAGTGATGCTGACTATGGCTCTGATCACTGGGATGCTGATGACACCAATAGACTGTTAACTCAGATTTTTGATGTGCTTACTATCTCCCTTCCTCCTGCGGCTCCCAAGCTACAGGGGGAACCTTTCAGTACTGCTAAACCACGTCTGGAATTTCCAGAACAGGCCCATTTCAATAATCTTGTTCTCAAAGAATGGGAGTGTCCTGGCCGGCTTCCCGGAATCCCTAAAGGCTGGGATAAAAGGTACCCTTTTCCCGCTGATGTGGTTAAATGTTGGTCTACCCCCCCAGAAGTTGATGCTCCAGTATTGGGGTTGTCCAACACATCTGTGGTCCGTCTGCCTTTCCTGTGGAGAATGAGAATTTCCTTGATTTGTCTGATTATACCCCACTTGAAGAGGGTGATTACCCTCAAGGATAGTGAGGACCGGCGCATTGACCAGCTGGCCTCCCATGCCTTTGCTTGTGTGGGGTCTGCCTTACGTTCTGTCTGTGCTTCTGCTATTACTGCTGTTGCTGTTAGGACTCTTCTCAAGGGTCTGTTGGAAGGCGCCCCTGATGAGACTTCTAGTGCCGAGTTCAGGGCCTTGTCGCAGTGTGAAATGTTCATTGCATATGTCCTTTCTGCCTTGGATGACACCATTAGGATGTGTAGTAGAACCTCTGCCTTGGTGGTTGCTATACGCCACTCTGTTTGGCTGCGTCAGTGGGCAGCTGATAACGCTGCTAAGAAGGCCCTCATGGGGCTCCCCTTTAAGGGGCTGCGCCTATTTGGTGATCACTTGGACCTGTTTGCCAAGGGGGTTAAGTTGCCTCTGTGTAAGAAGCAGCTGCGGCCCTTTCGGGGGTTCGGGTGCCTTTGTCCCCTCCTACCGTGGATCCAGGCCTGGGAGAGGGGTTTCCTTTGCAAGTCCTAGGGGGGACTTCAGGGGCAGAGGTCGTGCCCGCTCCGAATCTTCCTGGGGGTCCAAGCCCAAATCTGTCGCCAAGCCTCCTTAGCCATGAAGGGGCGCCCTCACCCATCCGGGGACGGCTGCGGCTCTTCGCTCCTGTCTGGAGACAGCAGGTCTCAGACAGGTGGATTCTGGTGGTTGTGTCCTCCGGCTACAAGCTAGAGTTCGCTGCCTGGCCGCCTCCAAGATTCCTCAGGTCTCGGATTCCTCCAGAACCCCTGGCAGCTCAGGGTCTGTTTCTGGCTGTACAAAACCTATTGGACATGGGGGTCATCTGTCAGGTCCTTCCTGGGGAGAGAGGTCAGGGTTTTTATTCCAATCTCTTCACAGTACCCAAAAGAGATGGTTCCATCAGACCCATCCTGGACTTAAACAAGTTCATCAGGACCAGACACTTTCGCATGGAGACCCTGCGTTCCGCGATTAGCTCTTTGCGCCCGGGGGACTTCATGACCTCCATAGACATCAAGGATGCTTACCTTCATGTACCAGTCTTCACAGGGCATCGGAGATTCCTCAGGTTCGCATTGGAGGACCAACACTACCAATTTGTAGCACTGCCCTTCGGTCTCTCCTCGGCCCCCAGATTTCTCACCAAGGTGCTGGCAGGAGTTATGGCTCTCCTCAGAGCTCAGGGCATTCGTTTTCTTCCTTATCTGGACGACCTTCTCATCACCTCTCATTCTTTCCAGCAGGCAGAAGTGGATACCCAGCAGGTGGTGACTGCTCTGGAAACATTCGGATGGGTGATCAATCACCCCAAATCCTCCATGTCTCTGGTGACCTCCTTCCTGGGCATGAATCTGGATACTGTTCAGGCCAGGATTTTTCTTCCTCAGCAGAAGGTGGATTCTCTTCAAGCTCTGGTTCATTTCCTTCTGTCTTGCCCTCGCCCCCTTCCATCCAGCAAGGGATGCAGCTTGTGGGACAAATGGTGTCCTGCTTCGAGGCAGTTCCTTATGCTCAGTTCCACATGAGACCTCTTTAACTCCATCTCCTATCAGTCTGGGACAAGAGTCCCCTGTCTCTGGATCAGGCCTGTTCTGACTGGCCCGGCGGTCCCTCTTGTGGTGGCTGGACTCGAGGAACCTGTTGGGGGGCAGATCTTTTCTGGCCCCCTGTTGGGAGACGGTCACCATGGATGCCAGTCTGTCGGGTTGGAGGGGCTTCTGGAGAGCCCTTCTATTCCAGGGGCTGTGGGGCCCTCAGGAGGCCCATGCCCCCATCAACGTCCTGGAACTGTGGGCGGTTCGGTTGGTTCTGGCCCAGTAGACTCCTCACCTTCAGGGCCGGCCGGTCCAAGTTCGCTCAGACAACCAGACGGCGGTTGCCTACATCAATCATCAGGGAGGAAGAGTGCCCTCAAGGAGGTGTCCATGATTTTGTCCTGGGCGGAGGACAATGTTCCTTGCATCTCAGCAGTATACATTCCGGGGGTGGAGAATCTGGAGGTGGACTCTCTGAGCAGGGGGACCTCTCTCCTGGGGGAATGGTCTCTCAGCAGCGAGGTCTTCCTGTCCTTATGTCACCGTTGGGGGGTACCGGAGGTGGATCTGTTTGCGTCCCGCCACAATCACAAGCTCCCAGTCTTTGTCTCTCTGTCCCAGGATCCCCTGGCCCTTGCGGTGGATGCTCTATCTGACTATCCTGGCAGGGGTTCCGTCTCCTGTATCTTTTTCCTCCATTTCCCCTACTGGGCAGGGTTCTGCGCAAGCTGGCTCAGGAAAGGGTGCCAGCAATCCTGGTGGCCCGGTGGCCAAGACAGGTGTGGTTCGCGAATATCGTTCAGCTGGCGGTAGATCAGTACGCTCTGCCCCTGGTCCCGGATCTTCTCACTCAAGGGCAGCTTTGCCATCCCAATTTACAAACGCTGGCTTTGACGGCCTGGCTGCTGAAACCTCCATCTTAAGGGATGAGGGGCTTTCTGAATCTGTGGTTAACACTCTAATCAGGGCTAGGAAGAAATCCTCTTCTACCATCTACTATAGGATCTGGCTTACTTTGACTGGTGTGAGTCTAGGGTCCTTCCATGTCGGGTTTTTTACATTCCTAGGATTCTGGAGTTCCTTCAGCATGGTTTGGATCTGGGACTTCAGCTCAGCACGCTCAAGGGTCATGTTTCTGCCTTGGCTGGTTTCTTCCAGAGATCCTTCGCTCAACATCCTCTGGTCAAGACCTTCTTCCAGGGGGTTGCTCATGTGCGTCCCCCTCGCAAGCCTCTGTTGCCAGTTTGGGACTTGAATTTGGTTTTGTCTGCCCTTCAGGGCCCTCCATTTGAGCCTGTGCATGAGGCTTCTCTGTCTCTTCTTACTCTTAAGGTTGCCTTTTTGGTGGCTATCACCTCGGTCAGGCGTGTTTCGGAGTTGGCGGCCCTTTCTATTCAGGCCCCCTACTTTGAGAGACACCAGGACAAGGTGGTTTTCAGATTTAAAACTGCCTAAGGTGGTCTCTGCCTTCCATCTCAATCAGGACATTGTGCTTACTTCCTTGTGCCCTAATCCTGGTAATGACAAGGAGAGGGCCTTACATTCCCTGGATGTGGTCAGGAATTTGAAGTACTACTTGGTGGCTACTGCACCTTTTAGAAAGACTGATGCCTTGTTTGTGGTTTCTTAGGGCCCCAAGAAGGGCCTGGCACCTGCTAAGTCTACTATCAGCAAATGGATTCGTCAGGCTATTTTTAGGGCCTATTCTGCTAGGGGAAAGGATCCTCCTTTCCGTGTTACTGCTCATTCTACCCGTGTTGTTGGGGCCTCCTGGGCCTTCCAGCACCACGCTTCTGTTGAACAAGTTTGTAAGGCTACTACTTGGTGTTCTGTTCATACCTTTTCCAGGTTTTACAAGGTTGATGTTCGGGCCTCAGCGGATGCTGTTTTTGACCGCAAAGTTCTGCAGGCGGCAGTGGTTTGAACTGCGCGTTGTTGCTTTTGGGATCCCACCCTAGTTACGGACACTGCTATTGGATGTCCCATCTGTTATGAATCGTTATCTGGAGCAGGACGTGCTGCATACTGTTGCATTATCTTGGATCCTCTGTATGTTAACGTTGTTGATTTCATTGGCTTCTGCTGGTTCTCCTTACTGCTTTTCTATACTGGGGAATTTGTGGGAGGTCCCGGGTATATATGGACCGGGAGGGGCCTCTTTTTGCCATCTCTGCAGTCAAGCGCCCTCTGGCGGAGGTAATCCCAGCTGTTATGAAGCATTATCTGGAGCAGGTGCATACTTATCATACCAATTCTACATGGTGAGTAATCACAGAATTGTATTATCTGTGACACGAGTCTGACGGGTTGGGGTGGTGTTCTGGACAACTAGACGGTTCAGGGTCTCCAAGACCAGTGGGAGCGCAGTCCAATCAGTGCGTTGTAACTGAGGACGATTCTGTTTGCTCTTAGGTATTGGTCTGCCCAGCTACAAGGCCTTCCTGTCAGGGTACAGTCGGACAATTTCAACGCCTGTCACCTTCATAAACCATCGGGGGTACCAGGAGCTGACAGGCATTCCAGGAAGTGAGTCACACATGACATGGGTGGAACTTCATGTCCCCTGCATCTCGGGAGACAGTGGAACAGGGGGAATAGCCCCTTCGCCAGGACGAGTTTCAAGCCCTCTGCGAACAGTGGGAGTGCCAGAGGTGGACCTCTTTGCATCTCAGCCCAATCTGAAGGTCCAGAGGTTCATGTCCAGGGTGCATGACCTCCTGGCCTTGGCGGTCGACGCGCTGGCCATTACCTGGTCAGAGTATTGCCTGCTCTACTCATTCCCACCACTGCCTCTTCTGGGTCACGTGTTAAAGAAGGTCAACTGCAGCAGATTTCTGTCATCCTGATCGCCACACACTGGCCTAGAAGGGTGTGGTTCGTGGATCTGGTCAGCCTGGCAGTGGGGCCCCCGTGGCGACTCCCCAACTGGCCAGATCTTCTGCAAAAAGGACCTCTGCAGCACCCCAATTCTCTAGCACTGGCTTTAGTGGCTTGGCCGTTGAGACCAGCTTATTGGAGGAGAGGGATTTGTCTGTTGCGAAACCTTGATTCGAGAATTTTTACATGGCCTAGAGGACTTTGTGTCTTGGTGCGATTCCAGGGGCCACTCCTGTAGGAGTACCCCAAAATTTGGAGTTCCTCCAGCAAGGCCTGGATGCTGGTCTATAGCCCAGCACTTTTAAGGCCCAGGTCTCTGCCTTCTTTATTCTAAAAATACAGCATGTCCTGTTCCAGAAGATATTCCTTACTCTTGGGTGATACATCTAGTAGATGGCGCTGGACTGCAGAGACAGAAAAGTGGCTCCTCCCAGCCCCATATATACCAGGGACCTCCCACAAATTCCCCAGTTCTTCTCTGCAGTCTGGGCTGCGATGAATAGAAGATGGCTCTTTCTACTCGCAGGTGAGCGGGCTTATTAACCTGCGGCCCTGTAGGATTATTCCCACCCATTCCTTTTCACTGCCTCCCAGCTTAGGCTGCGCTGGTCGGGTGATGGTAGGCAGCACCGCTGCCAGGTGCTAAGGAGAGCTGCTCCTACCGCAGTCTCCCACCAAAGGGTAGGCGGTACAGGCCCATGGTGAGCCATATGGGATGCCCCTCCAGCGGCCGTTTGCTCTTCGCCCCCTGTCCCCTCAGGTTGTCCGCTGCTTCCCCTTCGCTCCCCCTGGGTAGATATCGGGGTGGGGGTGGTGTATTTATTTCCTACGTGTATCATGTTTTTGCCTTGGTTGCACTGCTTTTGATTATTGGCGCCGTCGCGCGCTTGTACTCCGCTCTGTGGACGGCGGCGATATCGCCTCAGGCGCTTCTGCGCCGTCATTGTGCTGCGTGTCTGGCGTCTCTCTATCGCGGTCCGCTGGTGCCCCTGCGGGCTGGCTTTTCTTTATTTCATTGTATTATGCTTACGGGTTCTTTGCTTTATGTCTTACAGGCGGGTCAAACTTTTTTGTGGTTTTTCCCGGTCCTATCCCCTTTTAGCGTTAACTCCTTATTGGAGGGCTATTGTATTTGTATATCTCCCACTTCCCTAGTGGGCTATTGGGGCATCCCAGGTCGCTTTATTGGCGTCAATCCCAGTTGGCCTATTGTGCCACAATAATCACCATATGGAGGCTTCTCATGATAATGTGCTTGAGGTTCCTTCGGGACAAGCCCGGCTGTGTGTGGCGTGTGGGGTATCCCCTATAAGTGATGATGTCAGGGTGTGTGTACTCTGCACCGAGCAGACGCTTGCGCTGCAGTCTGGGTTACCGGTGGCTGGGCCTGTGCTCCCTCTAGCTTCGCCTACCCCCCCACGCTTACATCTGACTCCTAGTGAGGTGCATACCAGTGGGGAGTCTCAACCTGATCTGACTGCACGGGTGGCCAGCATTGAGAGACATATTGCTGGCTCTGGCCCGCCTAAGGCTTCTGCTAAGAAGCGGCATTTATGCCGTTTCCCTCTTTCCTATGGAGGCTGAGGAATTTTTTGACGGTACCGGTTATACCCCCCTTGAAGAGGGGGAATTATTTTCTGATTCAGAATCATCTGAGGAACAATCTAGGGTGTATGGTGCCGATTCTGGGTCTGACCCATGGGCTTCAGATGATACTGATAGGCTTGGGGTCCCAAGCCTAAGTCCTCCCCCAAGCCCCCTCAGGCATGAAGGGGAGCCCTCACCCATCCGGGTGGGGGGACGGCTTCGGCTCTTGGCTCATGTCTGGAGGCGTCATGTCTCAGACCGGTGGATTCAGGAGGTAGTGTCCTCCGGTTTCAAGATAGAGTTTGCAGCCTGGCCGCCCCCAAGATTCATTACATCCAGGTTAGCTCAAAACCCCGTCAGCTCAGGGTCTTTCCCTGGCTGTCCAAGGCCTTCTGGAATTGGGAGTCATCTGCCGGGTGCCCTTGAGGGAAAGGGGAAAAGGCTATTATTCCAATCTTTTCATTGTTCCCAAAAAGGATGGGTCCATCAGACCCATCCTGGATTTAAAGCGCCTCAACAAATTTGTCAGATTCAGACACTTTCGCATGGAGACTCTGCGCTCCGCTGTGAATTCCCTACGCCCAGGGGACTTCATGACATCTGTAGACATCAAGGATGCTCACCTTCACATACCTATCTTTCCAGGTCATCAGAGGTTCCTCAGGTTCGCTCTGGAGGATCAGCACTACCAATTTGTGGCCTTGCCCTTCGGTCTCACCTCGGCTCCCAGGGTATTCACCAAGGTGCTGGCAGGAGTGGTGGCTCTGCTGAGATCTCAGGGCATTCGCATTCTTCCCTACCTGGACGACATGCTTATCGCTTCTCAGTCCTTCCATCAGGCAGAGCTGGATACTCAGCGGGTGGTGTCCACACTGGAGTCATTCGGCTGGGTGATCAACCACCCCAAATCTTCCCTGTCTCCTTCCATGGTGAAGTCTTTTCTGGGCATGATTCTGGATTAATCTCAGGTCAAGATCTTTCTTCCTCAGCAGAAGGTGGAGAGTCTTCAAAAGCAAGCACAGACCCTTCTGCCTCATCCATCCATCAGGCAGGGAATGCAGCTGGTGGGCCTGATGGTGTCCTGTTTCGAGGCGGTTCCATATGCGCAGTTTCACATGAGTCCTCTTCAGCTTCACCTCTTGTCAGTATGGGATCGGGACCCCGTGTCCTTGGATCAGGTGTTTGTCCTGTCCTCTCTGGCCAGGCGGTCTCTATCGTGGTGGCTGGACTCAAGGAACCTGCTGGGGGGCAGATCCTTTCTGTCCCCTTGTTGGGAGACTGTCACCATGGATGCCAGTCTGACAGGTTTTTGGAAGTCCCTGAAGTTCCAGGGTCAGCGGGGCCCTCAGGAGGCCCATACCCCTATCAACATTCTGGAGTTGAGGGCGATCAGGTTGGTTCTCGCCCACTTAACCCCACACCTGCGGGGTCGGGCTGTTCAGGTCCGCTCGGACAACCAGAAGGCGGTTGCCTACATCAATCATCAGGGAGGGTCCCGGAGCAAGAGGGCCCTCAAGGAAGTGTCCCCGATACTGTCCTGGGCGGAGGAGAATGTTCCCTGCATCTCAGCTGTGTACATTCCGGGGGTGGAGAACCTGGAGGCGGACTCCCTGAGCAGGGGGACCTCTCGTCTGGGAGAATGGTCCCTCAGCAGCAGGGTGTTTCTCTCCTTGTGCCACCGCTGGGGTCAGCTGGATGTGGATCTGTTTGCGTCCTGTGACAATCACAAGCTTCCAGTCTTTGTCTCTCTGTCCCAGGATCCCCTGGCCTTCCCTGCCTTGGCAATGTCTTGGACGAGTTTTCAGCTCCTGTATGTGTTTCCCCCGTTTCCCCTGCTGGGCAGGGTGCTGCGCAAAATTGCTCAGGAATGGGTGCCAGCCATACTGGTGGCCCCCTGTTGGCCAAGAAGAGTGTGGTTTGCAGACATTGTGCAGCTGGCAGTAGATCAGTGCGGCCTGCCCCGGGTTCCAGATCTGCTCACTCATGGGCACCTACGCCACCCCAATTTGCAAACGCTGGCTTTGACGGCCTGGCTGCTGAAACCTCCATCTTGATGGAAAAAGGGCTGCCTGCCTCGGTTGTTAATACCATGATCAGGGCTAGGAAAAGGTCCTCTTCTTCCATCTACTATAGGGTTTGGCATACTTACATTGACTGGTGCAAGTCTAACTCGCTTCCCTGTCGTGTGTTTTCTATTCCTAGGATTCTGGAGTTTCTGCAACATGGTTTGGATCTGGTTCTTCAGCTCAGTACTCTGAAAGGTCATGTTTCTGCCTTGGCCATTTTTTTCCAAAGATCCTTTGCTCAGCATCCCCTGGTCAAGACCTTCTTCCAGGGGGTTACTCATGTGCGTCCCCCATGTAAGCCTATGTTACCAGTCTGGGACTTGAACTTGGTCTTATCTGCCCTGCAGGGGTCTCCCTTCGAGCCCTTGCAGGGGGCCCCTTTGTCCATTCTTATGCTTAAGGTAGTCTTTTTGGTGGCTATCACTTCTGTTAGGCGTGTTTGTGAGTTGGCAGCGCTTTCCATCAAACCTCCTTATTTTGAGAGACACCAGGACAAGGTGGTGTTTAATTTTAAGCCAGATTTTCTGCCTAAGGTTGTTTCTGCCTTTCATCTCAATCAGGACGTTGTTTTGCCTTCTCTGTGTCCTAATCCTAGTAACTCTAAGGAGAGGGTTTTACACTCTTTGGATGTGGTTAGGACTCTGAAGTTCTATTTGGTGGCTACTGAACCCTTCAGGAAGACTGACGCTCTCTTTGTGCTCCCGTCTGGACCTAAGAAGGGTCTGGCTCTGGCCACTATCAGCAAGTGGATCCGTCAGGCTGTGATACAGGCCTACTCTGCTAAGGGGAAGGAGCCTCCCTTCCGTCTTACTGCTCATTCTACTCGTGCTATTGGTGCGTCCTGGGCTTTTCAGCACCAGGCTTCTGTTGAACAAGTTTGTAAGGCTGCTACTTGGTCTTCCGTTCATACTTTTTCCAAGTTTTACAAGGTTGATGTGCGGGCTTCAGCGGATGCTGTTTTTGGCCGCAAGGTTCTGCAAGCTGCAGTGGTTTGAGTTGGTGCATTCTTTACGGTTTCTGATTCCCACCCATGACGGACACTACTATTGGATGTCCCAGATGTCATGAAGATCAAAGTGGAGTGTATGGCACACTTAGAATAATACCGTTTTGTGAGTACTCACCTTTAAAACGGGTATTATGAGTGTGCCATACACTCCACTTCGCCCCACCCTTTTTTCAGGTATTCTGGGGCTTTTATATGGTGAACCATTGGTTTTGATTTGATTGTTAAGGTTTTATTTGGTTCTTCCTGGTCCCCTTACTGCTTTTTTACACTGGGGAATTGGTGGGAGGTCCCAGGTATATATGGACCGGGAAGGGCTTTCTTTTTTGCATATTCATCTCTGCAGAAGTTCACCCTCTACTGGAGATTACCCAGATGTCGTGAAGATCGACGTGGAGTGTATGGCACACTCATAATACCCGTTTTAAAGTACTCACAAAACTGTATTTTTTCCCAAGGGACGATCGCAAAGCACAGGTTAATCCGCACTTTCACGCAGGGCACTGCACTTGTTTGGCCTCTGCGGTGGTCAGTACTTCAGCCCCCCCCCCCCTTGAACCCATGGCGGAGGCTTCCCTGACAACGCTCACGTTGAAGCACTTTCGATCAGATCAGCCTTTTTGGTGCTGCATGAGGACAAAGCGATATTTCATGTAAAGCAAGATTTTTTTCAACGTGTGCCCATGCCCAACTCGTCATAAGGAGCAACTCTTGTATTCCCTCGATGTGGTCAGGGCATTAAAGTATTACTTGGCCACTATTTGAGAGGTACATAAAATGGATGTCTTTTTCGTCATCCCAGAAGGACCAAGGAGGGGCCTGATGGCTGCCAGTTCCATTGTTAGCAGATAGATCAGGCAGGCGGTCATACAAGAAGGCACCCTTTAAGGTAACCGCTCACTCCACCAGGACTTTCCAACACCGGAGACCTGGTCACCTCTCCACACCTTCCCCAAGTTTTACAGACATGTCGGGGCATCTACCAATGCCGCTCTGGGGCGAAAGATGTTGCAGATGGTGATGAATGCTCTCCGGGTTTCTAAGCCTGAGGTACTGTATAAGTGCCTTTGTTCTTAGTTAGGTTGATGCTGTTGGCTGTTGCACGGTCCCACCCTTATTGAGGGTACTGCTTTTAGACATCCCATGCATTGCTACTGGTGGTGCCCTGAAATGGAAGAGAAGAGAAAAGGGAAATTTGTGTACTCCCAGTTAAATTTCCTTTCTCATCCTTGTCCATTCTGGGGCACCACATCCTCCCTACTGTTTCAGCTGAGTCGGTGGCAGTTGATGCCTTCTACACAGTTTTAGTTTGTAGTTGCACTGTTTTCTAAGCGAGCGCATTTTGCGCAGGTTGGCATTTTCCCTTCCTGGGGCTGTGGCTGCACTGCTTTGATAATTGAGGAGATCCTGCCCTATATAAGATGGGAGGAGCTTGTTTTTTTCTATCTTGCAGTACTCGCCTACGGCTGAGATTAACCCATGCATTGCTACTGGTGGTGCCTCGGAATGGAAAATTTGCCAGTGCGTACACAACTTTCCCTTTTTCAGTTGCGTCTCTATTTTTAACCCTTAGTGAATATCCCCTTGTTGGTTCCTATAGGATGGCCTTTCATATAGCCATAACATCAGTAAGGTGGGTCTCTATTCATTCAGCCAATACAGTGATCCATCAGGATAATGCAGTTTTCCAGCTGAACTCAAGCTTCTTTCAAAGGCTAATCTTTTATATTAATCAAGACATTCTGGTCCCATAAATTTTGGATGTGTTCAAGGCTATAGAGTTCTACTTTGCAAAGATTGACAAGATGACTTTTGGCCACACAAGCATAGAGATTGCACATAGAACTTCCCAGACATTAGGACCTGTTATATTGGTTCATTTCATTGTTTTTATCTGGGGGCAGTATTGATATTGATCTCTTAATAAGGTACAGACCTTTTCTGTTGTTCCTTTCAGAACATCCCTCCTGCACCACCTTTTGGATGTCGGCATTGTCTAAAACGCAGAAATCCTGGTACATTTGCGACCCCCCACCTAAGCCAGCACAAAATGAAGGTGTCGGTTTCTAATGACACCAGAAAAAAGTCGTTTAGCTCAAGGGAACAACGATATTTGGTCAAAAGGAGGGGACGTTGATCAGAAAGCCATCCTTTACCTAGACTAGTCCTTTTGAATTTCAGATGTAAATGTTTTTTCTTGCTTATCCCCGACTGCTGTCAATAACCATTGGGTACCGGTCGGTGCAGTTATTTTGCCATGGTAGAAACAAGTTCACATACATCTCAATCTCCCCCCTTAATGTGCAGCAGTCGTGTGATAGTTCAGAGTCTGCTAGAGTAGGTTGTTCTCAAAAGGCTCTCTTACTAGGAATAGCCCACCCCTTTTTTTCCTTAAACCGGACCTTCAGCGTGATTTAATGAAATGCCCAAACTCTTAAAAATGGTTCCCCAGCATCTAAAATTAATATATTTTAAGTTTTTAGTCACTAACTTATTATTTTTTCCCCCACTGGGCTGCAACTCTGTTCAGGAATTTAGGATATGGGCGCCGCCATCTTGACTCAGAAGCTTCACACTTACTGAGGAGAGGAGAGTGGGATAAGGTACAGGGGGGCGGGTTATAGCTGTGCTTTGCTCAGACAGAGCAGAGCTGGGGTCAGGTAACGGTCAGCAGTCCCAGAATGCAGAGCAGCACAGTCAGGAGGCACTTCCTGTTTGCAGGCTGCCTGATAAGATGGCGGCTTATGGAAGTTTAAAGGCTCATAACATGCAGTAGATGCAGGTAGGATGATTTTTATTGTGGACAATCTGTATGTACAGGGTGTGAGAAACATATAAGATAGACCAGTTGCTCCTCACCAGGTAGCTGTCTAGGTTTGACTATTAATGTTATTTTTTTCTTTCAATCCATTGCAAAAACAGGGGTCCTAGAGTCCTTTAGATTTTGGGGGCTGTTGCATTTCAGTGTTGCTGTAATGCTACCCTGAAGGGCAGAGCCACTATTCCCATTTCTTTAGCTCAGGGTTACTTTCCTCTTTTGTCCTGGTCAAAAAAGTAGTCTATTTGACGACTACTTTTTTTTCCGATTAAATATTTACTGGATGGGCTGCATCATTTATACTGTAGATCTTGTAGGTTTAAGGGGATTGACCATTCAAGCTGTTAAATCAATTGCCTGGCAGCTTACCTGAAGCAGTGAGGCTTGTGTCAGGCTGAGACCCTCTACCTTGGTAGGCTCAGAATGGAACCCTCCACGCTGTGACTTTAGAGTGGACCATTCACCATGATCTTGACTATCCTGGTGATTGGTTCCTGCCCCAGGGGCATCCCAATGTAGGATGCCCCCTGTGTGAAACCCCACAGATCGCTCACTTTCACTCACCTTTCCGGCATTCCCGAGGTACATGTGCAGTCGCATGTCCAATCGGCGATTTATGCAGCACATACTTATGCACTGCATAGAGCCGCTGATTTGAACTTTGCGCCCGGCATAGGTGCGCCGACGGCCACATCTCTGGCTCCTCTGTGAAGCGTGCGCTCCCGCGTGTCTGGCCTGACTGCCTACAGGGAGGCTGGGTATCACTCCAATATAATACACACATTGCGATTGCATCACTACACAACATGAGGCCTGCTTCTTGTTAGTTTTACCTGGTATCTCTTCTGGGTACAATGCTTAGATTTTCTGCATCAGCTGCCCTTTTGTCCGTTTTACACTGCAGGTATCTTGTCTATACACAAAATCTTCATGGCAGGTGGACACAGAGGAGGTGGTGTTGCGGGGTTTTCCTATTATGCTATGGGACAGGGACAATAGTGAGGGCTGGCCTTTGACACATCCTTGGGCTGCCTGTCGGGGGTTTAAAATTAGATGGTAGCTACAACTTCTAGACAGGACCTTTATAGTCTGTAAGGTATTCTTAGTATACAGTACGTCCTGCTCCAGATTAGATTACTTACACTTGGGTATTACTCCGGCAGATGGCGCTGGACTGCAGAGACATGGAAATAGGCTCCTCCTGGCCCCTCAAATACCAGGGACCTCCCACAAAATCCCCAGATCTTCTCTGCAGTCTGGACTGCGAAGGACAAAAAGATGGCTCTCCTCGCAGGTGAGCGAGGAGACTTCTGGGGTAGGGGCAGAGGACATGGACGCCCTGGCTCCTCCTGGGGCTCCAAGCTTAAGTCCTCTCCCATGCCCCCTCAGGCATGAAGGGGTGCCCTCACCCATCCGGGTGGGGGGACGGCTTCAGCACTTTGCTCACATCTGGAGGCTTAATGTCTCAGACCAGTGGATTCAGGAGGTAGTGTCCTCCGGTTACAAGATAGAGTTTGCTGACTGCCACCCCCCCCCCCCCCCCCCCCCCCAAAGTTTCATCAGATCGCGGATTTCTCAGGACCCTGTGTCAGCTCAGGCTCTAGTGCAGGCGGTGCAAAGCCTTCTGGAGCTGGGGGTCACCTGCCAGGTCCCTTTTTTGAGAAAGGGGCAAGGGCTTCTATTCCAACGTCTTCACCGTACCCAAAAGAGATGGGTCAGTCAGGCCCATCCTGGACTTGAAGATCCTCAACAAATTTGTCAGGTGCAGGCGCTTTCGCATGGAAACTCTGCGTTCTGCCATCAGTTCCCTGCGTCCAGGGGACTTCATGACGTCTGTGGACATCAAAGATGCTTACCTTCATATTCCTGTGTTTCCAGGTCATCAAAGGTTCCTCAGGTTCGCTCTGGAGGATCAGCACTACCAATTTGTGGCATTGCCCTTTGGTCTCACTTCAGCTCCCAGAGTGTTCACCAAGGTGCTGGCAGGAGTGATGTCTCTGCTCAGGTCTCAGGGCATCTGCGTGCTGCCCTACCTGGACGACATTCTCATCACTTCCCAGTCCCTACATCAGGCTGGATACTCAGCTGGTAGTGTCCACTCTGGAGTCATTTGGCTGGGTGATCAACCATCCCAAGTCTTCTCTGTCTCCCTCCTTGGTGACTCCTTTCCTGGGAATGACTGCATACAGTTCAGGCGAGGATTTTTCTTCCGCAGCAGAAGGTGGACAGTCTGATTGCGCAGGTTCAGTTCCTGCTATCTTGTCATCCCTCCATCAGGCAGGGGATGCAGCTGGTGGGCCTGATGGTGGCGTTCTTCGAGGCGGTCCCTTATGCTCAGTTCCACTTGAGGCCTCTGCAACTCCACCTCTTGTCAGTATGGGACAAGGATCCTGCGTCCCTCGACCAGGTCTTTGTGCTTTCCCCCCTAGTCAGGCGGTCCCTCTCGTGGTGGCTGGACTCCAGGAACCTGTTGGGGGGCAGATCTTTTCTGGCCCCCTCCTGGGAGACTGTCACCACGGATGCCAGTCTGACAGGTTGGGGGGGTTTCTGGAAGTCCCTGCAGTTCCAAGGGAGGTGGGGCCCTCAGGAGGCATGAGATCAACATTCTGGAACTGCGGGCGATCAGGTTGGTTCTGACTCAGTTGACTCATCACCTTCGGGGCCTGCCTGTTCAGGTACGCTCGGACAACCAGACGGCAGTTGCCTACATCAATCATCATGGAGGGACCCGGAGCAAGAGGGCCCTCCAGGAAGTGTCTCTGATCCTGGCCTGGGCGGAGGCCAATGTTCCCTGCATATCAGCTGTGTACATCCCGGGGGTGGAGAATCTGCAGGCAGACTCTCTGAGCAGGGGGACCTCTAACCTGGGAGAATGGTCCCTCTGCAACAGGGTGTTTCAATCTCTGTGTCACCGTTGGGGCCAACCATATGTGGATCTGTTTGCGTCCCTCACAAGCTCCCGGCCTTTGTCTCCCTGTCCCAGGATCCTCTTGCCTTGGCCACGGATGCTGTAGCAATGTCATGGCAGGACTTTCAGCTCCTGTATGTCTTTCCTCCATTCCCCCTGTTGGGCAGGGTTCTGCACAAGATAGCTCTGGAGGGGGTGCCAGCAATGCTGGTGGCCCCCAGGTGGCCAAGAAGAGTGTGGTTCGCAGACGTGGTGCAGCTGGCAGTAGATCAGTACGCTCTGCCCAGGGTGCCAGACCTGCTCACTCAGGGTCACTTACGCCATCCCAATTTACAAACTCTGGCTTTGACGGCCTGGCTGCTGAAACCTCCATCTTGATGGAGAAGGGGCTGTCTGCCTCTGTTGTTGATACTATGATAAAGGCTAGGAAGAAGTCTTCTTCTTCCATTTATTATAGGGTTTGGCATGCCTACATTGACTGGTGTGAGTCTAAGTCTCTTCCTTGTCGTGTGTTCTCTATTCCCAGGATCCTGGAGTTCCTGCAGCATGGGTTGGAGATTGGGCTCCAACTCGGTACTCATTGAAGGGTCATGTTTCTGCCCTGGCTGTTTTGTTCCAGAAGTCCTTTGCCCAGCATTCTCTGATCAGGACTTTTTTCCAGGGGGTTACTCATGTGCGTCCCCCACATAAGCCCATGTTGCCTGTTTGGTGTATGAACTTGGTCTTGTCTGCCTTGCAGGGTGCTCTCCTTGAACCTGTGCAGGAGGCTGCCCTGGCCATTCTTACTCTCAAGGTTGTCTTTTTGGTGGCTATCGCCTCTGTTAGGCGTGCTTCTGAGTTGGCGGCGCTTTCCATCCAGCCCCCTACTTTGAGAGACACCAGGACAAGGTGGTGTTTCGCCTCAAGCCAGATTTTCTGCCTAAGGTAGTGTCTGCCTATCATTTGAATCAGGACATTGTTCTTCCTTCCTTGTGCCCTATTCCTAGTAATGCTAAGGAGAGGGTCTTGCATTCTTTGGATGTGGTTAGGTGTCTGAAGTACTATCTGGTGGCACCTTTCAGAAAAACTGATGCTCTTTTTGTGGTCCCTTCTGGTCCTAGGAAGGGTTTGGCACCTGCCAAGTCTACTATCAGCAAATGGATCCGTCGGGCTGTGATTCAGGCCTATTCTGCTAAGGGGAAGAATCCTCCCTTCCGCCGTACTGCTCATTCTACTTGTGCTATTGGTGCCTCTTGGGCTTTTCAGCACCAGGCTTCTGTTGAACAAGTTTGCAAGGCCACTACTTGGTCTTCTGTTCATACCTTTTTAAAGTTTTACAAGGTTGATGTTAGGGCCTCAGCTCATGCTGCTTTTGGCCGTAAGGTTCTGCAGACGGCAGTGGTATGACCTGTCTGCTGTTACCTTTGGGGATCCCACCCTACTTTATGGACACTGCTATTGGATGTCCCAAGTGTAAGTAATCTAATATGGAGCAGGACATACTGTATACTAAGAATAATACAATTCTGTGATTACTCACCTGTAGAATTGGTATTATGAGTATACAGTACATCCTGCTCCACCCCACCCTTGGTTTTGCATTATCCTGGATCTCCTGTATGGTGATTGTTATCGTTGTTATAGTTGCCAGTTTGGTTCTGTTTTATTCTCCCGGCTTCTTGTTCACTGCTTTTCAATGCTGGGGATTTTGTGGGAGGTCCCTGGTATTTGAGGGGCCGGGAGGAGCCTATTTCAATGTCTCTGCAGTCCAGCGCCATCTGGCGGAGTAATACCCAAGTTTAAGAAATCTAATCTGGAGCAGGACGTGCTGTATACTCATAATACCAATTCTACAGGTGAGTAATCACAGAATTGTATTTTTGGTTATCTAGAATTTTTTTCCCTATTTTTGCTGGTATTGCCCTCGCTTTGTCATACTTCTTTGGGACATGTAATGTTGGAAACAGGAATAAGGAAACAGGACATTTGTCTGTTGAACTGTGTATTAACACTACTTGTTAGAACTGCAGTTCTGTGAAGGGTATATAAGATATAGGTTGTGCAGTGAAAGATATAAAGGCAAAGTTAACAATTTTGTATTGTTTCCATCCTCCTGGTGGGCATAGCCTGTATACCCACATATAATGAGGAAAGGTGTGTTCCCAAAAGTTCACTAAGAAAAGGTTTTGGGGTTACACTAACACCTACTTTTTTATTTTTCACAGGAGCTCAATAAAAAGAGAACTCAGAAAGAAATGGAGCATGCCATGTTAATCCGGCACGACGAGTCCACTCGGGAGCTGGAGTATCGGCAGCTGCATATGTTGCAAAAGCTTCGGATGGACCTTATACGTCTGCAGCACCAGACTGAATTAGAAAACCAGTTGGAATACAACAAGCGCAGGGAAAGGGAGTTGCACCGAAAACATGTAATGGAACTTCGGCAGCAACCCAAAAATCTTAAGGTATGTGGTTTGTTGAAAATGGCTGCATGTTTTGTGTAATATAAACATCTCTTGTAAAACTGGGTGCGCTATCCAGCTACAGAAATTTTAATATCAGGCTGATGTTTTGGTTGAATGGTTATTTGCTCATATAAAGTGAAATAGAACTATTTTTTCCCATTGCATGGCACGGCCTGCTTCACGAAGTCATTACATCTGGGTATTCCGCCACAAGATGGCACAGTGCACTGCAGAAGAGTTGTGGCTCCTCCCGATACCATATAAAAACGGAATCATCATAGACTTATCCCAGTTTTCCTCTGCAGTGATTCTGCGAAGATGGCTCTCTATATTGCGCAGGTGAGCGTGGCAAACAAGCCTGCGGCCCTGCATGGCTATTACCACCCGTTACCGGACCCTCGTTGCCTCCCAGCTTCGGCTGACGGATCGAGTGAAGGTAGAGGAGCACTATGGTCAAGTGCTCAAGGAGCGCTGCTCCAAGCCGCAGACCCTGTACCACAAAGGGTAGCCGGCCATAGGCTTTGTGGTGAGCCTGTTAGGGATGCAGAGTTCCTGTCCTAACTTCTGTGGGGGTGAGTGTTATTCTCAGTGTGCCACACACCCCGCTTACCCTTTAATTCTTACGATCGGGTTACTCCGCCGCCAGGTGGCGACGTTGCAGAGAGAAGTCTTGAAAACCAGCCCCCTTCCGGCCTATATATACCTATATACCTGGGACCTCCCACTTAACACCAGTGTTTTCTCTCTGCATGAGGCGACAAGACAGAAGAAAGAAGTCTCCTGCTTGCAGGTAGCCGGGGTCTTACCCCGGCACCCCCTTTGGGTCTATTTCTGCCCAGTTTTGATTGTTTGTTTACCTAGATGGTTAATGGAAGCCTCCCAGCCTAGGCTGCTCACTGGGCAACGGTAGATGGCACTATAGGTGCCTAGGAGCTTATCTCCTCCGCTCGACCTCACACGTGGGGCAATGCCGCCATCCGGCATGGTGATCCGGATTTGGGATGCCCTGTCCCGAGGTTCCCCTTTGGCCATTTCTCTCCCGTTACGGTCCCTTCTCCCTTCACTATGGGGGGGTGGTTTTTGGGGGGTTCTTATACTGTGTGCTGGCAGTCTCAGGCTCAGCGCCGCTGGTAGCGCTCACGCGGCCTGAACTGCTAGGGCTGTGATATGTGTGGCATGTTCCCCCCCCCCCCCCCCACTGACTCTGATGGCGTCGGGGCGCCCTCTCTGCATGCGGCACCGCCATTTGGCGGGCCGCGCTGTTCGAATTGAAGGGGGAGGGGCCTCGGCCCGCGTTCGATGACGCGATGGCGGGGGCGTGGCTTGAGCTGGTTGTCTCGCAGCTCGGCCCTGTCGCACTTCCTCCTTCTAATCAAGGAGTCAGGTGCGGGGGACTCGCCTGCAGGTTGCTGTCTGGCTGGCTGCTGCTGCTCTTCGTGCAGGTAAACGGTCCCCACCTCGCGTGTGGGGCCGTCCTTTTTACTATCAGTTTGCTTCAGCATGTTTATATAAAGTATGTTTGCTGGCTTCAGTTTAACTCTTAAGCCACTTTGGGGCTTTGCCATTGTTATTTATGCTGCCTTTTTCTGTATTGAATGACTATGCTGCATGCTGCCTTTTCTTCTGGGGGTCTGACTGTTGTCTCTTTTCCCCCCACAGATCCTGGGATCCCCTCACTGCAGTGGCTCTCCCGGTTCTGTTATATCTGGCTAACCTTAGTACTCTGAATTGGATTTTGTCCTAAGGTTTTTAAAAAAAAAAAAAAAAAATTAAATCCTCCCTTTCCCGGGACATTAATTATAAAGGGGCATCCCGAGTGGCTTAGTGCGTAAAACCCTGGGTTGTTGCAAATACCATAAATTCACCATATGGAGGCTTCCGACAATACCGGAAAACGGCTCTTCGGGGCCATCCAGGCTGTGTGGGGGCTGTGGGGTTTCACTCCTCCTTGAGGAGTCGGATGAGCCTGCAGACAAGCTAGGGATCGACGCTGCTGGCGATCAGGCTACGGGGGTGTCCTTTGACACCCCTTCCATTCTGGCTCAAATGTTTGAAATTTTGAATTTGGATCCGCCTGAGGCAGTCGCCCTGCCAAAGGGTGAGTTATTTGATGTTCCCCAGCCGCGTTTGGTTTTTCCCAGGCAACAACACTTTGTGAGGGTTGTCCTTAAGGAATGGGAACAACCCACGCAACTGGCTGGAACTCCTCCCATTTGGGATAAACGCTATCCCTTTCCGGAGGATTTGGTGAAGTTTTGGTCAGTTCCCCCTGACGTCGATACCCCTGTGTTAGGGCTGTCTAGCACGGCTGTGGTACAATCTTCTGAGACCACTGCCATTAAGGATAGTGAGGATCGTCGGATTGATCAATTTGCTCGCCATGGTTTTATCAGTGCCGGATCGACACTGCGGCCAGTGTGTGCTTCAGCGCTTCTTCTGTTGGCAGTTAGGTCCATGATTAGGGATCTGTACGCAGGTCTTGATCCCGCTTGTGATGAGTTTTGTACTCTTAAACGGTGTGAGTCGTTTATTTCCTTTGTCTTGACCGCTCAGGACGATGCTCTGGCGATGAGTAGCAGGACAGCGGCACTGCTGGTGGCAATTCGTCGGTCAGTGTGGCTGCGCCAGTGGACGGTGGACTTTGTCTCTAAAAAGGTAGCGATCCCTTTTTTGGGTTTGCGCCTGTTTGGTGATAAAATAGATTCAGTGGCAAAAGGTGGTAAATTACCTCAGCGCAAGAGGCCTCGTTGCCCCTTTCGGGGTGCGAGTGCCTTTAATCCTTCCTTTCGGGCAGTCAGAGCGGGTAGGGGGGCTTCCTTTCCCGCTACCAGAGGTACAGGTAGGACCCGGGGAGGGGCCGTGGCCGCCCCGGTCAGTCCTGGGGCGCCAAGCCCAAACCTGCTGGTAAGCCCGCTCAGCAATGAGGCAATGAGCAATGAGCGACGACACTTTTCCCTGGTCTGGGACCAGGAGGTTCCGGACAGATGGATCCAGGAGGTGGTGTCGTCCGGTTACAAACTGGAGTTCGAGTCTCGCCCTCCTTCACGGTTCTTTCGGTCTCGGGTGCCCACCGATCCTTTGGCCGCACAGGGGCTCCTGGCGTCGGTAAGGAATCTTTTGGAAATGGCGGTCATCCGGCCGGTGCCGCGCTTAGAGGTGGGCCTCGGTTTCTACTCCAATCTTTTCGCAGTCCCCAAAAAGGACGGGTCGGTTTGTCCCGTCCTGGACCTGAAACTGCTCAACAGGTTCATCCGCATTGGAAACTTTGCGTTCGGCCATCGGTTCTCTTCGGCAGGGGGACTTCATGACGTCCATAGACATCAAGGATGCGTACCTTCATGTTACCATATGCCGAGCTCATCAGCATTTTCTTCGGTTCGTGATGAACGACCAGCATTTTCAATTCGTGGCACTTCTGTTTTGGCCTGACCTCGGCTCCAAGGGTGTTCACCAAGGTGCTGGCAGGAGTGATGGCCATTTTCAGATCTCGGGGCATTCGTGTTGTACCTTATTTGGACGACCTTCTCATCATGGCTCCATCCCTCAATCAATCAGAGACAGACACCAGGATGGTGGTCTCCACGCTGGAAAGCTTCGGTTGGGTGATCAACTTTCCCAAGTCCTCCCTCGCTCCGGCCAGGGTGGTGTCCTTTCTGGGAATGCAGTTGGACTCTTGTCAACACAGGGTGTTTCTCCCTCAGTCCAAAATTTATCTGATTCAGGAGTTGGCTTGGGTCCTTCTTTCCAATCCTCGGCCGTCGATGAGGCTGGTAGGTTTGATGGCAGTTCCTTTCCCTCAATTTCACACGAGGACGCTGCAGCTTCATCTGTTGGCGTCCTGGGACCGGCAACCACGGTCGTTGGATCGGCCCTTCCAGTTGTCCTCCCGGGTCCGGCAGTCCCTCCAGTGGTGGTTGGTCTCGACCAATCTCTCGAGGGGCAGGTCTTTCCTGACTCTTTGGGAAATTGTCACCACGGACGACAGTCTTTTGGGATGGGGGGGATTCTGGAAGGATCTTCAGTTCCAGGGGCAGTGGGGACCTCAAGAGGCCCACTTACCCATCAATATTCTGGAACTGAGAGCCATCCGTCTGGTTCTGGCTCTTCTGACTCAATGTGTTCTGGGCCTTCCGGTCCAGGTCCATTCAGACAATCGAACAGCGGTTGCTTACATCAATCATCAGGGAGGGACTCGCAGTCTGGGTGCTCTCAGAGAGGTATCCCTGATCCTGACCTGGGCGGAGGCCCATGTTCCATGTCTCTCGGCGATTTACATCCCAGGGGTGGAAAACCAGGAAGCGGACCTGTTGAGCAGGGGCTCTTCCCGTCTGGGAGAATGGGCTCTCCATCCTCAGGTTTTTCGGTCACTGTGTCTCCGGTGGGGGACGCCGGAGGTGGACCTGTTTGCCTCTCGTCGCAATTGCAGGCTCCCGAACTTCGTGTCGCTCTCCCAGGATCCTCTGGCTCTGGCAGTGGACGCCATGTCCCTGAGCTGGGGGGATCTGGGGTTTCTGTACCTGTTTCCCCCGATACCCATGCTGGGCAGGGTGGTACGGAAGCTGACTCTGGAAAAGGTGTCCGCCATTCTCGTGGCCCCAAGGTGGCCAAGGCGAGTATGGTTCGCAGACATCGTTCGGCTGGCAGTGGACCAGCTCGTTCGGCCCGATCTGCTCACTCAGGGTCGGCTGTGTTACCCCAATTTACCAAAGCTGGGTTTGACGGCTTGGCTGCTGAAACCTCCATCTTGAAGGAGGAGGGTCTTTCTGACTCGGTCGTTAAGACTCTGATCAGTGCCCGGAAGAGGTCTTCTTCTATCATCTACTATAGGACTTGGAAAGCCTATATCACTTGGTGTGAGATCAGGGCTGGACTCTGGTCTTCAGCTGAGTACTTTGAAGGGGCAAGTTTCTGCCTTATCTATCTTTTTTCAGAAGCGTTTTGTGCTTCATCCTTTAGTTAAAACTTTTTTCCAGGGGGTTACGCATGTGCGGCCTCCCAGGAAACCTTTACTCCCTGTTTTGGACTTGAATTTGGTTCTTTCCGCTCTTCAGGCTCCTCCCTTTGAGCCTATGCAAGATATTGCTTTGTCTACCCTGACTCAGAGGATTGTCTTCTTGGTAGCTATCACTTCGGTTCAGCGTGTCTCGGAGTTGGCGGCCCTGTCTATTCAGGCGCCCTATTTTGAGAGGCATCAGGATAAAGTGGTTTTTCGGTTCAAACTGGACTTTCTTCCTAAGGTTGTTTCTGCTTTTCATTTGAATCAGGATATTGTTCTTCCCTCCTTGTGTCCTAAGCCTAAGAATGACAAGGAGAGGGTTTTGCATTGTTTGGATGTAGTACGCTGTGTTAAGTACTATTTGATTATTACTTCTCCTTTTCGTAAAACTGATGCCTTTTTTGTTGTGCCCTGTGGGCCTAGGAAGGGTTTGGCTCCGGCCAAATCTTCCATTAGCAAATGGATTTGTCAGGCCATTATTGCGGCCTATTCTGCTAAGGGGAAAGTTCCCCCTTTTCGTATCACAGCTCATTCTACTTGCGCCGTTGGAGCGTCTTGGGCTTTTCAGCACCAAGCTTCTGTTGAACAAGTTTGTAAGGCCGCTACTTGGTCTTCTGTTCATACTTTTTGTAAGTTTTACAAGGTTGATGTGCGGGCCTCTGCGGTTGCTGTGTTTGGCCGCAAAGTTCTGCAGACTGCAGTCATTTAAGTTATGCTTCACTTTGCCTTCGGATACCCATCCCTTGTGGACACTGCTTTTGGATGTCCCGATCGTAAGAATTAAAGGGGAAGCGGGGTGTGTGGCACACTGAGAATAATACCATTTTGTGAGTACTCACCTGAAAAATGAATATTGTCAGTGTGCCACACACCCCGCTTCACCCGCCTTTTTCGGTATCCCGGTTCCTTTATATGGTGAAGCTTTTTTCTTTATTTTGAGGTTACCATTGAATTTCCTGGTACCTTGTCTTTCTGCTTTTTAAATCACTGGTGTTAAGTGGGAGGTCCCAGGTATATATAGGCCGGAAGGGGGCTCGTTTTCAAGACTTCTCTCTGCAACGTCGCCACCTGGCGGTGGAGTAACCCGATCGTAAGAATTAAAGGGGAAGCGGGGTGTGTGGCACACTGACAATATCCATTTTTCAGGTGAGTACTCACAAAATGGTATTTTTGGGTACTGTTTACTCGTTCTGGCGTTTTGGGGTCTCCCACCCCCACGTCCCTGGCCTGGGCACTATATTTGTGAGGCGTTTTTTTTCTCTACTGTGATGACGCCGGCGAGGTCACGTGGGCGCCGTTTTCACGCTCTTCGGGGGGGCGGGGCCGGTGGATGACGCGCACCGCGTCATCCTCCTGTGGCCCACCCCTCATGGTTCCTCTGCCGGCGCCATTTTGCTGCTGCTGCGGGGGCCCTTCTCAATCCCGGAGCTGCTGCGGTGATCCTGGTCTGCTTGACGCTTCCTCTTGTGGTCTGGCGGTTGGTGCCCTTGTCCTAACTGGTCCGTGAGTCCCCTTTGGGGGTTTTTGGTCTCTTTTGGGCATGCGCTACGGGATACTTATGTGTCTTTATTTATATCTTTCAGGCGGGACAACAGTGGGTTGTGGTTTCTCCTGGTCCTATCCCTTACCCCCCCTCATCTTCCCTTACTGGCTTCTGGGGGCATCCCATGTGGCTCTTGCTAGCCTTTACCCTGTGCTGGCCTATTGTGCCTGTGTTAATCACCATATGGAGGCTTCTGGGGATAGCGTGCTTGGCGGTCCTTCGGGACAATCCCGGCTGTGTTCCATGTGTGGGTGTGCGTGCCGTGCACCCAAAGTGTCCTTGCTCTCCAGGCTGGGCTTCCAGCTTTGCTTCCCAGCTCTGCGTCCCCTTCGGCATCGCCTACCCCCCCCCCCCGCGCCTGCATTTAGCCCCCAGTGAGGGGGATACTAGTGGGGGGTCACAGTCTGACCTGGCACAGCGAGTGGCCAGTATTGAAAGGCAGCTTGCCAGGCCTGTTCCACGTAAGGCCTCTGTCAAGAAGCGGCACCTAGCTCCCGTGACATCCCTCTTTCCTGAGGAGGATGAGGGACCTGATACTTGGCCTTTACACCCTAGAGGAGGGGGAACGCTTTCAGGACTCTGACTCTTCTGGGGACCAGCAGGAGGGTTACGGCAGTGACCCTGGGTCTGCGTCTGGGGAAGACTCATGGTTCCTTGAGGACACCGATAGCCTGTTAGCTCACATTTTTCAAATATTGCATATTGTCTCCCCTGAGGTGGCTAAGAGGAAGCAGGGGGGGCTCTTTCGTCCTGATAAACAGCGCCTGGAGTTCCCTGAGCAGAGCCATTTCACTAATATGGTGCTCAAGGAGTGGGAACGTCCTAGTAGATTGCCCGCGGGGATAGGAGGTATCCCTTCCCTGCCGACCTGGTCAAGGGATGGTCGTGTCCCCCTGAGGTGGACGCTGCCCTGCTCGGGCTGTCCAACACCTCGGTCATGCCTTCAACTGACACTACTACGCTGCGGGACAGCGAGGACCTGCACATGGATCAGCTGGCCTGCCATGCTTTTGCGTTTGTGGGGGCTGGGCTGCGCCCGGTCTGCGCTACTGCCATTACAGCTATTGCCCTTAAGGTCTCAAGCGCCTCCTGGAGGGCGCTACGGCTGGTAACAGGGGGGAGGATTATAGGTCCCTTTTGCTTTGCTCTGATTTTGTTGCCTTTGTCCTTACTGCCATGGATGATGCGGTACGGATGTGTAGTATGACCTCTGCCCTTTTGGTGGCTATGCGCCGCTCTGTTTGGCTGCGTCAGTGGGCAGCTGATACTGCCGCTAAGAAGGCTCTCACTGGGCTTCCCTTTACGGGGCTGCGGCTCTTTGGTGAGCGTCTGGATGTTTTAGCCAAGGATGGTAGGCTGCCTCAACATAGGAGGCAGCCTCGGTCCTTTCGGCGGTCCTCCTCTTCCCTCCCCTTTTTTCGTGCTTCCAGAGGAGGTCGGGGCTCCCTCTTCTCGGGTTCCCGCAGAGATTCTTGTGGCCATGACAGATCCCGTGGTCGTCCCCGTCTCTCATGGGGCCCCAAGCCCAAACCTTCCTCCAAGCCCCCTCAGGCATGAGGAGGCACCCTCACCCATCCAGGTGGGGAGACCGCTTCAGCTCTTTGCTCACGTCTGGAGGCTACGTGTCTCAGACCGGTGGATTCAGGAGGTGGTGTCCTCCGGTTACAAGATAGTTTGCAGCCTGGCCGCCCCCAAGATTAATCAGATCCAGGATGTCTCAAAACCCTCTGTCAGGTCGGGGTTTGCACCTTGCAGTTCGACGTCTGTTGGAGTCAGGAGTCATTTGCCCGGTGCCTTCTCAGGAACGGGGTCGAGGGTTCTACTCCAATCTGTTCATGGTCCCCATAAAGGACGGGTCCCTGAGGCCCATCCTGGGCTTAAAGGGTCTCAACAGGTTTGTCAGGTTCAAGTTTTTTCGCATGGAGACTCTACGCTTGGCGGTCAGTACCCTGCGCCCGAGTGACTTCATGACCTCAGTGGACATCAAGGATGCCTACCTTCACGTGCCAATCTTTGCAGATCATCAGAGATTTCTCAGGTTCGCTCTAGAGGATCAGCATTACCAGTTTGTGGCCTTACCGTTTGGTATCACCTCGGCCCCTCGGGTGTTCACCAAGGTGCTGGCGGGTGTGATGGCTTTGCTGCGGAATCAGGGCATTCACATCCTTCCTTACCTGGACGACATTCTGATTGCGGCTCAATCTCTTCATCAGGCCCGAAGGATACTCAGGTGGTGACCTCCACTCTCAAGTCCTTCGGCTGGGTAATCAACTATCCCAAGTCTTCACTGTCTCCGTCTTCGGTGAGGTCCTTTCTGGGCATGACTCTGGATACCTGTCAGGTCAAGGTATTCCTGCCTCAGCAGTAGGTGGAGGGCCTTCAGAAGCAGGCACGGGCTCTGCTCTTGTGTCCCCATTCCTCCATCCGGCAGGGGATGCAGTTAGTGGGTCTGATGGTGTCCTGCTTCGAGGCAGTCCATTTTGCTCAGTTTCACATGAGACCTCTCCAGTTGCACCTCTTGTCAGTTTGGGATCTGGACCCTGTGTCCCTGGATCAGGAATTTGCTCTGTCTCCACTGGTCAGACGGTTCCTCTCGTGGTGGCTGGACTCAAGGAACCTTCCAGTGGGCACCTTTCTGCCTCCGTGCTGGGAGACTGTCACCACAGATGCGGTTGGGGGAGCTTTTGGAAGTCTCTGAAGTTCCAGGGTCAGTGGGGCCCCCAGGAGGCCCATGCCCCCATCAATGTCCTGGAACTGAGGGTGATCAGGTTAGTTCTGTCTCAGCTGACCACACAGCTTCGGGGTCGGGCTGTTCAGATCCTCTTGGATAACCAGATGGCGGTTGCCTACATCAATCATCAGGGAGGGACTCGGAGCAAGTGAGCCCTCAAGGAAGTGTCCCTGATACTGTCCTGGGCGGAAGAGAATTTACATATCTGTATTGCATATCGCTTATGGGATCTTTTGCTTATGTCTTGCAGGGGGGTCAAACTTTGTGGTTTCTCCCGGTCCTATCCCCTCTATTTAGTGTTAACTCTTATTGGAGGGCTATTACATACCATTACTCCCACTTCCCTAGTGGGTTATTGGGGCATCCCGGGTTGATTTTACTAGCGTCAATCCCTATTGGCCGTGATAATCACCATATGGAGGCTTCTCAGGATAATGTGCTCGGGGTTCCTCCGGGACAAGCCCGGCTGTGTGTGGCGTGTGGGGTAACCCCTATAAATGATGATGTTAGGCTGTGTGTACCCTGCTCCCAGCAGGTACTTGCCCTGCAGTCTGGTTTACCTGCTGCTGGGCCTAGTGCTGCGCCCCCTCTGGCTTCACCTACCCCCCCCCCCCCACGCTTACACCTGACTCCCAGTGAAGTGCATACCAGTGGGGAGTCTCAACCTGTTTTGGCTACCAGGGTAGCCAGCATTGAAAGGCATATTGCTGGTTCTGCCACGTTTGGAGTTTCCTGAACAAACTCACTATAATAATCTGATTCTCAAGGAGTGGGAACGGCCTAGCCGGGTTCCCGGGGGACCAAAGAGTTGGGATAAGATGTATCCCTTCCCTGCTGAAATGGTTAAACGTTGGTCATGTCTTCCAGAGGTGGATGCACCAGTTCTGGGGCTGTCTAACACATCTGTCATGCATTCCCCTGACACTACTACATTGAGAGATGGGGAAGACAGGTACATGGATCAGCTGGCTAGCCATGAATTTACCTGTGTTGCCGGTCTGTGCCTCTGCTATCATGGCTGTTGCCATTAAAAGCCTGCTCAGGGGTCTCTTAGATGGGGCCCCTGAGGATGCTGGTAGTGAGGAATTTGTTGCTATGTTCTCTCTGCCCTGGATGATACCATTAGAATGTGTGGCAGGGATTCTGCCTTGTTGGTGGCTATACGCTGATCGGTCTGGCTGCGCCAGTGGGCAGCTGACAATGCTGCCAAAAAGGCCCTCACTGGTTTTCCCTTTAAGGGGCTGCGCCTCTTTGGGGAATGTTTGGACTTGTTTGCTAAGAGTGGCAAATTACCTCAGCGTAGAAGGCAGCCCCGGTCCTTTCGGGGTTCAGGTGCCTTTTCTCCTTTCTTCAGGGGCTCCAGAATTGGACGGGGAGCTTCCTTTGCTGATGCCCATGGAGATCTTTGGGACAGGGGCCTAGGACGTGGCCGCCCTGGCCCCCCCTGGGGTCCCAAGACTTAAGTCCTCCCCCAAGCCCCCTCAGGCATGAAGGGGCGCCCTCACCCATCCGGGTAGGGGGACGGCTTCGGCTCTTGGCTCACATCTGGAGGCATCATGTCTCAGACCGGTGGATTCAGGAGGTAGTTTCCTCTGGTTATAAGATAGTTTGCAGCCTGGCCACCCCCAAGATTCACCAAATCTCGTGTAGCTCCAAACCCCTTGTCAGCTCAGTGTCTCTCCCTGGCTGTCCAAGGCCTTCTAGACCTAGGTGTCATCTGCCGGGTGCCCTTGAGGGAAAGGGGCAAAGGCTTTTATTCCAATCTTTTCATTGTGCCCAAAAAGGATGGGTCCATAAGACCTATCCTGGATTTTAAGCTTCTCAACAAGTTTGTCAGATTCAGACACTTTCGCATGGAGACTCTGCGTTCAGCTGTGACTTTCCTATGCCCAGGGGACTTCATGACCTCTGTAGACATCAAGGATGCTTACCTTCACGTCCCTATCTTTCCAGGTCATCAGAGGTTCCTCAGATTCGCTCTGGAAGACCAGCACTACCAATTTGTGGCCTTGCCCTTCGGCCCCCAGGGTATTCACCAAGGTGCTGGCAGGAGTGATGGCCCTGCTGAGATCTCAGGGCATTCGCATTCTTCCCTACCTGGACGACATGCTTATCGCTTCTCAGTCCTTCTATCAGGCAGAGCTGGACACTCAGCGGGTGGTGTCCACACTGGAGTCATTCGGCTGGGTGATCAATCACCCCAAATCTCCTTCCATGGTGAAACCCTTTCAGGGCATGATTCTGGATTCAGCTCAGGTCAAGATCCTTCTTCCTCAGCAGAAGGTGGAGGTCCTTCAAGTTCAGTTCCTGCTGTCTTCAGTAGCCACCAAGACACTGCTGTCTTGTCCCCATCCATCCATCAGGCAGGGAATGCAGCTGGTGGGCCTGATGGTGTCCTGCTTCGAGGCGGTTCCATATGCTCAGTTCCACATGAGGCCTCTTCAGCTTCACCTCTTGTCAGTATGGGATCGGGTCCCTGGATCAGGTGTTTGTCTTGTCCCCTCAGGTCAGGCGGTCTCTAGTGTGGTGGTTGGTCTTAGGGAACCTGATGGGGGGCAGGTCCTTTCTGGCCCCCTGCTGGGAGACTGTCACCACAGATGACCAGTCTGACAGTTTGGGGGAGATTCTGAAAGTCCCTGAAATTCCAGGGTCAGTTGGGCCCTCAGGAGGCCCATGCCTCTATCAACATTCTGGAATTAAGGGCAACCAGGTTGGTTCTCGCCCACTTAACTCCTCACCTGAGGGGTCGGGCCGCTCAGACAACCAGACTGCGGTTGCCTACATCAATCATCAGGGAGGGACCCGGAGCAAGAGGGCCCTCAAGGAAGGGTCCCTGATACTGTCCTGGGCGGAGGAAAATGTTCCCTGCATCTCGGGTGTGTTCATCCCGGGGGTGGAGAATTTGGAGGCAGACTCTCTGAGCAGGGGGACCTCTCGTCTGGGAGAGTGGTCCCTCAGCAGCAGGGTGTTTCGCTCCCTGTGCCACCGCTGGGGTCAGCCGGACGTGGATCTATTTGCATCCCATCACAATCACAAGCTTCCAGTCCTTGTCTCTCTGTCCCAGGATCCTCTGGCCTTGGCCACTGATGCCCTGGCAATGCCATGGACGAGGTTCCTGCTCCTGTATGTGTTTCCCCCGTTTCCACTGCTGGGCAGGGTGCTGCGCAAGGTAGTTCAGGAAGGGGTGTCAGCCATACTGGTGGCCCCCTGTTGGCCAAGAAGAGTGTGGTTCGCAGACATCGTGCAGTTGGCAGTAGATCAGTACGCGCTGCCACTGGTTCCAGATCTGTTCACTCAGGGACACCTACGCCACCCCAATTTACAAACGCTGGCTTTGACGGCCTGGCTGTTGGAACCTCCATCTTGATGGAAAAGGGGCTGCCTGCCTCGGTGGTGAATACTATGATCAGGGCTAGGAAGAGGTCCTCCTCTTCCATCTATTACAGGGTTTGGCGTACTTACATTGACTGGTGCGAGTCCCACTCGCTTCCCTGTCGTGTGTTTTCTATTCCTAGGATTCTGGAGTTTCTGCAACATGGTTTGGATCTGGTTCTTCAGCTCAGTACTCTGAAAGGCCATGTGTCTGCTTTGGCTATTTTCTTCCAAAGACCCTTTGCTCAGCATTCCCTGGTCAAGACCTTTTTCCAGGGAGTTACTCACGTGCGTCCCCCACGTAAGCCTATGTTATCAGTCTGGGACTTGAACTTGGTCTTGTCTGCCCTGCAGGGGTCTCCCTTTGAGCCCTTTCAAGGGGCCCCTTTGTCCATTCTTACGCTTAAGGTGATCTTTTTGGTGGCTATCACTTCTGTTAGGCGTGTTTCTGAGTTGGCGGCGCTTTCCATCAAGCCTCCTTATTTTGAGAGACACCAGGACAAGGTGGTGTTTCGTTTTAAGCCATATTTCCTATCTAAGGTTGTTTCTGCCTTTCATCTCAATCAGGACATTGTTTTGCCTTCTCTGTGTCCTAATCCTTGTAACCCTAAGGAAAGGGTTTTGCATTCTTTTTACGTAGTCAGAACCCTGAAGTTCTATTTGGTGGCTACTGAATCCTTCAGGAATAATGATGCCCTTTATGTCCTTCCGTCTGGACCTAAGAAAGGCCTGGCTCCGGCTAAGTCCAGTATCAGTAAGTGGATATGTCAGGCTATGATTCAGGCCTACTCTGCTAAGGGAAAGGAACCTCCCTCCCGCCTTACTGCTCATTCTACTCGTGCTGTTGGTGCCTCTTGGGCTTTTCAGCACCAAGCTTCTGTTGAACAAGTTTGCAAGGCCGCTACTTGGTCTTCTCTCCATACTTTTTCAAAGTTTTACAAGGTTGATGTTAGGGCCTCAGCTGATGCTGATTTTGGCCGCAAGGTGCTGCATGCGTCAGTGGTTTAAACTGTCTGCTGTTATTTTTGGGGATCCCACCCTACCTTACGGACATTGCTATTGGATGTCCGAAGTGTAAGGAATATCTTCTGGAACAGGACGTGCTGTATACTTAGAATAATACAATTCTGTGATTACTCACCTGTAGAATTGGTATTATATGTATACAGCACGTCCTGTTCCACCCCACCCTTGCTATCATTATCTTTAGGTACCTCTTTATGGTAATTGTTCTTATGTTCAAATTTTCATATTATGGTTATAGTTCTCCCAGTCTCTTGCTAACTGCTTTTCAATACTGGGGATTTTGTGGGAGGTCCCGGGTATATAAGGGGCCGGGAGGAGCCACTTTTCTGTCTCTGCAGTCCAGCGCCATCTACTGGAGTATATCCCAAGTGTAAGGAATATCTTCTGGAACAGGACGTGCTGTTTACATATAATACCAATTCTACAGGTGAGTAATCACAGAATTGTATTTTTTGCAACATGGTTTGGATTCGGGCCTTCAACTTAGTACCCTCAAGGGACAGGTGTCAGCTCTAACAATTTTTTTCCAAAGGTCCTTTGCCAATCACTGGTTGGTTAAGACTTTTTTTTCAGGGAGTTACTCACGTGCGTCCGCCACTTAAGCCTATGCTGTCAGTTTGGGACCTGAATCTGGTGTTGTCTGCTCTGCAGGGTCCTCCCTCTGAGCCTATCCGTGAGGCTGCCTTGCCCATTCTGAATCTTAAGGTGGCCATTACTTCTGTCAGGCGAGTTTCTGAGCTGGCGGCGCTTTCCATCAAACCTCCTTATTTTGAAAGGCATCAGGATAAGGTGGTGTTTCCGCTTAAGCCAGATTTCTTGCCTAAGGTTGTGTCTGCTTTTCATCTCAATCAGGACATTGTTTTGCCTTCTTTGTGTCCTAACCCTGCTAATTCCAAGGAGCAGACCCTTCACTCTTTGGATGTTGTCAGGGCTCTGAAATTTTATTTGGTTGCTGCTGAGTCTTTCAGGAAGTCTGACGCTCTTTTTGTCCTGCTGGACCTAGGAAGGGTTTGCCTCCTGCTAAATCCACGATCAGCAAGTGGATCCGTCAGGCGGTGGTACAAGCCTATTCTGCTAAAGGGAAGGAACCTCCTTTTAGGATTACTGCTCATTCTACTCGTGCTATTGGTGCATCTTGGGCTTTTCAGCACCAAGCTTCTGCTGAACAAGTTTGTAAGGCCGCAACTTGGTCTTCTGTTCATACTTTTTCCAAGTTTTACAAGGTTAATGTTAGGGCCTCAGCTGATGCTGCTTTTGGCCGCAAGGTACTTCAGGCGGTAGTGGTTTAAACTGCCTGTTGTTGGGGATCCCACCCTACTTTATGGACACTGCTTTTGGATGTCCCAGATGTAATGACTGAAGATGTAATGTGAAGCAGGCCGTGCCATGCAATGGGAAAAAGACAATTCTGTGAGTACTCACCTGTAGAATTGGTTTTGCCATGCATGGCACGGCCTGCTTCACCCCACCCTTGTTATCGTTGTTCTTGGTTGCCTCTGTATGGTGATTGATCCAAGTTAGTTGGGGTTTTGTTACCTTTTTTACCTTTATTATCTCCCGGTTTCTTGAATAACTGCTTGTCAACACTGGATAAGTCTATGGTGATTCCCTTTTTATATGGTACCCGGGAGGAGCCACAACTCTTCTGCAATGCACTGTGCCACCTTGTGGCGGAATACCCAGGTGTAATGACTTCGTGAAGCAGGCCGTGCCATGCATGGCAAAAGCAATTCTACAGGTGAGTACTCACAGAATTGTCTTTATCATGTATATGTGCTTTAAATTCGGAGAGTGAATATAGACATGAATAGCACTGTACAATGATACATGGGTTGTTCTTTAGTAAAAATGTGGGTAGTAGTGGGCGAAAGATAGACTCAAATATTCCACTTTCACAAGTAGTATTGATAAAATAGGAAAATGAGAGATTATTAATTGTTGACATTGCAAATATTTGTTTTTGTTTATCCAAATGTAATGCAGGTTATGGAGATGCAGATAAAGAAACAGTTTCAGGACACATGCAAAGTGCAGACTAAGCAGTACAAGGCCCTGAAGAATCACCAGCTGGAGGTATCCCCAAAGTGTGAGCACAAGACAATACTCAAGTCACTGAAGGATGAGCAGACACGCAAACTGGCCATTCTTGCTGAGCAGTATGAGCAAAGTATCAATGAAATGATGGCCTCACAGGCGGTAAGCAACATTTACATCTATGTCTTTTATTCGGCATGTTCCTTTGGCCATTCTTTAGGAATGCAGGCTCTTACCCTTTCATGGTTCTCTTCATACCTCTTACGATTGCACATTTAGCTAAACCTGGTCCAACAGTTTTCTGTTCCATCCTTGGACCCCCTACTCTTATCAGTTTACACTTCTGGTCCTGGCCAGTTCATAAACTTGTTTTGGCTTCTAACGGGGCCAAGCCTCCGTTCCGTCCTAGTCCTATCGTTTTTTTTTCTGTGCCCCCCTGCATGGAACCCCCCGGAACGCCCAATAAAACTCCCCCCCCCCCCCCTCGCTCTAACGGCGCATGCGCAGGCTCTTGCCCAATCATTGTCCTTTGCCATGGGCTCATTCAGTCATTAGCCACCTTCCGTTGTCTCCAACTCAAAAACAACGCCTGTATCTGTCCCTTCCACGTAACCTGACACCACTCTCCTCTGGTCTGCCAGAAAGCAGACTCAGGACCATGCATTTCTCCTCTCAGTTCTTCATTGCTGCTTCCCATTGTAAGTCCTGATTCTGTCTGCCAGTATCTTCAGAAATTTTGTTTAAACTGCTAGCCTTAAGCTACAAAGCTCCCTAAAGCCAAGGCTCAGTCTCTGCACATGGTCTGCTCCTGTCATTAAATGTTAACCCTCTATTCTCATCTTCAGTACTCCACTCCTACAGAATGCCCCCCATACAATTTGCTGCTCTCCTAGCCAAGCAAAATTCACTTCCACCGCTTGTCGACCTCCCTGAGGCATACCGTGACATTCTCGGAATTGCCCATAAAACGTACCTTTCTGTGGGCTCCCATTTTTTGGGGCTTTTTTGGGACACATCTCCAGCTTCCCTTTACACTAGATGGGAAGCCCGGGGATGTGGCTAGCTGGCTTGTCATGTCTGCCATACATATTGGGGATTAGGGTTTTTCTTGAAATGTGGTGACCCTGATACTCACACCAAATCACACTAAGCTGGTCTTGGGCACAGTAAGTGTTACCCTGATGGGAAGTAATGCCCAGGGAAGTAAGTTGTAAAAGTTCCACAATTGGATCCTCAGCTCTATCTTATGCACTCAGGCATCCCCATAAGGGTCCTGGTATATGGGAAGTAGTCAGGAGTTATATCCCATGCCGCATGCACCTACTGATTAATGGCTGTTGCTATAGGGCCAAGGCATCAAGGTTTTGTTTTTATTTTCCATTCTTTGTGGAGGAGCTTGACAAACAGTTGACAAAAAGGCCTCTGTCTAGGGATGCTTCCTTGTTTACAAAAAAAAAAGCTTTGGTGCTTTCCCAAACATAAGAAAGTTGTCTAACTCAGTCTATATCCTTTGGCCAAGTATGTCTGTCAATAAATAGTCCAGACTTCCAGAGACCAAACCACTTAGCCACTTAGCCAGGCCATTTTGGATGGTGACAGACCTATGTTTGCAGACTCTGGTGTTCGTGTAAATTGTGACGCTCCACCCTGTTGCTGGCATGGAGAATCTTTTACCAGGACTTTAGCTTGACACACAATCTGTGACCTTCTCACTATAAGATAGTGGCAAAATATTGATGTATTGGTTACCTTTAATGTTTTCTGCAATAAAGACCATGCCTTTCAAGCCATTCATAGGGCGTTTTATTAGAACTGGTTAAATTAAAATGCTTTTACATGCTGGATTTTACACTGATCCCGTTGGGTAGGGGGCCTGGAAAGGAATCTAGGTGCTGTTAGCAACCTCCCTGATTATGGAGACAACCTGGGTCAAGGTCCCTCGCCACCAACAGAACAGCTGCTCTATATAAATAGCTTCAGGTGATATCTCTTTTATTAGGCCTTGGCTTTAACCCTTTAATTGCCAGCCTACGTGGAAATGTTTTTACCCTCTCTTGCCAGACCATTTTTTCAGTATTTTGTACTACATTTTCAACTGATTGCTGAAGGGAATCCTAGGGAAATTATATATAGTTTTTTTTTCAGCTACATCTGGGCTTTAACTTGTCTAATGTCTAATTTAACAAATGACTTGTTTGTCCTTGTTTTAGTGCATTCTTTAGTGCATTTTGGATTTTGAAATATATGCAAAAAAAAAACAATTTGAGGCGTTTTTATGTAATAAAAAATGTAAGTGTTTCAATAAAATCTTATTGCATGTAAAAGCCCAATTTCTCCCAGTTACAACTGTACCACATATGTATGCGCTACTCCAAGCCGGAGACCCTGTGCCACAAAGGGTAGCCGGTCATAGGCTTTATGGTTAGCCTTCTTGGGATGTGGAGTTCCTGCCCTAGCTTCTGAGGGGGTGAGTTGTTGGGGACTGTGTCCCCTTATATTCTAAGTATACAGCACGTCCAGTTCCAGAATATTCCTTACACATGGGTAATACATCCACAAGATGGCACTGGATTGCAGAAAACGGCTTGTGGCTCCTCCTGGCCCTATATAGGCTGATAGGCTTTAGGCTGATGGTGAGCCTTTTGGGATGCCCCCCCCGCTCCATGGGTTTTTGCCAGGCTCAACCTGTGCAGTTAACCCTTATTCCCATAGATGTTCCTCTCCACCCTCACTCCTCCCATTGTCTTCTGGCGTTGTCTCCCTGGAAATCCTTTCTATTCCTGCCTCGCTCTCCCTCTGGGAGATCTCCGGGGGGGGGCTGTGACTAGTGGTAAAAAACTGTATTTTATGTTTTTACTTTGTACTGTATTACTGTCACCTCGTCCGTCGTCGCCGCGTGCTTGTACAGCGCTCCGCGGACGGCGGCGTCATTTACCTCAGAGCTGCCAGGCTGCTATTGGCTGGCCGGATCACGTGGGCGCGTTTCGCGCTCTTCCGGGGGCTTCGGGGGGGCTATGTGGATGACGATTTATCACATCTCGTCTCCACGGCCCGCCCCTTGAGGTCTGCGGACGCCCTGCGGTCCGTGAGTAACCCCGGTGGGGTAGTTTTTCTCAGGATATTCCTTTCTGCTGTATTCTTATGGGAATTTTTGTCATTTCTTTCAGGCGGGTTAAAACTTCGGCACTGTGGTTTCTCCCGGCCATCTCCCCTCACTATCTCCCACTTCCCTAGCGGGTTCTTGGGGCATCCCGGGTAGCTCTTTAGCGTTAACCCTTACTGGCCTGTTGTGCCATTCAAATCACCATATGGAGGCTTCTGGGGATAATGGGCCTGCGGTTCCTTCGGGACAAGCCCGGCTATGTGTTGTGTGTGAGGTATCCCCCATAAGTGATGATGTCAGAGTATGTGTATCCTGTGCCCAGCAAGCACTTGCGCTGCAGTCTGGGCTGTCTTTTACTGGGCCTGGCGGTGTGCCCCCTCTGGCCTCCCCTGCCCCCCACGCTTACATCTGACCCCCACCGAGGGGCATACTAGCGGGGAGTCTCAACCTGATTTAGCTGCACGGGTGGCCAGCATTGAAAAACATCTTGCTGGGTCTGCCCCGCGTAAGGCTTCTGCTAAGAAGTGGCATTTACCACCCGCGGTTTCCCTCTTCCCTGTAGAAGATGAGGGACCTTACTCACCCTCAGGCCCCTACCCCCTTGAGGAGGGGGAATTATTTTCTGATTCTGAATCCTCTGAGGAACAACCTAAGATTTACGGTGGTACTGGGACTCCCTTTGGGGAAGACCCGTGGTCCCCTGATGACACTGACAGATTTTTGAAGTGCTTTGTATTTCTCCCCCTGCAGTGGCTCCGCAGCAGCAGGGTGAGCTTTTTCATACGGTTAAGCCACGCAGGGAGTTACCTGAGCAGTCTTACTTTAATAATCTAGTGCTCAAGGAATGGGAACGGCCTAGCAAGCTGCCAGGGGTGCCTAAGAGTTGGGACAAGAGGTATCCCTTTCCTGCTGATGTTGTGAAGCCTTGGTCATGTCCTCCCGAGGTGGATGCGCCCCTTCTCGGGTTGTCCCAATACATCTGTCATGCATTCTCCTGATACTACTACCCTGCAGGATGGTGAGGACCGGCGCTTGGACCAACTGGCCTGTCATGCCTTTGCCTGTGTGGGGACGGCGCTGCGCCCGGTTTGTGCCTCTGCTATTATGGCTATTGCCATTAAAGGGGTGCTTAAGTGTCTCTTGGACGGGGCATCTGAGGATGCGGGTAGAGAAGAGTATAGATCTCTCCTGCTTTGTGAGGAATCTATTTCATATATTCTTTCTGCCATGGATGATGCCATTAGAATGTGTGGTAGGACTTCTGCCCTGTTGGTGGCTATACGCCGCTCTGGCTACGTCAGTGGGTAGCTGATAATGCTGCTAAGAAGGCTCTCACTGGTTTCCCTTTCAAGGGCCTGTGCCTCTTTGGTGAACGCTTGGATTTGTTTGCCAGGGGCGGTAGGTTACCTCACTGTAGGAGGCCGTCCTTGTCCTTTCGGGGGATGGGTGCCTTTCTCCCATCCTTCCGTGGTTCCAGAACTGGCCGAGGAGCCCACAGAGATCACTGGGGAAGGGGCAGAGGACATGGCCGTCCTGGCCTCTCCTGGGGTCCCAAGCCAAAATCCTCACCCAAGCCCCCTCAGGCATGAAGGGGCGCCCTCACCCATCCAGGTGGGGGGACGGCTTCGGCTCTTTGCTTACGTCTGGAGGCTTCACGTCTCAGACCGGGGGATTCAGGAGGTAGTGTCCTCCGGTTACAAGATAGAGTTTGCAGTCTGGCCGCCCCCAAGATTCATGAAATCCTGGATGGCTCAAAACCCTCTGTCAGCTCAGGGTCTGTGCCTTGCTTTCTAAAACCTTCTGGAGTTGGGGGTCATCTGCCAGGTGCCTTTTGCCCAGTTTCACATGAGACATCTTCAGTTGCACCTCTTGTCAGTTTGGGATCGGGACCCTGTGTCATTGGATCAGGAATTTGCTTCCTCTGGCGATGCAGTCCCTCTCGTGGTGGCTGGACCCAAGGAACCTCCTGGGGGGCAGGACCTTCCTGCCCCCGTGCTGGGAGACGGTCACCACAGATGCCAGTCTGACAGGTTGGGGGGGTTTCTGGCAGTCCCTGAGGTTCCAGGGTCAGTGGGGCCCTCAGGAGGCCCATGCTTCTATCAACGTACTGGAACTGAGGGTGATCAGGTTGGTTCTTTCTCACCTGACCACCCACCTTCAGGGTCGGGTTGTTCAGATCCGCTCAGACAACCAGGCGACGGTTGCCTACATCAATCATCAGGCAGGTACTCGGAGCAAGCGAGCATTCAAAGAAGTGTCCCAGATTCTTTCCTGGGTGGAGCAGCATGTTCCCTGCATCTCAGCGGTATACATTCCGGGGGTGGAGAACCAGGAGGCGGACTCCCTGAGCAGGGGGATGTCTCGTCTGGGGGACTGGTCCCTCAACAGCCGGGTGTTTCTCTCCCTGTGTCACCGCTGGGGTCAGCCGGATGTGGACCTGTTTGCGTCCCGTCTCAATCACAAACTTCCCAGATTTGTCTGTCTGTCTCAGGATCCTCTGGCCTTTGCCACGGATGCCCTGGCAATTCCTTGGGCGGAGTTTTGGCTTCTATATGTGTTCCCTCCGTTTCCTCTCCTGGGCAGGGTCATATGCAAGATAGTCTAAGAACGAGTACCGGCCATCCTGGTGGCCCCTTGTTGGCCAAGAAGGGTTGATTCGCAGACGTCGTGCAGTTGGCAGTAGACAGGTACGTCTTACCCAAGGATCCAGATCTGGCTTTAACGGCTTGGCTGCTGAAACCTCCATCTTGAGGGAAAAAAGATTACCGGCTTCTGTGGTCGATACCATGATTAGGGCTAGAAAGAAGTCCTCGTCTTTCATTTATTACAGGGTCTGGCATGCTTACATTGCCTGGTGCGAGTCTAAATCTCTTCCCTGTCGGGTGTGTTTTCTATTCCCAGGATTCTGGAATACTTGCAACATGGTTTGGACTTGGGCCGTACTCTCAAGGGTCATGTTTCAGCTCTGGCAATTTTTTTCCAAAGATCCTTTGCCAATCACCGGCTGGTTAAAACTTTTTCCCAGGGTGTTTCTCATGTGCGTCCGCCACGCAAGCCTTTGCTACCAGTCTGGGATCTGAATCTGGTGTTGTCTGCTATGCAGGGGCCTCCCTTTGAACCTATTCGTGAGGCCGCCTTGCCCATTTTGACTCTTAACGTAGCCTTTGTAGTGGCTATCACTTCTGTAAGGCGTGTTTCTGAGCTAGTGGCGCTTTCCATCAAGCCTCCTTATTTTGAGAGGCATCAAGATAAGGTGGTGTTCTGGCTTAACCCTTTGAGTGCCAGCCTACCTAGATTTTTTGTCACACTTGTTGCCCGACGACTTTTCACGTTTTTGCGCTACACGTGTGCAACCTTGATTTTTGAAGGGATTTCCAGGGATTTCCATGAAAATGATATATTGTTTTTTTCAGCAGAGTCTGGGCTTCAACATGAAATGTCTTGTTTGGCCTTTTTTTTAGTGTATTCACAATACTTTTGGGTGAAATATGTGCAAAAAAATGAAAAAAAACTATTGTTTACAATTTGTAGTGTTTGTAAAGTTTGTTAATAAAATATTATTGCGTGTGAAAGTCCTATTTCTCCCGGTTACAATGGTACCACATATGTATAGGTATACCCCCTTTCCTGAAACAGCAGTTTAGGAGATTCCAGATAGGATACAACTATGCAATATGATTGCATAGTTGTAAGGGGTTAATAAAAAAAAAAAAGACATAGGGTCCCCCCTCATTTCTTTTTTGGAATTCTAAGGGTTAAAAACCCTTAAAATCCCCCCAAAAAATTGACATAGGGTCCCCCTTACCAAGCATTACTGACCCGGACCAGCTATGGGGGCTTGTAGAACAGGGCGCAGGGGCCAGCGTTGGTGGCCCCTGGCCCTGCAGGCTACTAGCCCACATAGCCACGTGGCCCGGGCCCTTCTGCCCCCCCCCCCTGGCTGTTGGGGAGGCAGGTAATGGGGGGCTGGGGGTTATGGCAAGTCACCCGCTTGCCGCAGGTGACCTGCCATACCCAGAGCCTTGTGAACTGGTATAAGGGGTCTCATGGACCCCTTACCAGTTCACAAAGGGTTAAGTTAAAAAAAAAAGACACCAGACAAATATTTTATTATTCTTTTTTTGACTTATACTTACCTCCCATCCAGTGCCCCATGCTGCTGCAGATGACAGTTGTCGGTAGTGATCGGAGCAGGGAGGGTGGATGGCAGGGAGATCAGAGCCTCCCTGCCTGCCACCCTCCCTGCACCGATCGCTGCTGACAACTGACAGATCGGAGCCCGGCTGCCGGTAACCCGAGGAGTGGGATGACGGCATCAAGTGGGCGGGGCTAGGGGCGAGGTTAGGTGTGGGGCCAGCGCCGGGGTTAGGGGCGGGGCCAGCGCCGGCCGAAGAGGATGGTGAGGGCCCGTTTCTGGGCCCTCACAAGCAGCGTGGAAAGCCCGGGGGGGATCGGAGCCCCCCCTGGTGAAGAGAAGACCCGGGTAGAGCCATCGCGCTGCGAGGTGAGTAAATGTCATTTACTGTTTTTTTTTTTTTTTTCTTTACAGATGTCGGTGGGGGGGGGGGCTATTCCGGGCCCCCTCCTGAAGATTAGAGGCCTGGGGGCGGAAATCTAACAGCGGATTCTTGTACAGAATCGCTGGCCCTTTCAAATGAGGGGTAAGGTAAGTCTGTATGTTTTTTACTTTTTGTTTTATGGGCCTCTAAAGTCAGCTACGTGACTCTCACGTAGCTGGCACTTAACGGTTGGTGAGGCAGCTACGTGAGAGTCGCGTAGCTGGCACTAGAAGGGTTAAGCCAGATTTCTTGCCCAAGGTCGTGTCTGCCTTTCAACTTAATCAGGACATTGTCTTGCCTTCCTTGTGTCCTAATCCCGCTAATTCCAAGGAGCGGAATCTGCATTCTTTGGAAGTGGTCAGGGCTCTGAAATTCTATTTGGTTGCTACTGAGACTTTCAGGAAGTCTGATGCTCTTTTTGTTCTCATTTCTGGGCCTAGGAAGGGTTTGCCTCCGGCTACATCCACTATCAGCAAGTGGATCCGTCAGGCGGTGGTTCAAGCCTATTCTGCTAAGGGGAAGGAACCTCCCTTTAGAATTACTGCTCATTCCATTCGTGCTATTGGTGCCTCTTCGGCTTTTCAGCACCAAGCTTCTGTTGAACAAGTTTGCAAGGCCGCTACTTGGTCTTCTGTTCATACCTTTTCCAAGTTTTACAAAGTTGATGTTATGGCCTCAGCGGATGCTGTTTTTGGCCGCAAGGTGCTTCAGGCGGTAGTGGTTTGATCTACTGGCCTTTACTCATTTGGGATCCCACCCTACTTTTGGACACTGCTTTTGGATGTCCCATCAGTTATGAATACCAAAGCGGCCCGTGCCATGCAATAAAGAACAAAGCAATTCTGTGAGTACTCACCTGTAGAATTGTTTTTGTTCTTGCATGGCACGGCCCGCTTCGCCTCACCCTGTTATAGTTGTTCTTGGTTGCCTCTTTATGGTGATTGTTCCAAGTTAAATTATTTCTTTTTTACATTCTTACATTTATTCGCTCCCGGCTTCTTGTCTCACTGCTCGTCTACGCTGGGAACTTGTTGGTTAATCCCGTTTTTATAGGGAGCCGGGAGCTGCCACAGCTTTCTGCAGTGCTGCTGCGCCACCTTGTGGCGGAATAACCCATCAGTTATGAATACCGAAGCGGGCCGTGCCATGCAAGAACAAAAACAATTCTACAGGTGAGTACTCACAGAATTGCTTTTTTCTAAAATATCAATTTGCAAACAAGAAAAAACAAGCTAAATCAAAAAGTGCAAGGTCCCCCAAATAAAACAATACCCAACTTGCATATGTACTTTAACCCTTTTAACTGCCAGTGTACTTGAGGTGTGTTCACCCTCTGTTGACAGGTCATTTTTCAAAAAAAAAAAAACATAATTTTTTCTTTGTCTTGTTTATTTTAAATAAAGAATGAATTTTATTCAAGAAAGCCATATTGCATGTGAAAGTGGTATCGGGGTGTCATGAATCCCTTACCAGTTCACAAAATGGTTAAATGTGAAAAAAGATCACTGTAGTTTCTGTTCTCCTGCTGCTGCTGGAAGCCTTTTATACCTGCTGAGTAATGGGACATGAAGGGTTAATAAAAACCCTTAAAAATCCCCCGAAAAAAGCTATGCAGGACTTGTAGAACAGGACGCAAGTGCCAGCTTCGGTGGCCCTCCGCCCTGCAAGGCTACAAGCCCACATAGCCTAAATGGCCCCGGGCTCTTCTGCCTCCCCCCTCGGGCTTTGGGGAGGCAGGTAATGGTATAGGGGTCTCGTGGATCTCTTACCAGTTCACAAAGGGTTAAATGTATTAAAAGATGCCACATCAATAAAATAACATTTTTTTTTTGAAAAAAAAATTCTTTAATTCCCTCTGATCTGGCTCCTCTGTTCCTCGCAGATCTCAATGACAGATGCTTTGATTGTTGAAGGGGTGGTGGGGAGGCACGGGATCAGAGAATCCGATGTCCCTCCACTCCCCTCTCCATTGAACACCACATGTAAAGATCTCGGTCAAGGAGCAGGATGACATCAGCAGCCTGATGTCTTCCGCCCTGGTCCGAAGAAGGCGGGGCTAGAGGCAGTGGTGTAGCTAAGGCGGAAGCAGAGGGTCCCTATTCCGGGCCCGCTCCTGAAGCCGAAGGAGCCTGGGGGGGGTTGTAGGCCCCCCCGGGTGAAGAGTCCCGGACAGATAGATTGCAGGGGGGAAATCCAGGCACGTGAAATTTACTTGCCTGGCATTTAATGGTAGGAGAGACAGCCACATACATTTTTCTAATGTTAGCTAATGTGTGTTTTATGGATGCAATTTTAAATATCTGCAATCTGTTGCTACTGGCAACGTGTACACCAAGTTCAGGCTTGTTGCACATTGCCAATAGCAACAGACTGCAGATAGTTGCACAGAACAGTGCTGCTGGGCAAGTGTAAGGTTAGGTTAGCTCCCTCACCTCAGTAGTGGTGGAGGAATCACTTCTCTCTTCTTGGTTACAGATTGCGGGTAGTGAAAAATCCTTCCATAAAACACATTTGCGAACACGGGGAAAAAATATAAAGCACCTTGAGCAAATTCTTTTGTCACAAAAATATGTATATACCCAGGATTCTATATGATTCCCAGGCCGATCGAATCCCTAGCCCGCCCGCCCCCCCCCCCCCCCCCTGCTATGTGAAACTTCCCCAGGTCGCCCATAAACTCACCATCTTTTCCGATTCAACAGCGCATGCACGAGCCGTAGCCGCATCCCCGCTATCCCTCTAGCAAGGCTTGTGCCTGCGCCAGGCATTTGTGAATGGCCGGTGCAGAAATGCTCCCTGTTAGAGGGTAGAGGTAGGCGAATGTTTAAACGAGCTGACCTGAGCGCATCCGAGCACACTGACGAGCGGCTGCACATGTGCCGTAGGACCGAGGAGGGGTGAGTTTGTTTCGGCAACCTGGGAGGTTTCACACAGTGGGGCACCCCCGATCAGGGTGCCCCAGGGGAAAGGACCAAAGCCCAGGTCACAATCCTGTGTTTTGGTCCACTTTAAAGATCTTAGGATATGTAGATACAATCTTTTAAAATAAAAATAATGCTAAAACAATACGAAAAAATAGGAATTTAAATGGCTAGCAGTTAAATAAAAGGGAATAAAGAAATAAGGGCAATCCACATTTCATAAGCCAATAGGAAGCTGAGGGCTGCTGGCCGGACATGTCATTGGTCAGTAGCCCACCGCTTTTAAATCCCAGGCTGCTGCATACTGGCATTAATGGAAATTATTCAACCATTGCAAAGGCATTGGGTTGGCTTGTGGGATGCGTACAAATCCTTTTCCTCAGTGCTATTCAGAACCTTTTTATAACATTCTTGCCGTTTTGAACTGGCCCTATTGGGGCTTTTTTCATGTCACATGTGTTCCGTGGTACAACTCAAAGCACAATTTAATCACCAAGGTGTAGGGCAGATATGGCTGAAGCTTCCACAATCCTTTGAAATTTTCCTGAATACTCCAAAAAACATGAGGTAAAAAAAAAAAATGCAGGACAGACTGAGGTAAGTCGGTGCAGGCTACTTAGGCTCTCTAATTTGTTCTGCAGATTGTGTTGTTTTCTTTATTGCATGTCACGGCCCGCTTTGGTATTCATAACAGTTATTCCGCCACATGCAGTACTGCAGAAAAGCTGTGGCTTGTCCCGGCTCCCTATAAAAAGGGGCATAACCATAGAGTTCCCCAGTGTTTCCTCTGAAATGGACTGCGAAGTTAGCAGATGGCTCTCTCTTGCGCAGGTGAGCGGGGCAACCAAGCCTGCTGCCCTGCAAGTTTATTTCCATCCGTTTCTTGACCCTCACTCCCTCCCAGCCTTGGCTGACAGATCGGGTGAAGGTAGAAGAGCACTAGGGTCAAGTGCTCCTGGAGCGCAGCTCCAAGCCGCAGACCCTGCAACACAAAGGGTAGCCGGCCATAGGCTTTATGGTGAGCCTATTAGGGATGCAGAGTTTCTGTCCTAGCTTCTTAGGGGGTAAGTAGTTTGGGGACTGTGTCCCCTCATCATCCTTTGGGTGAATGGGAATGTTGCCTGCGGTGCCCAAGGGTTTGGATAAAAGGTATCCCTTTCCCGTTGATCTTGTTAAGAGGTGGTCATTTCCCCCTGAAGTGGACACTCTCATGCTAGGCTTGTCCAATACTTCGATCATGCCTTCCCCTGACACTACCACTCTGAGGAACGGAGAGGACCGGCGCATGATCAAGTGGCCTGCCATGCTTTTATCTGTGTGGGGGCTGGCCTGCGCCCAGTATGTGCTGCCGCCATTACTGCTATTGCCCTGACTGCTTAAGCGTCTCATTGATGGCACAACAGCTGGTAGTGTGGGGGAGGAATATAGGACTCTTACTTTGCACTGATTTTGTGGCCTTTATCCTTACTGCTATGGATGATGCTGTGCGGCTGTGTGGGACCTGCGCTTTTGGTGGCTATGCGCCGCTCTGTCTGGTTGTGCCGGTGGGCAGCTGACGCTGCAGCTAAGAAAGCTCTCACTGGCCTCCCCTTCATGGGGCTGCGGCTGTTTGGGGAACATCTTGATGTTCTAGCCAAGGATGGGAGGCTGCCTCAGCCTAGGAGGCAGTCTAGGTCCTTTCGGGGTCCTCTGCCCCTCTCCCTTCCTTTCGCATTCCCAGAGGGGGCCGTGGCTCCCTCCTCTCCAGTGGTCGCAGAGATTCTTGGGGCCGTGGCAGGGCCCGTGGTCGTCCTGGTCTCTCTTGGAATCCTAAGCCCAAACCCTCTCCCAAGCCCCCTCAGGCATGAAGGGGCGCCCTCATCCATCCAGGTGGGGGGACGGCTTCGGCTCTTTGCTCACGTCTGGAGGCTTCACGTCTCGGACCGGTGGATTCAGGAGGTAGTGTCCTCCAGTTACAAGATAGTTTGCAGCCTTCGCGCCCTACCCCCCCCCCCCCCCCCCGCCCCCCAAGATTCATCAGATCCCGGATGTCTTTAAACCCCCTGTCCGCTCAGGGATTGCTTCTGGCTGTTCATTGCCTGTTATAGTCCGGAGTCATTTGTTTGGTGCCTCATCAAGAAAGAGGTCAGGGGTACTATTCCAATCTTTTCACGGTCCCCAAAAAGGACAGCTCTCTGAGGCCCATTCTGGATCTGAAGGACCTCAACAAATTTGTCAGATTCAAGCATTTTCGCATGGAGACGCTGAGCTCTGCTGTCAGTACCCTTCGCCCGGGCGACTTCATGACCACTGTGGACGTCAAGGATGCTTATCTTCATGTGCCTATCTTCCCAGGTCATCAGAGATTTCTAAGGTTTGAGCTGCAGGATCAGCATTACCAGTTTGTGGCTCTACCCTTCGGTATCACCTCGGCACCTCAGGTGTTCAGCAAGGTGCTGGCGGGAGTGATGGCTCTGCTAAGGAACTAGGGCATCCGCATCATTCCTTACCTGGACGACATCCTGATTGTGGCCGAGTCTTTTCCTCAGGCCGAGCGGGACACTCAAATGGTGACATACACTCTACAGTCTTTCGGCTGGGTGATCAACTATCCCAAGTCTTCTCTGTCCCCGTCATTGGTGAGGACCTGGGCATGACTCTGGATACCTCTCAGGTCAAGGTGTTCCTTCCTCAGCAGAAGGTGGAGGGTCTTCAGCTGCAGGCTCAGGCTCTGCTGTCATGTCCTCATCCCTCCATCCGTCAGGGGATGCTGTTGGTGGGCCTGATGGTGTCCTGCTTCGAGGCAGTCCCCTATGCTCAGTTTCACATGAGACCTCTTCAGTTGCACCTCTTGTCGGTTTGGGATCGGGACCCTGTGTCCCTGGATCAGGAATTTGTTCTGTCTCCCCTGGCCAGACAGTCTCTCTTGTGGTGGCTGGACTCAAGGAACCTTCTGGGAGGCAGGTCCTTCCTGCCCCCGTGCTGGGAAACGGTCACCACGGATGCCAGTCTGACCGGCTGGGGAGACTTCTGGAAGTCCCTGAGGTTCCAGGGTCGGTGGGGCCCACAAGAGGCCCATGCTTCCATCAACGTCCTGGAACTGAGGGCGATCAGGTTGGTTCTTTCTCGCCTATCCACTCACCTCCGGGGTCGGGCTCTTCAGATTCGCTCAGACAACCAGACGGCGGTTGCCTACATCAGCCATCAGGGAGGGACTCTGAGCAAGCGAGCCTTCAAGGAAGTGTCCCTGATACTGTCTTGGGCGGAACAGCATGTTCCCTGCATCTCAGCGGTCTACATCCCTGGGGTGGAGAACCAGGTGGTGGACTCCCTGAGCAGGGGGACATCTCGTCTGGGGGAGTGGTCTCTCAAGAACAGGTGTTTCTCTCCCTCTGTAACCACTGGGGTCAGCTGGATGTGGACCTGTTTGCGTCCCGTCACAAACTTCCCAGATTTGTCTCTCTGTCACAGGATCCTCTGGCCTTCGCCATGGATGCCTTGGTAGTACCTTGGACGGAGTTTCAGCTTCTCTATGTGTTCCCTCTGTTTCCTCTCCTGGGCAGGGTCATGCGCAAGATAGCCCAGGAGCGGGTACCAGCCATACTGGTGGCCCCTTGTTGGCCAAGAAGAGTTTGGTTCGCAGACGTCGTGCAGTTGGCAGTAGACCGACACGTCTTGCCCAAGGATTCAGATCTTCTCACCCAGGGGCAGCTATGCCATCCTAATTTACAAACTCTGGCTTTAACGGCTTGGCTGCTGAAACCTCCATATTGATGGAAAAGGGGTTGCCTGCTTCTGTTGTTACCATGATTCGGGCTAGGAAGAATTCCTCGGCCTTTATCTATTACAGGGTCTGGCATGCTTACATTGCCTGGTGTGAGTCCAAGTCTCTTCCCTGTCGGGTGTTTTCTATTCCCAGGATTCTGGAATTCTTGCAACATGGTTTGGATTAGGGCCTTCAACTTAGTACCCTAAAAGGCCATGTTTCAGCTCTGGCAATTTTCTTCCAAATATCTTTAGCCAATCACCGGTTGGTTAAAACCTTTTTCCAGGGTGTTTCTCATGTGCATCCACCCCGTAAGCCTTTGCTACCAGTCTGGGATTTGAATCTGGTGTTGTCTGCTCTGCAAGGGCCTCTTTGAGCCTATCCGTGAAGCTACCTGGTCTATTCTGACTCTTAAGGTAGCCTTTCTGGTGGCTAGTTTCTGAGCTAGCGGCACTTTCCATCAAACCTCCTTATTTTGAGAGACATCAGGATAAGGTGGTGTTCTGGCTCAAGCCGGACTTCCTGCCAAAGGTTGTGTCTGCCTTTCATCTTAATCAGGACATTGTCTTGCCTTCATTGTGTCCTAATCCTGCTAATTTCAAGGAGTGGACTCTGCATTCCCTGGATGTGGTCAGGGCTCTGAAGTTTTATTTGGTCGCCTTTCAGGAAGTCTGATGCTCTAAGGAAAAGGAACCTCCCTTTAGGATTACTGCTCATTCCACTCATGCTATTGGTGCCTCTTGGGCTTTTCAGCACCAAGCTTCTGTTGAACAAGTTTGCAAGGCCGCTACTTGGTGTTCTGTTCATACTTTTTCCAAGTTTTACAAGGTGCTTCAGGCGGTAGTGACTTGAACTTCCGGGCGTTACTCTTTGGGGATCCCACCCTACTCTGGACACTGCTTTTGGATGTCCCAACTGTTATGAATACCGAAGCGGGCCGTGCCGTGCAATAAAGAAAAAAGCAATTCTGTGAGTACTCGCCTGTAAAATTGTTTTTATTCTTGCATGGCACGGCCCGCTTCGCCCCACCCTTGTTATCGTTATTCTTGGTTGCCTCTTTATGGTGATTGTTCCAAGTCAGTTGGGGTTTTTTACCTTTTTCCCATTTTTTACGTATTCTCTCCCGGCTTCTTGTCTCACTGCTTGTGTACGCTGGGGAACTCTATGGTTGAGCCCGTTTTTATAGGGAGTTTTGAATATTGAAGCGGGCCGTGCCATGCAAGAATAAAAACCATTCTACAGGTGAGTACTCACAGAATTGCTTTTTTCGCATCTTGCCATGTAATGGTTTCCCTCTGGCTGATCCATTCACCCGCACCAGAAGGAGTGCAGCCATTGGGTTATTCAGATTTACTAAGCAACCGAATTAAGCTGATTGGAGACGAGGCCGCACATTCGCTGTGGGATCTCCAGCAAGTTGAGTAAACAAGGCGATTCTGGGGCATTTGACACAGCAGAACATCCCAACCCATCAGAATGCCCTAGAGAGGAGAAGAAGAAGTTCAGAAGAAAACATTTAAAGTGGACCAACACCCAGGGGGCATCGGCCCAGGAATCTATAAGATTCCCGGGCCGATCAGATCCCTCCCCACGGGGCATCCGAAATCGGGATGTCCCGCGGGGTGAAACCCCAGGAAGCCCAAAATCCTACCTTTTCCACGTTCCAGCGGCGCATGAGCGTCCGCTGCCTCCCGCGCGTCCCTCTAGCAGGGCGCGCTCCTGCCGTTTGTGAATGGCCGGCCCTGTAAGAGGGATGCGCGGGAGGCGGCGGCGGCGGACGCGCTCTGCTTGTTCCGCGCTGCCTCTCGCTTGTCCGCCGGTGGGGATTGGCTGCAGCGGTCACATGGGAGAGGTGAGTTTTCGGGGCTTTCTGGGGGGTTTCACACAGCGGGGCACCCCCGATCGGGGTGCCCTACCGAAGTGGACCAAAACCCAGGATAGTCAAAATCCTGGGTGTTGGTCCACTTTAAACTTGCTGTCTGGATGGATGATGTCCTAGAAGCAACGGCACCCTGAGCAGTCTTTGGGTGATCACCCATATAACTTCTATTATAAACTTTTTGTTGCTGAGGTATACATCTATGGCCTATTTGTTTAAATAATGAAAACCCTTTTCCTAATTCACAGCACGGCCTGTTTTATTTAATCCTTACTTCTGGGTATTCCGCCACAAGGTGGCGCAGTGGACTGCAGAAGATTTGTGGCTCCTCCCGGCCCCATATAAAAACCAGGAATCGCCCAATAGACTCCCAGTGTTTTCTCTGCAGTCATACTGCGAAGATAGAAGATGGCTCTCTATGTTTCGCAGGCGAGCGGGGGCAACCAAGCCTGCGTCCCTGCAAGCCACTTCCGGACCCTCTGTGCCTCCCAGCCTCGGCTGTCGGATCGGGTGATGGTAGGGGAGCACTGGGGTCAGGTGCTCGGGGAGCGCTGCTCCAAGCCGCAGACCCTGTACAACAAAGGGTGACCGGCCATAGGCTTTTTATGGTGAGCCTGCTGAGGGATGAAGAAGCACTGCTGTCGTTCTAGTGTAGGGGGCGAGTTGTGTTTGGGGACTTTGTGTTCCTAGCCTCCTTCCCCTGTTGGGTGTCTCTCTCCCTTGCCCCCCCTCCCTCCCCTCTGGGCCCCTTTTAGACTGTGCGGGTGGCGGTTGTGGAGTGGTGCCTCCGTGGTTGTCTCTCTTTACTGCTGCCTTTACTGACAGGCTGTCATGGCGCGGGCGCCTGATCACGTGGGCGGCGTTTTTCGCGCTCTTCGTGGGGACGGCGCCAGGGGCATGATGCTTATCGCATCAATCTCCCGCGGCCCGCCCCTCGAGGTGCTCGTTGCGGCGCCGTCTTGTCTGCATGCTGTGTTTCTTGTGATCTGAGTTCCGGAGGCTCCTTTTCAGCGTGGGCTGCGGCGCTGACTCTGCTCTTCCTGATCTACCCTCTGCGGATCTTTAGGCTGTACTCTGGTCGCCTGTGCGCGCTGCGCTCTTGGTCCGTGAGTCTTCCATGGGGGTTTTCTTGTTGGGGCATGTGCTACGGGATACTTGTGTCTTTTTGATTATGTCTTTCAGGTGGGATAACAGTGTGTTGTGGTTTCTCCCGGTCCTATCCCCCCCCCTTTTTTCCCTCCTGTCCTTCTCTGTGGGCATCCCTAGGGGGGCATCCAGAGTGGCTTTTATTAGCCCTTACCCTATTCTGGCCTATTGTGCCTGTGTTAATCACCATATGGAGGCTTCTGGGGATAGCGTGCTTGGGGGTCCTTCGGGGCAACCTCGGCTATGTCATGTGCGGGGCATCCCCTTTGAGTGGTGGTGGCGCGGTTTGTGTGCCGTGCGCCCAAGGTATTATTGCGGACCAGGCTGGGATGAGTGCTTCTCTTCCCACTTCTGCGCTTCCTCTGGCATCTCCTACTCCCCCGCGCCTGCATTTAGCCCCCAGTGAGGGGGTTACTTGCAGGGGGTCCTAATATGATCTGGCACTACGCGTGGCCAGCATTGAAAGGCAGCTGGCCCGACCTGTGGCGGGCAAGGCCTCTGGCAAGAAGCGGCATCTTGATGCCGCGCGTCCCTCTTTGCCGAGGAGGATGAGGGCCTTGATGTGTTTGGCGGCCGTGACTTTCTAGAGGAGGGGGAACTTTTCCATGATTCAGACTCCTCTGGGGGCCATCAGGAAGGTTATGACAGTGACCTGGGGCCCTCCCCTGATGAGGATACCTGGCTCCCTGATGACACTGATACTGTTGTCGGCCATCTTTGAGACATTACACATCGCCCCCCCTAAGGTGGCGAAGAGGAAGCAGGGTGAGCTCTTTCGTCTTGGCAAACAACACTTGGAGTTCCAGGAGCAGGGCCATTTCCCCAATATGGTGTTCAAGGAGTGGGAACATCCTAACAGATTACCCACGGTGCCCAAGGGATTGGACAGAAGGTATACCTTTTCGGCTGATCTGGTCAAGCGCTGGTCGTGCCCTCCTGAGGTGGACGCTCCGGTTCTAGGTTTGTCTAACACTTCGGTCATGCCGCCCCCTGACACTACTACTCTGCGTGACAGTGCGGACTGGCGTCTGGATCAGCTGGCCTGTCATGCTTTTACCTTTGTAGGGGCAGGCCTGCATCCAGTCTGTGCCGCGGCCATTACGGCCATTGCCTTAAAGAGGAAGCTCAAGCGCCTTGCTGATGGCGCCAGGTCTGGTAGGAGAAGGGAGGATTATAGGGATCTATTGCTGTGCTCTGATTTTGTTGCCTTTGTGCTGGCTGCCATGGCTGATGCCGTCTGGCTGGGCGGTAGGGCCTCAGGCCCTCTTGGTGGCTATGCGCCGGTCTGTTTGGTTGCGCCAGTGGGCAGCTGACACTGCAGCTAAGAAGTCCCTCACCGGGCTTCCCTTCACGGGGCTTCGTCGCAGGCCTGCGTCCAGTCTGTGCCGCGGCCATTACGGCCATTGCCTTAAAGAGGAAGCTCAAGTGCCTTGCTGATGGCGCCAGGTCTGGTAGGAGAAGGGAGGATTATAGGGACCTATTGCTGTGCTCTGATTTTGTTGCCTTTGTGCTGGCTGCCATGGCTGATGCCGTCCGGCTGGGCTTGGTGGCTATGCGCCGGTCTGTTTGGTTGCGCCAGTGGGCAGCTGACACTGCAGCTAAGAAGTCCCTCACCGGGCTTCCCTTCACGGGGCTTCGTCTCTTTGGTGAGCATCTGGATGTTCTGGCCAAGGATGGTAGGCTCCCTCAGCGTAGGAAGCAGTCCCGGCCCTTTCGGGGGTCCTCCACCTCCTCCTTAAGTGTCTCAAGGGGAGGTCGTGCGCACTCTTTTCTGGTAGCCGCAGAGACTCTTGGGGCCGTGGCAGATCCCGTGGTCTTCCAGGTCTTTCTTGGGTATCCAAGCCTATGCCCCCTCCCAAGGCCCTCAGGCATGAGGAGGTGCCCTCACCTGTCCGGGTGGGGGGATGGCTTTGGCTCTTTGCTCACGTCTGGAGGCTTCACGTCTCAGACCGGTGGATTCAGGAGGTGATGTCCTCCAGTTACAAGATAGAGTTTGCAGCCTGGCTGCACCCAAGATTCATCAGATCCCGGATTTCTCAAAATCCCCTGTCAGCTCAGGGCTTGCGCCTAGCAGTTCAACGCCTGCTGGAGTCTGGGGTCGTCTGTCTAGTACCTCACCAGGAACAGGGTCAGGGGTACTATTCCAATCTATTCACGGTGCCCAAAAAGGGCGGGTCTCTGACGCCCATCCTGGACTTGCAGGGTCTCAACAGGTTTGTACGGTTCAAGCACTTTCGCATGGAGATGCTACGCTCCGCTGTCAGTTCTTTTCGGCCGGGCGACTTCATGACCACTGTGGACATCAAGGATGCCTACCTTCACGTACCAATCTTTCCAGGTCATCAGAGATTCCTGAGGTTCGCTCTTGAGGATCAGCATTACCAGTTTGTGGCCTTACCGTTTGGTATCTCCTCGGGTTTTCACCAAGGTGCTGGCGGGCGTAATGGCTCTTCTGAGGAACCAGGGCATTCTCATTCTCCCTTACCTGGACGACATTCTGATTGCTGCTCAGTCTCTTCTTCAGGATACTCAGGTGGTTACGTCCACTCTCGAATCCTTCGGCTGGGTGATCAACTATCCCAAGTCTTCACTGTCCCCATCTTTGGTGAGGTCCTTCCTGGGCATGACTCTGGATACCTCTCAGTTCAAGGTATTTCTCCCTCAGCAGAAAGTGGAGGGCCTTCAGATGCAGGCACGGGGCCTGCTCTTGTGTCCTCATCCCTCCATTCGGCAGGGGATGCAGTTAGTGGGCCTGATGGTGTCCTGCTCCGAGGCGGTTCCCTCAGTTTCACATGTGACCTCTTCAGTTTCATCTCTTGTCAGTTTGGGATCGGGACCCTGTGTCCCTGGATCAGGAATTTGCTCTGTCCCCTCTGGCCAGGCAGTCCCTCTTGTGGTGGTTGGACTCGAGGAATCTTCTAGTGGGCCTTTATACCTCCGTGCTGGGAGATTGTTAACACAGATGCCAGTCTGACCGGTTGAGGGGGGGGGGGGGTTTGGAAGTCTCTGAAATTCCAGGGTCAGTGGGGCCCCCAAGAGGCCCATGAACCCATCAACATTCTAGAACTGCGTGCGATCAGGTTGGTTCTCTCCCAGTTGACTTCACACCTTCGGGGTCGTGCTGTTCAGATCCTCTCTGACAACCAGACGGCGGTAGCCTACATCAATCATCAGGGAGGGACTCGGAGCAAGCGAGCCCTCAAAGAAGTGTCCCTGATACTGTCTTGGGTGGAAGAGAATGTCACCTGCATCTCGGCAGTCTACATTCCGGGGGTGGAGAACCAGGAGGCGGACTCCCTGAGCAGGGGGACGTCTAGGCTGGGGGAATGGTCTCTCAGCAACAAGGTCTTTCATGCCCTGTGTCGCCACTGGGGTCAGCCGGATGTGGACCTGTTTGCGTCCCGTCACAATCACAAGCTTCCAAGATTTGTCTCCCTGTCACAGGATCCTCTGGCCTTCGCCACGGATGTGCTAGCAATTCCTTTGACAGAGTTTCGACCCTCCGTTTCCTCTGCTGGGCCGGGTGCTGCGCAAGATAGACCAGGAGGGGGTACCGGCCATTCTGGTGGCCCCCTGTTGGCCGAGAAGGGTGTGGTTCGCAGACGTCGTGCAGTTGGCAGTAGACCGGTACACAGCTGCGGTATACAGCTGCGCCATCCCAATTTACAAACGCTGGCTTTAACGGCTTGGCTGCTGAAACCTCCATTTTGATGGGCAAGGGGTTGCCGGCCTATGTTGTTGATACCATGATTCAGGCTCGGAAGAAATCCTCGTCTTGTATTTACTACAGAGTCTGGCATGCTTATATTGCCTGGTGCGAGTCCAAGTCTCTTCCTTGTCGGGTGTTTTCTATCCCCAGGATTCTGGAGTTTTTACAACATGGATTGGATTCGGGTCTTCATCTTGGAACTCTCAAAGGGCAGGTGTCGACTCTGGCAATTTTTTTCCAAAGATCTTTTGCCAATCACAGGCTTGTTAAGACTTTTTCTTCCAGGGAGTTACTCGTGTGCGTCTGCCGCGTAAGCCTATGCTACCGGTTTGGGACTTAAATTTGGTGTTGCCTGCTCTACAGGTTTCTCCTTTTGAACCTATATGTGAGGCTGCGTTGCCCATTCTGACTCTTAAGGTGGCCTTTTTGGTGGCTATTACTTAGGTCAGGCGTGTTTCTGAGCTGGCGGCGCTCTCCATTAAACCTCCTTATTTTGAGAGGCATCAGGATAAGGTAGTGTTCCGACTTAAACCGGATTTTCTGCCCAAGGTTGTGTCTGCTTTCCATCTCAATCAGGACATTGTCTTGCCCTCCTTGTGTCCTACCCTGCTCTAAGGAATGGACCCTTTATTTTCTGGATGTTGTCAGGGCACTGAAGTTTTATTTGGTTGCTACGGAGTCCTTTAGGAAATCTGATGCTCTTTTTGTTCTTCCTGCTGGACCTAGGAAGGGTTTGCTTTCGGCCAGATCTACTATTAGCAAGTGGATCCGTCAGGCGGTGGTGCAAGCCTATTCTGCTAAAGGGAAGGAAGCTCCCTTCCGTGTTACTGCTCATTCCACTCGAGCTATTGGTGCTTCTTGGGCTTTTCAGCACCAGGCTTCTGTTGAACACGTTTGTAAGGCCGCTACTTGGTCTTCTGTTCATACTTTTTCCAAGTTCTACAAGGTTGATGTTAAGGCCTCAGCTGATGCTGCTTTTGGCCGCAAGGTACTTCAGGCGGTAGTGGTTTGAACTACCAGCTGTTACTCTTTGGGGATCCCACCCTACTTTTACGGACACTGCTATTGGATGTCCCAAAAGTAAGGATTAAATGAAACAGGCCGTGCTGTGCATTAGGAAAAATGCAATTCTGTGAGTACTCACCTGTAGAATTGTTTTTACTATGCACAGCACGGCCTGTTTCATCCCTCCCTTGTTATCGTTATCTTTGGTTGCCTCTGTTCGGTAATTTGTTCCAAAGTTTAGTTGTGTGAGGCTTTTATCTTTTTTATCTGATTAGCTCCCGGCTTCTTGTATAACTGCTTTTCAACACTGGGAGTCTATTGGGTGATTCCTGGTTTTTATATGGGGCCTGGAGGAGCCACAAATCTTCTGCATTCCACTGCACCACCTTGTGGCGGAATACCCAGAAGTAAGGATTAAATGAAACAGGCCGTGCTGTGCATAGTAAAAACAATTCTACAGGTGAGTACTCACAGAATTGTATTTTTGTAGTTCCAAATAGGATGGCACAGTTGAGAATTCCTGGAATCCGAGATATTTTAACAGCAATGGTACATACCAGTCTGTTCTGTTTAGATCCTCTACCTGGATGAGCATTTAGTCAAGGGACATTCTTTTCAGGTAACAATCTGAAGGCTAATGGTAGTGATTTCTATGCTAGAGACTGGGTAATCAAACTGGTGCCAGCCAGGAGCTTCTCTCTAGGTGATGTATCAGTACAGGTAGCCAGTGTGTACTTGCCAGAACTGTCTTGGCCTGGAGGCAAATGATCTTGAACCCTCTCAGGCAGTGCAGTAGAATGCTGCATCTTATGGTGCAGCCAATGAAGATGTGTCCTATGCTTTGTTCCATACCAGGCCCCTTCAGATGGCTGTTTTAGTCAGATAGATTAGCATTTATTGTTCTCTTTCCCTTTCCCCAAGCTTTCCATTGAACACCAAGAAAGGATTGCCATAGCAGAAAAGCCATCATCACAGATGACTGCCTCAGGGGTCTGAATGGGCAGTACAAGACCGCTCTAGGACAAGAATCATATTTGTCCGTCATAGTCCTGGTGTTTTTTAAGCTGAGGCATTTTTGTTTATGAGAACTATGTGGTTCCCATGCCTCTGTACAGTTTTGTCATCCCCCCAAAAAATTTGATCTCTCAGATGTGATCAAGGCAGTGAAGTAGTGCCTGACCAGGGTTACGGTCTTCGGAAAATCTGTCTTTCTTTGTTTTTACAGATGGTCACCATAAAAACAATTTCCAGCCCCCAAAAAACGCTATGCTCACCTCAAGTCCCATGTAGACCATAACTGCTAGTCTGGGGCTGCAGGGCTTACCTCCTCATTAGATCCACATCCAGTGCCACCCAGCCGATCACCCGCGTGCCTCTTGCTCATCATGCTTCTCTTCCTGGGTCCCTTTAGATGCAGATACTCCCCCACCATCAGTCACAGTGAGCTGTCACACCCCCTTAATTGATTGCAATGGAGGGGGCGTGACAACTCCCCGTGACTGATGGTAGGGGCTTTGCAACAGCTGAGGGACCCAGTAAGAGACGTGCGAGGGGAGCACATGGGATTGGCTGGGCGGCACTGGATGTAACTATGAGGTAAGCCCTGCAGCCCTAGAATAGCAGCTATGGTCTACATGGGAATATTTTTTGGGGGGCTGAAAATTGCCTTTAAGAGACACATTGCGGTGTCCCCAAATGGTAGGTGGTAGATCAGGACAGCAGAGATAGAGGCCTACAAATGATATGTAGGAGCCCCTTCCTCTACATTTCTACCCCTTCATGCTTCGGTGAACCAGGTATTCAAAGCGGCCCCCTTGGTCTTTGGTTCACACTTAGAAAACATAGAAAATCCAGAACCCGGCTGATCCACTGCAATAGCCCAAAAAGTAAAAGTTAAGCTTTTATTTTTCTGGTTCATGTTAAAGTGAAGGAAATTTGTCCACAGTTAGAAGGTCCACATTCCCCGACCTGTCGGCAACACGTTTCATGGGAACCTTCCCTTAAATCATGCTTTGGTTCACACTTGCTAAGTTCTACAAGATTGATAAACTGCTGCTTTTAACTGCATGCCTTTTATAGTCCAGTATGTAGCCCCAGTGATTTATGTTTTTGTTTACTTTTTCTTTGAGACTGTATTTCTGTTGCAACCATGTATGAGCTGTTTAAAGTTTAGTTATTGCTTGTCCACCCTGGTTAGGTGCTACTATAGAACACCCTAAGCTCTCTCTTCCAAAGATGGCCACATATAAAGGCTGCCTTTGCCCCTCCCCCCCCAGGCCTTGAGTTTACATGTGATCTAAAGGAAAAATTGTGGTGATGAGATTGGCTGGTAGAGACAAGGTTGGGTCGCAAAGAGTTAATTACTAAGCATAGTGTCTAGTGTTCCGAGGAGTGTAAGGAAATCTGTCTTTGCCAGTTGAGAAAGTGGCTTTCCCCATCGCCTGAGTTTATCCAATCTTACCAATTTTTTTGTATTATTAAAATTCTGTTCTGTCAAGACAACTTGTTGGTAACATTGTATCGATGTTGCACAACCAGGTTGTAAGTCGTGTGTGCAGCTACAAGCTAGCCTTGTTTAAGGGTTGTTGATCAGCTGTAGTACTAACCTATCCTTTTTCTGCTACCCCACAGTCGATCTGAGCATGCTGGTGGCCGCACCCCCCAGTACCCTCTAACAGAGAACGTGCCCCTGAATCTTATAGATTCCTGGGCTGATGTCCGTGGGTTTTGGTCCACTTTATATGTGTAAATGGGTGTTATTGGGTCCTAAAATGCTATCTCAGGCAGACCTAGCTTTGTGCCCGAGATAAACTTGGCACACCCATTGCTACCTGTGGTAGGTAACACAATTATTAAAAAGGTACATGGAGCAGCGAATGCTCACAATTCAGCTGTTTTCCGGTCAGGTCGCCATTTGAAGGATACTCCAAAAAAACTGCAAAGCACAAAACTGCAGGGTGGGTTTAGATCCACTATAAATGGCTGAAGCTGGAACAAGAACAGCTTATTTTGGCCTGGAACAAGAACAGCTTATTTAACAGTTCAGCAGGTATACCAGTACTCTTCTTATGTGCGAGAGGGCTCCCCCCCAACTGTCATTTAGCTCCCTGCGGGTGTTGGTCCACTTTAAGGGTAAGACACAAAGGGAGAATGGATCCAAATCTCGAGACAGGCTGTGTATAGGGTCACTTACAAAGGTTTACCTAAGTCTAGCAGGAACAAACCTCAGACACCTCTTCCATGTGACTACCAGTTGCCTCATCTTCAACTGGGTTGTCTGCTTCCCCCTGTTTGATCTCTGTGCACATCTAGATAGCCTCCCCTTTTTAAGGAGGGAGAGCCACAATGAATGCTTGAGGGTGTAATATTCCTGTTGAGTACTCAGAATGCAGCATGGTGTTTTATTCACCTTTTTAAAATCTTGTCAACTTAGCATGGCTCCACCTGACCTTGAGTAACTTCTTCTCTCTAATTGAATCAGGTCTTGCAAACTACTGTATCTGGGTTGTTTTGTTCTTTAGGCATTCGTTTAAGAACTTGCACTGGTGACGGTAAACGCATTCCAGCTCCACCGCCCAGACCCGCTGTTGTTAAACTGACCAGAGAACGATCGCCCTGTCTGTCTTCTCCTTCTACTGTAGAGGACCCGAGGGGCTGCACATTCTTTGCTCTCATTAAAGCGGACCTTCACTCTAAATAAGAGTCTATCTTATATGTTTCCCACACCCTGTACATACAGATTGCTCACATTAAAAATCATCCTACCTGCATCTACTGCATTTTATAAGCCTTTAAACATCCAAGATGGCGGCTTATGGAAGCTGCCATTTTTGCAGGCAGCCTGCAAACAGGAAGTGCCTGCAAACAGGAAGTGACTGTGCTGCTCTGCATTCTGGGACTGCTGACCTTTCCCTGACCCCAGCTCTGCTCTGTCTGAGCAAAGCACAGCTATAACCGGCCCCCTGTACCTTATCCCACTCTCCTCTCCTCAGTAAGTGTGATGCTTCTGAGTCAAGATGGCGGCGCCCGTATCCTAAATTCCCGAACAGAGTTGCAGCCCAGTGGGGGAAAGTATAATAAATTACTGACTAAACATGTAAAATATATTAATTTTAGATGCTGAGGAATTGTTTTTTAAGAGTTTGGTCTTTTCATTAAATCATGGTGAAGGTCCGGTTTAAGCATAGCCATTTTTTGTTTGCACGATCCTTTAGCGGAGAAGAATTTCAGCCAGGTACAATGCTATTTAAAAGAAAATCAGTAATGACATTTACCATAGTTCCCTTATGACAGGCGCAAATGTACAAAAATACTTTTTAAGGCCAATAACACATTGAGAGCTTTTATTCATCGGGACTATTAAGAAAAGGGTCAGTGCCTAAGCTATTATTGCGTAATTTAGATACTGTAATTTAGGCCTTATGCTATACCTGTTGTAACCTGTTTGAACGTCTTTGCTCTTTTGCATTTTACTGGTTCGAACAACAGCTCCGCTTGGATGAGGCTCAAGAAGCAGAGTGCCAGGCTCTCAGGCAACAGCTTCAACAGGAGATGGAGCTACTAAATGCCTACCAGAGCAAGATCAAGATGCAGACAGAGGCACAGCATGAGCGTGAACTGCAGAAGCTGGAGCAGAGGGTATCTCTTCGTAGAGCGCATCTGGAACAGAAGGTATGCCTTTTAATTCTCTTTAAAATAGATATGGTATTTTCAAAATGATCGGTGCTAGAGGTTTTTAAAGAGATGATCTAGAAAATTAAACAAAAATCTCAAAACCATGTCCACTGCTAGGCTTCAAAGCTGTGAGCATGTTCCCAACTGACCCCTTACACGCATAGGTACATCCACTACTAATAGTGCGTATCTGTGGTGGACGATTGTTATAGGTCAAATGATGCATCCCCTTGCTGCCAATCAACAAGGGACAGACAGCGAGCACATGCACCAAGATTGGCACCAGAGCTGGCAGCGGAGATCTGCAGCCCGTTGAGTCTGTGGGATGGCACAGTTAAATATGCTTTGCTCTTGCAAACACTTGTGTACCTGTTTCTGCTTCCATGCCACATGCCTCTCTTCCAGCAGCTGCTTTTATGATAGACCATAGCCGGTCTCATGTACTGGATGTACATTTATGTATTTTGTACAAGCAGAGGATGCTGTTTAGTGCTGGTCTACCTCGCTATCTGGTAGTAAAAATACCAGTCTTATTCTGTATTCATGCATTCTTTACAAATACATCAGCCAGCCTGCTTTCTGAGCCTGTACATACATACAGAAGGACCCAGGCCAGCAGAACCATCTTTGGATGGCTTGGTGGGGGCACTTATTTGAGCAAGAAGGGGGAAGTGGGATGGGTTTTCTTTCTTTGACATTTTGAATTGAAATTCCCCTTTAAAATCAGGAGAGAAGCAATGCTGGTGGCCTAGCTGTCTAGCTGCCCCTTGAGTAACAACCGATCTACTTACCTGATATTGGTGTACAGATAAGACAGTCTTGACTTTTTTTTCTTCCCAATTCACTGGCAGAATGTTTGTTCAAGGTAGTCAAGGGAGAATACACTCACTAGTTTATATTTCTCTCCTCTTCCACTCCAGGCCGTCACTGAATCGGATACAAATGGGTTAACTCTCGTCTGAAAGGCGGGTGTGGTTCCTCCCGGCCTATTTATACTGCCGGCTCCCCTCCACAATCCAGTGTCATTCTTTCAGTTTGACTGGACTACGAAGGTTGTGCTTGGATTTATTTTCCTTAAATTCATTCATTTTGTTCTTGTATGGGTTTTTATTCAGGAAGCAGGAGATTTAACCCAGGCCCTTACACTCCCACTGATCCAGTGGACCCACCTATGTCCCAGGAGTCAGTCTAATAGCGTCGGATCAGCGTCAATTAAGGGTAATTGGAGGGCAGTACAGGATGTCACTTCATTTTGTGAATGTGACCCCCAAGGGATGGAGATCCCAGCCGCAAGGTTTTTGTCTGATGGAACTGCAGGGTGTACCGTGGGAAAAATGTTCCCTTTGCCTGTTCCTTTTCACTTCTAGATAACATTGAAATTGTATTTTTTAATTATTATAAGCAGTTACATAGGAGTTGAGGACTGTTATTGTGCATGGGGCTCTTCACGCCAGAGGAAGGAGGAAGGTGAAGATGGGCGTGGCCAGCGCCACATCAGCCTTGGCAATTTTTTTCCAAAGATCCTTTGCCAATCACTGGTTGGTTAAGACTTTTTTTTCCAGGGAGTTACTCATGTGCGTCCGCCACGTAAGCCTATGCCCCAAGTTTGGGACCCTAATCTGGTGTTGTCTGCTCTGCAGGGTCCTCCCTTTGAGCCTATACGTGGAGCTGATTTGCCCATTCTGACTCTTGAGGTGGCCTTTTTGGTGGCCATTACTTCTGTCAGGCGAGTTTCTGAGCTGGCGGCGCTTTCCATCAAACCTCCTTATTGTGAGAGGCATCAGGATAAGGTGGTGTTTCGGCTTAGGTTGTGTCTGCTTTTCATCTCAATCAGGACATTGTTCTGCCTTCCTTGTGTCCTAACCCTGCTAATTCCAAGGAGCAGACCCTTCACTCTTTGGATGTTGTCAGGGCTCTAAAGTTTTATTTGGTTGCTACTGAGTCTTTCAAGAAGTCTGACTCTCTTTTTGTTCTTCCTGCTGGACCTAGAAAGGGTTTGCCTCCTGTTAAATCCACTACCAGCAAATGGATCCGTCAGGCGGTGGAACAGGCCTATTCTGCTAAAGGGAAGGAACCTCTTTTTAGGATTACTGCTCATTCTACTCGTGCTATTTGTGCGTCTTGGGCCTTTCTGCTACAAGCTTCTGTTGAACAGGTTTGTAAGGCACAACTTAGTCTTCTGTTCATACATTTTCCGAGTTTTACAAGGTTGATGTTAAGGCCTCAGCGGATGCTGCTTTTGGCCGCAAGGTACTTCAGACGGCAGTGACTTGAACTGCCGGCCGTTACTCATTGGGGATCCCACCCTACTTTTGGACACTGCTTTTGGATGTCCCAACTGTTATGAATATTGAAGCAGGCCGTGCCATGCAATAAGAAAAAGACAATTCCGTGAGTACTCACCTGTAGAATAGTTTTTGTTCTTGCATGGCACGGCCTACTTTACCCCAACCTTGTTATAGTTATTCTTGGTTGCCTCTTTGTGGTGATTGATCCAAGTTAATTGGGGTTTTTACCTTTTTAAATTTTTTACCTTTATTCTCTCCCGGCTTCTGGTCTCACTGCTTGTCTACGCTGGGAACTCTATGGTTAATCCCGTTTTAATAGGGGGCCGGGAGATGCCACAACTCTTCTGCAGTACACTGCGCCACCATGTGGCGGAATAACCCAACTGTTATGAATAATGAAGCAGGCCGTGACATGCAAGAACAAAAACAATTCTACAGGTGAGTACTCACAGAATTGTCTTTTTTTAGCCCAGATTGTCTTACCAGATGTTTTTTGATACCGAATGTTTGAATATTAGAATGGCCACTATGCCAGGGGTGTTTTTCTAAGTAGTGGCCACCATCATAATTCTCCAAGAAATGTAGAATCCATGTGATTTTCTACCTGTTGTTAAGGCCAGTGGTCCAGAAAATATTGTAAGCAAGAAGCCCAATACTTGGCAGTGTATCAGAACACTGGAGCTGATGGTGGCTGCCATAGACTTAATGCTTTTTGCCTAGCTCAATGCCAAACTTCTCCAACTGGCCACTATGGTCTTACTGTGGCTTGTGTTTATTCATTTGCTCATGCCTCCACATTTAAACCGGACCAACAGCCTGGCACAGCTGGCAAAGAAAGGCTGGCCATTTTGGAGCTTCCTCTCCCAACTGACATAACTGAAATGCGCAGTAACAGGAAGTCCAGCACGACAGCAGGTGGCCTGCAAGCCCATGAGCGGCATCTTGTTTTTAAAACCCACCCCAGTAGGCATTAGAAAGAGGTAAATAATTTTTTATCTGCAGCAATCTAAATTGCCCTAGAGAGGGATGCATATTAGCACTGTTTGTTGTGTTGGTCTGATTTAATCCATTTTTGACTGTTGGCCTGCTTTAAGTGCATCTTCTTTCTTTGGCGATGCTGTAGTTAAAAGGCAGTATGATAAGGGCTAAACATCTCAGGTCATTTTAGAGGGAGAACTGGCTGTGACAGGTGCCGGCATAGAAAGTTGCATTGGCAGTTTTATGTGCACATTGTAGCTAAAGACCCTCTAGGGACATACCAGTTTTTGTTTTTTATGATTGATGATCTCCTCGGAGACCTACTTGGTGTCTGGATTAGGGGGTCACCAGAATACACTTCTGCTACACAAGATACTATATTAAGACTGAAAGTATCATGGCCTCATTCTTGATTTCCCTACAAGACCAAGCACCAAGAAGTTTGTGGACTGACTTTCCTTTTAAAAACTACAAACAAAGTGTTGATCATTCATTAGGTGAATGTTGCAAGGACTTTCTGGAACCATTCCAGAAAATTGAGATATAGAAAAGGACAAGCCACTCCTAAATCGGTGAATAACATTTGGTATTACTGGCTGGAATTAATGACATGGAATCATCATTACAAAGTAATCACATAGATTACTCTCCTTTTTCCATATATCACTGCTAAAAAAGATCAACAAAATGGGCTTGCTAAAGCTTAAATGAAGAAAAAGGGCTTGACAGCCTGTCCATATATTCCTAGTATGTCACACACCCCGCTTCCAACTTTCATGACACTTGGGATACCGGCCTGTAGAGGGCAATCTTGCAGAGATGACATGGAAAAAAGGAGCCCCTCCTGGTCCATAAGTACCCGGGACCTCCCACTATTCCTCAGTCTTTCCGTTCAGTCGGCGAAGCATTCAGAAGATAACTCTCCTTCCTGCAGGTAGCCGGGGTTACTCCCGGTTGTTTTCTATTTCTGCCTGAACCTCATTTTTTATTGTGATGTTTATGTTATGCCTCCCAGCCTAGGCTGATGGGCTCGGGCAAGGGTAGATACACCCTTGGGTGTATATGGGAGCTTGCTCCCTCCGTGAGACCTCAAATTAGGGGTAGGCGGAATCCGGGTTGGTGTCCCCCGGCATGGGATGCCCCGTCCCTTGAAATCTTCCTGTGCTTGTTCCTCTCCCTTTTGGCTCTCCTGGACCCTGCTGGGGTAATGGGGGGGGGGGGAATCTTATGGGGGAGTGTCTTTGGCCTATGCATTTTTAAAGAGGAGGGTAAGTAAGTTTCTTACCTGTGTTTTTTCTTGTTGGGATTTTAAATTTCCCTCTCTTTCTGTCAGCGCGTGCTTCCAGGCGTGGGCGGGGCTTGACGGGCGGCGTCATCAAAGATGCTTACCTTCACATTCCTGTGTTCCCTGGACACCAAAGGTTTCTCAGATTCGCGTTGGAAGACCAACATTACCAATTTGTGACCCTGCCCTTTGGTCTCACCTCAGCTCTCAGAGTGTTCACCAAAGTGCTGGCAGGGGTGATGTCTCTGGTGCGGTCAAGGGGCATACGCTTGCTACCCTACCTGGACGGCATACTCATCACCTCTCGGTCTCTGCAACAGGCAGAGTTGGACACTCAGCTGGTGGTGTCCATCCGGGAGTCCTTCGGCTGGGTGATCAATCATCCCAAGTCCTCCCTGTCCCCTTCCTCGGTGACCCCATTCCGGGGAATGATTCTGGATACGATTCAGTCAAGGATATTACTTGCTCAGCAGAAAGTGGAAGCTCTAACTGCGCAGGTGAGGTTCCTGCTATCGTGCCCCCGGCCCTCCCTCAGGCAGGGAATACAGTTGGTGGGCCTGATGGTGGCGTGCTTCGAGGCGGTGCCCTTTGCTCAGTTCCATTTGAGGCCTCTACAACTTCACCTTCTGTTAGTATGGGACAAGGATCCAACGTCCTTGGACGGGATCTGTGTTCTTCCCCCCTCGGTCCGACGGTCCCTTTCCTGGTGGCTGGACCACAGGAACTTGATGGGAGGCAGATCCTTCCTGGCCCCCTCCTGGGAGACAGTCACCACGCATGCCAGTCTGTCAGAATGGGGGGGATTCTGGAAGTCCCTGCGGTTCCAGGGGAGGTGGGGGCCCTCAGGAGGCCCACTTACCCATCAACATTCTGGAACTGCGGGCAATCAGGTTGGTACTGGAGCAGTTGACCAATCACCTGAGAGGTCTGTTTGTGCAGGTGCTCAGACAACAGGACGGCGGTTGCCTACATCAACCATCAGGGAGGGACCCGGAGCAGGAGGGCCCTCCAGGAGGTATCGCAGATTCTGACATGGGCAGAGGCCAATGTTCAATGCATTTCGGCTGTGTACATCCTGGGGGCAGAGAATCTACTGGCAGACTCTCTGAGCAAGGGGACCTCTCGTCAGGGAGAGTGGTCCCTCTACAACAGGGTATTCCAGTCCCTGTGTCACCGTTGGGGTCTACCGGATGTGGATCTGTTTGCATCCCGTCACAAGCTCCAGGCTTTTGTCTCCCTGTCTCAGGATCCTCTGGCCTTGGCCACAGATGCTCTGTCCATGTCATGGCAGGAATTTCGGCTCCCGTATGTGTTTCCCCATTTCCCCTGCTGGGCAGGGTACTGTGCAAGATTGCTCTGGAAAGGGTGCCAGTGATTCTGGTGGCCCCCAGGTGGCCAAGCAGAGTGTGATCGCAGACGTGGTGCAGATGGCAGTAGATCAGTACGTCCTGCCAGCAGTGCCAGATCTGCTCACTCAGGGCTCCCTACGCCATCCCAATTTACAAACTCTGGCTTTGACGACCTGGCTGCTGAAACCTCCATCTTGATGGAGAAGGGCTTGTCTGCCTCCGTGGTCGAGACCATGGTGAAGGCTAGGAAGAAGTCTTCATCTTCCATCTATTATAGGGTTTGGCGTGCTTACATTGACTGGTGTGAGTCTAGGTCTCTTCCCTGTCGGGTGTTCTCAGTTCCCAGGGTTCTAGAGTTCTTACAGCATGGGTTGGAGTCTGGTCTCCAACTCAGTACTTTGAAGGGTCAAGTTTCTGCCCTGTCTGTTTTCTTTCAGAAGTCCTTTGCTCAACATTCCTTGGTCAAGGCTTTCTTTCAAGGAGTTACTCATGTGCGTCCCCCACGAAAACCTATGGTCCCTGTTTGGGATTTGAACTTGGTCTTGTCTGCCTTGCAGGGTGCTCCCTTTGAGCCTATTCAGGATGCTGCTCTGGCTGTACTTACCCTCAAGGTTGTCTTTCTGGTGGCTATTACTTCGGTCAGGCGTGTGTCTGAGCTGGCGGCTCTGTCTATCCAGCCTCCATACTTTGAGAGACACCAGGATAAGGTGGTGTTCAGCTTTAAGCCGGATTTCCTGCCTAAGGTGGTGTCTGCTTTTCATTTGAACCAGGATATTGTTCTTCCTTCCTTGTGCCCTAATCCTAGTAATGCTAAGGAAAGGGTTTTGCACTCCTTGGATGTGGTCAGGTCTCTAGGAATACTAGGAAGTATTACCTAATAGTCACTGCGTCCTTCAGGAAGACTGATGCTCTTTTTGTGGTCCCTTCTGGTCCTAGGAAGGTTTTGGCTCCTGCCAAGTCTACTATCAGCAAATGGATCCGTCAGGCTGTGATTCAGGCCTATTCGGCTAAGGGGAAGAGTCCTCCCTTCCGCCTTACTGCTCATTCTACTCGTGCTATTGGTGCCTCTTGGGCCTTCCAGCACCAGGCTTGTGTTGAACAAGTTTGCAAGGCCGCTACTTGGTCTTCTGTTCATAAGTTTTACAAGGTTGACGTTAGGGCCTCAGCTGATGCTGTTTTTGGCCGCAAGGTTTTACAGGCGGCAGTGGTTTAAACTGCCTGCTGTTACCTTTTCTTATTGGGGATCCCACCCTACTTTATGGACACTGCTATTGGATGTCCCAAGTGTAAGTAATCTATCTGGAGCAGGACGTACTGTATACTAAGAATAATACAATTCTGTGAAATACTCACCTGTAGAATTGATATTATAAGTATACAGTACGTCCTGCTCCACCCCACCCTGTTGTTGCATTATTCTGGATCCCCTGTATGGTGATTATCATCATTGTTATAGTTTCTAGTTTTGTTTTGGGTGGTTACATTCTCCCGGTTTCTTGTTCACTGCTTTTCAATGCTGGGGATTTGTGGGAGCGGGTATTTGAGGGGCCTGGAGGAGCCTGTTTTACATGTCTCTGCAGTGCAGCGCCATCTGACGGAGGATAACCCAAGTGTAAGTAATCTATCTGGAGCAGGACGTACTGTATACTTATAATACCAATTCTACAGGTGAGTATTAAACAGAATTGTATTTTTTCCAGGCTTGGGTCAATGAGGTATCAGACAGATGGATTCTGGAGGTTGTGTCCTCCAGGTACAAGCTGGAATTCGAGTTCCGGCCTCCGCCCAGATTTTTCAGGTCTCGGATATCCGGGGATCGCGCTGGGGCTCCGGGCAGCTGTTGCGAATGGATGTTATTCGCCTGGTTCCTCTTGCGGAAAAGGGTCTGGGGTTTTACGCCAACCTATTTACCGTTCCCAAGAAAGATGGCTCTGTTCGGCCTATTCTAGATCTGAGGCGACTAAATCAATTTATTTGCTTCAGAAGGTTCCGCATGGAGTAACTAAGATCAACGATCGACGCGCTCCATCAAGGGGACTTTATGACTTCCATCGACATCAAGGATGCTTATCTGCACATCCCTATTTGTCCCGCTCACCAGAGGTTCCTCAGATTCACAGTGGAAGACCAGCACTTTCAGTTTGCGGCCCTTCCATTCGGTTTCACCTCATCCCCAAGAGTATTTACCAAGGTTTTGGCAGGAGTAATGGCTATTCTCAGGCTCCAGGGCATTCGCATTGTGCCATTTTTAGACAACCTTCTCATCACAGCCTCGTCCTTCAATCAGGCGGAATTGGACACCAGGACCGTGGTGGCTTCACTGGAGAGGTTCGGTTGGGTGATAAACCATGCCATAGCCTCTCTTTATCCTGTAAGGGAGATTCCCTTTCTGGGCTTATTCCTGAATACCCTTCAGGCCAGGGTATTTCTTCCTCAGTCCAAAATTGTTCTGATTCAAGACTTAATTTGTCTGTTCTTGTCCAATCCTCGTCAGCCTATCCGCTTGGGGATGAGGCTAGTGGGGCTGATGGTGGCCAGCAGTCCCGTCCGCTCAGTTTCATATGAGGACACTTCAGCTTTTTCTCTTGGCGAAGTGGGACAAGTGTCCTCTGTCATTGAATCGGGTTTGTTTGTTGTCTCCCCGTGTTCTGCGGTCCCTTCAGTGGTGGCTGACTTCGAGCAATCACAGAAACGGCAAGTCATTTCTGGGAGTTGGTCACTACGGATGCCAGCCTTATGGGTTGGGGGGGCATCTGGAGGAAGCGCCGGTTCCAGGGGTTGTGGGGGCCTCAGGAGGCTCACTCCCCGATCAATTTATTGGCGCTTCGGGCCATTCGGCTTGTTCTGCTCCGACTGACTCATCTTTTGCGGGGGCTGCCGGTTCAGATTCGGTCAGCAGTTGCATACATCAATCACCAAGGAAGGACTCGCAGTTGGGGTGCCCTCCGGGAAGTATCTCTGATCCTCCACTGGGCAGTGATCAATGTTCCCTGCATATCGGCAGTTTACATTCCGGGGATAGAGAATGTGGAGGCAGACTCCCTGAGCAGAGCATGCGCTCGCCGGGGAGAGTGGTCTCTCAATCCCAGGGTCTTTCAGTTTCTTTGTCACAAATGGGGGACTCCACGGTTGGACCTGTTTGCTTCTCATCACAACCACAAACTTCCAGTGTTTGTGTCTCTATCCCAGGATCCGCTGGCAGTGGCAGTGGATGCCATGTCTCTGGCCTGGAAGGATCTGGGGTTTCTGTATCTGTTTCTCCCATTCTCCATGATAAGCAAGGTGGTGCACAAGCTAGTTCTGGAAGGGGAGCCAGCAATTCTGGTGGCTCCAAGATGGCCAAGACGTCTGTGGTTCGCAGACATCACAAGGCTAGCAGAGGATCAGTTGCATCTGCCTCTTCTTCCAGACCTCATCACCCAGGGTCAACTCTGTTACCCCAATTTACCAACGCTGGCTTTGACGGCGTGGCTGCTGAAGTTTCCATCTTAAAGGAGGAAGGTCTTTCGGACGCGGTCATTCAGACTCTTGTTAGAGCTAGGAAAAAGTCTTCCTCTGTTGTTTACTACAGGACTTGTAGATCCTATATTGATTGGTATGAGTCTAGGGTCTTGCCCTGTAGGGTATTTTCTATCCCTAAGATTTTGGAGTTTCTGCAACATGGTCTGGATTTGGGTTTCCAGATTAGTACTTTGAAAGGGCAGGTTTCTGCTTTGGCTATTTTCTTTCAAAGATCTTTTGCACTTCATCCTTTGGTTAAGACTTTTTTCCAGGGGGTCACACATGTGCGGCCTCCTAGAAAGCCCTTGCTTCCAGTTTGGGATCTTAACTTGGTGCTTTCTGCCATGCAGGCTGCTCCTTTTGAGCCATTGCAGGATGTTCCTCTTCATATTCTTACTCAGAAGGTTGCTTTCTTGGTTGCTATTACCTCTGTCCGTCGGGTTTCTGAATTGGCGGCCCTGTCTATCCAGGCCCCTTACTTCGAAAGGCATCAGAATCAGGTGGTTTTCCGTTTTAAACCAGATTTTCTTCCTAAGGTGGTGTCTGCCTTCCACCTAAATCAGGATATAGTTCTTCCTTCATTGTGCCCTAATCCTAGTAATAACAAGGAAAGGGTTTTACATTCTTTGGATGTTGTTCGTTGTGTTAAGTATTATTTGGTTACGACTTCTGCTTTCCGTAAGACAGATGCCTTTTTTTTTGTGCCCTCCGGGCCTAGGAAGGGAAAAATCTTCCATCAGTAAATGGATTCGTCAGGCCATTGTTGGGGCCTATTCTGCTAAGAGGAAGGTTCCCCCTTTTCGTGTTACTGCTCATTCTGCTTGTGCTGTTGGGGCTTCTTGGGCTTTTCAGCACCAGGCGTCTGTTGAACAAGTTTGCAAGGCTGCTACTTGGTCTTCGGTGCATACTTTTTCTAAGTTTTACAAGGTTGATGTGCGGGCCTCAGCGGATGCTGCTTTGGTCTGCAAGCTGCAGTAGTTTAAGTTATGCATTTTTGCCTTGTGGGATCCCCGCCCATTATGGACACTGCTATTGGATATCCCAAGTGTCATGAATGTTGGAAGCGGGGTGTGTGACATACTAGGAATAATACCATTTTGTGAGTACTCACCTGTAAAATGGGTATTACGAGTATGTCACACACCCCGCTTCCCCCGCCCTTTTTTGTTCAGGGGTCCTTTATATGGTGTTTGTTATTATTTTCAATTCACTATATAATTTGCTCTTCCTGGTTTTCTCACTGCTTTTTTAAAAGACTGGGGAATAGTGGGAGGTCCCGGGGACTTATAGACCAGGAGGGGCTCCTTTTTTCCATGTCATCTCTGCAAGATCGCCCTCTACAGGCCGGTATCCCAAGTGTCATGAATGTTGGAAGCGGGGTGTGTGACATACTCGTAAGAGGTGAGTTTTTAGGGTGATCGGGGGGGTTTCACACAGCGGGGCACCCCGATCGGGGGTGCCCCACCGAAGTGGACCAAGACCCAGGATAGTCAAAATCCTGGGTGTTGGTCCACTTTAATGCCCTAGCTTCCTGATGTAAAAGGTGTAATAATACCCAAGGTTATGTCCATCAGTGAACTACTGTAAACAAAAAGTAATTCCTGATTACATTGCAAGGTTTTTAATTTTTTAACTTTTTTAGACCTGTTTTTTAATATCACGTTGGCTGTCCTTGGCAAAGTTAGTTATTTGGAAAGCTTTTGCTTTAGAAATTGAATTTAATGGTTTTGAGTAATAGGGTTTTATAAGTAAATTTACGGTTTCTTGCATGTTCTGCATCAGCACTAGAAAAAAAATAAAATAAAAGACAGATCTGTTACAAGATCACATGACCTTTTTAGACAGTAACGCATGTGCATGTTGCGTTTTGCATCTATAACCCTTCTCTTGACTTAGCTCGTGTGTTTGTTTCAGATTGAAGAGGAGTTGGCTGCCCTTCAGAAGGAGCGCAGTGAAAGGATCAAACATTTGTTTGAACGCCAGGAAAGAGAAATTGAAACCTTCGATATGGAAAGTTTACGGATGGGCTTTGGAAATCTGGTGACGTTAGAATATCCCAAGGAGGACTATAGATGAGAGAGGCCAGTTTTTGCCATTTAAATAAATGAACAATAATAATATTAACAGTGACAGCAAGGAGAACCTGCAAAACGTACATTCCCCATTTTAACGGGCGTGCTCTCTCTCTCTTCTTTCTCTCCCTCCCTTTATCTTTCACTCTATCTCTCTGTCTCTATCTATCTCTGACGTCCGTCGGACACTAGTGCCTGTAATTCTTTTTACTCACCAGGGTGCCTCTGGGCAAATCTGAGCACGGAAAAAGCTCCCTGGCATACCTCTCAAGTGTCCCTGATTGTCACTCAAATCTTCAATCCATCAGAACATTGGTGCTTGTTATACAAACCGAAGATTCAAACAGCGGGAAGGAGTCTTGAAGTTACAGTTGTGTTTTGTGTCGAAACTCTTCCTTTATTCATAATCCCTTTTGTGGAAAGAGATAACTTGATTATTCAAAGTTTTGTCCATGATGTTCCTTGGGGAAGATGGTGAGAGGTATGTGGTTTTATCAGTGTAAGGATTACGAGGTATGTATGTTCTATACCTCTGTGGGAGGGTTTATGAGGGTTCTGTGTCTGCTGGCCCATCTTTGGCATAAGGTGAGCAGTTTGTGTTCCTGGTGTTTTGAGGGGTAAAAAGCCTACCTTTGATTCCTCTACTGGTACTAAAAGATGTGCGTCCTGCAGTTTGGTAAGAAGTCAGCCCATAATTACTTTGTTTAAGATGGCTGCCCACAGTTTGTCGGTTTCATAACCCATGATGCACAAATCGTCAGTCGTGATTAACCCCTTCAGCCCTGAGCCAGTTTAGTAGGAGTGTTTAAGTAAGACCCAGTAATGACTTTTACCTTGTTCAAGGTTGCAGTCATTCTGGCACTTTCAGAAGTTTGGTTAGCATGAGCTTACCACATCTTTTATACTGGGTTGGTATCCAGTGAAGACCTTCCAATCTTCTAAAGTGCCTCACACTTAAAACTAAAACTCAGGGATGAAGAGATTAATTTTTCAATGTTCAGCAACACATTTGAGAGACTAGAGAGAAATGAGGAGATACACATTAAATACAAACCAATGAAAAAATGTGAATAACTGTTGGTTACTACAGACATTTTATTCTGTTTAAAGTACAAGCAAAAAAATATATATATACAATTTAATACATAAAAGAGAGAGAGAAGCATATAACTGCAGCCTTAAGGTTACTGCTGCTGCGTTAAACATTGTTGTTTTTTTTGGTATTTGTTCGTCAGGAATAAAAAAAGAAGAGATTTTATTAAACTATTGAGGTTTGATACATTTTACAGAAACCAATCATGTTGTATATATATATAGACATATTGTTGGGAGGGATGAAGCAGAACTTGGGGGTTGTTTGGGCAGATGGGGAGGGTAGAATGTCTTGTGATAATATATATATTTTGTTTCATTTTTCTTTTCTTTTTGATGACTTATGCTGGCCGGAGCAGAAATTGACTTTGAATTTTCATTGCACTTTTGGCTCCTAATCATTGGTACTTTTTACTCCAGTCCTGGTTTTCTTATATGTATATACCATATGTATTCTTAACTGACAGAAGGCAGCTGAGACATTAAGACCAAAATACACTATTTAATCAAACGAAAACAACTTTGGCATGATGTGGAGCCAAAGGGTAATTTTTGCTAAATGTTTGCAATATATTGCTAATGTATGCCAGGATGTAAAAAAGAAAATCCCTCCAAGGTAAAGTTTCTTTACACATCGTGTATATGGTAGTACATCAGATCAGGTAAATCTACCAGCCCAATACTTCTATCCCGTTCACAGTGTGTCCATGGAAATGCAGCCTGGTATTTGATGTTGCTGCCTGAGCCCAAGTAAGTACATTTTTGTACATAGGAATGGACACCTTTATAAAACAGGACTTAAATAAATGAAGACTTGTTTTTTCCCTTGGTATTAATATTAGTATATTTTTATTTAAAAATATCTACAAATTGTGAATACATACACCTCTTTCATTAAATGCTGTATATTACTGGTTCCTGGTATAGTCCTGATTCCCGCCTTCATAGGTCCTGGAACTTTAACATGGAAGAAAGTTCCAAAAAAAAGTACTGTTATTGCATCAGAACAGGTCATTTTGTTCAGCACCAAGTGTAGCTAATTTTCTTCTATATAAAGTTGAAAGGTGGGAATATCGGTGTTCCTTTTTTTTTCTCCCTTATTTTTAAGATTTGGGTGGAGGGCATTCCATTTAATAAGTAATGGCTGTGATGTACTGAGTCAGTGTTTTTCCTAAAAGAACATTTAAATGTGTTCGTAAAAAAAAATATCACTTAAAGAAATATGAACAAAAAAAGAAAACCACTTTTAGAGAGAGAGAGTATTTTTGAAATCTAAAAAACCTGTATAAAATTGATGTTAGACAAGTAATGTATCGTAATTGTTTAAGATTATTTTAAGAAAAATCAAACTGCGGACTATTTTTTTGGCACAAATTAAATGAGTTAAAGATTGTTTTATTTTTAAGAGATCTGAATTTAAAAAATAAATTATATATAGTGTGTCCATTAATAAGTGCATTTAATACTGTTCCCCTTTTTCCTGTAGACTATCTATAAGTATCCAAAATTGTATTTACAGGCAAGGTAATCAAATATTGATTCCACTGCCAAGATTTTAATATTTAGTGTCCACTAAAAAATTTCTAATGCTCTGGCTTAGTACATCTTGGTCCAAAATGTGTGAAAAAGGTCCTCTAGTATCAGTGTTTTTTTTTTTAAATTGATGCAGTTATTGATTTATAAAATTATATATGTTCTTCCTGGATACATGTAGCTGTATTTTCACACACAATATTACCAAACTGCACTATTTATGTTTAAAAACGAAAAGGCTTATACATTTAAATCGTAAAATAATTTATTTTGTGTTGATTTCCTGACATTGCATTTACTTGATAAAAATCTTCTACAAGGATTTATATGGAAACTTGTCCATTATATTGATGATGTTGATGATTGGACACCAAAGCCAGTATCTGAATTTAAACCTTTTTTTTTCTTTTAAGTGCTTAGTTCTTGTAATGAGGAGAAAACCCCACATTTAAGGTAAAGCATACACAACATTTTGACATATTTAGTTTTTGGGAATTGGCACAAAATACACAAATAAAACTGAAAATTGAGAAGGATGTATTTATTATTTGTTCAGTTTTTACTAAAAGATGGAAACTTTAAATCAACATGAAGATTTTGGTGTTTTTCCAAATCAAAGATTTCCTTTTACTCTGGGAAGTGTTAGCTCAGTATTTCTGCAGATCTCCTTGAAGTTGAAATGGAAAGATGTAAAACCAGGACTGGATATTTTCATCTGTATTAAGGGGTGCTCTAAACTGTGTTCAGTGATTAAGGTCGTGCACCTACAAAGCATGTCCACAACTCTCTACACTGTGCTCATTTGGGTCCCACTCTCTCTGCTACTAAAATTTTAAACTTTGTGGCTGCAGGCCTTTCACTTTATTATAAGCAGCTAGGAATGGTTCATTACTTGACGTGACTACCGACTGTAGCGTTCTCTGTTGTTGGAAATTTGACTGGTGGAAATATGGATTTTTTTTTTCTTAGCAAAGAATTGATTATGGATTGATTATTTTAGAATCCTGTGCTAATATAAAGGTGCTAACATTGTGTTATTTAAATATTTTTGTGACCTTTTAAAAACTGGAGGGCAAGCGACTGAAGCCATTCATGAAACTTGTTCCCTAATAAATTTAGGGGACTACAGAATACCAGCTGTATGGTGGCAAAATGGACTTGTAGTTACTTGCAGTGTATATATACTAAAACCTTTCCTGCACATTTTTTTTGACAGTAAAGCTTTTGAATTGTATTGGCACTTTGCTAAATCAAAAAACTTTCCATGCAGCGCATTGTATGATGAATGTGTGGATTGCTGGGTGTTAATAGCAATCACCTGGAGAATGTATCACATCCATATTTCCACCCAGGACGTTGGTATTTTTGTTTTTTTTATCTCCCAATAAATACAATATAGAGTCTAGCATTTGGACAAACACAATTAGGCTATAGAATACTAGCGACATGTAATTCAATTGTTTTCACTTTAGTTCTCATGACTATGTGCTGTGTGTGTTCAAAAAGGTCTGCTCTTAAGGGACAGATGTTAAATCACTGCCAAGATCTGGCTCCAATACTGCCCATCTTGATGAAAAAGGAGCTTTCATTTTGTTTTTATTAGGTCCATCATTATACTTATAAGTTTGAAGAATTTGTACTACTGTTCTTTGCTATTGAGTTGTTTTGTACATACACCTTTTTTAAAATGAAAAACAAAAGTATTTGTAGGATATGAATGGCAGATTCCCTGGTGTTTTTCTTCTTTTTGTATATGCTGTACATGTCCCTTGTTACATGCCCATAGACCGTAAAGTGCACTGGGCATGATGGTGCTTATCAGATGGTCTGCAGCCTCAAAAACGATTTGGAAGTTAAAACATTTAGATTTTTATGCTTCTGATAAAGCCACTGTGGGCTTCTCCAGCACAGCATAAAAACTGTGTACACACACACACACACACTTTATTTTATTTAAGCTAAACTTAATAACATGGACAGAGAGTGGACTCTGAATAAGCACAGACTATTCAAATCAATGCTCTGCTCCACTGGTTTTGCTGCTGTAACAGTTGTTAAGCAGAGGATGTGTGCACACTGCATCCCAGTGCTCACTGTCCCACTAGCACAAAATCCACATTGGGACTGTGGCCAAAAATCATGTATTTTCTGTATAGAATGAACTGAAGGAGAGATTTTACATATTTTCGTATTGTATTTTAACATTTTTTTCCTTAAATTTGAATGCTAACCTTCATCTCGTTCCCTATTTTCTTTTTCTTATTTATATAATTTATTTTTTAAATTTAATTTATTTTTTTTCTAAATGGGACGCGGGGATCTTTTTCAGTATTTAAAGACAAATAAACACAATCAGCCCAGTCTTTTTAATTTTTTTTTCTTTTTCCTCTGCCCTTTTTCTTGTCTTTTAAATATTAACATTATCCGCGTTTTCAAGCTGTGTATTTTCTTACAATAAAAAGAAAACGTTTAAAAAACGATGAAAGAAAACAAAGGCTTTTAATTCTTTTTTGCATGCACTTTAAAAATAAAATGCGTTTCAGGTCCTTGGTGAGGGGAGGGGGGAGCTGGTGGGACTCGCTGTCAGAAATATTTTAGTATATTTGTAAATAAAAAATGTTCATCACCCTCCTGTCTCATCATTTGTAAACCAGGTATTTCCCATAATTGTATATCTCAGGACAACCTTATTTTGGGGCAGTGTGATAAGTATGTTTTCAGTGTTTTTCTATGAACAATGCCAAGCTACTATTTCTTTACATGGTAAGTAGTAACGTAACAACCTAGAGATGTTTTTTCTTTATGACAAAAATGCAAGAGTTAATGCTTTGCAATATGACTTGCACACTACGCCAAAAGCAATCTCTAAAATCAATTGAAAATTGAATGTTGAATGCTGTGGGACTTGTATTTTATCTAGTAGACCAAGCCTCTTCTCTGCCCTGTACAATATAACTACTGCTTGCCATCTTGAATAGATTATGATCAACATTATGCATATATAATTAAATTGATTTGCAGTTTATGTATAAGAATTTTGCAAAGTTTACCCTCCCAGTTCAGTTCCATCTCTGAGGTCCCCCTTCAGACTCCATCTCTTATTGTAGAGTGCTGTGCAAGGAATCATTGAGGGTGACCACTGGAGAGAGCAGGAGTATGTATCCAAATAGGTCACCTACCCCCATCTCATTTTCCACCAGAGAAAGTATAGGAACAAGTAAAAGACAAATGTTTGCATACATTTGGGGGAAGGGTTAAAATAACTATTGATGGACAAGCTTCGGAGATGATAAAAATGAAGATTTAAATTCCATATCCCTGGTTTTACATTCTTTCCTTTCATTTGGTTAACTTGTGAAATAAACCATTTAGCCTTTGATTTCCAATTACAGTTTTAAAAAAGGACTCTATATGTGATATTTTTCTAAAAACTATTGTACATAATCATGCAAAGAATGGTAAAGAACAGCTAAAAGGTTTAACATTAAATGTTTATATTGTTTCACATCATAATGAATACACACAAATAACACACCACCTCTACAATTTTGCAGTCAAGACACAATAAATTTGACAAAAAAAAATACTTCCTTGCACAGCGTGAATGATGCTGCTAAAGGTAAGAATCCGGTTTGTTATTGTGTGGGTATGCCTATGCACCTGGCTATATTTGCTATATGTACTGTATATGTTTAAGAAAAAAATGCCTCTGTACAGTGAATGTGTAATTCCAGTCACTGTGTGTTTTATAATCTAAGATTCTCTGTGCTCTACTAAGTAGTTTTAATTGCATAAACGTTTGATATGTTATGTTTATTTAAGTAAGGCAACAAAAGATCTGGCAATACTGATCAACATAAGTTAAAGTGGAAGTCCAATCTCTGATAACTGTCCTGCCACTCTGGCGCTGAGATGGGGGTTTGCCAAAAAAAAAAGAAAAGGCTTTCGGATCCAGCACCCAACCCCTCAGTGCTTGGGGTCCCTGTACTCTGTGTGTGCCAGGGAGAATGGTCCACGATCAGGAAAGGGTAAGGGTTTTTGTGTAATAACCCCTCTGCCCTGTCTGGGCTACAGGGAACGGATTGCTTTGTTTTTTTGGTGGCTGCTTTCTTTACCAGAACAGAAGGACAGCTGCCAAGATTCAATGTGTTCAATCACACTCGTACTATTCTCAGTGTGCCACACACCCCGCTTCCCCTTTAATTCTTACGATCGGGTTACTCCACCGCCAGGTGGCGACGTTGCAGAGAGAAGTCTTGAAAACGAGCCCCCTTCCGGCCTATATATACCTGGAACCTCCCACTTAACACCAGTGTTTTCTCTCTGCATGAGGCGACAAGACAGAAGAAAGAAGTCTCCTGCTTGCAGGTAGCCGGGGTCTTACCCCGGCACCCCCTTTGGGTCTATTTCTGCCCAGTTCTGATTGTTTACCTAGATGGTTAATGGAAGCCTCCCAGCCTAGGCTGCTCACTGGGCAATGGTAGATGGCACTATAGGTGCCTAGGAGCTTATCTCCTCCGCTCGACCCTACACGTGGGGCAGTGCGGCTATCCGGCATGGTGATCCGGATTTGGGATGCCCCTGTCCCGAGGTTCCCCTTTGGCCATTTCTCTCCCGTTACGGTCCCTTCTCCCTTCACTATGGGGGGGGTGGTTTTTGGGGGGTTCTTTTACTGTGTGCATGTGTGTTGTAACGTTAGTGCTGATTAAAGAGTGCTGGCAGTCTCAGGCTCAGCGCCGCGGGGCCTACGGCCACACCACCCTGAGTGCGCCTGATCTCGGAAGCTAAGCTGGGTTGGGCCTGGTCAGTTCTAATAGCGCTCATGCGGCCTGGACTGCTAGGGCTGTGATATGTGTGGCATGTTTTTCCTCCCCCACTGACTCCGAGGGCGTCGGCGTGGCTTGAGGTGGTTGTCTTGCAGCTCGGCCCCGCCGCACTTCCTCCTTCTAATCAAGGAGTCAGGTGCGGGGGACTCGGCTGCAGGTTGCTGCCTGGCTGGCTGCTGCTGCTGCTCTTCGTACAGGTAAACGGTCCCCACCTCGTGTGTGGGGCCATCCTTTTTACTTTCAGTTTGCTTCAGCATGGTTATAAAAAGTGTATGTTGGCTGGCTTCAGTTTAACTCTTAAGCCACTCTGGGGTTTTGCTATTGTTATTTATTATGCCTTTTTCTGTATTGAATGACTATGCTGCATGCTGCCTTTTCTTCTGGGGGTCTGACTGTTGTCTCTTTCCCCCCACATATCCTGGGATCCCCTCACTGCAGTGGCTCTCCCGGTTCTGTTTTACCTGGCTAGCCTTAGTACTCTAAATTGGGTTTTGTCCTAAGGTTTTTAAAAAATAACATTTTAATCCTCCCTTTCCCGGGACATTAATTATAAAGGGGCATCCCGGGTGGCTTAGTGCGTAAAACCCGGGTTGTTGCGAATACCATAAATTCACCATATGGAGGCTTCCGACAATACCGGAAATGGCTCTTCGGGGCCATCCAGGCTGTGTGGGGGCTGTGGGGTTCCGCTCCCAGGCGATGATGTCATATTGTGCATTCCATGTGCAAAGCAAAACATTGCGCGCCAGTCTGTCTCTCCGGCTTCTGGCTCCTCGCAACTTCCGCCATCTCCTACCCCCCTCCCTTATTCCGGTCCCCATGTGACATTGTCAAGAGTGGGGATTCGCAAGCCGAGGTGTGTGCACGATTGGCCAACCTCGAGAAAATAATTTCTGCCAAAGTAGCTCAGAAGGCTACAGCCCAAGCCCAAACCTGCTGGTAAGCCCGCTCAGCAATGAGGGGCTGCCCTCAACCGTGCGGGTGGGGGGACGATTGCGACACTTTTCCCTGGTCTGGGACCAGGGGGTTCCGGACAGATGGATCCAGGAGGTGGTGTCGTACGGTTACAAACTGGAGTTCGAGTCTCGCCCTCCTTCGCGGTTCTTTCGGTCTCAGGTGCCCACCGATCCTTTGGCCGCACAGGGGCTCCTGGCGTCGGTAAGGAATCTTTTGGAAATGGCGGTCATCCGGCCAGTGCCGCGCTTAGAGGTGGGCCTCGGTTTCTACTCCAATCTTTTCGCAGTCCCCAAAAAGGACGGGTCAGTTCGTCCCGTCCTGGACCTGAAATTGCTCAACAGGTTCATCCGTTTCCGGAAGTTTCGCATGGAAACTTTGCGTTCGGCCATCGGTTCTCTTCGGCAGGGGGACTTCATGACGTCCATAGACATCAAGGATGCTTACCTTCATGTTCCCATATGCCGAGCTCATCCCAGGCATATATAGGCCGGAACGGGGCTCGTTTTCAAGACTTCTCTCTGCAACGTCGCCACCTGGCGGTGGAGTAACCCGATCGTAAGAATTAAAGGGGAAGCGGGGTGTGTGGCACACTGACAATATCCATTTTTCAGGTGAGTACTCACAAAATGGTATTATCAGCATGATTAAAGAGAAATTAGATTGCCAAATTTGTTCGATTGCTCAAGAGGGTGAAAGGGCACTTCTCGCAACCAGCAAACTTAACTGATCCACAGGTTACTCAGGTGTATCAAATGGAATAGAGCAGCACCATAATATAGGCAATCTGAAGAGTTTCTCACCACTCTGTGATTTACTGCAGAACAGCTAATCCCCTTGGCATCTGGAGTCTGGGAAAGCATCATCTCACAGGTGAAGTTCCAGCATATTATTTATAAGGTGCCAAAGGTTTCTGAAAAATTTGAAGCTGTGCCCCCAGATGCCTGAAAGGCATGTATCCCTTACTGAAGATGTTTATTAAGGAGAGGACATGTTCCTCGTAGGTGCAAGGCCTAGTGTCTGGCCTGCTGATTCCTTTACTTTCACAGCATCATTCCCCCGCCTTTTTTTTGGGGGGGGGTAATATAAATACAGTGCTGATGCACATGCATTGCCTACAATAAAATATATGGCCCACCGAGCTACAGTGGTTATATAAATAGGAAAGTTGTGATTGGTACATATAGGGAAAAAAACTGATCCTTAAAACTTAAGGGGGAAATAAGCATTTCAGAAATAAGTGGTATATGGCAACTTTGCAGATAAAGCTTATATATGCAAATAACCTATGTATTCTTAGCAAAGCTGATTTTTGTGGGCTAAGTTGGTGCAGCTGTATGTTTCAGTTGTGCTCTGCTGCATTATTATTGCTGTTGGGTTTACAGTCCCTTTAAGGACCGTAGGGGGGAGGGGAAGAAGAAGTCTATCGGTTGTGAATTGAGTGTCACATCTGAGGGAGCCGGGTCGATCACCGCTCACCTCTTCCCAGTAGTTAATGCCACTATTTTTTTTTTTGCCTTTAATACCTCTGGCATCTCCATCCATGGCATGGCCTTTTCTTGTCTGCCCATTTCAAAACCTCTCCAGGAAGACATGTAAGAAAACCAATGAACAGGGAGATTTTAATTCTGTTGGCCAGTCTACTAATAGATGCCACAAGTCTGAACCTAATTTGGTTCCTAAGAGAAGGAGGTGGGTGAGGGGCAGCTAGAATTCACGACCTTGCCTTGCCTGATAGGCAATCATCTTTAACCAGTAACCAACATCCAAATCACATTCAGTTCAGTGCAGTGGCTACCACCTAAAATGGAATTGGGATACTGCTGCTCTTTTCCACCAAAATTTTTACGATTATGGAGAGAGTTTGCTTAGATAGACAGCCCCCATGCTGTCCTATGAAAGTTCTCCTCCCTGCCCTGCATTCACTCACCTTTTTCAGGGCTCCCTAACTGTGCTTGCCAGCTGCAGCCTTCTCCCCAGCACCCATGTAACTGAGGCGCACTGCCATGCATAGCCATTCAGTGAGTTATTGGGGTGAACTGAAGGGTTTCACACAAGGACCACAACCCAGGATAGTGAAGATTTTGGTCCATTTTAAGGTGCTGGCTGACAGGCATCTGTAAGCCCTACTCAAAAATCTACCCCTCAACTGTCAATATTCTTAGTATACAGTTCGTCCCGCTCCAAATATAATACTTACACGTGGGATACACTCCGCCAGATGGCGCTGGACTGCAGAGACATCGAAAATAGGCTCCTCCCGGCCCCTCAAATACCCGGGGACCTCCCACAAATCCCCAGAATTTATCTGCAGTCTGGCTGCGAAGGACGAGAAATGGCTCTCTACTTGCAGGTGAGCGGGGCTATTAGCGGGCCCTGTAGGACTATTCCCATCCGTTCCACTAGTAATATGCCTGCCAGCCTTGGCTGCGCTGGTCGGGTGAAGGTAGGCAACACCGCTGTTAGGTGCTTAGGAGCGCTGCTCCACCGCAATCCCCCACCAAAGGGTAGGCGGTTCAGGCTTATGGTGAGCCTCTATGGGATGCCCCTCCCGCATTAGTGCCCCTGCCCATCGGTGGGCCCTGTTTAAGTGGCCGCTGTCCTCCCTCATTCTCCTTGTAGCCTTCAGGGGAAAAGAGGGGGGGTGTGTGTAAATGTGTATGCTAAGCATTCTCTGTTTTTACACTTTATTTTTATTCTGTTTAGTCTTGTGTCAGCCGCCGCGCTGACTTGCCTTTACTGTTTTTTTTAAATTGCCGCCGCTGCTCGCTAACTTTGTTCCGCGGTTGGCGGCAGCATTACCTCAGGCGCTGGTGCGCCGTCATTGGCTGCTTGCACGTCCTGGCTTCGCACTCTTCGGGGGGGCGGGGTCCGTCTATGGCACGCTCCGCGTCATCGCTGATACCGGTCCGTAAGTGCCCTCGCGGGCGGCTTTATATTTTTTTTTCATTTTTGTTACTGTGTGCTTACGGTCTTGTCTGCTTATGTCTTTCAGGAGGGGCGAACCCTTTTGGCTTCTCCCGGCCCTGTATTAGTATATAACTTGTAGACCTTGGTAATACTCCCACTTCCCTAGCGGATTATTGGGGCATCCGGGGTTGCTATATAGCGTTATTCCCTATCGGCGCCGCTATAATCACCATATGGAGGCATCCCAGGATAATGTGACCGGGCTCCCTTCGGGACAAGACCGGCTGTGTGTAGCGTATGGGCAGCCTCATGCTGACGCTGACAAGGCGAGGGTCTGTGTAACCTGTGCTGAGCAGGTGCTTGCATTGCAATCTGGTCTACCAGTGGCTGTACCTCGTTTTGCTTCGCCTACTCCCCCAAGCTTAAATCTCACTCCTACTGAGTTGCATACAAGTGGGGATTCTCAGCCTGATGTGTCTTCTAGACTGGCTACTGTTGAGAAATTAATTGCTAATACCTTGGCGCGTAAGGCCCCTGCTAAGAAGCGGCATTTGACGCCTAATGTCACGGTTTTCCCTATGGGAACTGAGGAGTTTTGGAATCTTTGTGGCTATTCCCCGTCTGATGAAGGGGAGCTGTTTTCTGATTCAGGCTCATCTGATGAGAGACCAAGGGGTCATGACGATTCTGGCTCTGACCCCTGGGCCCTGGATGACACTGACAGATTATTGACCCAGATTTTTGAGGTTCTGTCCATGTCTCTCCCTGTTGCGGCTCCCAGGCAAGGGGAGCTTTTCCATACAGTAAAATCACGTTTGGAATTTCCCGAGCAGGCACATTTCCATAACCTTGTACTCCAGGAATGGGAGCGCCCCAGTAAACTTCCCGGGGTTCCAAAAAGTTGGGATAGGAAGTATCCCTTTCCTGCTGAGGTGGTTAAATGTTGGTCATCCCCTCCCGAGGTGGATGCCCCGATCCTAGGGCTATCTAACACCTCTGTCATGCATTCCCCTGACTCCACTACCCTGCGGGATGCTGAGGACCAGCGCATTGACAGCTGGCATCCCACACCTTTGAATGTGCGGTGACGGCGCTGCACCCGGTCTGTGCCTCTGCCATTACTGCTATGGCCACTAGAACCCTTATCAAAAATATACTTGATAGTGTCCCTGATGATTTGCCTTGTGAGGTGTTCAATGCACTCTCCAGTTGTGATGTTTTTGTAAATTTTGTCCTCTCAGCATTGGATGACACCATCAGAATGTGTGCCAGAACTTCTGCCCTCGTGGTGGCTATACGCCACTCGGTTTGGCTGCGCCAGTGGGCTGCTGACAACGCTGCCAAGAAGGCCCTCACTGGGTTTCCCTTTAAAGGACTGCGCCTGTTTGGGGACCGCCTGGACCTTTTTGCTAAGAGAGGCAGGTTAGAGTTTGCTGCCTGGCCCCCTCCAAGATTCATCAGATCCCAGATTCCTCAGGACCTTGTGTCAGCTCAGGAGCTAGTGCAAGCAGTGCAAGGCCTCCTGGAGCTGGGGGTCATCTGCCAGGTCCCCTTAAGAGAAAAAGGCAAGGGCTTTTATTCCAACCTATTCACAGTACCCAAAAAAGATGGGTCACTCAGGCCCATCCTGGACTTGAAGATCCTCAACAAATTTGTCAGGGGCAGGCGCTTTCGCATGGAAACTCTGCGCTCTGCCATCAGTTCCCTGCGCCAAGGGGATTTCATGACTTCTGTGGACATCAAAGATGCTTACCTTCCTGTGTTCCCAGGTCATCAAAGGTTCCTCAGTTTCGCTCTGCTGTATCAACACTACCAGTTTGTGGCCTTGCCCTTTGGCCTCACTTCAGCTCCCAGGGTGTTCACCAAGGTGCTGGCTGGCGTGATGTCTCTGCTCAGATGTCAGGGCGACTGCGTGTTTCCCTATCTGGACAACATTCACATCACTTCCCAGTCTCTACATCAGGCAGAGTTGGATACTCGGCTTGTGGTGTCCACTCTGGAGTCATTTGGATGGTTGATCAACCACCCCAAGTCCTCACTGTCCCCTTCCTTGGTAACTCCATTCCTAGGAATGAATCTGGATACAGTTCAGGCAAGGATTTTCCTTCCTCAACAGAAGGTGGACAGTCTGATTGCACAAGCTCAGTCCCTCCTAGCTTGTCCTCATCCCTCCATCATGCAGGGGATGCAGCTGGTGGGCCTGATGGTGGCATGCTTCGAAGCGGCCCCTTATGCTCAGTTCCACTTGAGGCCTCTGCAACTTCACCTATTGTCAGTATGGGACAAGGACCCAGCGTCCCTGGACGGGGTCTGTGTACTCTGCCCTCGGGTCAGGAGTTCCCTCTTGTGGTGGATGGACTCAAGGAACCTGTTGGGGGCAGATCCTTTCTTACCCCTCCCTGGGAGACGGTCACTACGGATACCAGTCTGTCAGGTTGGGGGGGGTTTCTGGAAGTCTCTGCGGTTCCAGGGGAGGTGGGTTCCTCAGGAGGCCCACACTCCTATCAATGTTTTGGAACTACGGGCGATCCGGTTAGTTCTGGCTCACTTGACTACTCGCCTTCGGGACCTGCCTGTTCAGGTGCCCTCGGAGAACCAGACGGCAGTTGCCTACATCAATCATCAGGGAGGGACCCGGAGCAAGGGGGCCCTCCAGGAAGCGTCTCTGATCCTAATTTGGGAGGAGGCCAATGTCCCCTGCATATCGGCTGTTTACATCCCGGGGGAGGAAATTCGCCTGGTGGACTCTCTGAGCAGGGGGACCTCTCGCCAGGGAGAGTGGTCCCTATGCAGCAGGGTGTTTCAATCCCTGTGTCACCGTTGGGGCCAACCAGATGTGGATCTGTTTGCGTCCCGCAACAATCACAAGCTCCCAGCTTTTGTCTCTGTCCCAGGATGCTCTAGCCTTGACCTCGGATGCTCTAGCAATGTCATGGCAGGACTTTCAGTTCCTGTATGTCTTCCCTCCAATTCCCTTGCTGGGCAGGGTTCTGCGCAAGATTGCTCTGGAAGGGGTGCCAGCAATCTGGTGGCCCCCAGGTGGCCAAGAAGAGTGTGCTTCACAGACGTGGTGCAGCTGGCAGTAGATCAGTAGGTTTGGCGTGCCTACATTGACTGGTGTGAGTTTAAGTCTGTGTGTTCTCTATTCCCAAGATTCTGGAGTTCCTTCAGCATGGGTTGGAGATGGGGCTCCAGCTCAGTACTCTGAAGGGTCAGGTTTCTGCCCTGGCTATTTTCTTCCAGAAGTCCTTTGCTCAGCACCCTCTGATCAGGACTTTTTTCCAGGGGGTCACTCATGTGCACCCCCCACGTAAGCCTATGATGCCTGTTTGGGATTTGAACTTGGTTCTGTCAGCCTTGCAGGATGCTCCCTTTGAACCTGTGCAGGATGCTGCCTTGGCCATTCTTTCGCTCAAGGTTGTATTTCTGGTGGCTATCACCTCTGTCAGGCGTGTGTCTGAATTGGCGGCGCTTTCCATTCAGCCCCCCTACTATGAGAGACACCAGGACAAGGTGGTGTTTCGTTTCAAACCTGACTTTCTGCCTAATGCAGTGTCTGCCTTTCATTTGAATCAGGATATTGTTCTTCCTTCTTTGTGCCCTAATCCTAGCAATGCTAAGGAGAGGGTTTTGCACTCTTTGGATGTGGTTAGGTGTCTGAAGTACTATCTGGTGGCTACTGCACCTTTCAGGAAAACTGATGCTCTTTTTGTGGTCCCTTCTGGTCCTAGGAAGGGTTTGGCTCCTTCCAAGTCTACTATCAGCAAGTGGATTTGTCAGGCTATGATTCAGGCCTACTCTGCTAAGGGGAAGAATCCTCCCTTCCGCCTTACTGCTCATTCCACTCGTGCTATTGGTGCCTCTTGGACTTTTCAGCACCAGGCTTCTGGTGAACAAGTTTGCAAGGCCGCTACTTGGTCTTCTGTTCATACCTTTTCAAAGTTTTACAAGGTTGATGTTAAGGCCTCAGCTGATGCTGCCTTTGGCCGAAAGGTCTGCTGTTACCTTTTTTTGGGGATCCCACCCTACTTTATGGACGCTGCTATTGGATGTCCCACGTGTAAGTATTATATTTGGAGCAGGACGTACTGTATACTAAGAATAATACAATTCTGTTATTACTCACCTGTAGAATTGGTATTATGAGTATACAGTACATCCTGCTCCAACCCACCCTTGGTTTTGCATTATCTTGGATCCCCTGTATAGTGATTGTTATCATTGTTATAGTTAATAGTTTGGCTTGTTTAATTCTCCCGGCTTCTTATTAACTGCTTTTCAATGCTGGGGATTTGTGGGAGGTCCCCGGGTATTTGCGGGGCCGGGAGGAGCCTATTTTCGATGTCTCTGCAGTCCAGCGCCATTTGGTGGAGTGTATCCCACGTGTAAGTATTATATTTGGAGCAGGACGTACTGTATACTCATAATACCAATTCTACAGGTGAGTAATCCCAGAATTGTATTTTTTTTATGCCTGGCACTCCCTAGGGAAAAAGGTCCAACAGTCCCCTGGGACAGAACATGTTGACCTAAATCGGTTTGATGATATTTACCATTTCCTTCAACAGGATTATTTTACTTGTGGGCAGCCCAACAGAGTGAGAAACCTGGAACGAGATCATAAATGGTTAGCATTTGGTAATTTGGATACTTTTATGTGATCTGCTGCCAAAAGTGTGTTAATAAGTTTAAAGGGTAATTACACTTTCAATGGCATTTTTAAAAGTTTCCATTATTGTGTGGCAAAATGATGTCTTCAATGTGCTAAGCTTATCTGTTATTTTTTAAATGTTCTATTTGTTTACAACAGTATTCCATATCAACAATCTGTTTACCTCAGCTATGTACACTATGAACACTCAGCTAAGTGGTGATTTCGAGTACATATGATAGACTTCCACACTCAGCTTGCTCATCGTCTGATTGGCTAAGGCATGGGACACTGGTTTAACACATTCTGCTGAATTTCAACTTTTTCAGTTTGGAACGATCACATTCTTGTTTTTCCAGTAGGAAGGGTTAATAGCTGGGCTCTCAGCTGGATAGGTTATTAGGCTGCTTGGAATTAGTCAAAGCTGGTACAGAGTTCAACTGTTACATTGGAGGAATTGTGGGACTTGTAGTCCAAGTTTATTACTCAAAGCCATGAAAACTGCTCTCACTGTAGAAAAACCGAGTCTATGAATATGAGAATCATGGAAACAGCGTGCAGATAAGTAATTCACAGGTATGGGGGCACAATCCTAACATAAATGTTTATTTTATATTATGCAAGAGGAAAAAAATCCGGCAGAACACCAAAAAGGGAGCTTTCCTTTAAACTCTTTTTAATGCCTATATATGGACTGAAGACTGAAAGAAGAGAAGCAGTAGGGGCTTTGAAGAGAAGAAAATACAGCGGAAGTGGAGGGCAATTGAAACATGAAGACACTGCGGGGAAGAAAATAGTTATTTTTTACCTATGGCAGATTGACATGAAAAGGGACTTTTTGAAGCATTCTGCTATGTGTTCTGTAGTGTATCTCAATAATGTTATGAGCTATAGACATTAGTTTTTAAAAAAGAAATTGTTATTGCGTGTGGATTGTAATTATTGGATCAATTACACATTTTGCCAAAATATTTAAGCCAAAGACCTTGCAGCACTTTTAAAGCAAGGAGTAATAATGTTTCACTGTTAATAAGATGCATCAGACTGCACTTGCTGGTTCACTCCCGAACATTTCTGTGTACCACAGACTGAGAAATGGTGCTCTAAGGAGTAGAGAAAGCTGATCTCCCAAGGCCTCACCTCTGAGACCTCTCCAGGGCAGCACTCTGATTATGTGGGTGGTAAAACGTTTCCACCTCAAAGCTGCCATGAATGCTGGAAGAATGGTTAGTTGTGGCCCTGCACACTCAGGTGCTAAGAAGGCCATGACTTTACTCCCTTACAGTGGGTAAAAGTTTTTTTGCTAGGGACTGGATAACATGATCAATTAGATCAATGCATTTGGAAGTACATAGAAATAACAAATGATCTGCAGATTATTCCCAGTATGTCACACACCCTGCTTCCGAATATTCATGACACTTGGGTAACTGTCTTGTAGAGGGCAATCTTGCAGAGATGACATGAAAAAAAGGAGCCCCTCCTGGCCCATAAATACCGGGAACCTCCCACCATTCTCCATTCCCCAGTCTTTCGTCTCTGCAGTCTGCGAGCAAGTCAGAAGATGGTTGTCTCCTCCTTGCAGGTAGCCGGGGTAACCCCCCGGCCTTTTGTTTCTATTTCTGCCTGAACCTTTTTTAATTTAAACTATAGCAGCATGCCTCCCAGCCTAGGCTGAAGGTCCAGGCAATGGTAGGCTGCACCTTGTGGTGCATATGGGAGCTTGCTCCCCCGTGAGACCCCATACAAAGGGGTAGGCGGTGTCCGGGTTGGTGATCCTGACTTGGGATGCCCCGTCCCTCTTGCCCTTTTCACCTATTGGTGTGGGTTCTCCCCCCTACCGTGTCCCTCTGTGCCCCTTGGGGGGGGAGGCCTTTTCTCCTGTGGGTTGTTTTACTTTATTTGGGGGAAAAGGTGTGTGGATTGTGTGTGTGTGTTTGTATGTGTTTTTGCGGCCGTTGTTGCTGGGCCGGTTTCACTTTTCAACAGGTGCTCGTTGTGGCCCGTCCACCCCCACCCTCCCCCACCCTCCTCGAGGCCGGCTTCTCTCAAGCACTCTTTCCGGCCTCGCTGCCTGCTTTGCTGCTTTCCCTCTCATTCCCTTGCTGCTGTGAGGGTTGACGGTCGCTGCTTTGCTGCGGTGAGTGGATTTTATTTATTTCACCATTTTTATATAGGTGGGTGATGTGCATGTTGACACGTATGTCTGTTCTCATGTCTTCTAGGTGGGATCCCTTCTTTGGAAGTTTTAAGAGGGAGTTCTCCCGGTCCTAGGGTCCCTTAGAGTTTAATTTAGGGTTCCCAAAAAAAAAAAAAACTTGGGACCTGAAGGGGCATCCCGGCTAGCTTAATAGCGTAAATCCCTCTGGTCATCGCGACTACATTAAAATCACCATATGGAGGCTTCTCAGGATACCGGACTTGGGCTCCCCTCGGCAACCCCGGCAGTGTGTGGGTTGTGGGGCATCCCTTGCGGGGGATAATGTACTTGTTTGCATACCTTGTGCTCAGCAGGCCATAACGCAGCAGTTGGGGGCCCAGGGGTCTGGGTCCGGGGTCACAGCCTCCTTCCCCACCCTGCTTTATCCGTACCCCTAGTGATGTTGTCACAGGTGGGGAGTCGCAATCTGATGTATGTGCCAGACTGGCTAATATTGAGAAATGTATTTCTGGCTCTGTTGCAATTCTCTCCTCCTGAGGAAGCCGCTCCTCAAAAAGGGGAATTCTTTGGGACTTCCAAGCCGCGCCTGGAGTTTCCAAATCAAAAGCATTTTGATGCCATTATTCTTAAGGAATGGGAGAAACCTACTCGGCTTCCAGGTATTCCTTAAGGTTGGGATAAAAAATATCCCTTTCCGGTGGACGTGGTAAAACGATGGTCGTCCCCTCCTGAGGTGGATGCCCCGGTGCTCGGGTTATCCAATACTTCTATTTTGCATTCTCCTGACTCCACCACTCTCAAAGATGGTGAGGATAAACGCATTGATCAGATGGCTTGCCACGCGTTTGCTAGTGTCTGTTCAGCCTTGTGCTTCGGCGCTTTTGGCAGTGGCTTCCAGGTCTGTGGTTAGAGACCTGTTCAGTACCTCCAGGCTTGACCCGGCTAGTGATGAGTTCGCCGCCCTTAAGCGGTGTGAATTGTTCATGTCCTTTGTGCTTGCCGCCTTGGATGACACCATGGTCATGTGTGGTAGAACCTCGGCCTTGCTTGTAGCTATTCGGCGGACGGTATGGTTGCGCCAGTGAGCGGCTGATTTTGTGGCCAAAAAGTCGCTTACAGCACTTCCCTTTGTGGGTTTGCGGCTCTTTGGAGAAAGATTAGATTCTGTCACGAAAGGAGGGAAGTTACCTCGGCGTAAGAGGCAACGTCGTCCCTTTCGGGGGGCGGCCTCCTTTAACCCTTCCTTTCGTGGTGCCAGAACTGGCAGTTTTGGCCTTCTCTACCCTCAGAGGTGATTCCTGGAGTAGAGGCAGAGGTCGTGCCCGTCCAGGTCACAATTGGAGTTCCAAACCCAAGCCCGCTGCTAAGCCAGCTCAGCAATGAGGGGGCGCCCTCACCCTTGCGGGTGGGGGACAGCTGCGGCACTTCTTCCAGGTCTGGGACCAGGAGGTCTCAGACAAAAGGATTCTGGAAGTGGTGTCTTCCAGTTACAAGCTGGAATTCGAGATCCGGCCTCCTCCCCGATTCTTCAGGTCTCGAGTGCCTTCGGATCCACTGGTCGCACAGGGGCTCCGGGCGGCAGTAAGTTATCTGCTGGACATGGCTGTCATTTGCCCAGTGCCTTTCTCGTAAAGGGGCTTGGGATTCCAATCTATTTACGGTGCCCAAGAAGGACGGCTCCGTTCGATCCATTTTGGATCTGAAGCTCCTCAATCGGTTTATCCGCTTCAGGAAGTTTTGCATGGAAACCGTCGATTCCCTTCATAAGGGGGACTTCATGACGTCCATAGACATCAGGGATGCTTATCTGCATGTACCTATCTTCCTGGCACACCAGAGATTCCTCAGGTTCATGGTTGAAGATCAGCATTTTCAGTTTGTGGCCCTTTCTTTCGGGCTTACCTCGGCTCCGAGGGTGTTCACCAAGATATTGGCGGGGGTGATGGCCCTCCGCAGAGTCCAGGGCATTCGCATTGTACCATACCTGGACGACCTTCTCATTTTGGCTTCCTCTCTCAGCCAAGCGGAGCTAGAGTGGTGGTATCCACGCAGGAGAGGTTCGGTTGGGTGATCATCTATTCCAAGTCCTCCCTCTCCCCGTCCAGGGTGGTTTCGTTTCTGGGCATGACTTTGGATGCCTTTCAGGCCAGGGTGTTCTTTCCTCAGCCCAAGATTCTTCTGATCCAAGATTTGGTTCGGCTTCTGCTTTCCAATCCTCGCCCGTCTATCCGGCTAGGGATGAGATTGGTAGGTCTGATGGTGGCTTCCTTCGAGGCAGTCCCTTTTGCCCAGTTTCACATGAGGACGCTTCAGCTCCATCTTTTAGCGACTTAGGACAAGTGTCCGCTGTCATTGGATCAGTCTTGTCTGCTGTCTCCCCGGGCTCAGCAGTCCCTTCAGTGGTGGCTAGAGTCAAGCAATCTGTTGAAGGGCAGATCCTTTCTGACCCCTTGTTGGGAAACGGTCACCACGGACGCCAGCCTGTCGGGCTGGGGGGGCTTCTGGAGGGAACATCAGTTCCAGGGGTTATGGGGGCCTCGGGAGGCTCATACCCCTATCAACGTTTTGGAGCAACCATTTGGTTGGTTCTGTCTCGCTTGACTCTTCTATTGCAGGGATTGCCAGTTCAAGTCCGATCGGACGGCGGTCGTTTACATCAATCACCAAGGAGGGACTCGCAGCAGGAGTGCCCTCAGGGAGGTATCTCTGATCCTTGTTTGGACAGAGAGCAATGTCCCATGCATCTCAGCCATTTACATCCTGGGAGTGGAGAACACGAAGGCGGATTCCCTGAGCAGAAGATCCTCTCGCCGAGGAGAATGGTCTCTCAGTTCCAAGGTATTCCAGTCCCTTTGTCACAAGTGGGGGACTCCGGAGGTGGATCTTTTTGCCTCTCGTCACAATCACAAGCTTCCTGCTTTTGTGTCTCTGTCTCAGGATTCTCTGGCCCTGGATGCCATGTCCCTGGCTTGGAGGGAACTGGGGTTTCTGTACCTGTTCCCCCCTTTCTCCATGGTGGGCAAAGTGGTGCGCAAGCTGACTCTAGAAGGGGCACCAGCAATTCTGGTGGCTCCATGGTGGCCAAGACGAGTGTGGTTCGCAGAAGTCGTGCGGCTGCCAGTTTTATCTGCCTCTTCTTCCGGGTCTTATCACCCAGGATCAGCTACGCTACCCCAATTTACCAACGCTGGCTTTGACGGCGTGGCTGCTGAAACCTCCATCTTAGAGGAAGGTCTTTCTGATGCGGTGGTTCGGACTCTTGTTAGAGCTAGGAAGAGATCTTCCTGTAATGTCTACTATAGGAATTGGAGGTCTTATATTAACTGGTGCGAGGCTAGGGCCTTGCCTTGTAGGGTGTTTTCTATTCCCAGAATTCTGGAGTTTCTTCAACAGGGTCTGGACCCGGGGTTCCAGCTTAGTACTTTGAAGGGGCAGGTTTCTGCCCTGGCGGTTTTCTTTCAAAGGTCTTTTGCCCTTTATCTGCTGGTTAAGACATTTTTCCAGGGGGTTACTCATGTGCAGCCTCCTAGAAAGCCCTTGCTGCCGGTTTGGGATTTAAACTTGGTTCTGTCGGCTCTCCAGAGGCCCCCTTTTGAGCCGGTGCATGATATTGCTCTTTCTCTGCTCACTCAGAAAGTTGCCTTTTTGGTGGCTATTACCCCAGGTCGGCGTGTCTCTGAGTGGGCGGCCTTGTCTATTCAGGCTCCTTACTTTGAGAGGCACCTGGACAAGGTAGTTTTTCCGCTTTAAGCCGGATTTCCTTCCTAAGGTGTTTTCGGCCTTCCACCTCAATCAGGAAGTAGTTCTCACTTCCTTGTGTCCTAAGCCTAGTAATGACAAGGAGAGGACCTTACATTCTTTGGATGTGGTTCGATGTGTGAAATATTATTTGGTGGCTACTTCTCCTTTTCGTAAGATGGACGCCTCTTTCGTGGTGCCCTCCGGGCCCAGGAAAGGTCTGGCGCCCGCTAAGTCTTCCATTAGTAAATGGATTCGACAGGCCATTGTTGGGGCCTATTCTGTCAAGGGGAAGATTCTCCCTTTTCGTGTTACTGCTCATTCTACTCGTGCTGTTGGAGCATCTTGGGCTTTTCAGCATCAGGCTTCTGTTGAACAAGTTTGTAAGACTGCTACTTGGTCTTCTGTTCATACTTTTTCCAAGTTTTATAAGGTTGATGTGCGGGCCTCAGCGGATGCTGTTTTTGGCCGCAAAGTTCTGCAAGCTGCAGTAGTTTAAGTTTGCATTATTGCCTTTTTGGGATCCCCACCCATTATGGGCACTGCTATTGGATGTCCCAAGTGTCATGAATATTCGGAAGCGGGGTGTGTGACATACTGGGAATAATACCATTTTGTGATTACTCACCTGTAAAATGGTTATTTCACGTATGTCACACACCCTGCTTCATCCCGCCCTTTTCTGGTTTTCTGGGATCCTTTATATGGTGAACCTTTTTCTTTGCTGTTTACATTTGGCTCTTCCTGGTCCCTTTACTGCTGTCTTATACTGGGGAATGGTGGGAGGTTCCAGGTATTTATGGGCCAGGAGGGGCTCCTTTTTTTCATGTCATCTCTGCAAGATCGCCCTCTACAGGACAGTTACCCAAGTGTCATGAATATTCAGAAGCGGGGTGTGTGACATACTTGTAATAACCATTTTACAGGTGAGTAATCACAAAATGGTATTTTCACACAATGTCAGATCACATCTAATCAAACCACTTTCCAATCTGACAAATTTCCCATGAATTGGTTTATGGTCTACTGTAGATAAACGTGGTTTAACCCTGGTTCTGCACTCAAAGGGAAGTATTAATGTATGGGTTGATTAAACATACACACAGAACATTAGCCGCTGGTGCTTAACTTTTGCCTCTTAATTATCTGTGCACACCCCTGTAAACAAATGATGTAGTAACAGCCATTTAGTTAAAGTAATGTAAAAGAAAATCTACTATCATTTTAAATAAATGCCACACCTACTAAAGAAAAACATTGACAACTCAAATATAGAATATAAATGAATACCAGTCAAATTCATCAACTACTAAAGTAATCACCAGACTGCCTTCCCTTCCATGCATTTTGCAGCTGTAACAGTTACCCTTCTGCCATAGGAGAACATCTAGGACTAAAATCTATAAACCTTTTTCATAAGCAAGTGTGTGTGCTTAGATCAGGGCAAGGTTCTAGCCTCTGTGAACATCAAAACGGCTGTCTTCAAATCCAGATCTGTCAGGACCATCAGAGGTTTTTCTATATTCTTAGTATACAGTACGTCCTGCTCCAGATAGAATACTAACAATCGGGTATTAATCCGCCAGATGGCGCTGGACTGCAGAGACATCGAAAATTAGCTCCTCCCGGCCCCTCAAATACCAGGGACCTCCCACAATCCCCAGATTTTCTCTGCAGTCTGGACTGCGAAGGACAAGAAGATGGCTCTCTCTACTCGCAGGTGAGCGGGGCTATTAGCCTGCGGCCCTGTAGGACTATTCCCACCCGTTCCATTATTAATGTGCCTCCCAGCCTTGGCTGTGCTGGTCGGGTGATGGTAGGCAGCACCACTGTTAGGTGCTTAGGAGCGCTGGTCCACCGCAATCCCCCACCAAAGGGTAGGCGGTTCAGGCATATGGTGAGTCTCTATGGGATACCCCTCCCGCACTATTGCCCCCGTCCCTGTCTATCGGTGGGCCCTACATTAAGTGGCCGCTGTCCTCCCTCACTCTCCTGGTAGCCTTCGGGGGAAAAGAGGGGGGGTGTGTGTGTATGTATGCTTATACGTGTATTGGCTTTGTGATTCATTACATTATGCCTTGTGTCAGCCACCGCGCTGACTTGTTTTTTACATTATATTGTAAAAGTTGCCGCCGCGCGCCTTTTTTTCACTATGTTTGGCGGCGGCGTTACCTCGGACGCCGGTGCACCGTCATTGGCTGCTTATCACGTGTTGGCTTTGCGCTCTTCGGGGGGGCGGGGCCTGTCTTTGGTGCGTTCCACGTCATCGCTTGTGCGGGCCTGCCCCTCGAGGTATACCAACGCCATTTTGTCTGCTTGGTCGACTTCTCCGTGACGGGCTTCTACCTACCACGGTCCGTAAGTGCCCTCGCAGGCGGCTTTATTACCACTTTTTACTTATTGTCTGCTTACGGCTCATTTGATTGTGACTTTCAGATGGGCGAACTCATTGGCTTCTCCCGGCCCTCTATTAGTTGGTTAACTTGTGAGGCCTAGCGTAATTACTCCCACTTCCCTAGTGGGTCATTGGGGCATCCCGGGTTGCTGTATAGCGTTAATCCCTATCGGCCTGTGCCGCTGTAATCACCATATGGAGGCATCTCAGGATAATGTGACCGGGGTTCCTTCGGGACAAGCCCAGCTGTGTGTAGCTTGTGGGGTGTCCCCTATTAGCGCTGACAATGCGCTGGTCTGTGTACCTTGTGCCGAGCAGGTGCTTGCTCTGCAATCTGGCCTTCCAGTGGCTGGGCCTGCACCTCGTTTCACTTCATCTACCCCCCCAAGCTTAAATCTCACTCCTACTGAGTTGCATACAAGTGGGGATTCTCAGCCTGATGTGTCTTCTAGACTGGCTAGTGTTGAGAAATTAATTGCTAATACCTTGGTGCGTAAGGCCCCTGCTAAAAAGAGGCACTTAAAGCCTAATGTCACTCTTTCCCCTATGGAAACTGATGAGTTTTGGCATCTTTGTGGCTATACCCTTTCGGACGAAGGGGAGCTATTCTCCGACTCGGGGTCATCTGATGAGAGGCCCAGGGGTCATGACGTTTCTGTCTCTGACCCCTGGGCCCCGGATGATACTGATAGATTGCTGACCCAGATTTTTGAGGTTCTGTCCATTTCTCCCCCAGTTGCGGCTCCCAGGCAAAGGGGGGAACTGTTCCATTCCACTAAGTCATGCTTAGAATTTCCTGAGCAAGCACATTTCAATAACCTTGTGCTCAAGGAATGGGAATGTCCCAGTAGACTTCCCGGGTTACCTAAGCGTTGGGATAGGAAGTATCCTTTCCCTGCTGATGTGGTAAAGTGTTGGTCATCCCCTCCCGAAGTGGATGAACCGGTCCTAGGGTTATCTAACACCTCTGTTATGCACTCCCCTGACTCTACTACCCTGCGGGATGTTGAGGACTGGCGCATTGACCAGCTGGCGTCCCATGCCTTTGCATGTGTGGGGACTGCGCTGCGCCCAGTCTGTGCCTCGGCCATTACGGCTGTGGCCATTAGGACCCTGCTCAGAATTATACTTGATAGTGCCCCTGATGATTTGCCTTGTGAGGTGTTTAATGCACTCTCTAGTTGTGATGTTTTTGTAAATTTTGTCCTCTCTGTCTTGGATGACACCATTAGAATGTCAGAACATCTGCCCTTTGGTGGCTATACGCCGCTCGGTTTGGCTACGCCAGTGGGCTGCTGACAACGCTGCCAAAAGGCCCTCACTGGTTTTCCCTTCAAAGGACTACGCCTGTTTGGGGACCGCCTTGACCTTTTTGCAAAGGGAGGCAGGTTACCCCAACGCAGGCGGCAGTCTCGGCCCTTTCGAGGTCAGGGCTCCTTCTCCTCCCCCTACCGTGGTGCTAGACAAGGGAGGGGGGTTTCCTTTACTGGGGCCTGGGGAGACTTCTGGGGTAGGGGCAGAGGACGTCCTGGCTCCTCCTGGGGCCCCAAGATTAAGTCCTCTCCCAAGCCCCCTCAGGCACGATGGGGTGCCATCACCCATCCGTTTGGGGGGACGGCTCCAGCACTTTGCTCACGTCTGGAGGCTTCATGTCTCAGACATTCAGGAGGTAGTGTCCTCCGGTTGCAAGATAGTTTGCTGCCTGGCCACCCCCAAGATTCATCAGATCCCGGATTCCTCAGGACCCTGTGTCAGCTCAGGAGCTAGTGCAGGCAGTGCAAAGCCTCCTGGAGCTGGGGGTCATCTGCAAGGTCCCTTTAAGAGAAATGGGCAAGGGCTTCTATTCCAACCTATTCACAGTACCCAAAAAAGATGGGTCACTCAGGCCCATCCTGGACTTGAAGATCCTCAACAAATTTGTCAGGAGCAGGCGCTTTCGCATGGAAACTCTGCGCTCTGCCATCAGTTCCCTGCTCCCAGGGGATTTCATGACTTCTGTGGACATCAAAGATGCTTACCTTCATATTCCTGTATTTCCATGTCATCAAAGGTTCCTCAGGTTCGCTCTGGAGGATCAACACTACCAGTTTGTGGCATTGCCCTTTGGTCTCACCTCAGCTCCCAGGGTGTTCACCAAGGTGCTGGCTGGCGTGATGTCTCTGCTCAGGTTTCAGGACGTCCGCGTGCTGCCTTATCTGGACGACATTCTCATCACCTCCCAATCTCTACATCAGGCAGAATTGGATACTCAGCTGGTGGTGTCCACCCTGGAGTCATTTGGATGGGTGATCAACCACCCCAAGTGTTCGCTGTCCCCCTCCTTGGTGACTCCATTCCTAGGAATGAATCTGGATACAGTTCAGGCAAGGATTTTCCTTCCTCAACAGAAGGTGGACAGTCTGATTGCACAGGTCCAGTTCCTGCTATCTTGTCATCATCCCTCCATCAGGCAGGGAATGCAGCTGGTGGGCCTGATGGTGGCGTGCTTCGAGGTGGTCCCTTATGCTCAGTTCCACTTGAGGCCTCTGCAACTCCACCTCTTGTCAGTGTGGGACAAGGATCCAGCGTCCCTGGACAGGGTCTGTGTGCTGGACAGGAGGTCCCTCTCGTGGTGGATGGACTCAAGGAACCTGTTGGGGGGCAGGTCCTTTCTGACCACTTCCTGGGAGACAGTCACCACGAATGTTAGTCTGTCAGGTTGGGGGGGGGTTTCTGGAAGTCCCTGCGGTTCCAGGGGAGGTGGTGCCCTCAGGAGGCCCACACACCTATCAACGTCTTGGAGCTGCGGGCGATCAAGTTAGTCCTGGCTCAGATGACTACTCACCTTCGGGGCCTGCCTGTTCAGGTGCGCTCGGACAACCAGACGGCAGTTGCCTACATCAATCATCAGGGAGGGACCCGGAGCAAGAGGGCCCTCCAGGAAGTGTCTCTGATCCTGACCTGGGCGGAGACCAATGTTCTCTGCATATCAGCTGTGTACATCCCGGGGGTGAAAAATCTCCTGGCAGACTCTCTGAGCAGGGGGACCTCTCGCCAGGGAGAATGGTCCCTATGCAACAAGGTGTTCCAATCTCTGTGTCACCGTTGGGGCCAACCAGATGTGGATCTATTTGCGTCCCATCACAATCACAAGCTCCCGGCCTTTGTCTCCCTGTCCCAGGATCCTCTGGCCTTGACCACGGATGCTCTAGCAATGTCATGGCAGGACTTTCAGTTTCTGTATGTCTTCCCTCCATTCCCCCTGCTGGGCAGGGTTCTGCACAAGATTGCTCTGGAAGGGGTGCCAGCAATTCTGGTGGCCCGCAGGTGGCCAAGAAGAGTGTGGTTCGCAGATGTGGTGCAGCTGGCAGTAGATCAGTACGTTCTACCCATGGTGCCAGACCTGCTCACTCAGGGCTCCCTACGCCATCCCAATTTACAAACTCTGGCTTTGACGGCCTGGCTGCTAAACCTCCCATCTTGATGAAGAAGGGGCTGTCTACCTTGGTGGTTGATACCATGATAAAGGCTAGGAAGAAGTCTTCTTCTTCCATTTACTACAGGGTTTGGCCTGCCTACATTGACTGGTGTGAGTCTAAGTCTCTTCCCTGTCGTGTGTTCTCTATTCCCAGGATTCTGGAGTTCCTGCAGCATGGGTTGGAGATGAGGCTCCAACTCAGTACTCTGAAGGGGCAGGTCTCTGCCCTGGCTATTTTCTTCCAGAAGTCCTTTGCTCAGCATCCTCTGATCAGGACTTTTTTCCAGGGGGTCACCCATGTGCGTCCTCCACGTAAGCCTATGGTGCCTGTTTGAGATTTGAACTTTGTTTTGTCTGCTTTACAGGGTGCTCCCTTTGAACCTGTGCAGGATGCTACCCTGGCCATTCTTACTCACAAAGTTGTCTTTCTGGAAGCTATCACCTCTGTTAGGCGTGTGTCTGAGTTGGTGGCGCTTTCCATTCAGCCCCCCTACTATGAGAGACACCAGGGCAAGGTGGTGTTTTGCTTCAAGCCAGATTTTCTGCCTAAGGTAGTGTCTGCCTTTCATTTGAATCAGGACATTGTCCTTCCTTCATTGTGCCCTAATCCTAGTAATAAGGAGAGGGTTTTGCATTTTTTGGATGTGGTTAGGTGTCTGAAGTACTATCTGGTGGCTACTGCACCTTTCAGAAAAACTGATGCTCTTTTTGTGGTCCCTTCTGGTCCTAGGGAGGGTTTGGCTCCGGCCAAGTCTACTATCAGCAAATGGATCCGTCAGGCTGTAATTCAGGCCTATTCTGCTAACGGGAAGAATCCTCCCTTCCGCCTTACTGTTCATTCTACTTGTGCTATTGGTGCTTCTTGGGCTTTTCAGCACCAAGCTTCTGTTGAACAAGTTTGCAATGCCGCTACTTGGTCCTCTGTTCATACCTTTTCAAAGTTTTACAAGGTTGATGTTAGGGCCTCAGCTGATGCTGTTTTTGGCCGCAAGGTTTTGTAGGCGGCAGTGATTGCTCTTACCTTTTTGGGGATCCCACCCTCCTTTATGGACACTGCTATTGGATGTCCCGATTGTAAGTATTCTATCTGGAGCAGGACGTACTGTATACTAAGAATAATACAATTCTTTTAATACTCACCTGTAGAATTGGTATTATGAGTATACAGTACGTCCTGCTCCACCCCACCCTTGGTTTTGCATTATCTTGGGTCCCCTGTATGGTGATTGTTATCATTGTTATAGTTACTAGTTGGGTTGTGTGATTTCTCCCGGCTTCTTGTTAACTGCTTTTCAATTCTGGGGATTGTGGGAGGTGCCTGGGTATTTGAGGGGCCGGGAGGAGCCTATTTTCGATGTCTCTGCAGTCCAGCGCCATCTGGCTGTCGGTCTCCTCACTTACCTTGCCCTTTAAAGCATCGAATGCGTGCTAGGCCACTGTCTGCATGCAGCAGCAGACATGCTCACCTGGGTGTTTGTTGCAGAGCAGGCTGTTTACCTGTCGCATGCTCCACAGCGACACCTAGTGTTCAGCCCATTGGAAGTACACAAAAGCCTAGAGTGTAAGCTCTTGGGCTTGATTTCACTTCCTGGTCTCCTGAGTCTGAATGGACAGGAAGTGACCTCACCCAGACTCTGACTCATCCCTCCCTGTTCTAATTGATAGCCCTATTTAAGAAGACTGCTGGCCTGCAGCCATTGCTGTGTTATCAGCTTACTTCCTGGACTCTGTTTCCCTGACTCCTGAATATCTGATCTGAATACCTGGATTTACACTTGTTTTCTGCCAGCCTCTGACCTCGGATTCATCCTTGAACTTTTCATTTGCTCTTGGGATTATTTTTCTTCACTTCGCCCCACACCTGGAGCTCAGCTCAGCTCTTCCCATGGTTATAGCCAGGAGGCGTGACAGTATAACACAGCCATAATATGAGCTCCGGTGGGGAACCTCGTCCCTTTGATGTTTTGGTGCAACAAATCTCTGCTCTGGCTGAAGCCGTCCAGGACTTACAGGGTGGCTTTGCTCAGCTCATGGGCCGGCTGAACCGGATACAGGGACAGATGACACCTATTCCCGACTTTCCTCCCCGAGCTGTGCCCCCTGTATCATCTGCTGCTGAAGTTTCCTCCACCGCACAGGGGACAGCTTCTGGGAGTACCCCTGAACCCCGTGTTCCGCTCTCGGAATTTTTCTCAGGAAATCGCCAGAAGTTTCGTGCTTTCCGGAACAGTTGTCTGCTATTATTTTCCCTGCAACCACAAACCTATGCTGCTGAGGAAGTCCGGGTCAGAGTCATTATTTCCCTTCTGCAAGGGCCTCCCCAAACATGGGCCCATCGTCTTCTGGAGCATAACCATCCCTGTTTGGCCTCTGTTGATCTTTTCTTCTCTGCTATGGCCGCCATCTATGATGATCCAGGCCATGTTGCATCTGCAGAGGCAGCGTTGCACAAGTTGCGTCAGGGTCGCCGCCCTGTTGAGGACTATGTTGCTGATTTCCATTGCTGGAGTTCTGACACTCAGTGGAATGAGCCAGCTTTAAAACATCAGTTCCGCTTGGGGCTCTCTGAACAGATTAAGGATGAACTGGCCCACTTTGATACTCCTGAAACCCTGAATGAACTCATCCTTGCGGCCATTCAGGTAGATCGCCGGCTGCGGGAACGCCGTGGAGAGCGCGCAGCCTCTGCTCAATGGTTTGCTCCTCGGTCCTTGTCTGTAGCACCAGACTCTTCGTTGTCGGATTCGGGGGGCGCCGAGCCTATGCAATTGGGAACCATTCGGGCCTCCTTGTCCCAGGAGGAGAGACTGCGCCGGAGGCAGCTTAACCTTTGCATGTACTGTGGTAACCCTGGACATTTCCGGGCAAACTGCCCCATCAGACCAGCAGGTATAAAGAAATCTACACCCCTAGTTAAGGGAACCCCACATCCTTTGCCCAGCTCTCACATCTCTGTGCATTTTACTTTACAGCTTCCCGGAAGAAGGATTGAAACTAGTGTCATGATTGATTCGGGTGCCTGCAGTTGTTTCATGGACTTAGAATTCGCTAAGATGCATAATATTCCATTTGAAGTTCGCCCTACTCCTCTGCTTCTCACTTTGGCCGATGGAACCAATGTCAAGTCTGGACCTGTGTCCCGCAGAACGAAATCTCTCTACTGCTCTACCCCAGACGGACACTCTGAATTAATACATTTTGATTTAATGCATTCTCCTTTGTACCCTGTTATCCTGGGTTTTCCATGGCTCACAATACATAACCCCATTATTGATTGGTCTTCCGGTTCAGTTTCTTTATTTTCTCCCTATTGTAACCAATTTTGCAGACAGAAGGAGTGTAACCTCTCTTTAGTAACCCTCAATCCACCAGATTCTCTTCCTCTGCCTTATCGAGAGTTTCAAGATGTTTTTGACAAGAAAGGGGCAGACCGGCTACCTCCTCATCGCTCTTATGACTGTCCGATAGACCTTCTTCCAGGATCGGCCATTCCTTTTGGGCGTATTTATCCGTTGTCTGAAGCAGAGTTACAAACTCTCCGCGAATATATTGATGAAAACCTGGCTAAGGGTTTTATTAGACATTCCACTTCACCTGCAGGAGCAGGGATATTCTTTGTGGAGAAAAAGGATGGGACTCTGAGACCCTGTATAGATTACCGGGCCCTCTATCAGGTTACAGTCAAGAACCGATACCCATTGCCCCTGATTTCTGAACTCTTCCAGCGTTTGGGATCCGCTCGGATCTTTACTAAGTTAGACTTGAGGGGAGCATACAACTTAATCCGGATTCGTCAGGGTGATGAATGGAAGACGGCCTTCCGCACACGTTATGGCCACTTTGAATACCTTGTCATGCCGTTCGGACTCTGTAATGCCCCTGCAACATTCCAGCACTTTGTAAATGACGTGTTCAGGGATTATCTTGATATTTTCGTCATCATCTACCTGGACGATATATTAATCTTCTCTTCCTCCCTCTCGGAACACCGGGAACATGTCCGTCGTGTCCTTCTGCGTCTTCGAGAGCATCAATTATACGCAAAACTGGAGAAATGTCAGTTTGAACAACCTTCAATTCAGTTCTTGGGGTTACTTATCACCAGTACCGGCATTGTGATGGATCCTGAGAAGGTGGCCGCCGTCTTGGACTGGCCACAACCCGTGAATCGAAAGGAAGTGCAGCGTTTCATTGGCTTCGCCAACTTTTACAGACGTTTTATTAAAGATTTCTCATGGATAGTTCGCCCAATCACTGATCTTACTCGTAAGAATACTCCCATTTGTCTGGTCTAAAGCTGCTGAAGAGGCCTTCTCTCATCTCAAGGAGCGTTTCACTTCTGCCCCTATCTTGAGACATGCCGACCCTGAGCTCCCTTTTGTACTTGAAGTAGATGCCTCCGTCAATGCTGTAGGGGCAGTACTCTCTCAACGAGAATCTGAGCAAGGACTACTCCATCCTGTAGCCTTCTTTTCCAGAAAACTGTCTTCAGCAGAACAAAACTACGATGTTTGTGACCGAGAACTTCTTGCTATCAAACTTGCCCTGGAGGAATGGCGTTATCTATTGGAAGCCACCAGACATCCAATTTTGATCCTCACGGACCACAAGAACCTGGAGTACCTACGGTCTGCAAAAAGACTCCGGCCACGTCAGGCAAGGTGGTCACTATTCTTTTCCAGATTCTCCTTTCATATATCTTACCGTCCAGGAAACAAGAATACCAAACCTGATGCACTCTCCCGTCTTCATCCTTCTGACCAAGATCCTGAACCTGCTGAACCCACTATTTTGCAACCGAACCATTTCTTGTTACTGGAATCCGAACTCATTGCTGAGATTCGACGAGCATCCGATTCTATCCCAGAGAACCTACAATCTGAACTATCACGAGTAGATGGAATTCTTGTCCATCAAGGAAAGATTTTTGTTCCTGAATCTTTACGTTCCAGGGTTTTGGCCGAATTCCATGATCACCCCTTGGCAGGCCATTTCGGGCTCAGGAAGACGCTACATCTGATCCAACGTCACTTCTGGTGGCCCACCTTAAGAGCAGACTGTATATCATATGTTTCCCTTTGTGGGACGTGTGCCCGGAACAAACACCTAACCACCAAACCTGCTGGTCTTCTCATGCCTCTCCCGGTGCCAGAACGTCCCTGGGAACAGATTTCTATGGACTTTATTGTGGAACTTCCACCTTCGGACAACAACAACACTTTTGGTGGTCGTAGACTATCTAACCAAGTATGCTCATTTTATAGCTCTCCCCAGCCTTCCTTCGGCCTCAAAATTAGCACAAGTTTTTGTGAAAGAAATTGTCCGCTTACACGGCCTGCCCTCTAAGATCGTGTCTGACCGTGGTTCCCAATTCACTGCCCGGTTCTGGACTGCGCTCTGTAGGAGTTTACATATCACTTTGGCTCATTCATCAGCCTATCATCCTCAGACCAACGGGTGAATCAATCACTGGAACAGTACATACGATGTTATTCTTCTGCCCTGCAGGACAACTGGACACAGTTACTTCCATTGGCTGAACTGGCTTACAATAACTCTGTCCATTCTTCTACCCGCCTCACTCCATTTGCTGCAAATTATGGATTTGATGCCAAGACCTTGCCTGATACCTGCATTCCAGTGAATGTACCGGCAGCTGCAGATTTAGGAGCCCATCTAGCTGCCACTCATCAGATGCTTCGAACAACCCTTCGTGCTGCCCAAGAACGTTACAAACGGACAGCAGACACCCATCGGTCTTCGGCTTCCAATTTCGCGGTAGGAGATCAAGTCCTGCTCTCTACCACTCATCTAAGGCTTCATCTTCCCTCAAAGAAGTTGGGTCCTAAGTTTATCGGGCCATTTAAGATCAAGAGAGCTATTAACGAAGTTGCCTTTGAATTGGAATTACCTACTCGCCTGAAAATACATCCAGTTTTTCACGTGTCCCTTTTAAAGAAAGGAACTTTTAGAGATTCCCAAGATAGACCTCCTGATCCGATTATTGTGGATGGTGAAGAGGAATATGAGGTCGAACAGATCCTGGATTCACGGAAGAGAGGTGCCTCCATTCAGTATCTTGTTCGTTGGAAAGGTTATGGCCCATCTAGTAATCTCAATGCTCCACGATTAATCAGAGCTTTTCAGCAAAGACAATCTAGGTTGGCCACCCGGAGGCGTCCTTTAAGGGGGGGGGCAATGTCAGTCTCCTCACTTACCTTGCCCTTTAAAGCATCGAATGCGTGCTAGGCCACTGTCTGCATGCAGCAGCAGACATGCTCACCTGGGTGTTTGTTGCAGAGCAGGCTGTTCACCTGTCGCATGCTCCACAGCGACACCTAGTGTTCAGTCCATTGGAAGTACACAAAAGCCTAGAGTGTAAGCTCTTGGGCTTGATTTCACTTCCTGGTCTCCTGAGTCTGAATGGACAGGAAGTGACCTCACCCAGACTCTGACTCATCCCTCCCTGTTCTAATTGATAGCCCTATTTAAGAAGACTGCTGGCCTGCAGCCATTGCTGTGTTATCAGCTTACTTCCTGGACTCTGTTTCCCTGACTACTGAATATCTGATCTGAATACCTGGATTTACACTTGTTTTCTGCCAGCCTCTGACCTCGGATTCATCCTTGAACTTTTCATTTGCTCTTGGGATTATTTTTCTTCACTTCGCCCCACACCTGGAGCTCAGCTCAGCTCTTCCCATGGTTATAGCCAGGAGGCGTGACACTGGCGGAGTAATACCCGATTGTAAGTATTCTATCTGGAGCAGGACGTACTGTATACTCCTAATACCAATTCTACAGGTGAGTATTCACAGAATTGTATTTTTGTGGCCATTTTCAATTTGTGGCATTATCTATTGGGTTGGCCGTGGCTCCCAGGGCATTTACAAAGGGGTCAGCAATACTATCCACATGGAAACAGTTTGTATGGGTACAATTATCTCTTTTCCAGGTGATTTGGATACCTCATCAGAAACAATGGAGACCCCAGACCTGTTTGCGTCAGGTCCTTAATGGCAGGTTACAGTATCTTCTGCCAGGGCATGAGGATAATAGGCCTGACTGTATGATCCAAGCTTGGCTCAATATCCTAGTGAAATGGAACCAGTCTCCCTTGTCCTTTTGACAGGGTTTTCTTGTTGTCCTCCCAAGCTAGGCTGGAACCTGAATTGGTAGCTGCAGCCCACTATACATTATACATTCCTCCCCACCAATTCATTAGGCTGTTTGAATCACATATGCTATCTAATTGAGCCCGGGTGGGGTTCTAGAGCACTGGATGGTACAGTGATAAAGAAGACTTGAAGAGAAAACTTTTGCTGTCAGTGTACTGCAACCGAGGGCTGTAACGTAAGCCCTAGACCATTACATCCCTGATTTTGATGGAATGCGGTCAGTCAATGCCACAATGTTGACTTACATTAGTAACTAAGGTGGCACATGAAGCACGTCTGCAGGATCACCTGATCCTTTGGGGGGCAGGAAGTCATGTTCCAGGGCAATTGCCAGTCTACATCTCAAGAGTGGACTTGGCTTATTGTCTTTTTTTAGCTAGCAGATAATCCTATCTGGCAGGTCAAAAAGGCCAGACAGCTTGACAGGGCGAATAACTTTTAACACCTTTCATATTCTGAACTTCTGTACAAACAGGATGCAGATAGAATTAGGAATCTGACATTTTTGTGTAATTCTTTCAGGATGGGGGGAAGGGGCAGTAAAGGCGCATCTTTCAGACAAAAATTTCACCTACAATGAAAATGGGTTGCTGGTTGTCCCTAAATGCATCCACGTAGACCATCTTCTTTGTCAATCCAGTTCAAGGTTGTTGCCCTCCTGTTTGCAGCCAACTGGCTTTCCTAACAAAGATGAGCGGGATCTCTGTTGCCATGTGATTTTTCCATGGTTGCAAGTAGAGAAATCACCAAATTCTGAGCAGACCATCTTTTTGGATGGTGGTGGTGAAGGCTGGACTGTCTCTTACTCAACTGTATTCTGGGCTTTGTGGGAAGTCGGGTCTCCTTCAGTTAAAGCACCTTCCCAACAGTCCCACGGCACATGCGTGGGCTCTTGTCCAATCAGTGCTATTTTCCATGCAGTAGTGTAACTAAATGTGATGGGGCCCTGGTGCAAACATAAAATGGGCCCTGTCATGTCTTAGTAACATTTTTCTGTCTAAATTGGTGCTTCCTTTCTGTAAATGAAGTGAGCACAAATCTGATAAATAAGGTGGATGAGCAGCAATGATGGGGCCTCCCTGACCTTCTGGGCTCTGATGTGGTCACACCCCCTTAAGTTACACCCTTGATTCTATGCATATGACTGCACGGAACTGTTTACAGGTAAATTTGGCTGTGAGACAGTATTTGAGAAACAGAGCTCTCCGGTGTGAAGCAAGATGGCAGATCCTTTTCCAGCTATTCCACAATTTCTGCCCTCTCAAATAGCTTACGTCATTGATTGTCAGGCATGGGATTTAGGGGAGCAATTTTTAAAACTGCATATTTTTGGTGTGCTGAAATGATGCCCTCAAGGTGCTGAGCTTATCATGTATTTTTATTATATATTTGCAAATGTGTGTTATATGGTAGCATTTTTCACTACCTATGGTATATTTCTATTGACTGCCATACACAAATCCTCTATAATATGGGCTCTCTTCTTTCTTCTTATAGATCTTGATGTACAGTTGACAATAGCTGCAGATTGCAGGTAGTAAAAACTGCTTCCATAAAACACATTTAACCCTTCTAGTGCCAGCTACGTGACTCTCACGTAGCTGCCTCTCCAACCGTTAAGTGCCAGCTACGTGAGAGTCACGTAGCTGACTTTAGAGGCCCATAAAACAAAAAGTAAAAAACATACAGACTTACCTTACCCCTCATTTGAAAGGGCCAGCGATTCTGTACAGTTAGATTTCCGCCCCCAGGCCTCTGATCTTCAGGAGGGGGCCCTGAATAGGCCCCCCGCCGGCACTGACATCTGAAAAAAAAAAGTAAATGACATTTACTCACCTGGCAGCGCAATGGCTCTCCCTGGGTCTTCTCTTCACCAGGGGGGGCTCCAATTCCCCCCCCTGGGCTTTCCACGCTGCTTGTGAGGGCCCAGAAACGGGCCATCACCATCCTCTTCGGCCGGCGCTGACCCCGCCCCTAACTCCGCCCACTTGATGACGTCATCCCGCTCCTCGGGTTACTGGCACCCGGGCTCCGATCTGTCAGTTGTCAGCAGGGATCGGAGCAGGGAGGGTGGGAGGCAGAGAGGCTCTGATCTCCCTGCCTGCCACCCTCCCTGCTCTGATCACTACCGACAACTGTCATCTGCAGCAGCGTGGGACACTGGATGGGAGGTAAGTATAAGTGAAAATAGAATAATAAAGAACTTGTCTGGTGTCTTTTTTTTAACTTAACCCTTTGTGAACTGGTAAGGGGTCCATGAGACCCCTTATACCAGTTCACAAGGCTCTGGGTATGGCAGGTCACCTGCGGCAAGCGGGTGACTTGCCATAACCCCCAGCCCCCCATTACCTGCCTCCCCAACGGCCAGGGGGGGGAAGAAGGGCCCGGGCCACGTGGCTATGTGGGCTAGTAGCCTGCAGGGCCAGGGGCCACCAACGCTGGCCCCTGCGCCCTGTTCTACAAGCCCCCATAGCTGGTCCGGGTCAGTAATGCTGGGTAAGGGGGACCCTATGTCATTTTTGGGGGGGGGATTTTAAGGGTTTTTAACCCTTAGAATTCCAAAAAAGAAAGGAGGTCCCCGACCCCCCCCCCCACCCCCGGGAGGGGGAACCCTGTCATTTTTTTTTTTATTAACCCCTATCTGGAATCTCCTAAACTGCTGTTTCAGGAAAGGGGGTATACCTATACATATGTGGTACCATTGTAACCAGGAGAAATAGGGCTTTCACATGCAATAATATTTTATTAACAAACTTACATTTTTTATTACAAAAAAACACAAATTGTAAAAAATAGGTTTTTTTCATTTTTTTGCACATATTTCACCTAAAAGTATTGAGAATACACTAAAAAAAGGCCAAACAAGACATTTCATGTTGAAGCCCAGACTGAAAAAAACAATATATAATTTTCATCGAAATCCCTGGAAATCCCTTCAAAAATCAAGGTTGCACACGTGTAGCGCAAAAACGTGAAAAGTCGTCTGGCAACAGATTGTGACAAAAAATCTCGGTAGGCCGGCACTCAAAGGGTTAATAAAGTAAGAAACAATAAAATACCAGATAAGTTTAGCACCTTTTAAAGACATTCTTTTGCCACAAAAAATAAACACATTGAAAGTGGACCTTTAAAAAGAACACCCTTTAATTTAGTTAAATTCTATTTAATTTAGCAGGATTTGGGGGATGTGCAACACTAATGCACACATGTCAAAGACAATCATTTGCAGAGATTGTTTTTCATTTTATTGAAGATGCAGCTGACCAATCATTAGTGATCACTTGGGTTCTGTCTACCAGGAAGGCTGGACAAAAAAATGTTTTCGCTATGGTGCACTGCACAGACCACAGTAGTAAATTGTGCTTTCTTTTGGACCATTATCGGTGTCCAATTCTCAGTGCTTTTGGTCCTTTCAAAGGACGGTATTCTGAGTTTCATTGCTCTATCAAGAAGCAGTAAGAAATTTCAAACTGACCAAGAATCACAAGCCCTGGGTGGAGTTAATGGGTTTCTTAGCAGGTAGAATTTTAGATGAAGCCACTTTATTTTATCCTACATCGCAACAAGGTTTTGTGTTTATGAACAAGGCCGGTGCTCAAAAAGCTTATGACCCATGTTTCCGTCCTCCCTCCACTCAGTAATATGGGGAAATTGGATGTGATAGTTAAAGTTTGGGCCATATAATACTTTCATACTTAGTAGTTTTAGAATAACAGGCTTTCCATTGGTCCTGCATGCCCAGAGACCTCAAAGTCCTCTATGGAGTAGATTAGGTCCTTAGCAACTAAGATGTATTGTTAGACACCCACCTTCTGTACATGATTTTCTCTGCTGCAGTCTATTCCTCATGGGCCTTCACCATCAGGTTTGAGTTGAGCCATCTTGCACTACGCAGCAAAGTTTTTTTTTATTATTCAGGTAAGTTCCATTTATAGATCATCTCTCTCTCTCCATAGTATAATCGAGTAGGTCCCCTAGGAGAGGGGTGAAAAGGTCTGGGGTTTCTGTTTAGACATATAAACACTGCCCTTAAAGCAGACCAAAACCCATGAAACTTGTGAAATAATGGCTTTCCTTCTCTGTAGGATTGCAAGTGATTAGTCATTAGTCATTGCATAAGTGTGGCAACGACATCATTGCCACACACAGCAGTGAAAATGAATGAATGGAGGAGGTGGAGCTTTACAGCTAAAACAGGTGCCATTAGCTGGTATTAGAATGAAGCAAGTGCAGTAAAAATAGGCAAAAGTTATTATTCATGGGCAAGCAATTCGGGGGATGCTAGTTAAAAATGTGGGTTTTGGTCCACTTTAATTTCCTGGCTTCCCCATAAGGATGCAGGCATTGTTGGGGGTGAAGCAAGGTGGTCTCTCTGTATTGAAGACTGAAGTAAGCAGCAGATCATGGTCAGGGGGTTTACATTGGAGCATAAGTTGTTAAAAGTTTCAAAATTTTGTATAGCTCTTCAAATGATGAACATTGGCTGCCATTTTTCACTGGCACTGTCCCTTTTCAATAAGGGGTCCTACCAAACTCTATAAGGCAGAGGCCAGTTCTCAAGGTGGGGACAATGGATTTCTGCTACTTGTGATCCTAGGACAATGATTTGTGATGTCCTATCCAGAATCTCTGATCTAAGCCCCTCCCCCCAGGGGTGAGCTTTATAAGGACCAAAAAACAAGCACTGAGCACCTCTGTGGCTACTTTTGCCTTTTTAAGATACATTAGGGTTGATTTATGACTGAGCACGATTTCTGGTGCCCCCACTAGTGCTAGCATTGTATATCTTGTAATATATTACATATAAACCTAAAAACAGTTCAGCTCTAATAAATAAATGCATAAATAATAAATGCTTGGACAGGAATAGCCCAATACCAAACTACAGACAACAGCAGATAACAAATGTTCATTTCTCTAATTTAACCATGTTCCCACTTGCAGTGGGAAAATGTTTTAGCTAATATACATTTCCCTTTTGCTATGATTCCCCTTATAACATGATTTTTATTCTTAGTATACAGTATGTCCTGCTCCAGATAAGAATCATTACTCCTGGGTATTACTCCGCCAGATGGCGCTGGACTGCAGGGACCGCGAAATTGGCTCCTCCCGGCCCCTCAAATACCCGGGACCTCCCTCGAATCCCCAGAATTTCTCTGCAGTCTGGACTGCGAAGGACAAGAAGATGGCTCTCTCTTTTCGCAGGTGAGCGGGGCGATTAGCCTGCGGCTCTGTAGGACTATTCCCACCCGTTCCATTATTACTGTGCCTCCCAGCCTTGGCTGCGCTGGTCCGGGTGATGGTAGGCAGCACCGCTGTCAGGTGCTTAGGAGCGCTGCTCCACCGCAATCCCCCACCAAAGGGTAGGCGGTATAGGCATGAGGTGAGCCTATCGGTGGGCCCATGTTAAGTGGCCGCTGCCCTCCCTCGCTCACCCTTGTTGCTCTCGGGGGGGGGAGGGGGATGTTATGCGTTGGTGCTTCACTTGGATGGTGTGCTTGTTGACTTTCTTCAGTCTCCGCACTGACTTGGTTGCACTGGTTGCGGTTTAAATATGCCGCCGCCGCGCGCATGCTTCCACTATGTTCCGCGGTTGGCGACCGCATTACCTCAGGCGCTGATGCGCCTTCATTGGCTGCTTGTCATGTGTGCTGCTTCGCGCTCTTCGGGGGGGGCTGCGAATGGCGCGTTCCGCGTCACTGTCTCCGCAGCCCGCCACCTCGAGGGATGCTCGGCGCCATATTTTCTCTGGATTCCGTCTGCTGCGTGACTGGCATCTACCTACCGTGGTCCGTGAGTGCCCTCGCGGATGTTTTTTATTTACCATGTCATTATGCATGTCGCTTATGGGGTCCTCTTCGCTTATGTTTTTCAGGCGGGTCGAACTCCATTGGTTTCTCCCGGCCCTACCCCTCTTTTAGTTACTAAACTTTGTGAGGCCTAGTGTGCTAATTACTCCCACTTCTCTAGCGGGCTATTGGGGCATCCCGGGTTGCTGTTATAGTGTGAATCCCTATCGGACTATTGTGCCGCTATAATCACCATATGGAGGCGTCTCAGGATAATGTGCTCGGGGTTCCTTCGGGACAAGCCCGGCTGTATGTAGCTTGTGGGGTGTCCCCTACTAGTGCTATCTACAAAAGTGTTTGGAAAGTGCACTGCGCAAATATTAATAAGTAGGTGCCAGCCGTAAGGGAAACATAGAACCTTAAAAATACCAATGAGAGATCCTAGACTGATCTCTCGAACCCTTATACAGAGGCCGCACACTAAATATAAAAATATAAGTAGTTTTAATAGATATTATGTACATAAAAAAGACACTAATCTGAACACATACACAATTTAAAAAACACAAGCAAGGGGATCCCAGTCAGCGGTGACTAGTATAAATAGATTGGGATGATGCCGCCATGTATATACAATATATAAATTTCAAGTACTATGTGTGAACCCAGGTATAAAAACAACGACTGTATTCAATAGGACAGTGGTGGCATAAATGTGCTAATGAAGTGGTTGGAAAACAATTATCTATAAAGAAGCCACTAAAGTGCAAAATGCATGTGCAAACTATGTGCAAAAAAGTGACAAACATATAATATGTGCAATATAACATCTAACCTCAACTCAATATGTGGCCAGAAATACTAACAGTAGATGCCAATATACAGATGAAAAAGAGAGAAGACAAAACATATGGAAACAGGCTTAAATTGAATTAAGCCGAACTGGGTCACCAAACAGTTAGTAGCAAATAACACCATGCAGCAGCATACCAAAATAAATAAACACCGTATTACTTCACCATGTCACCAGGGGTCCCCCGCAGCAGCCGCCACCGACGCGTTGCGTGTCGCCAAGACACTTCGCCAGGGTGTATCAGCTGCCATCCTCGCCCCTCCTTAAATACCCCGAAAATAAAATGCTGGCCAATGCGGCGCCGCCACGTCACCGCACGCGCGCCCAGCCCGGCCAATGAGAATGGCCCTAAGGGCATCACGTCAGACGTCACGCAGCCGGCGCCGTTGTCAGCCGCAAACCAGCAAGCGCCCACGGAGGGCGTGCGGCCGGGCGCGAGGCAGGTCGGGCGCACTCCCCTGCAGTAGGAGGCGCCCACCCGCCGCGCGCCCGGCCCACGCACCTCACGCGAGCGCTCCCCGTCCACCCAGCTGCCGGGAATACCCGGAGCGGAACCGTGGAAGGTAAGTATTCGGGGAGGGGGGGGGGAAGAAGAACCAAGAATAAACATCAAGTATTTACAATAAAGTGTCATATTTGTGAATCAACAAATCAAAAAATATCATAAGCCAAAAATACATGTGAATTGGGTATCTATAAAACCCTAAGATACTGATCATATAAATACCAGGGGCTATCAATAACATCCCCAATGGCACCCTGAGCTACATCAAAAGATCGGGGCAAATAAAAAAAACTGGCAGAATTATGTATATGGGTTATAATTACCTAGAAGATAACATGTATAATAGTCAGAAATAGAGGATCATAGTAAGCCTGAGGCAACAAGTGCCTGAAGCTGACCTGAACAGTACAATGTGGTGCCAAGGATGGTGTGCATAGTACCAAAATGGCATAGGGCATATAAAGGGCACCTAATAAGGCCATCATGTTTACTCCGAGGCAAGACATCATTACCCAAAACCTAAAAGGGTAAGGAAAGATTTGTCACATGGTCTGGAGCTGATATTCAAAAGGGTGAAGGGGCGTGCAAAAAAGTCCATCCTATTTACTGCAGGACGGGACATAGTCAACCTGGACATAAAGGGGTGAAAGGGAAAGCGTCACATGATCACATGCTGATTTCAAAAGGGCAAAAATGGAGGGAGGAAAAAAGGGGAAATGAAAAGCCAGATGATTCATGCCACATGGCCTGAATGTACCAATCAAGGGGCCTATGAGTGATTACACCAGGTACATGTTAAGCTATATTTATTATCAAAGATGTTTGAAATCCAACAGTAATGTCCGATTTGAGCGAGATCGTTGGCACATGGGCCCACATATATGTGGTCCAACATGTGCAGCCCAAAAAGGGCCTTCCAAAGCTGGTTACATCATACTGATATATTGAGTGATGTACTTGGTTCTTCAAGATTTGTAATCAATTTGCAAATATAATTCCCCTAGGTGGATCCACTGGGGGAAAGGCCACGCAGCTGCAGGAGTCCAGGGTGGATATATCCCAAAGTTGAGGTCGTTCCAGTTTCTCCTTAATGTATCGTCATGGCGTCCGCCGGGGAGTATAATTGTCGTGGTCCATTGATTAATACTGATGTTTCAATGTGGGACCACGCCTCCTTCATGGAACCGCCATCAACCAAACCACATTGGTGGGACACATGATCTTACATCAGAAGGCCGTAATATGCTGGTTAATAAGCAAAAAGAAAAGTTGGATTAATCACCTACAATAGTGCATGTACTACCAAAAGTACTATCAACCTCAGAAAAGGGAAGATAGCCCTCGTTCGTAAAAAGTGACACATGTAGACAAAATGAATAATGTAAAATATGTAAATATGTAAAAACCAAAAAATATGTGATGAATAGTAATAGTGATGTGATGAAAACAAAAATAATAATAATAATAACATCCGAGTGAAGAAAGCAATTATTGAATAAAGCCTCACTTATTGAGAGGAAAAAGAAAAACCTACAAGAAAAAGAAAAAACAACAATTGCATACTTAATCACGACCCAAAAAAGATGAAAACCCAAAATCCTCGTTAATGCCATACGGCGCCTGTGATCTCAGGGTATGTATCCACCGAGACTCCTGTTGCTGCAGTCTCCTTTTTAAATTTCCACCCCTAATCCCCAAACGGACCTGATCCACAAAGAAAATCTGTATCCCTGACACACAACTCTGGTGAGAATGAAGGAAATGTGAAGCTACAGGAGTCAGCTTCTGTCCATTCTCCTCATCTCGTGCTGCCAATCTAATAGTAGATAGGTGCTTCTGTATTCTTGCCTTAACGGCATTAGCAGTTTCCCCCACGTAGTATTTAGGGCAGGGGCACCTAATGACATACACAACTCCCTGTGATTTGCAGTTAAGATGTTTCTTTAACTTTATGTCCCTTTGAGTCTGCAGATCAGGTATAGCATTAGTCTTCTTCACCAACGGGCATATAGAACAATTGCCACAGGGCCTACTTTTAGCTCCTGGCTGATCCCGTAGCCAAGTAGGAGGAGCAGAATAGTGGCTGCTACAGAGTCTGTCCCTCAAATTGGGAGCCCTCCTCGCCGTCAGTAAGGGGCCCTTCTTAGTCCAGGTATCCAACCTTGGATCTGAACGAAGTACTGGCCAGTGGGTGTTTAGAATGTTCCTGATTCTATTCCAATCATTGTTATAATTGGTAATGAATCTTACCTCACTGTCCTGTTTCTTCGTTTTATAAGAAAGCAGCTGGTCCCTAGGTGTCTCTATGGCTCTCCTAGCTGCCCGATCGATGACTGACTTGGGGTATCCCCTTCTTTGAAAGCGGCCTGTCATATCTTTGATTTCCTCTTGAAAGCGGGCATCATCAGAGCAATTTCTTCTCACTCGTAGCATTTGTCCAACGGGAATGCCTTCCTTAAGTTTTTTCTGGTGAAAGCTGGAAAAGTGCAGTAACCCGTTGGTGGAGGTGGGTTTCCTATGTAGGGGGGTAGATATGCATCCACCGGCTCCAACCTGTAATACGAAATCCAAAAATTCAATTCTCTGGGTCGAGATCGTGTATGTGAGATGAATATTGAATGAGTTGTCATTTAAGATTGAAATAAATTCCTCACATAATTGTGTGGGGCCCTGCCAGAGGAGTAGGATGTCGTCGATGAACCTGTACCAGCCCAAGATGTGGGGCTCGTACAGATCCATCGACCCTCCCCAAACCACCTCACGCTCCCACCATCCCAAGAACAACTTGGCGACCGAAGGCGCACATTTGGCCCCCATGGCCACGCCCCTGATCTGTTTGTAATAGCGGTCATTGAACACGAAAAAATTGTGTGTCAATATGAAGTCCAAGACCTTAATGGTGAACGCGTGTTGTTGTCTTCTATCTATGGATTCCGTATCCAAGAAGTACTGGGCAACATGTACAGCCATCTCATGCGAGATGTTTGTATAAAGATGTTTGTATACTGACGGCGAGGAGGGCTCCCAATTTGAGGGACAGACTCTGTAGCAGCCACTATTCTGCTCCTCCTACTTGGCTACGGGATCAGCCAGGAGCTAAAAGTAGGCCCTGTGGCAATTGTTCTATATGCCCGTTGGTGAAGAAGACTAATGCTATACCTGATCTGCAGACTCAAAGGGACATAAAGTTAAAGAAACATCTTAACTGCAAATCACAGGGAGTTGTGTATGTCATTAGGTGCCCCTGCCCTAAATACTACGTGGGGGAAACTGCTAATGCCGTTAAGGCAAGAATACAGAAGCACCTATCTACTATTAGATTGGCAGCGCGAGATGAGGAGAATGGACAGAAGCTGACTCCTGTAGCTTCACATTTCCTTCATTCTCACCAGAGTTGTGTGTCAGGGATACAGATTTTCTTTGTGGATCAGGTCCGTTTGGGGATTAGGGGTGGAAATTTAAAAAGGAGACTGCAGCAACAGGAGTCTCGGTGGATACATACCCTGAGATCACAGGCGCCGTATGGCATTAACGAGGATTTTGGGTTTTCATCTTTTTTGGGTCGTGATTAAGTATGCAATTGTTGTTTTTTCTTTTTCTTGTAGGTTTTTCTTTTTCCTCTCAATAAGTGAGGCTTTATTCAATAATTGCTTTCTTCACTCGGATGTTATTATTATTATTATTATTATTATTTTTGTTTTTGTTTTCATCACATAACTATTACTATTCATCACATATTTTTTGGTTTTTACATATTTCTTATTCATTTTGTCTACATGTGTCACTTTTTACGAACGAGGGCTATCTTCCCTTTTCTGAGGTTGATAGTACATGCACTATTGTAGGTGATTAATCCAACTTTTCTTTTTGCTTATTAACCAGCATATTACGGCCTTCTGATGTAAGATCATGTGTCCCACCAATGTGGTTTGGTTGATGGCGGTTCCATGAAGGAGGCGTGGTCCCACATTGAAACATCAGTATTAATCAATGGACCACGACAATTATACTCCCCGGCGGACGCCATGACGATACATTAAGGAGAAACTGGAACGACCTCAACTTTGGGATATATCCACCCTGGACTCCTGCAGCTGCGTGGCCTTTCCCCCAGTGGATCCACCTAGGGGAATTATATTTGCAAATTGATTACAAATCTTGAAGAACCAAGTACATCACTCAATATATCAGTATGATGTAACCAGCTTTGGAAGGCCCTTTTTGGGCTGCACATGTTGGACCACATATATGTGGGCCCATGTGCCAACGATCTCGCTCAAATTGGACATTACTGTTGGATTTCAAACATCTTTGATAATAAATATAGCTTAACATGTACCTGGTGTAATCACTCATAGGCCCCTTGATTGGTACATACAGGCCATGTGGCATGAATCATCTGGCTTTTCATTTCCACTTTTTTCCTCACTCATTTTTTGCCCTTTTGAAATCAGCATGTGATCATGTGACGCTTTCCCTTTCACCCGTTTATGTCCAGGGTGACTATGTCCCGTCCTGCAGTAAATAGGATGGCCTTTTTTGCACGCCCCTTCACCCTTTTGAATATCAGCTCCAGACCATGTGACAAATTTTTCCTTACCCTTTTAGGTTTTGGGTAATGATGTCTTGCCTCGGAGTAAACATGATGGCCTTATTAGGTGCCCTTTATATGCCCTATGCCATTTTGGTACTATGCACACCATCCTTGGCACCACATTGTACTGTTCAGGTCAGCTTCAGGCACTTGTTGCCTCAGGCTTACTATGATCCTCTATTTCTGACTATTATGCATGTTATCTTCTAGGTAATTATAACCCATATACATAATTCTGCCAGTTTTTTTATTTGCCCCGATCTTTTGATGTAGCTCAGGGTGCCATTGGGGATGTTATTGATAGCCCCTGGTATTTATATGATCAGTATCTTAGGGTTTTATAGATACCCAATTCACATGTATTTTTGGCTTATGATATTTTTTGATTTGTTGATTCACAAATATGACACTTTATTGTAAATACTTGATGTTTATTCTTGGTTCTTCTTCCCCCCCCCCTCCCCGAATACTTACCTTCCACGGTTCCGCTCCGGGTATTCCCGGCAGCTGGGTGGACGGTAGCGCTCGCGTGAGGTGCGTGGGGCCGTGCGCACGGCGGGTGGGCGCCTCCTACTGCAGGGGAGTGCGCCCGACCTGCCGCACGCCCTCCGTGGGCGCTTCCTGGTTTGCGGCTGACGACGGCGCCGGCTGCGTGAAGTCTGACGTGATGCCCTACTAGTGCTGACAATGTGCGGGTCTGTATAACTTGTGCCCAGCAGGTGATTGCACTGCAGCCTGGTTTACCAGCGGCTGAACCTGGGCCACGCATGGCTTCACCAACTCCCCCAAGCTTGAATTTGACTCCCATTGAGTTGCATACCAGTGGGGATTCTCAGCCTGATGTGTCTGCTAGACTGGCTAGTGTTGAGAAGTTGCTTGCTAATACCATGGCGCGTAAGGCCTCTGCTAAAAAGCGGCACTTGACGCCTGATGTCAAACTTTTCCCTATGGAGGCTGAAGAGTTCTTAAAACTGTCCGGTTATACCCCCTTGGAAGAAGGGGAGTTGTTCTCTGAATCGGAGTCATCTGATGAGAGGCCCAGGGGTCATGATGATTCTGGCTCTGATCCCTGGGCCCCAGATGATACTGATAGGCTGTTGGCTCAGTTTTTTGAGGTTTTGTCTCTCTCTCCCCCGGTTGTGGCCCCTAGGCAGCAGGGGGGATTGTTTCATATTGCTAAGCCACGTTTAGAGTTTCCTGAGCAGGCTCATTTTAATAATCTCGTGCTCAAGGAATGGGAGCGTCCTAGCCGGCTCTCCGGAGTCCATAAGAGTTGGGATAAGAGGTATCCCTTTCCTGCTGATGTGGTGAAGCGTTGGTCATCCCCTCCAGAGGTGGATGCCCCGGTCCTAGGGTTAACTAACACCTCTGTCATGCATTCCCCTGACTTTACTACGCTGCAGGATGGTGAGGACCGGCGTATTGATCAGCTGGCATCCCATGCCTTTGCCTGTGTGGGGACGGCGCTGCGGCTGGTTTGTGCCTCTGCCATTACAGCGGTGGCTATTAGGACCCTGCTTAGAAGTGTCCTAGATGGTGCTCCTGATGATGTGTCTAGTGAAGAGTTTTATGCGCTCTCTCGTTGTGAGGTTTTTGTGACTTATGTCCTCTCTGCCTTGGATGATACCATTAGGATGTGTGGCAGAGCCTCTGCCCTAGTGGTGGCTATATGCCGCTCGGTTTGGCTGCGCCAGTGGGCAGCTGACAACGCTGCCAAGAAGGCTCTCACTGGTTTTCCCTTCAAAGGACTACGCCTGTTTGGGGACCGCCTCGACCTGTTTGCTAAGGGAGGCAGGTTACCCCAGCGCAGGAGGCAGTCTCGGCCCTTTCGGGGCCAAGGCTCCTTTTCTTCCCCCTACCGTGGATCAAGACAGGGGAGGGGGGTCTCCTTTATTGGGGCCCGAGGAGATTTCTGGGGTAGGGGCAGAGGACGTGGACACCCTGGCTCATCCTGGGGATCCAAGCCTAAGTCTTCTCCCAAGCCCCCTCAGGCATCAAGGGGCGCCCTCACCCATCCTGGTGCGGGGACGGCTTCAGCATTTTGCTCACATCTGGAGGCTTCATGTCTCAAACTGGTGGATTCAGGAGGTAGTGTCCTCTGGTTACAAGATGGAGTTTGCTGCCTGGCCGCCCCCAAGATTCATCAGATCCCGGATGTCTCAGGACCCCATGTAAGCTCAGGCTCTAATTCTGGCGGTGCAAAGCCTTCTGGAGCTGGGGGTCATCTGTCAGGTCCCCTTACTAGAAAGGGGCAAGGGGTTCTATTCCAACCTTTTCACCATGCCCAAAAGAGATGGGTCAGTCAGGCCCATCCTGGACTTGAAGATCCTGAACAAATTTGTCAGGTGCAGGCGCTTTCGCATGGAAACTTTGCGCTCTGCTATCAGTTCCCTGCATCCAGGGGACTTCATGACCTCGGTGGACATCAAGGATGCTTACCTTCATATTCCTGTTTTTCCAGGTCATCAAAGATTTCTCAGGTTCGCTCTGGAGGATTAGCACTACCAATTTGTGGCATTGCCCTTTGGTCTCACTTCAGCTCCCAGAGTTTTCACCAAGGTGCTTGCAGGAGTGATGGCTCGGCTCAGATCTCAGGGCATTCGCGTGCTGCCCTATTTGGACGACATTCTCATCACTTCTCAGTCCCTCCAACAGGCAGAGCTGGATACTCAGCGAGTAGTGTCCACTCTGGAGTCGTTTGGCTGGGTGATCAACCATCCCAAGTCTTCCCTTTCTCCCTCATTGGTGACGCCCTTCCTGGGAATGAATCTGGATACAGTTCAGGCAAGGATTTTTCTTCCTCAGCAGAAGGTGGACAGTCTGCTGGTGCAGGTTCAGTCCCTGCTCTCTTGCCCTCATCCCTCCATCAGGCAGGGAATGCAGCTGGTGGGCCTGATGGTGTTGTGCTTCGAGGCGGTTCCTTATGCCCAGTTTCACATGAGGCATCTGCAACTCCACCTCTTGTCAGTATGGGACAAGGATTCTGTTCCCTGGACCAGGTCCTTGTTCTGTCCCCCCTAGTCAGGGGGTCCCTCTCATGGTGGCTGGACTCCAGGAACCTGTTGGTGGGCAGATCCTTTCTGGCCACCTGCTGGGAGATGGTCGCCACGGATGACAGTCTGACAGGTTGGGGGGGCTTCTGGAAGTCCCTACAGTTCCAAGGGCGGTGGGGCCCTCAGGAGGCCCACACACCTATCAACATTCTGGAGCTGAGGGCGATCAGGTTGGTTCTGGCTCACTTGACCCAACACCTTCGGGGCCGGCTAAATCTACTGTCAGCAAATGGATCCGTCAGGCTGTGATTCAGGCCTAATCTGCTAAGGGGAAGAATCCTCCCTTCCGCCTTACTGCTCATTCCACTCGTGCTATTGGTGCCTCTTGGGCTTTTCAGCACCAGGCTTCTGTTGAACAAGTTTGCAAGGCTGCTACTTGGTCTTCTGTTCATACCTTTTCAAAGTTTTACAAGGTTGATGTTAGGGCCTCAGCTGATGCTGCTTTTGGCTGCAAGGTTCTGCAGGCGGCAGTGGTCTGACCTGTTTGTTGTTACCTTTGGGGATCCCACCCTACTTTATGGACACTGCTATTGGATGTCCCAGGAGTAATGATTCTTATCTGGAACAGGACGTACTGTATACTAAGAATATTACAATTCTGTGATTACTCACCTGTAGAATTGTTATTATGAGTATACAGTACGTCCTCGGATCCCCTGTATGGTGATTGGTATCTTTGTTTTTTAGTTACTAGTTGGTTCTGTTATCATTCTCCCGTCTTCTCGTTAACTACTTTTCAATGCTGGGGATTTGTGGGAGGTCCCAGGTATTTGAGGGGCAGGGAGGAGCCAATTTCGCGGTCTCTGCCGTTCTAGCATCTATAGCACATGTGCCCAACCTGCATTCTGGGGTGTAAGTGTGATGAGTAAATTAATCTGATGTGTAAAGGAAGTTACATAGCAGTTAGGATGGGCGATTGCACTGGGACTGATATAGAAGGGGCACATTGGCAAATAAAGGTGACATGCGGTGGCTTCGAGAACAAGGTTAAAATTGGTTAAAAATTGGGTTAAAAATAACAGCCACCCTGGGTGAAATCTTTGGCAGAAAAAAAACCCAGTTAGCTTGCCGGCAACATTCTCCTCCCACCTAAACCAGAAACATAAACTGGATATGATTAAATACCCCGCCCCTTCCTCCTGAACCTCAGTGATTTTAAAGAGGAATACCAAAAGAAACATGCATAAATCTAAATAATACATACTTATTCTTGGTGTGCCACACACCCCGCTTCACTTCTTAAATATTCATCCATTATTGGGTTAATCCACCGCAGGTGACGTAGTGCAGAGAGGAAGTCTTGTAACGAGCCCCCTTCCGGCCTATATATACCTGGTACCTCCCTTCAATCACCAGTATTTTTTCTCTCTGCTTGCTGACAAGTCAGAAGATGGAAGTCTCCTGCTTACAGGTAGGCCGGGGTATTCTTACCCCGCCACCCCCCTTTTGGTCTATTTCTGCCCGGTTTTGAGTTTGTATACCTTTATGGTGAAATGGAAGCCTCCCAGCCTAGGCTGCTCACCGGGCAAATGGTAGATGGCACTTTAAGTGCCTAGGAGCTTATCTCCTACCGCTCGACCTCATGCGTGGGGCAATGCGGCTATCCGGCATGGTGATCCGGAAATGGGATGCCCCTGTCCCGAGGGTCCCCGTAGCCCCTTACTCTCCCGTTATGGTCCCTTCTCCCTTCACTATGGGGGGGGGGTGTGTGTGAGGGTGTGCTTTAAGTATGTGTGTTTCACTTGTATCACTGCATTTTAACATATGTGTGTGTTCATGATTATGCATTCACTGTATTCAGCATGTGTATATTTTTGGGTCTGCTTTAAGGGCAGGCTGCGCTGGGTAAGGGCTGGCCACTTCTCTTGCAGTCTGTTGCTTTGTGGCCCCCTACCCCCTCCCCCCTCTCCCCACCTGGCATTTTATGTTTGCGTTTGTACAGCACCATGCGGTGTTTACCCTCCCCCCTCCGCCGCCTGGGCGCACGTGCTGTGGCCCAGCTGTAAGTGATTTCCAGCTGATCGGCGTAGGGGGGGGGGCGGGTCCCGCTGACGCGGCGTCGGGGGCGCGGCGCCGACGTCATGCGGCGTCTGCGGCGGGCCCAGCGTTCTCGCTTCCTTCAAAACACAGGAAGTCGCGTGGGCGCACGGCCGCACTTTGTCTTCGTGCTGGCTGCAGCTTGCCGGCTGATGCCTTTGCTGTCCAGGTAAGCGGCCCCTCCCGTTGGGGCCGTTAAATGGGGAATACTTTTAACAATATAGTGAGAAGTCACTTTGTATTAAGGGGGCGTCATTTAAGGGCACTTGGTGCCATGCTTATATGTTTATACAGATGTGAGGATCTGATGGTTTTTTCTTTGCCTTGCAGATCCTGGGATCCCTGCTTATGGTGGCCCTCCGGCTCTATGTGCCTGGCTAATTATTGGGATAGCTTTGAATGTTTATATACATAGACTATATATATATATATATATATATATATATATATATATATATATTTTCTATTAAAGGGGACCTTAACTTTAAAAAAAAAAAAAAATCCTCCCTTCCGGGACATTACTAATAAAGGGGGCATCCCGGGTCGGCTTATGCCTTAAAAGTCCCAGTATTGCGAATACCATAAATCACCATATGGAGGCTTCCGTAAATTCCGGAAACGGTTCTGCTGAGCCGTTTGGGGGGTGCGTAGGTTGTGGAGTTCCACTCCCAGCTGATGATATCTTTATTTGCATCCCTTGTGCAAAACAGACTATTGCGCGCCAGTCCATTGCTTCGGCTGCGGGGCCATCGCATCCTTCATCATCTCCTACCTCTCCCTCCCTATTCCGGACCCCGCATGACACTGTCAAAAGTGGGGATTCGCATTCCGAGGCGGCAGCACAACCCAGCCCCCGGAAAATGATGCCCGTTAAAGCAGCGTTGAAGGCCGCTGCAAAACGAAGGCACCTGACTCCGGTACCTTCGGCTCCACAGGACCAGTTTTGTGAACCTGTGGAATGGTCCGATGGATCCCCGGACGAGGATGAACTCCCGTCGGAGTCAGATGAGCCGACAGGTCAGCTTGTGGCTGATGAGATCGGCGATTGGTCAGAGGGGGTTGTTTTTGACACCCCCTCTATTCTGGCTCAAATGTTTAAAATTTTGAGTTTAGATACGCCTGAGGCGGCCGCCCCGCCAAAGGCTCAGTTGTTTAAAGAGCCTCAGCCGCGTTTGGTTTTTCCCAGACAACACCACTTTGAGAGGGTGGTTCTTAAGGAATGGGAACATCCCACGCGGTTATCTGGAATTCCTTCCAGTTGGGAAAAGCGTTATCCTTTTCCGCCAGAATTGGTGAAGCTTTGGTCTGTCCCTCCGGACGTCGATACCCCTGTACTAGGGCTCTCCAGCTCGGCTATGGTACAATCTGCTGAGACCACTGTCCCCAAAGATGGGGAAGATCGTCGGATTGACCAATACGCTCGACATGGTTTTATCTATTCCGGGTCAGCGTTGCGCCCGGTATGTGCTTCAGCCCTTCTTCTATTGGCAATTAAGTCCCTAATTCAGGGGCTATATGAGGATCTTAATCCCGCTTGCAAACAGTTCACTGGGCTTAAAGTGGACCAACACCGAGAGGTGATCGGCCCGGAAATCTATAAGATTCTCGGGCCGATCACCTCCCACCCCGCGGGACATCCGAGATCGGGATGTCCCGCGGGGTGAAACCCCCCCAAACACCCCAAATCACCTACCTTATCTTCCGCCGCCGCCGCCTCCCTCGCGCCCCTCTAGGCGTGCAGCTCTCCCCTTTTTGGGGTTGCGTCTGTTTGGGGAGAAAATTGATTCAGTCGCAAAGGGTGGTAAGATGCCACAACGCAAAAGGCCTCGTGGTCCCTTCAGGGGGACAAGTTCCGGTAGGCCTTCCTTTCAAGGATTCAGAGCGGGCAAAGGTGCGTCCTTTCCCGCTACCAGTGGCGCAGGTTGGACTCGGGGGAGGGGCCGTGGCCGGCCCACTCAGTCCTGGGGCACCAAGCCCAAACCTGCTGATAAGCTCACTCAGCAATGAGGGGCTGCCCTCACCCGTGCGGGTGGGGGGACTATTGCGACACTTCTACCATTGGAACCATGTGGTTCCAGGCAGATGGATCCAGGAGGTGGTGTCGCCCGGTTACAACCTGGAATTCGAGTCTCACCCTCCTTCACGGTCCATTCATGGGTCGGTTCATCCCGGCCTGAACTCTCATCAAGACGGAGTGTGTCTTTCTTTTGCCCAAATTCACACAAGAACGCTTCAGCTATTTCTGTTAGCGTGTTGGGACCAGCAACCTCAGTCGTTGGATCAGTCCTTCCGTACATGTTCCGTGTACGGCAGTCCCTCCTGTGGTGATTGGTCTCGACCAATCTTGTATAGGGCAGGTCTTTCCTGACCCCCCTTTGGAAAGGTGTCACCACGGACACCAGTCTGTCGGGATGGGACAGATTCTGGAAGGAGCTGCGGTTTCAGGGACAGTGGAGGCCCCACTTACCCATCAGTATTCTGAATCCGAGAACCATTTGTCAGGTGTTTGCTCTCCTGACTCAGTACGTTCTGGGCCTTCGGGTCCAGATGTGTTCAGACAATCGATCAGCAGTTGCTTACGTCGGTCTTCAGGGAAGGACGCGCAGTCTGAGTACTCTCAGAGAAATGTCCCTGATCCGGACATGGGCAGTGTTCCATGTTCCCTGTATCTCGGCGGTTTACATTCCAGAGGTGATGGAACAGGTAGTGGACCGGTTGAGCAAGTGCTCTCCCCGTCTGGAAGAATAAGCTCTCCATCCTCGGGTGGTTCGCTTATTGTGTCTCCAATGGGAGACCCCGGAGGTGGACCTGTTGGCCCCTCATCACTATCACAGGCTCCCGAACTTTGTGTCACTCTCCCGGGATCCTCTGGCTCTGGCAGTGGACGCCATGTCCCTGAACTGGGGAGTTCTGGGATTTCTATACCTGTTTCCTCCGATGCCCATGCTGGGCAGGGTTCTTCAGAATTTGGCTCTGGAAAAGGTGTACGCCGTTCTCGTGGCCCTAAGGTGGCCAAGGCGAGTGAGGTTCGCAGACATCGCTCGGCTGGCAGTGGACCAGTTCGTTCTGCCTCTTCGGTCCGGTCTGCGCACTCAGGTTCGATTGTGTTACCTCAATTTACCAGCACTGGTTTTGATGGCCTGGCTGCTGAAACCTCCATCCTGATGGAGGAGGGTCTTTCTGATTAAGTCATTAAGACTCTGATCAGTGCCCGGAAGAGGTCTTCTTCCATCACCTACTATAGGACTTGGAAAGCCTATATTGCTTGGTGTGAGATAAGATCTTTTCCTTGTAGGGTCTTTTCGGTCTCCAGGATTCTGGAGTTTTTACAATCAGGGCTGGACGTTGAAAGGGCAGGTCTCTGCCTTATCTATCTTTTTTCAGAAGCGTGTTGCGCTTAAGCCTTTAGTTAAAACTTTTTTCCAGGGGATTACGCATATGCGGCCTCCCAGAAAACCATTACTCCCTGTTTGGGATTTGAATTTGGTTCTTTCTGCTCTCCAGGCTCCTCCTTTTGAGCCTTTGCAAGATATTGCTTTGTCTACCCTGACTCAGAAGATTGTCTTCTTGGTAGCGATCACTTCTGTCCGGCGTATCTCAGAGTTGGCGGCCTTAACTATCCAGGCGCCTTACTTTGAGAGGCATCAGGATAAAGTGGTCTTTCGGTTCAAGCCAGACTTTCTTCCTAAGGTTGTTTCTGCTTTTCATTTGAACCAAGATATTGTTCTTCCCTCCTTGTGTCCTAATCCTAAGAATGACAAAGAGAGGGTTTTGCATTGTTTGGATGTAGTACGCTGTGTTAAGTACTACTTGATTATCACGTCTCCTTTTCGTAGGACGGATTCCTTTTTTGTTGTGCCCCATGGGCCTAAGAAGGGTTTGGCACCAGCCAAATCTGCCATTAGCAAGTGGATACGTCAGGCCGTTACTGCGGCCTATTCGGCTAAGGGAAGAGTTCCCCCTTTCCGTATTACTGCTCATTCCACTCGCGCTGTTGGGGCGTCTTGGGCATTTCAGCACCAAGCTTCTGTTGAACAGGTTTGTAAGGCCGCCACCTGGTCTTCTGTTCACACTTTTTCTAAGTTTTACAAAGTTGATGTGCGAGCCTCAGCGGATGCTGTTTTTGGCCGCAAAGTTCTGCAGACTGCAGTCATTTAAGTTATGCTTCACCTGGCCTTGAGATGCCCTTCCCTTGTGGACACTGCTTTTGGATGTCCCAATAATGGATGAATATTTAAGAAGTGAAGCGGGGTGTGTGGCACACCAAGAATAATACCATTTTGTGAGTACTCACCTGAAAAATGGATATTGTTGGTGTGCCACACACCCCGCTTCACCCCCACCCTCTTCGGTATTACCGAAGCATTTATATGGTGAAGCCCTTTTTTATTTATATCAAAATTGATTTTGGAGGTTACCGGTGGAATACTGGTACCTTGTCTTTCTGCTTTTTAAATATACTGGTAATTGAAGGGAGGTACCAGGTATATATAGGCCGGAAGGGGGCTCGTTACAAGACTTCCTCTCTGCACTACGTCACCTGCGGTGGATTAACCCAATAATGGATGAATATTTAAGAAATGACAATATCCATTTTTCAGGTGAGTACTCACAAAATGGTATTATCCTAGGCGGCAAGTAGAACACCATACCGGTAAACTAATTGGGATTTTCCCAAAACCCCAGGATGGCCCAGCCAATGATTGAGGAATCCTACCAACGTCCTACCATAGGGATGGGAAATAATCTTTAGAATGTTCCTGCCGGACGCCTTTCAGAAGAAAGATCCACTCTGTAGTGCTTCAAAAGGGGGGGGGCAGCGCGTGAGACCATTTAACACAATGGAAAGTCCCCAGAGAGGGAAGGGCTTAGAACTCACCGGTCTTACTCTAGACAGGGAGATAAAGAATCTTACAATCAGATTCTCCTGATTAAGCCTATGGTCTGAAAATACAGACAGAGACGCCACCTGCACTTTTAATGTGCTGAGGGCTAATCCCATTCCGCTCCATCCTGTAAAAATTCCCAAATTGCAGCCAGACCTGGTGGCTCTAAAATGGAGGGTGGAACCTTGGTCCCTGATTCAGCAGATCTGCTATCAGAGGGAGAGTTACTGGCGGACCTACTGATATTTGTTTTAGTAGGGAGAACCACAATCTCCTGGACCACCAGGGGGCAATCAGAATCACCTTTGCCTGATCAAAATGTATCTTTACCTTTTGACTAGAGTAAGAATCTGGAATGGGGAAAGGCGTAGGAAAGATTGAACGACCTCCTCCTTCCCCCAGTGCTCCCTGACACTTCTGACATTTGGCATTTTGCCTTGTGGCGAAGAGATCCACCTTGGGGGAGCCCCATAGTTCTACTGTCTGCCTGAAAATCTTCTGGTTTAATTGCAGTTGCACTGAGATCTAAGATCTGCCAGCACATTTAGTTCTCCTTTGATGTGGACTGCCCTCAAGGAAAACCACTCTGCTTTCCAACCTGGCACATATTGTCTTGGAGAGAGACATCAGCTCGACTGACCTTGTGCCCCCTTGATGGTTGAGATGGGCCACCATTGTCTGAGATAATCAGCAGTTCTTGATTCCTTATAATGATCTCAAAATGCTCTAGGGCCAATTGTACAGCTTTTAATTCCCAATTTGAAGATATTTGGACCAGGTTCTGGTGGTGAATAGTATGGATCTACTTGGTGCCAAGGTCTCCCCTTCAACAAATTTTCCTGAACCGACTACCACCGAAGGGACTGACAAACTTCATCTGGAAATGTAACCAGAGAGTCCAAAGTCTCTGAAACTCTGTTACAGGAGCACACAATGAAGGCCTGGAGAACCCTTGAGTGTAACTGAGCCCAAAATGACTGCTGGTATGACTGAGGACATGAGTCCCAGCAGAACCAGAATCTGTCTTGAGGTGATTCTGGGATGTTCCTGAATGTAAGAGGATCGGGAGACAATCTTCTTGATCTTGGTAAATGGAAGAAGGGTTCTCTCCAGTAAAATGATACTCCAGGTAAATACACTTTGTTTGAGGAGTCAGACTTGGCTTTTCCCTGTTTGTGATCCATCCCAGATCTGAAAGTAGGGACAATGTTACCTTCACATTGTCCTCCAAAATTTTTCTGGATGGAGCAAAAAGAAGATTGTCCAAGTATGCCACTATTCCAATCTGCTTTAACCTCAGAAACTCCATAGCTTCCGATAATATGTTTGCAAATGTTCAAGGTGCAGACGACAGGCCAAAGGGCATTGCTCTGAATTGTGACAGGTTACTCCTATCATTACTGCAAATCTCAGAAATTATCTGTTAGCCAGAAAAAATACCGTTTTGTGAGTACTCACCTTTAAAACAGATATTGTAAGTGTGACATACACTCCGCTTCAACTCTTCATGACATTTGGGTTATTCTCCAGTAGAGGGCACACTTACATTATCCGTTTTAAAGGTGAGTACTCACAAAACGGTATTATTCTCAGTATGTCACACACCCCGCTTCCGAATATTCATGACACTTGGGTAACTGTCCTGTAGAGGGCGATCTTGCAGAGATTACATGAAAAAAAGGAGCCCCTCCTGACCCATAAATACCTGGGACCTCCCACCATTCCCCAGTCTTTCGTCTCTGCAGTCGGCGAGCAAGTCAGAAGATAGTTGTCTCCTCCTTGCAGGTAGCCGGGGTAACCCCCCGGCATTTTGTTTCTATTGCTGCCTGAACCTTTTTTAATTTAAACTATAGCAGTATGCCTCCCAGCCTAGGCTGAAGGTCCAGGCAATGGTAGGCTGCACCTTGTGGTGTATATGGGAGCTAGCTCCCCCGTGAGACCCCATACAAAAGGGTAGGCGAGGTCCGGGTTAGGGATGCCCCGTCCCTCTTGCCCTTTTCACCTATTGGTGTGGGTTCTCCCCCCTACCATGTCCCTCTGTGGCCCTTGGGGAAGGGGGGGAGGCCTTTTCTCCTGTGGGTTGCTTTACTTTATTTGTTGTGTTTTTGCGGCCGTTGTTGGGCCGGTTTCACTTTTCAATAGGTGCTCGTTGTGGCCCGTCCACCCCCACCCCCCCTCGAGGCCGGCTTCTCTCAAGCACTCTTTCCGGCCTCGCTGCCTGCTTTGCTGCTCTCCCTCTCATTCCCTTGCTGCTGTGAGGGTTGACGGTCGCTGCTTTGCTGCGGTGAGTGGATTTTATTTATTTCACCATTTTTAACTGTCTTATATGGTGGGTGATGTGCATGTTGACACTTATGTCTGTTCTCATGTCTTCTAGGTGGGATCCCTTCTTTTGAAGTTTTAAGAGGGAGTTCTCCCGGTCCTAGGGTCCCTTAGAGTTTAATTTAGGGTTTCCAAAAAAAAATAAAAAAAAAAAAAAATCCTCCCACTTGGGACCTGAAGGGGCATCCCGGATAGCTTAATAGCGTAAATCCCTCTGGTCATTCCGACTATATTAAAATCACCATATGGAGGCTTCTCAAGATACCGGGCTTGGGCTCCCCTCGGGGCAACCCTGGCAGTGTGTGGGTTGTGGGGCATCCCTTGCGGGGGATAATGTACTTGTTTGCATACCTTGTGCTCAGCGAGCCATAACGCAGCAGTCGGGGGCCCAGGCGTCTGGGTCCAGGGTCCCGGCCTCATCTCCTTCCCCACCCTGCCTTATCCGTACCCCTAGTGATGTTGTCACAGGTGGGGAGTCGCCAGACCAATGTGCCAGACTGGCTAAGATTGAGAAATGTATTTCTGGCTCTGTTGGCAGAAAGGCCTCGGCTAAGCGAAAGCATTTATCTCCAGCTGCGCCGGCCTTTGAGTTTGATGATTATGATTTACTTGACTGGTCTGATTATTCCCCGCTAGAAGAGGGGGAATTATTTGAGGGTTCTGACAATCAGCAGTTTGTTGGTGCTGATACTGAGCAAGGGCAGGGGGTTGCTGTGGATACCCCGAAGGTCTTGGCTCACCTTTTTGAGGTTCTGGCAATTTCTCCTCCTGAGGAGGCCGCTCCTCAAAAAGGGGAATTCTTTGGGACTCCCAAGCCGCGCCTGGAGTTCCCAAATCAAAAGCATTTTGATGCCATTATTCTTAAGGAATGGGAGAAGCCTACTCGGCTTCCAGGTATTCCTCAAGGTTGGGATAAAAAGTATCCCTTTCCGGTGGACGTGGTAAAACGATGGTCGTCCCCTCCCGAGGTGGATGCCCCGGTGCTCGGGTTATCCAGTACTTCTATTTTGCATTCTCCTGACTCCACCACTCTCAAATATGGTGAGGATAAACGCATTGATCAGATGGCTTGCCACGCGTTTGCTAGTGTCTGTTCAGCCTTGCGGCCTGTTTGTGCTTTGGCGCTTTTGGCAGTGGCTACCAGGTCTGTGGTTAGACCTGTTGAGTACCTCCAGGCTTGACCCGGCTAGTGATGAGTTCGCCGCCCTTAAGCGGTGTGAATTGTTCATGTCCTTTGTGCTTGCCGCCTTGGATGACACCATGGTCATGTGTGGTAGAACCTCTGCTTTGCTTGTAGCTATTCGGCGGTCGGTATGGTTGCGCCAGGGGGCGGCTGATTTTGTGCCCAAAAAGTCGCTTACAGCACTTCCCTTTGTGGGATTGCGTCTCTTTGGAGAAAGATTAGATTCTGTCACGAAATGAGGGAAGTTACCTCAGCGTAAGAGGCAACGTCGTCCCTTTCGGGGGGCGGCCTCCTTTAACCCTTCCTTTCGTGGTGCCAGAACTGGCAGTTTTGGCCTTCTCTACCCTCAGAGGTGATTCCTGGAGTAGAGGCAGAGGTCGTGCCCGTCCAGGTCACAATTGGAGTTCCAAACCCAAGCCCGCTGCTAAGCCAGCTCAGCAATGAGGGGGCGCCCTCACCCTTGCGGGTGGGGGACGGCTGCGGCACTTCTTCCAGGTCTGGGACCAGGAGGTCTCAGACAAAAAGATTCTGGAAGTGGTGTCTTCCGGTTACAAGCTGGAATTCGAGATCCGGCCTCCTCCCAGATTCTTCAGGTCTCGAGTGCCTTCGGATCCACTGGCCGCACAGGGGCTCCGGGAGGCAGTAAGTTATCTGCTGGACATGGCTGTCATTTGCCCAGTGCCTTTCGCGGAAAGGGGCTTGGGATTCCAATCTATTTACGGTGCCCAAGAAGGACGGCTCCGTTTGACCATTTTGGATCTGAAGCTCCTCAATCGGTTTATCCGCTTCAGGAAGTTTCGCATGGAAACCTTGCGGTCAGCCGTCGATTCCCTTCATTAGGGGGACTTCATGACGTCCATAGACATCAGGGATGCTTATATGCATGTACCTATCTTCCTGGCACACCAGAGATTCCTTAGGTTCGTGGTGGATCAACATTTTCAGTTTGTGGCCCTTCCATTCGGGCTTACCTCGGCTCCGAGGGTGTTCACCAAGGTATTGGCGGGGTGATGGCCCTCCGCAGAGTCCAGGGCATTCGCATTGTACCATACCTGGACGACCTTCTCATTTTGGCTTCCTCACTCAGCCAAGCGGAGCTAGACACCAGAGTGGTGGTATCCACGCTGGAGAGGTTCGGTTGGGTGATCATCTATTCCAAGTCCTCCCTCTCCCCGTCCAGGGAGGTTTCGTTTCTGGGCATGACTTTGGATGCCTTTCAGGCCAGGGTGTTCCTTCCTCAGCCCAAGATTCTTCTGATCCAAGATTTGGTTCGGCTTCTGCTTTCCAATCCTCGCCCGTCTATCCGGCTAGGGATGAGATTGGTAGGTCTGATGGTGGCTTCCTTCGAGGCAGTCCCTTTTGCCCAGTTTCACATGAGGACGCTTCAGCTCCATCTTCTAGCGACTTGGGACAAGTGTCCACTGTCATTGGATCAGTCTTGTCTGCTGTCTCCCTGGGCTCAGCAGTCCCTTCAGTGGTGGCTAGAGTCAAGCAATCTGTTGAAGGGCAGATCCTTTCTGACCCCTTGTTGGGAAACGGTCACCACGGACGCCAGCCTGTCGGGCTGGGGGGGCTTCTGGAGGGAACATCAGTTCCAGGGGTTATGGGGGCCTCGGGAGGCTCATACCCCTATCAACGTTTTGGAGCAACCATTTGGTTGGTTCTGTCTCGCTTGACTCTTCTATTGCAGGGATTGCCAGTTCAAGTCCGATCGGACGGCGGTCGCTTACATCAATCACCAAGGAGGGACTCGCAGCAGGAGTGCCCTCAGGGAGGTATCTCTGATCCTTGTTTGGACAGAGAGCAATATCCCATGCATCTCAGCCATTTACATCCCGGGAGTGGAGAACACGAAGGCGGATTCCCTGAGCAGGAGATCCTCTCGCCGAGGAGAATGGTCTCTCAGTTCCAAGGTATTCCAGTCCCTTTGTCTCAAGTGGGGGACTCCGGAGGTGGATCTTTTGGTTAAGACATTTTTCCAGGGGGTTACTCATGTGCGGCCTCCTAGAAAGCCCTTGCTGCCGGTTTGGGATTTAAACTTGGTTCTGTCGGCTCTCCAGGGGCCCCCTTTTTTAGCCGGTGCATGATATTGCTCTCTCTGCTCACTCAGAAAGTTGCCTTTTTGGTGGCTATTACCTCTGTTCGGCGTGTCTCTCAGTTGGCGGCCTTGTCTTTTCAGGCTCCTTACTTTGAGAGGCACCTGGACAAGGTAGTTTTCCGTTTTAAGCCGGATTTCCTTCCTAAGGTGGTTTCGACCTTCCACCTCAATCAGGATGTAGTTCTCCCTTCCTTGTGTCCTAAGCCTAGTAATAACAAGGAGAGGACCTAACATTCTTTGGATGTGGTTCGATGTGTGAAATATTATTTGGTGGCTACTTCTCCTTTTCGTAAGATGGACGCCTTTTTCGTGGTGCCCTCCGGGCCCAGGAAAGGTCTGGCACCCGCTAAGTCTTCCATTAGTAAATGGATTCGACAGGCCATTGTTGGGGCCTATTCTGCCAAGGGGAAGATTCCCCCTTTTCGTGTTACTGCTCATTCTACTCGTGCTGTTGGAGCATCTTGGGCTTTTCAGCATCAGGCTTCTGTTGAACAAGTTTGTAAGGCTGCTACTTGGTCTTCTGTTCATACTTTTTCCAAGTTTTATAAGGTTGATGTGCGGGCCTCAGCGGATGCTGTTTTTGGCTGCAAAGTTCTGTAAGCTTCAGTAGTTTAAGTTTGCATTATTGCCTTTTTGGGATCCCCACCCATTATGGGCACTGCTATTGGATGTCCCAAGTGTCATGAATATTCTGAAGCGGGGTGTGTGACATACTGGGAATAATACCATTTTGTGATTACTCACCTGTAAAATGGTTATTACAAGTACCGTATTTGCCGGCATATAAGATGTTTCCACTCAAAATATAGAATTTGTTATATACTCGCCGTATAAGACTACTCCCTCTTCCGCACACCTGCCACACACCAAATAAACAACAACCAAAAAAACAACCTGAGCATGTTAGCAGAGATGGGATAATAGAGAGATGGGATGGGACAGAGCTGGGAATAGAGAGATGGGATGGGACAGAGCTGGGATAATAGAGAGATGGGATGGGACAGAGCTGGGATAATAGAGAGATGGGATGGGACAGAGCTGGCATAATAGAGAGATGGGATGGGACAGAGCTGGCATAATAGAGAGATGGGATGGGACAGAGCTGGCATAATAGAGAGATGGGATGGGACAGAGCTGGCATAATAGAGAGATGGGATGGGGCAGAGCTGGCATAATAGAGAGATGGGATGGGGCAGAGCTGGCATAATAGAGAGATGGGATGGGGCAGAGCTGGCATAATAGAGAGATGGGATGGGGCAGAGCTGGGAATAGAGAGATGGTTTGGGGACAGAGCTGGGACACCCCCCCCCCCCCCCCGCTTCATCCCGCCCTTTTTTGGTTTTCTGGGATCCTTTATCTGGTGAACCTTTTTCTTTGCTGTTTACATTTGGCTCTTCCTGGTCCCTTTTACTGCTGTCTTATACTGGGGAATGGTGGGAGGTTCCAGGTATTTATGGGCCAGGAGGGGCTCCTTTTTTTTCATGTAATCTCTGCAAGATCGCCCTCTACAGGACAGTTACCCAAGTGTCATGAATATGCGGAAGCGCGGTGTGTGACATACTTGTAATAACCATTTTACAGGTGAGTAATCACAAAATGGTATTATTCCAAGTGTGACATACACTCCGCTTCAACTCTTCATGACATTTGGGACATCCAATAGCAGTGTCCGTCATGGGTGGGAACCGAAAACGGTAAAATAATGTACCAATTTAAACCACTGCAGCTTGCAGAACCTTGCGGCCAAACACAACATCCGCTGAAGCCCGCACGTCAACCTCGTAAAACGTGGAAAAAGTATGAACGGAAGACCAAGTAGCAGCCTTACAAACTTGTTCAACAGAAGCCTGGTGCTGAAAAGCCCAGGACGCACCAACAGCACGAGTAGAATGCGCAGTGACCTTAAAAGGGGGAGTCCTCCCCTTAACAGAATAGGACCCAACAATGGCCTGACAAATCCATTTGCTAATGGTAGACTTAGCGGGCGCCAAACCTTTCCTGGGCCCACAGGGCACCACGAAAAAAAGGCGTCCGTCTCGCGGAAAGAAGAAGTAGCCACCAAATAGTACAGAACACAACGAACAACAGCCAAAGTGTGCAAAAACCTCTCATTGTCATTGCTAGGCTTAGGACACAAGGAAGGGAGAAGAACATTCTGAATGAGATGGAAAGTAGAAACCACTTTAGGAAGAAAATCCGACTTAAAGCAGAAGACCACCTTGTCCTGGTGTCTTTCAAAGTAAGTAATAGACAGAGCCGCCAACTCAGAGACACGCCGAACAGAGGTAATAGCCATTAAGAAAGCAAACTTTTGAGTGAACACAGAAAGAGCAATATCCTGCAACTGCTCAAAAGGAGGACCCTGGAGAGCTGAAAGAACCAAATTCAGACCCCAAACAGGGACCAGAACCTTCCTAGGGGGCCGCACAAAAGTGACCCCCTGGAAAAAAGTCTTAACCAGCGGATGTAAAGCAAAAAATCTTTGGAAGAAAACAGCCAGAACAGAGACCTGCCCTTTCAAGGTACTAAGCTGGAACCCAAGATCCAGACCGTGTTGAAGAAACTCCAAAATCCTAGGGATCGAAAACACCCTGCAAGGCAAAGCCCTAGCCTCACACCAGTCAATATGGGACCGCCAATTCCTATAGTAAATGCCAGAAGAGGACCGCTTCCTAGCTCTAATCAAGGTCTGAACAACAGCCTCAGACAAACCTTCCTCCTTCAGAATGAAGGTTTCAACAGCCAAGCCGTCAAAGCCAGCATTTGTAAACTGGGGTAAAGTAGTTGACCCTGAGATATCAAATCCAGAAGCATGGGCAGCTGGTACTGAACTACCGCCAGCCGTACGACGTCAGCGTACCAAACCCGCCCTGGCCACCTTGGGGCCACCAGAATTGCTGGTGCCCCTTCCAGAATCAGCTCGCGAACTACTTTGCCCACCCTGGAGAAGAGAGGAAACAGGTACAGGGACCCCAGATCCTTCCAGGCAAGGGACAAGGCATCCACTGCCAGGGCTAGAGGATCCTGAGATAGAGACACAAAGGATGGGAGTTTGTGATTGTGCCGTGAGGCAAAGAGATCCACCTCCGGAGTCCCCCACTTGTGACAAAGGGATCGAAAAAAACTCCGAGATTGAGAGGCCACTCGCCTCGGCGAGAGAGCCCCCTGCTCAGGGAATCTGCCTCCGTGTTCTCCACTCCCGGAATGTAGACTGCCGAAACGCAAGTAACATTGCTCTCCACCCAAGTCAGGATAAGAAAGACTTCCCTGAGGGCACTCCTGCTGCGAGTCCCTCCTTGGTGATTAATGTAGGCTACCGCCGTCCGATTGATCGATCCTGAACCGGTAGGCCCTGTAGGTGCAACGTCAGCCGCGCCAGGACAAGCCGGATGGCTCTGAGCTCTAAGACATTGATGGAGGTGTGAGCCTCCTGAGGACCCCACAACCCACTGAACTGATGACTTTTCCAGAAACCTCCCCAGCCTGACAGGCTGGCATCCGTGGTAACCGTCTCCCAACAAGGGGCCAGAAAGGATCTGCCCCTCATCAGGTTGCTCGACTCCAGCTACCACCGAAGTGACCGCTGAACCCTGGGAGACATCCTGAAAAGTTGATCCAAGGACTAAAGACATCTGTCCCAATGCGTAAATAGGTGGAGTTGGAGAGATCTCATTTGAAACTGAGCAAACGGGACTGCCTCGAAGGAAGCAACCATCAATCCCACCAGTTTCATTCCCCAGACGGATAGAGGGGCAAGGATCGGCCAGAAGAAGGTGGATCAGATCCTGAACCCCCTGCACCTTGGACTGAGGTAGAAACACTCTGGCTAGAATGGTATCCAGATTCATGCCCAGGAATGAAAACTCCCTTGATGGAGAGAGAGAGAGAGAATTTGGGGCGGTTGATCACCCATCCGAACCTCTCCAGAATCGACACCACCTAGTGGGTGTCCAGCTCCGCCTGACGGAGGGAAGAAGCAGAAATAAGTAGGCCATCCAGATACAGCACAATCCAAATGCCCTGAGCTCTGAGCAGGGCCATTATGCCCGCCAGAACCTTGGTGAAGACCCTCGGCGCTGAGGTCAACCCGAAGGGAAGGGCTACAAAACTGAAAAAGTTGATTGTACACCGCGAACCTGAGGAATCTCTGATGCGCTGGAAAAATTGAAACATGCCGATACGCATCCTTGATGTCTATGGATGTCATAAGGTCCCCTTGACGAAGGGAATTGATGGCCGAGCGCAGAGTCTCCATGCGGAACATCTTGGTTCTGATGAACCCGTTGAGGATCTTCAGGACCAGAATGGGTCTTATGAAACCATCCTTTTTGGGAACCGTGAAAAGATTGGAATAGTAACCCCTGCCTCTCTCTAAAGGAAGGCACCTCGCATATGACTCCCATGTCCAGAAGATTTTTTTTTTTTTTTTTTAACCGCTAACAGGAGCCCCTGAGCAGCCTGAGGGTCCGAGGGCACCCGAGACCTTAAAAATCTTGGAGGAGGCCAGTACTCAAACTCCAGTTTGTACCCGGACAAGACCACTTCCAGAATCCATCTGTCTGTGACCTCCTGGGCCCAGACCTGGAAGAAGAGCCGCAGCCGTCCCCCCACCCGTACGGGTGAGGGCGCCCCTCCATTGTTGAGCTGATTTAACAGCGGACTTGGGCTTGGAACTCCAGGCAGAAGCGGGACGGGCCCAACCTCTTCCTCTGTTCCAGGACTAACCTCTGCCCCCGGAGTAGGCAACATCTCTGACCGCTCTGGCACCATGAAAAGAAGGGTTGAAGGAGCTCACCCCTCAAAAGGAGCGACGCTGCTTCTAACGCTGAGGCAACTTACCTCCCTTAGCAACCGCATTCAACTTATCTCCAAACAGCCACGTACCCAAGAAGGGAAGGGCTGTGAGCAATTGGCCGCAAAGTCCGCCGCCCACTGGCGAAGCCAGACCGATCGGCGCATGGCTACCAAGAATGCCGAAGTTCTCCTACACATGACAATAGTGTCCTCCATAGCGGTCAATACAAATTCCATGAATAATTTGCACCTTTTAAGGTTAGTGAACTCGGCGCTGGCTGGGTCAAATTGGGCGTCAAGTAACAAGTCCCTAACCACAGACCTAGTAGCCACCGTAGCAAGTGCAGATGCACACACAGGTCGCAAGGCTGAACCAACACTGGCAAAAGCATAACCTGCCATCTAAACAAGGTGCTTAACCTCGCCATCCTTAAGGGAAGTGGGGGGTGTGGACCACAGAGGTGTTGGACAATCCCAAAAACTGGCGCATCGACCTCGGAAGGAGAAGACCAGCGCTTAACCGCTTCCACCGGAAAAGGATACTTCTTATCCCATCCCTGAGGAACACCCGGAAGCCGGCTCGGTTTCTCCCATTCCCTAAGGATCAATGCCTGAAAATGACCTTGGGTAGGAAACTCCAAGCATGGCTGGGAGGACCCTAAAAATTCCCCTTTTTTGACAGGGGGTGCCTCTGGCGAGGCAATATACAAAACCTCCAAGAGATGTGCCAAAACCCTGGAAGTGTCAACGGCATCCCCAAGCGCCTGCCCAACATCAGTATTACAAAAAATGCACCTCATCAGCATCTGATACCTCAAACAATTCCCCTTTCTAACGGGGAATAATCCGACCAATCAAGGGAATCATCATCAAAATCCAAAGCCCCCTGGGCCGGCGACAAATGACTCTTTTTAGCCTGGGCCATCTTGCCCACCGCGCTAGCAATAAATCTCTCGATGCTGACCAAATTTGTACAAACATCAGAGTGCGACTCCCCGCTAGCGACCAAGTCACTTGGGGTACGGATAAAGCAGAGGCGGGGAGGCGATGAAGCGGGAGGTACCGACCCAGAGGCCTGGGGGCCCAACTGCCGCGTTATGGCCTTTTGTGCACATGGTATAAAGAACAGCACAATATCACCCGTAAGGGATATCCCACAACCCACACATGGCCGGGATTGTACCAAAGGGAGCCCGAGCCCAATATCCTGCTGAGCCTCCATATGGTGATTTTTTGGATAGTCGCAAGACCTAGGGAATTATGCTAGTAAGCAACCCCGGGATGCCCCTTTAAAGTCCATGTGGGAGGATTTGTCAAGTGTAAATTAAGGCTAGGGACCCTAGGACCGGGAGAACCCCCTTTTTATATGCAAAAAACAGGGAGTCCTCCTGAAAGCCATAAGTGGAAAGGCCCCATCAGCACCCACACACATAATAAAAAACACACATACAATAAGGTATTCAAGGGCCACCCCCCCCCCCCCCCCCCCCGGAGAGGTAATAGAGGGACCCGGAAGGGGGGAGATTCCGCACCATACGGTGCCAAGGGAAAGAAGGGACATGGCATCCCAAACCGGGATCACCAGCCAGGAAAAGCGCCTACCCCATAATGAGGTCTCACGGCGGAGCATGGCTCCCTATCACACCTAAAAGAGGTGTAGCCTACCTTCACCAGGACCTGCAGCCAAGGCTGGGAGGCTCGTATAGTACTTAGGAAACAAAGGTCCAGCAGAAATAGGTATAAAATGGGGCCGGGCCGTATTTAGTATTTGTGCTGCCCTAGGCACTTTTTGGTCGAGTGCCCCCCACAGGCTGATTCAGGATGCCTCATTGTGTGCCCCCACCAGCAGGCCCCGCAATCACCTACGTTTTCTGTGGTCCAGCTGGTCTTGGCTGCATCTCGAGCATCCCAGCCATTCAGAATCCAGGGAGACAGGAACACTGAGCCCCTCCTATTTCCTTATGCCTGAGCTTGCTTTATGCCATGCATTAGTACGCACAGCATAAAGTGCTGATTGGACAAGAGCCCACACATGCACCATGGGAGCAGTAGAAAGATGAGTTGTGTGGGTGATCTAGGGGGTTTAACACGATGTGGCATCCCAAATTGGGATGCCCCGAGAAGACTGACCTATCACCAGTATAGAAAAAATCCTGGTGATAGGCCCATTTTAATGGCACTCCCTTATGATGTGTGAATGTGTAAAAATAGCCTCTATATTGCCGTCATTGCTTACCTTGCCTGTGATCCTATGGCGCATGTGCCTTCAGGCCCCCAGCGGAATCTCTTCAACTCCTGCGTGAAGTCTGCACACCAGACCTATCTGAATGGCTGGTGCAAACATGCACAGACAGAGGCGAGTGGCCAGTCTGCCATTGAGGTTTCCTAACCAGAAATTAATATGAATGGCTAGGAACCCTGATTGTAAGAGAGAGTCCGCACATGCACTGTGGAATTGCCAGTCAGGTAAAAATACTGGTGATCCAGGGGAATTTCACACATTGCATTTCTTAGGCCCCACCAATTCATGAGCCCCCCCCCCCCCATGCATATATGCACACCAATACACCCCCCACTTCTGGAGAACATCATTAAAAAAAAATGTGTGCCCCATCATCATGTTCCCCCCCCCCCCCCCCCAATGCCACCCCCCCCTACCATTCACGCACAGGCAAATCTGCAAACCTATTAATATACACACACCCACTCCATTCACACGCACACACACACCCCAGCAGGACATCCCAAATAAGGATGCCCCAGGAGCAAATACTAAAACCTTGGATAGTGAAGGCCTTTAAAGTGGATCAAATCCCTCGTGGCCAGGCCCTGGAATCTAATAGACTTCAGGCCCGGCCGCTAATCTTACCTGATCCTGGGGGGTCCCGCCTGCGTCGCATCCCTGGCTTGTGTCCACCCTTTCTGAATGGCTGGGTTCGGGTCCGAACAGCATGCCGTGGATGCGCCTCATCACAGCTCTCTCAAATAGTGCGGCAGGATGCTGCTTCGGTAGTGGAAAAGCGCAGCTTTCTTTGCAAACTGGGCCGCCGTCGGGCCAACAGCAGTGGCTGCTGGATGGCTGGGGGGGGGGGGGGAGACATTAAGGGGTGGACCCATTTCTGGTTTTCCATCCACTTTAAAGCGGAAGTCCAGTCAAAATGCAACCCTCAACCCCTTACCTCAGCTGCGGTCCAGCACCATTCTCTGAGGCATAGGTAGCAGCCAGACAGAAATACACAAAGTTTTTTTTTTGTACCCCTCTCCTCCGCACCAGGAGAGGATGGCAGGGCCGGGGTTGTATTTAGACTGGAATTCCACTTTAGGAACCATCCAGCATCCATTTACTGCCCCCACCCCCAGCATGTGCACTTTCCGAGCCTTGTAACCCCCCTCATCCCCACAACATGTGTACCCCTCAGCCATGTAAACCCAACCTGTATGCACCCACTCAGCCCAGCATCAGCTATCATGGTGCCAACACAATACCCCAATGTGCCTGGCATCTCAGTTTGCCGCTACTGTGACTTGGCCACAGTGACTCACTGCTGCTCTACTCATGCTCAGGGTAGCACTTCCACCTGATCGGAAACAGCGCTATCCATTACCACGCAGCGCCTGTCGGAACTAAAGGCGCTGCAGCGCTGTCCCCGCACGAGGGGGAAACAAGGGTGCACACTGCACATACACCTCGCTGACGCCACTGGACAAAGTGCGGCCGGAAGGTGCCAGCGGGGATTGGGGACAAAGTCGGCAGGGTGTTAGTGGTGGTGGCTGGGAGGGGTAATGGGAAGCAAAACAGACCCATTTGGGTCCAGGGATGCAGGTAACATTGTTGGTCAAAATATAAATATATATTAAAAATAAATAAATGAAACGCTGGTGCCCCCCACCCTCTCTCCGGGCAATGCCCCTAGGCACATGTCTAGGATTGCCTTAGGCAAAATACGGCCCTGGGCCCAGCTAAAGTTATAACGTGGTGCGGCCATGCCCCACCCATGTGTCAATGGAACGGGTAGGTTTTACAGGGGACTCAGGGGGGTTCCATACAGTGGGGCATCCCGAATCTGGATGCCCCAGGAAGAGGGAATTAGTAGACCCTGGAGTCTTACAGACAATCCTTTGCCTCAAACAATTCTTTTCTTTGCATAGAAATGTGTGGCAAATGATGACTACTAAATTCTTCATCCTTCCAACCACTCATGCCTAAAAGTGTGCCAGGGATTCCACATTAACAGGTCGCCCACCAATGCACTGTGGGAACTAGGCCAAGGTAAGATGTGTGGGAATGGGGGAGGGGGTTACATGCTTCTGGGCATCCCAAAACAGCCTGCACCGTGGGTGGGGGGGGGGCAACAGAGGACCAACCACTGACCAGGAGGTGGTCAGACCTTTCCAACCAATGCAAGCATGCTGGTGCGGGGGGCAACACACACACATTTGTCAGCCGCCACCACCCCGGCCTGCATAGACAAACTCATTAAAGTGGACCAAACCCACACCGATCCCCCCCAGGGCATCCAAAATCGGGATGCCCCGCTGTGTGAAACCCACCAGGTCACCCCATTCACTTACCTTGTTTCCCAGTCCACCGTCGCATGCGTGCACCGCGGCCGCATCCCTGCTATAGCTCTAGCAGGGGGCGTGCCCTTTAAAGAGAAGCAACACACCCAATTTTCACTTTTCGGGGTGTTGTTCCTCTTAGTGAGGGCATCCTGAATTGGGATGCCCCACTGTGTGTGCCCCCCCCAGGTTGCCCTGTTCACTAACCTTCCTGCTTCCTGTTGCTCCCACAGCGAAGACTGGGGTCAGAACGAGCGCACTGACTGATAGGCTGAGCGGCCTGCTCAACCAATCAGCGCGCTCGCTTTCACTTGGCTTCCTTTGGCGCCACTGACGGCTAAGCAGCCGCATTCCCCACACCCATTCAGAAAGGCCAAGCGCGGGTGCGTGCAGAGGTGAGCCAGAATGCGGCTGCTTTTCCCAGATGCGGTGAGGGCTCTGGGACAACATGAGTGAAATGGGGCTTCTGGAGGGGGGTTTACACAGCGGGGCATCCCAGTTCAGGATACTCCGCTGTGTATAACCCCCCCCCCAGAAAGTCCAGTAAACACTTACCTTACCTGGCTTCAATGGTGCATGCACAGGCTCTGGTCCAATGAAAGCCGATCACCGTCACTGCGTAATTCAACAGGTTGGGATCCCCATTAGGTCTAATGAGAGCCACCTGCTGAATTACACAGTGACAGTGGCCGGCTCTCATTGGACCAGAGCCTGCGCATGCACCATTGGACCGGGAAGAGGTGAGTGTCTATGGGTATTGTGGGGGCTGGCCTCTGATCTTCCCCCCCAGGACATTCCAAATCGGGATGCCCCTGGGGAAGGACACCAGCTGGCCAGATTTACTTGTTGGTCGCGGGGCAACTGCGCCCACGCGGCCATTTCATGGTTTCTGTACACACACACACCACACACTCTCTCTCTCTCCAAAATCATTGTCTATTATTCATTTTCTTTTTTATATAAAACAATTTATTTATATTCCCTCCTCACCTTTTCCTCCGCAGTCCTCAGGTCTCTGCTGCAGTCTGAATCAGCAGGTCACGAGTGTGAATGAGCAGGTGGGCGGAGCCTAATGGCCTCTCTCTAGTCCCGCGCCCGCATTGCTTCCTGGAGGGGGCAGGCACTGAAGCAGCTGATTGGAGGGGAGGCAGTAGGGGCGGGCGGCTTCCAAGATCAGCATGGAGATCTGCACTGTGGCGACCACGGGCATGCATGCGAGAGGCCCGCGCCCTTGACAGGTGATCAGCCGGGGGGGCGGCTTGGAGGAGGATGTCGGGTGTCAAGGAGGTGTATGCCGATCGGCGCGCTAGGCGTGCACGTGCGCCGGGCGGGGACCCGCGTGGAGCCTGCGGCCGTAAGATGGTTCCGAAAAAATAACAGCTGATCGTGGGGGAGGGGGGTAGCTGTCGGATCGGCGACCGTGGGGGCACGCCTACGGGAGCCCCACGGTCGTCGGATGTTTAAATTTTTTTTTTTCTGCAACCATACACGCCCCGCAGCCCGCCCCTTTTGCAATGTTTCCGCCCTAGGCACGGGCCTTGAGTTGCCTTGCGGCAAATATGGCCCTGTTAATGACTAGTGAATCGGAAAACGGGGATCCCTTTTCTCCAGTAGACCCTGGTAAAGGTGAAGGAAATCCAGAACTGAGAGGGTCTTATCCACTGACTCAATCTTAAAGTGGACCAAAACCCATGGAGATTGGCCCAGGAATCTATAAGATGGGGCATCCAAAATCGGGATTCCCTACTGTGTGAAACCCCCCAGGTTGCTCATACACTCACCTTTTTTTCCAGTCCAATGATGCATGTGCAAGCCGTGACCTCATTCCTGCTATCCCTCTAGCAAGGCGCGTGCCCGCACCAGGCAATTGTGAGCGGCCAGCGCAGGCACGCTCCCTGTTAGATGGTAGCAGGGGATGCTCCCGCCAGCGAGCACGGGTCCGTTCATATTTGACAAGCTCCAGGACGAAGGGGCACAAGCGGATCCGAGCGCACTGATTGGAGAATCGGCCGCGCATTCGTCACAGGACCAGGAAGAGGTGAGTTTGTTCAGGCGACCTTGGTGGTTTTTACAGAGCCCCCCAGTCAGGGTGGCCCGGGGGCATGGACCAAATCCCAGGATAGTCAAAATCTTTGGCTTACTTTAAACCGGACCTTCACCATGATTTATTGAAAAACCCAAACCCATAAAAAACGATTCCCCAGCATCTAAAATTAAGATAGTTTTTAGCCACTTACTCATTATTCTTTCCCCCATTGGGCTGCAACTCTGTTAAGGACTTTAGGATATGGCCGCCGCCATTTTGACTCAGAAGCATTTCACTTACTGAGGAAAGGAGAGCGGGATAAAGTACAGGGGGGCGGGTTATAGCTGTGCTTTGCTCAGACAGAGCAGAGCTGGGGTCAGGAAAAGGTCAGCAGTCCCAGAATGCAGCCGCCATCTTGGATGTTTAAAGGCTCATAGCATGCAGTAGATACAGGTAGGATGATTTTTAATGTGAGAAATCTGTGTTTACAGGGTGTGGGAAACATATAAAATAGACTCTTATTCAGAATGAAGGTCCGCTTTAAGGGAATCTCGAGTTCTGCTAATAAGATGTGGAGTTTTCTCTAGAGAAAAATTAAATCAACCGAGGTTGGAACTTCTGAGCCCTTCCCCTTGCCTACAGAATGAAGATATCCTCCTCTTTCTGAGAAACTCATCTACCCTGGCTACTATACCTCTGGCCCAGGGTGCGAGGCAACTGTGATCTCGACTGAGTTGATCGCCCAACCTCTGAACTAATAACTGCCACCTGGGCCATACAGTTCTTATAAAACTCAAATGAATCAACCATTGCGGAATCAAAAGATTAAAAAAAAATTGTCATCATGCACTGAAAGTTCACCCCGGCCATCTCCTCCAAGCAATCCTTGCACAAAAGCTTGGAGAAGCCCTTTGGCAATGTAGCCTGACAATTAATACATGCTTTGGATAGGGCTAATTTGGTTTCTCTGTGCTCTTTCTGCTCCCTGGGCTCTTAGCATCTTAGCCTCCCTGGGATCCCTTCTCGGCTCCTTAGAGGGTTTAGGATCCTTGGTCTTGGAATCATTGGCCTGCATATAAAACAAAACACAGGATATAAAGAACCATTTCCCCCAGGGGAGTAGGTAGGGAGGCAAGTGTCGGCTCCCTTCCAGATCCAGTGTGTACTCTCTGTTCCTGAAGTCGAATGCCAGCCAGCTGCTCTTCCTGCCCTGTCAAAAGACCGAACCCAGCAACCCAGGACTCACCCGGCCCCAAGTCCGATACCTACCTGCACCCTCCTGAGTAGTGGGAGCCCAAAGCTTCCACTAGTACCCACATTCCCAGCAAGCCAGTAGGGGAAATTAATGGGATCCCTATCTCAGAGGTTTACCTGGGTCCTGCCCTGGAGACTGCTGCCTGGACTAGGTACGGGACAGTGAATTCCCCCGGGGACAAAGACAAAAATTAGGGGCGAAGAATTCAGCCTGTTTCTTGGGAGGAAACACAAAACACTGAGGTCCAGGGGGAAGAGGCTGTGTATTCAAGTTCAGCTTGTGTTTCCGGTTTAGGTGGGAGGAGCTACTCGGCTGGACCGTCGTGGAGGACATTTTGGGAAATTTGGTAAAATAGTTTTTCTATAACAAATGTATGCTTCACATTGGTGGAACCCTAGATGGGTTGAGTATTGAGAAAATGGTAAATATATGGGACTGATGGGGAAGGGCTATAAATAAGGGGCCCATACTGTATATTCAGAGAGGTAAGCCTATCAGCATGTGTATTGTTAGCATGTGGAGATTGTTACATATAAATGTAGGGGTGTGCTGGAAGGACATACAAGTGGAGTTTGTGGAGACAGTGAGTATCCTGATTGTTGTAGAAAATCTTCATTATTCTATTCCAAAAGAAACCATTCTGAAGCTATTCATTGTGGCTGCAACTAGGTTTCAAACTTTTTTGTGTAGAAACAGCATTGGTGACAGAATGAAAATCTGTCCTCTTGGGTTTTCACACTTGCTGAGGTAATGGGGCAATGCTTGAGGCTCTCCTATTCTGGCTGTTGTAATGGCAACTAAAAATGCTACTTTCCATGAAAGATATTGCATGGGAATGTGCTCTACTGGTTCAAATGGTGCATCTGTGAGAAAATGTAAAACTATATTTAAATCCCAAGAAGCTGCCCTGTTGCTGCTTAATAAAGAGGGAATCCAGTTCCTCTTTAAAGTGGACCAACACCCTGAGGTGATCGGCCCGGGAATCTATAAGATTCCCGGGCCGATCACCTCACACACCGCGGGACATCCGAGATCGGGATGTCCCGCGGGGTGTAAACCCCCCAAAACCCCGAAAAACCTTACCTCTGCAGCCGCTGCTTCCGCCGCCGCCTCACTCGCGCTCCTCTAGACGTGCTCGCGCCCGCGCCGGCCGTCTCTGAATGGGCGGCGCGGGCGCGCACACGTCAAGAGTGACGCGCGGGAGGCGCCGACGGGCAAGCTGCTTGTCCGTCGCTGTCAATCAGCTTGTCCGTCGGCGGTGAGGTAAGTTTTTTGGGGCTTTCTGGGGGGTTTCACACAGCGGGGCACCGCCGATCGGGGTGCCCCGGGGAAGTGGACCAATACCCAGGATAGTCAAAATCCTGGGTGTTGGTCCACTTTAAGTAGCTATTGATTAGATTATTTGAGGGTACTGTAGGTCAAATCTTTGTTAACCCCTTCCTAGAAAGCCTCAAATTACAGAGCCATTAGGATGCTCTAAATTCTTGGGTCAAGGGGGCGTGGCTAGCCGATGGCGGTGTAGGGAGCACAAACCAGGAGCTCTGCACAGAGCGAGGAAAAAAACGGACGAACGGGCGCTCTGCGGTACACTTACCTTTAATGCCCAGGCGCAGGACACGTGTGGGCACACCGAGGAGGCGGCAGCTGGCCACCATAGCCCAATATTTTGGAGCGGCGGGCCACACTGGGGCTGAGGACCGCGCTGAGAAAATGGCGGCGACGCGGCAGAGGAGCGCACCCGGGACACGTGGGGCGCGAGAGGATGTCGGCGCCGGGTCGGGATCTCCCTTACCGGCCCGGGCTGTCAGCGGAGGAGGTGGCGATCGGGGTCCCCGGGGAGCGCCTGCTACCGAGCGTGCAGGAGCGGGACTGACGGCAGAGGTGACGGTGCGGCCGGAGAGAGAACTGATGACGCCGCGTGAGGAGAGAGAGGTGGAGGCGGCGGGGAGCGGAGGCTCGGATTCCCCTGACAGGAGGAGCGGTGAGTGTGCCCTCATGCTGACACCTCGACTGACTGCTGAATGTGAAGGAGAGGTGGGGGAAGGTGGAGGCTGGCAGGGTACACAGCCCGGAGAGACCCACACACATACTATGATGCAGCGCAATGGGAGCCTGCAGGGGCAGAGACCAGGACCCCTCCACACAGTGGGAGACTGCCCCCACACCTGCACCGACCACGCCAGGCTGACATGTGGACAGAGACCCCCTCCTGGCCCTCAGACCCGACCGGACCACGGCACAGGGAGGGGGATGGGCTCAGTCCCCCGACGTGGCTCTGGGGAACTCCGGGAGTGCGAGACAGAGGGCGGAGATGCGAGCTCCCAACCACCATGTGCCATGACAGAATCTGCTCCTATGGGAGGAGTTTGGGATGCCCCCGATGCGGGGGAGGGGAGTGCTCCCGCGGAGATCCACTTGTCCCCTGCAGGATCTTGGAATGCGGGATCCATTTCTGAAAGTGGGGCCTGGTCCCCTGGGCTCCCCCCACCCAGGAGTAGCAACGACCTTATTGCAGTCTCGCCTGCGGCCTCCCCGGCCGGGATACCCCCGGCAACGCATCATGTACCCCCGTCCCTGCTTTCGGCCCTGGCGGAAGTAGTTAGAGCCAACATCTCGGATGCCTTGCGGGCGCTCCCTTCTCGCTCAGATTTTGATGGATATATTGCACAGATGGAGAATACTCTCCGAAGAGAACTCAGCACACTTCAAAACTCCATATCAGAAGTCTCTCACAGAGTGGATTCCATTGAACAGGACCAGTCCGCCCTGATCCAGAGAGTGGCGGCCCTGGAGCAATCGCAAAGAGAGGAGAGAAGACATACCTCCGCCCTCTACCTGAGTCTGGATGATCTCGAAAATCGAAGTAGACGCAACAACGTCAGGCTGCGGGGGCTCTCGGAGGAGGTCACTCAACCAGAACTGGAACGCGCAGCTAAAACCATCTTCAATTCGATCCTGGGCCCCCCCCCCCCGTGGCTGACATAGCTCTCGACAGAATTCATCGTGCTCTGGGCCCCAGACCGGCGAATGAACAACGTCCTAGAGACGTGATTTGCAGAATACATCACTACAAGACCAAGGAAGACATCCTGAGAAAAGCGTGGGAGAAAGGCCTAACCAGATTCGGGGACTCTTCCGTGGCGGTCCTCCCGGACCTCTCATCCAGGACACTTCAAATGAGGAGAGCAATGCGGCCCTTACTAGAGGTGATCCAGCTACAGGGGGCCTCCTATCGTTGGGGGTTCCCGTTTCACCTCATAGTCCGCAGAAATGGAAGATCCTTCGCTTTGAAGATGACCGACCAGCTCCCACAGCTCTTCGCCTTTTTAGAGGCTGACCCGATCCGGATCCCGGACTGGCTTGCACCAACTCTGGAACTCTTGCCTGGTGGGCCGAGAGGTCGAGGACCGCGTATGCCGCCTGGAGGAGCCAGGGGGGGCCCAAGACGTTGGGAGCCCCCGCCAGGTGATAGAGCCTGAGGTCGGATGGGGGGTGGGCGGTGAGTCCCCCCCCCGCCCCCTCTTTCTTTTCCGCTTTGCCTCGTGGACCCTGGGGTTTAGCCCGCGCCCTGACCCCCCGCCAACATATACATCTAGTTTGCTGACCCGGGACAGTTGATGGAAGCCCTTTTCCCATGATGGGGACGAGTGGGCTCGCCCCCTCCCGGGGGGTCATGCCTCGGAGGGGGTATGGAATCCCGGGGGGTGGGTAATGGGGTATGTTGAGTTCCGGGCGGCTCTGTGGGGGAGACGAGAGGCTGGGGGGGGGGGGGCTGGGGGAACCTTGGGGTCTTTAACTGGGGGGGGCCTGGCTCTAGCCACACTCTCCCTCACGGTAGTAAATTAAAATTGCTTAGTTGTCCTGGTTTATAGTCTGGTGGTCGCCCCGGGATGCCCGGTGGGGGGGGCCCCGGCGGGTTGGCTCGTCCCCTGGGCTGCCTGGGCCTGCTCGCATGCCCACTTGATGTGGGGTGGGGGTGGGGCTGGGTGGCGTGGGGGTCGTGCCTCCCCGTCAATGCGGGGGTCACCGTGGGGGCCTCCTCTGGGCTTCAAGGCTGTCACAGGGGACGCCCGCAGATTTGTTGTGTTGAAATTCCGTTACCCGAAATGTTTAAACTGTTGCATTTTTTTTTTTACAGAACCATTATTGAGCTTTAAATGTGTCAATGTCTGATGATTCGTACCTCCTGGGCCCGGTTTGGTGTCGTTGTTTTCAGCGCTCTCCTTCATGGAGGTGCTGGGGTCTTTGGGCCACTGGATCGAGCCGGGGCCTGGCTGCTCCGCTCCGCACCCTCCCCCGATATACGCGGGGGGCGGACGGGGGAGACCTGGGAGCCCATGGGAGGGGACGATGATCCCCCCTACCCAGGGTGATCATTCACAGACACCGCCCCGAGACCTCAGGCCCACTAGATACTACAATGTCATAATGTTACAATGCTGTTTGCGCCTTCAATTGAAGAGACACTAGTTTTTTATTCCCTTTTGATATTTCTTGTTTCCTTCTATTAGTCCGTGCATGTTGTGACAGTGCTTATCAGTGTGTGCATCTCCTACGCCTATGCTGTTCTCGTCTTCCACTTCCCCAACTTAGGTGTCCCTGATTGGGTTCTGCGCCAGTTCTCCTGGCGCTGACCTAGTCAGGGAAAAGAGGGTGTTCGTGGCTTTTCGCACCGCGAAACCCCTCGTATTAGATCCTCTTGCAGGCACACCTGATCCCGGTGTCCCGCTTCCAAACTAACCCATACCCGAAATTTGCTCCCCCAACCCTGTCCCATACCTGCCCTCTCTCCTCCCTTACAGGTGCGGTGCATCTGATTGGCCAACCCAGCCCACTCTCCTTCCACCCCCCCGTTACACGGGTCCACCTGCCCCGTTTCCCCCACCTTTCCCCTCCCGTCTTTTCGCTTCCCCCCCTCTGTCCCATTCTAGCTCTTCCTTCTCTCTCTTCCCCTATCCTCCCACCCCTCCACGTTTTCCCCTGCTGCTCCTATATCTTACCTCTCCCTACCTTACGCCCCACTTTGTGCCTTCAACCCCCCCTGGCCATTTGTTGGTGGGCCTCTGCTCTCACCGCCTTGTCCTGCGCTTGTCACGGGGCTGACGCCTATCGCGAGAAATGGCTAAGCTGACAGTCTGCTCCCTGAATGTAACAGGACTCAATGTGCCTGAAAAGCGCTCTAAAGTGTTATATGACCTGCACAAACAAAAGGTGAGCATTCTCCTTCTCCAGGAAACTCACTTCCAGGGAGACAAGGTACCAAACTTGCACCATAGATACTTCACATCCTGGTACCACAGCACCAACCCACAAGGCAAATCGCGAGGAGCGTCCATAGCAGTCCATAAATCCCTTCCCTTCACGGAGATAGCCCACCAGGCGGACCCCGAGGGGAGGTTCGTTTTCCTTAAAATGGAAATCCACAATAAGAGATACACGGTGGCAAACTTGTACTTGCCGAACCAGGACCAAACTGGGGCCCTTCAGAAATACCTTAGGAAGTTGGAGGAGTTTACGGAGGGAATCTTAATTCTTGGGGGAGACTTCAACCTCACGTTGGATCCCGCTTTGGATTCCTCATCCGGTAAGTCCTCAATACCACTGGGAAGGCTCCAGTCCTTGAGAAAAGCGCTCCATGGCATGCAGCTGATAGATGTACGGAGACTGGAACATGGGCAGACTAAGGACTATACGTTCTTTTCTCCCATACATGGTTCTTATAGTCGCATTGACTATATCCTCTTAAGCCATCACGCTTTACAGTGGCATCCTGAAGCCCGCATTGGCCCCTTCTTATGGTCGGACCACGCGCCGGTCTTTGTAACATTTGACTTGCCGAGCGCAGCGCCGAAAAGCTGGAGTTGGCGCCTGAATGATAACCTCCTAAGGGATGCGACGTGCCTGAATAAAATTAAAGAGGCGATCACTAATTTCACAGCTGATCACGTAGGGGACGACTGCTCGCCAGCGACACAATGGGAAGCACTTAAGTGCGTTCTCAGGGGAGTGTTCATTCAGGAGGGCTCCATACTGAAACGTGAGAAGGCGGCACTGGTCGCTAAGACACTGCAAACTATCAACGATCTGGAGACCAGACACAAGCAGGACCCCACTCCGGAACTGCTATCTGAGCTCTCGCTCAATAGAAACAAATTGCTAAAGATCTACGACCAGGCACATCTCAGATACAAAAACAGGAGACAGGCCGCAATGTATGAACAAGCGAATAAGTGCGGGAGACTTCTGGCCAGGTCTCTCCACTACAAAGCAGGAGCGACATTCATCCCGAATATCAACTCGGGGAAAGGAGAGATCATCACGGATCCAGCCAAGATCCCGGAGGTATTTAGGAGCTTCTATAGCAGCTTATATAACCTCCAACGAGACCCCTCACAAGCCTCAGAGGCAGCCCTGGAGGCAAATATAACCGACTACATAGAGGAGACTCCACTCCCAACAATCTCTGAGGAATCTTCAACAGACTTGGAAGTACCCTTTACAGAACCTGAGGTCCTGAAAGCGATCAAAGAAGCCCCTGCGGGGAAAAGCCCAGGACCGGACGGCTTCACCCCGCGATTCTTTAGACTTTGGCCCCGCAACTCGCTCCCTGGCTGGTGGGGGCCTTTAACTATGTAGGGACGGACAATCCTTTCCCGAGGCAGGCTTTGGAGGCCACGGTCACGGTGATCCCTAAGCCAGGAAAAGATCCCTCAGCATGCGGCAGCTACAGGCCTATTTCTTTGCTAAATGTTGACCTGAAACTCTATGCAAAAGTGATAGCCACCAGAATTAAACCACTGATTCCTCAATTAATACACCTGGACCAAGTAGGATTCGTCCCTGGTCGCGAGGCCAGAGATAATACCAATAAATTGCTGGACCTCATTGCCCATGTACACAGGACGGGCACTCCGGCTTGTGTCTTATCCTGCGATGCCGAGAAGGCGTTCGACAGGGTAAGCTGGCGCTTTCTTAGGGCAACCCTCTCCCAGATTGTTATGGGCCCCACTATTATCTCTAAGATTTTGGCGTTATACCAGAACCCTTGGGCACGCGTGAGAGTCAACGGTATGTTGTCAGAACCTTTCACAATTACAAACGGTACCCGTCAGGGCTGCCCCCTCTCGCCCCTGTTATACATACTAACAATGGAACACCTGGCGATAGCCTTAAGAAACAACCCGGACATCAAGGGAATTGAATGTGGGGGACGGCAGTAAAAAACATCAATCTTTGCGGACGATCTACTTCTCCATCTGACCTCTCCGGACATATCGTTCCCATCAGTCCTTAAGGAGTTTGAACGCTTTGGTCGGTTGTCCAATTTCCGTGTCAATTACGCGAAATCGGAGGCATTGAACCTTACCTTGCCCCAGCCCTTAATGGAAAGGCTCCGGAGAAACTTCCCCTTTAAATGGCAACCCTCCGCAATAAAATACCTGGGAACCCTAATAGCATCGGACCTAAACAACCTCTACGAGTTGAACTTCAGAGCACTGCAGAATAAAGTCACCCAAGACCTTGCAAAATACGATAGAGGTCGGTACTCGTGGTTCGGAAGGATTAACATTCTGAAGATGGACGTCCTCCCCCGTTTCCTTTACCTCTTCCAAACAATACCCATCAGTCTCCCCCGGAGCTTTTTTAAGGCCATACAAGCGGCATTCTCAAAGTTTATCTGGGGCTCACGGAAGCTGCGCATCAGATTTAACATATTAGCTAGGCCCAAGAAGGCTGGCGGGACAGGGGCACCGGATATAAGACTTTACCATGCGGATGCGGTCATTACGAGGATGGCAGACTGGAAATATAGGAAAGAGGACAAACTCTGGGTGCGGTTGGAGCGGGACCTCCTGGGGTATAACCCGTGCTCCCTCCCATGGGTGTCCACCGCATGTGATGCTAATAGAAAAGGATTCCCATACTTGGTCCAGCATTTTCTTTCCAACTGGGATAGACTGCAGCGACGGGGGGAGCTGGTGAGTAGGCCAGGCCCCCTGACGCCCCTATTCAACAACCCGGAGTTCGCACCAGGACAGAACACGCCCCGATTCTTGATATGGAGAGAAGCGGAGGACGTAAGGATGAGGGACATTCTGGTAGGAGGGAGGCTGCCATCCCTAGCAGAATTAAGAGAGCGAGCTCGGAGCAGTCATTTATCCTGGCTTCACCACTGGCAACTGGAGGCATTTCTTGCTACAGGGGGGCGCTTGACCGGGGCATCCCTCCCACTGACGCCCTTGGAAGAATGCCTCACGCTGGCGCAACCATTGGAGCATGTGATTTCGGCATTCTATAGTATACTGGTTGCGTCCAGCCACACCTCGGAGCTGGAGTTTATGTTCAAGTGGGAGAAAGACCTGGGGATAACCATCACAGATGAGGAGACTCAGAAGATCTTCGCGCTGACACATAAACTTGTGGGGGCCAGCTCAGCTCAGGAGAAGAACTATAAGCTCCTCATGCGGTGGTACAGGTGCCCGGCAGATATCGCGTCATACGCACCTGGTGGGTCGGATGCATGCTGGAGGTGTGGGGCACCTTGGGGAGGGATTTTGCACATTTGGTGGGAATGCCCCCCAATTCGGAAGCTTTGGGACACCGTCTTCAAGATTCATACGGAAGTGAAGGGCTCGATGGTATTGAACACTCCGGAGGTCGCTCTGCTCTCTTTGATCCCGGGTTCCATAACCAAGACGAAGAAAGGAATCCTCAAATATTTCCTCACAGCTGTACGATCAATCATCCCTAGACACTGGAAATCACGCCTTCCCCCAAGCATAGCAGAATGGTTTGCTGAAATGGATCACATACTGAGAATGGAGGAATTGATAGCGGAGGATAGGGAGGAAACGGACTCGCATTGGACAACCTGGATGAACTGGATGCGGTTCAGAGAATCGGACGCAGCAAAGAACTTCGTGAGGGCGGATGATGGCCACGGATGAGTGTTCTTCAGGGCGGGACCCGATACGTGCGATACCCAACCAGCATTTATGCCACTACGGGGTTCCCTGGCCTATACTTTTGCCTTCCCCTCCCCATACACTACTTCTCCCTTCCCCATTGTCCCCATTTTCTCCCCCCCCCCCCAGCCCATTCTACCTTCTTTCCGCTTTTTTACTGCTGTTTCTTTTCGGGTCTGATTTGGATTGCCCCGCTACCCCTGATCTCAACGTGCACCCCCAGCAGATGGGCGTGACCATACTTGATCAAGCATAGGGGTGACCCTCACCTTGGTAGCGTGATGACCCACAAATGGGAGTTCGAGATGCAAACACAATATATGACCGGCTGCGTGTGCTTGGCATGGAGGATGACTGACGGAGGGGGGCACTAGCGTTGACCCAGCTGCGGCTGGGGCTGGGGGGGGGCCTGACCTGATACTCTATCTATATGACTGTACCTTTTTCGTTTATATTGTTATGTCTTCTTAGTATTGAAAATTTCAATAAAAAGAGATTAAACTAAATTCTTGGGTCAATTCTTATAGGCCTTTCAAATTCCAGGCAAACTGCAGATCAGATGTGCTACTGAACCCTGATACAGTAAGTCTTCCCTTCACATGTCTGGAGTTTCCACAGTTTACAGCCAGAAAAAAAGGCTTTTCTCTGTCCAGGAGGGGGGGGGGGGCTCTGATCCCAGTTTCGGGGTCTTCATTGTGGCAGAGAACACAGATTCTCTGGATCTCTGGAACATGCACTGGATTTTGACTGCTCGCTGCTGCAGGGAGGGGCCTTTAGTACCAGTGAGTTGACATCCACTCACTCAGACCCCTCCCTGCAGCAGGAGTGAGTGGTGAAGCCAGAGTGACCATCAGAAACCTGAAACTGAGAAAAAGACACCAGTCCTCTGCTCCGCTCCTGGCTTCTGCCACTCACTTCCAGCTGTCATAGCAGCAATGGACGTCCAGAGATAAGAACCTTGGAAGCAGGGAACTGTTTCTTGTTGCAAACAGGTCTATTTCCAGGGTCCTGAACTTCTGTGTTAATTCTTGGAACACCTTGGGATGAGGACCTCACTGGTCTTGGCTGTTTTCTTTTCTATACATCAGGGTTTTTACTAGGTTTTCTGAAAATGACATCACTTTTAAATCGTTTCCTCAAGCAATGTACTTTTTCTGCTGAGTCACTTTTCAGACAGCAGTTTCTTGTGGTTTGAGGAAAAAGGTTCCTCTAGACGGGACCACGTCCCTCTAGTAAACTTTAAATTCTGTGATCCCCAGCCTGGTGAGCTGGTGTCTGTTGTGAGAACCAATATAGGGTGCTGTACCCATGTGACACCAAATCTATATTCTGAGGTGACCACTGAAAAGAGCTTACCAGCAGGAATGCCCTGCAAAAGAGAGAAAACTTCCTAGAAAGAAAGGTATTTTCCCATCAGGCTGTTATCTTGTAGGGATGCATCCAACACTACCCCAGAAATATTATTTTGTTTGTGGGTTACTAGGTCTGATTTGTGGAAATTTATGATCCATCCAAGATGTTTTAGACTTCCAAAACTTTCTAATTTGGAATTTTATCTGTTGTTAAACCCTGTTCTTTTTGGTAGCCTTTCTGCTCCAGGAATGAAAAAAACTGCTTTGTATAGTTTTTTCTAAAGGCCGAGAGATAGCTGAGGTGGAGTTACTTTAAATCTACTGTGGTAAATTGTACAAAAATGTTATAAATGGTGTGTATTTCTCCCCTACTAGGCTGTATCAGGCACGATCCGTGCCGGGTTTTCAGGACCCAGGTCACTTTCCCCAATCCCTTTCAGGTTTGTTGCATGATCTTAGGCCGTGCACAGGTGATCAGGCTGATTGCAGGGGAAGCCTGAATAAAAAGGAGTAACATGGCCTGTCTATTGTCTATTGTCCAGCCTGTAGGAGTGAGCCCAGGCTGAGGTGCATGTGTGGTGAAGGAAAAGACTGTATGCAAGCCGAAGGATTTGGCTTTTGCGCCTCCTAACTGTGGACTTGTGGGGATGAGCAGCGGACGGCTGATACTCCCTGCAAAGTGGATTTGGACATAACTGGAAGTGACAGCTTGCTGGAGTACCCAGCCCTGGACTTACATTTGTTTGGTGAAGTAACCACTTTTTGATTTACTGCGTTTATGCTGCAATCTATGGACTGAGCGATAATTTGCTAAATAACCCTTTCGCTGCCAGCCTACCTGGAGTTTTTGTCACCCTTGGTGCCAGACCATTTTGCACTATTTTGCGCTCCCCATGTTCAAATGTGATTTTTGAAGGGATTTCCAGGGATTTCCCAGGAAAATGATATATAAGTCTGGGCTTTAACATGAAATGTCTTGTTTGTAATTTTTTAGGTGTATTCTCAATACTTTTGGGTGAAATATGTGCAAAAAAATGTAAAAAAATCTATTTTTTGCAATTTGTAGTGTTTTTTGTAATAAAAAATGTAAGTTTGTCAATAAAATCTTATTGCATGTGAAAACCCAATTAATCCCGGTCACAGCGTTACCACATATGTATTGGTAGACACCCTTTCCTGCCCAGGAGACTCCCCCAAACTGAAACAGCGCTTTAGGAGATTTTCAGATAAAATACAACTATGCACCGCGCTAAGCGCACCTTGCTGTCTTTCCAGAAAAAGAACCCTTTAAATTTGAAATACCCCCACAAACTATATATTCTTTGGAAGTATACACCTCAGGCTTTCTAGGCGTACCAGGTTTGTTGACATGGGCACAATTTTCTGAAAGTAATCCCTCAATCAATTCTTTGGTTGCACAGAGTTTCCCTAAAAAAGAATAAAAACGAAGAATCAAAGCCACATTTTCCTAAAAAAACTATATGCAAACAGAAAAAAACAAGTAAAATCTGAAAAAGCAACATCCCCCGAACAGAACAATACCCAACATGCATAGGTACTGTCAAGGGAAGAGTTGCCAAACACCCCAAAGTAAAGCATGCGCATAACGGTAATTTTACTTAAAAATTTCAGCTCTGCAGACAAAGTGCGCACCTTGCGATTTTTCAACCAAAACAACCCTTTAAATTTAGAATATCCCCATAAACCATATATTCCCTGAAAGTACACATGTTAAGCTTTCTAAGAGTACTGAGCTTGTTGTAGTGGGCTCATCTTTCTGGAAGTAATCCATTGAAGAATTCTTAGGTTGCACAGGGTTTCCCTAAAAACAATTATAAAAAAAAGCAGAATAAAGACCATGTTTTCCTAAAATATCAATATGCAAACAAGCTAAATTTGAAAGCGCAAGGTCCCCCGAGCAGAACAATACCCAACATGCATAGTTACTATTAACCCTTTTAATTGTCAGCCTACTTGAAGTTTTGTCACCCTCTGTTGACAGGTCATTTTTCCCCATTTTGTGGCATGATTAACCGTGATTTTTGCTGGAATTTCCAGAAAAATTATATACATTACATATACATTTTTTGCAGCAGATTTTAGGCTTTAACATGAAATGTCTTGTTTGTAATTTTTCTACAGTTTTTGGAATATTTTTGCTTAAAAAAACAAAAAAAATATATATTTTTTAGAAAATTGTCTCCTTTATTTTAAATAAAACCTTTTTTTTTTTTATGAAAACCATATTGCACGTGATAGCCCCATTTCTCCCGATTACAACGGTACCACATATGTATCGGTAGCCCCCCCATTCTTGCCCTGGAGACCCCCCAAACTGAAAAGAGCAATTTATTACATTTACAAATAAAATACTATCCACACTATAAACATAAGGGGTTAATTTAAAAAAAAATGACAGAGTCCCCCCTTCCAGGGGGGGGGGGGGCATTTTTGGGGTAATTTTAAGGGTTTAGGGTTAGGCTAACCCTAACCCTCAAAAATCCCCCAAAAAATGACATAGGGACCCCTTTTTTTTTGAATTTTAAGGGTTAGGGTTATTAAAAAAAAAAAAAGGGTCCCCCCCCCCCCCGGGAGGGGGGACCGTACGTCATTTTTTTTAACCCGTAAAAATAAAAAAAAAATTACGTAGAGGGGAACCCATTTTTTTTTTTACATTTTAAGGGTTATGGTTAAGCTAACCCTAACCCTTAAAAATAAAATAAAAATGATGCAAGGTCCCCCTCCCAGGGGGGGAACCCATTTTTTTTTTAATTTTAAGGGTTAGGGTAAGGCTAACCCTAACCCTTAAAATTAAAAAAAAATGACATAGGGTCCCCCTTACCCATCATAACCAGCCCGCCACATACCCTGTGTGGGCCCGGGCTCTTCTGCCCCCCCCCCCCCGGGCTTTGGGGAGGCAGGTAATTGGGGGTGCGGGGGTTAATGGCAAGCCACCCGCTAGTTGCAGGTGACTTGCCAGCCCCTAGCCTTGTGAACTGGTATAAGGGGTCTCATGGACTCCTTACCAGTTCACAAAGGGTTAACAGTAAAAAAAAAAAAAAAGACAGGCACAAAAATGTTTTAAATAAACCTTTATTAAAAAAAAAAACAAAAAAAAAAAACACTTTACTCACCTCACCCGATTGTCAGCTCCTGTGTTCATCAGCTGTCAGATGCCCTGGTGATCGCTGGCCAGAGGAGGGGGGGCAGGGGATCAGAGCATCCCCTGCCCCTCCACTGCTCTGCCCAGCGATCACCAGGGCATCTGACAGCTGAGCCGAGGAGAGGCAGCAAGACGCCCGGGAGTGATGTCATAAGCCCCGCCCCCAAAGGGGCTCTCCCCTGAAGCTGAAGAGGCTGGGGGGGGCGATCGGAGGCCCCCCCAGTGAAGAGGAGACCCGGAGGGAGGTAAGTAAATGTCATTTTCATTTTTTTTTACAGTTAGCAGCTGCTGCTGCCAAACGGGGGGAGGGGGGCTATTCCAGGGGCTCTCCTGGAGCCATCCGACCCCCCACAGGGGATCGGATGGCACCAAATTAAAGAGGAGACCCAGCCAGATCCAACGAGGGGTCAGGTGAGTATTTTTGATTTTTATTTTGTTTTATAGCAGGGGGAAAATCAAGCACGTAGATTCTACGTGCTTGGCACTTAAAGTGGAGTGGAAGCGAGCACGTAGAAACGACGTGCTTGGCACTGAAAGGGATAAAGCTGTTTTTGCTGTTTAAAAACTGTTGTCCGTGTCACTGCTGATTGCCCAACCACTCACAATTGGTGGAGGACGCGAGGGGGTGACTGTTGCTAGGGGCAACGGAGTGACAGACACACTGCATTTTGGATGTCGAGAGTGAAAGCGGCAACTAAGATGTCTCAAATGGAGGAGGTGATTAAGCAGCTGATCCAGGCTAACCTCCAGCAGCAGCAAGCCATGGCACAGCAGCAGAAAGCCCTGGCACAACAGCAGGAAGCACAGCAGCAAGCCATGGCACAGCAGCAGCAGGCCCTGGCACAACAGCACCAAGTGCAGCAGGAGACAAACCACCTGTTGATAAAACAGATTGCTGCACTTAGAGAGACTGTTGTGGCTCAAGTCTCACAGCCGGAGAGAAGCCCGGTTGAGACGGGTGGCGCTAGGAGAGCCGTACAGCGGGTCCTACAAAAGATGACCACTGAGGATGATGTTGAGGCCTACCTCATGGTGTTCGAGCGCATGGCTAAGAGAGAGCAGCTGCCAGTAGCTGAGTGGGCAGACGTGATTGCACCGTTTCTGGCAGGTGAGCCCCAAAAAGCTTACTTTGACCTTAGGGAGCAAGATGTACGGGACTATGCGAAACTTAAAATGGAGATCCTTGCTCGCCTGGGAGTCACACCAGCGCTTCGGGCCCGGAGAGTGCATAACTGGACTTTTGCTGTAGATAAGCGTGCTCGGTCGCAGATGTTTGATTTGGTTCATCTTGTGCAGAAATGGTTGGAGCCGGAGCAGTCCACACCAGCGCAGATCGTCGAGAAGGTCGCGGTAAACCATTTTTTTTCGGACCCTACCACCGAAGCTACAACGGTGGGCTGGACAAGGCGACCCGCAGACTGCTGAGCAGCTGGTCAACTTGGTTGAACGATTCATCGCGACCGAGGACCATCTTCGGGATGCCCCTGCAGCACCAGCAACCGCTAATACCAGCAGACCGGTGGGTAAACAAGTTCCCCTTGGAGGTGTGTGGAGCAGTGTGAGAGGGCAAAAGACTGACCCTGACCCCCAGAGGCCCCCTAATTCTAGGGAAGATGCCCGGGCAAGGAGGTTCCGGGGTCCCCAGTGTTGGAGGTGCCGAGAGTGGGGACACATAGCCATGGATTGCCCCCTCTCCCCTGAGCCCATGGAATGTGACACTGCCCGCAGAAGATCCCTGTTAGCAGAACCCGGTTGTGCCGCCAGTCAGAGGTCAGAGCCTAAGACACAGATTGGGACTATGAAGATGAATGGTCGCCCAGTAAAGGCACTATTGGACTCAGGTAGCTGGGTAACTTTGGTCCGGGCCAACCTGGTGCGTGGTGGTTGCAAACCAAAGAAAAAGCTTAGTGTGCTTTGCATCCACGGGGATACTGTGGCTTACCCTGTAGCCATGGGTAAGTTTGAGACCCCCGCGGGAACAGTGACCCTTGAAGTTGGCGTAGTAAAACACCTGGTCTATGATGTTGTAGTGGGGCGTGATTGTCCCTTGTTCTGGCCCTTGTGGGAAAGGCGTAACCCTCCTTCCGACAGCGAAGTACCTTCGGCAGAACCGGTAACCCTCCCTGTCAAGTCCGTTAGACGTGTGGCCCCCAACAGGTTATATAATAGGCCGACCAGGGTGAGGGCCTTTAATCCTGGTGACCGTGTGCGGGAAATAGTACCCACGGGTGAAAGAGAGACGTTTAAACTGGAACATAAGTCGGAGAATGTAAATGTTGTGTCCCGAACCCACTGTATGGTCGCTGAAGATTGTCAGACCGCGGGTCTGAAGAAGAGGGGGGAGGATATGTGGTAAATTGTACAAAAATGTTATAAATGGTGTGTATTTCTCCCCTGCTAGGCTGTATCAGGCACAATCCGTGCCGGGTTTTCAGGACCCAGGTCACTTTCCCCAATCCCTTTCAGGTTTGTTCCATGATCTTAGGCCGTGCACAGGTGATCAGGCTGATTGCAGGGGAAGCCTGAATAAAAAGAAGTCACCCGGCCTGTCTATTGACCAGCCTGTAGGAGTGAGCCCAGGCTGAGGTGCACGTGTGGTGAAGGAAAAGACTGTGTGCAAGCCGAAGGATTTGGCTTTTGCGCCCCCTAACTGTGGACTTGTGGGGAAGAGCAGCGGACGGCTGATACTCCCTGCAAAGTGGATTTGGAATTACTTGGAAGTGACAGCTTGCTGGAGTACCCAGCCCTGGACTTACATTTGTTTGGTGAAGTAACCACTTTTTGATTTACTGCGTTTATGCTGCAATTTATGGCCTGAGCGATAATTTGCTAAATAAAGCTGTTTTTGCTGTTTAAAAACTGTTGTCCGTGTTACTGCTGATCACCCAACCGCTCACACTATTTGAGGTTGACCCCTTACCTGCAGCCTGGCATCACTGTGACTGGGACTGTCTTGAGTTATTGGGAGCAAAGAGAAAATTTGTTTTGACCAAATTGTAACGCTTTTTGTTGTGTCAGTTGTTGCTTTGGTAGATTGTAAAGTCTCATTTGAGCTTCTAAATCTCCATCCCATTCTTTAAGCCACAGCACCATTCTAACAGTATTGGATAGGGCTAGAGACTTAAACGAATGGCCTTCGTCAGACATTTTTAAGTTTTTAGCATTTTTTTTGCTGGTGTCCTTTTTAATGTGACTCTCAACTCGGGTATAAATAGAATGAGCAATACATGTAGAGGCTAGAATGGGTTTTAATGCTCCTGAAGATGCAGCCCATTTCCTTTTTAAGATACTTCGATCTTTTTGTACAAGGCATCTTGCAAGCCAGAGTCAACAGGAGGTGCAAAAGCCCAGTATAATTATTAGACTACCACGTCATTTTTTTGTAACCTTGGCAATAATTTTTAGTATCTACATTTGGTGGATCTTGAGAAAGGGCCTCTTAAAAGGTCTCTTAAAACTCCACTTTCAGACTGATTATCCATACGAGGAATGAGACCTGCTGTTCCTAAACCATACTAGGTTGCTGAGGCAGAGGAGGGTAGGGAAGAGTGTTTTGAATTCTAACTGGGGGACTAGATTACCTAATCGGGCTTGGAAACCTGATGGTAGCTCTGTGCATTCCCACCCTATACTACTTAATACAGGAGTGGCATTTTTTTTAGTCCGTTAATACTTTCTGACAAAACCCACAATGTCTCAACCATCAAGTTTTTGTTTGAAGATTTAACCTAAAGTAAAACAGGAATTTTTTTTTAATAACAAAAACATTCCATGTGTGTAGCGCACTTTTTGGGACCAATCCACTTACTGGCTCAGCTTTGTCAGAAGAATCCCCCCCCCCCCAATCACTGCTGATGGCATGGATCATAGTACTGATTATTATTCTTAAAAACCCCTACAGGGGCATACTTATGTAGGAACCTTTGGAACGCCTTCGGTTCATCTTGTCTGCAGAATAAGGGAGCACTGAAGGATTGGGGGAAGTGTGGTTTTATATTTTGCTATGCAGTTCCGGTTCTGCAGAATGGGAGGAACAGTCTCTAGGCCCATCATGAGGGAAAAAAGGAATATAACAATTTTTAAGGTTGAGCTAAAGATTGCCATCTGCAAATAATTTCCCTCTGCATGGCACCTGAACTTGCAAGTTACCAATTCAAAGGTAGAGTAGTTGGAGGCTCCATCACCATGCACTTAAATAAAGCAGACAATTCTGAATATGGCGGAATTGGTTTTAGGGTGGGCTTGTGGATACAGGATAACAGTAGCAGAGGGTAAGACTTTCTAATAGTTTTTCCCCTCTAGGACATCCGAAATGTAAAAACACGGAAGGTCCCACAGTCCAGCGCACAGCATCTGCAAATGTATTCTGTGACTCCTGAATGAGGTAACACTTGGAAATGGGTTTCCAGCTCCATCCCAAGATGTAGGGATCTGCCTAACCCCAAAATGCGTGCCAAAATCTTGAATATCACTAAAGATGTTTCCAGCACTTTTATTCAGATATTAAAAGGTACATCCACATATGTAATTTACTGAATAAAACATCCAGCCTGTCTGTGTTATCGTGACATGTTTCAGAGCCTGGTGGGAAAACTCACTTCTTTTTTAGGAGAGAAAACTGCCATTCACTTTCATTGTCTACTGGGTGTAACTTCACCCAGCCCTGAATCAGCCCATCAAGACTTTCATTGTTTACCTGAATCCAGTAGACCATAAAAGTAAATAGGAATATTCTCTCAATGAATGAGATAAAACTTTAAGCAGCTTGTGTCACTTGTGTTATTTTACTTACTGTACAATCATTTTCTTGATATTTATTTAGGAGCACAAATCCTGCCCTGGGTTACACAGTTGCATTGTGTTGGTGTTGAATATCACCTGGATGTTATGCTTTGGCATTGTATGTTGGGCTTATGTCCTCCAGAGGTAATCACTGTGTGGCTTCAGACCGCAGGGAATCAGTAATGGTCTTGTCTAGCCATAACAATCCCTGCTCATCCATTAGCATATTGTGGACCTACAGGATTGCATCCTGACCAGTCTGTGCATTGCCCCAGGCTACATGTCGGTATTGCTTACCACATGATTTTGCCAAGAAAATAGGTTCCTACCAAATGATCACTCATTGAAACTCATGCCAAAAGCTTCTGGATCCCAGTTAATAAACTTCTAGGATGCTGTTGAAATACTGGTATTTCGTTAGAATCTGGTGGTTAGGTCTCTCTCTTCACTCTCAAATGGCATCTTGGAATAGAGCCCTGGCCTGCCATGGTGATCTTTTTACACCATATTCCATATTTATAATTACTTGCACCTTTTCAGTGTATACCATTTTTTTTTCTATGTAAAAATACCATTTTGTTATTACTCACCTGTAAAATGGGTATATAAGTATGTCACACACCCCACTTCCACTATTCAAGACATACAGTCAGGGCCAGAAATATTTGGACAGTGACACAAGTTTTGTTATTTTAGCTGTTTACAAAAACATGTTCAGAAATACAATTATATATATAATATGGGCTGAAAGTGCACACTCCCAGCTGCAATATGAGAGTTTCCACATCCAAATCGGAGAAAGGGTTTAGGAATCTTAGCTCTGTAATGCATAGCCTCCTCTTTTTCAAGGGACCAAAAGTAATTGGACAATGGACTCTAAGGGCTGCAATTAACTCTGAAGGCGTCTCCCTCGTTAACCTGTAATCAATGAAGTAGTTAAAAGGTCTGGGGTTGATTCCAGGTGTGTGGTTTTGCATTTGGAAGCTGTTGCTGTGACCAGACAACATGCGGTCAAAGGAACTCTCAATTGAGGTGAAGCAGAACATCCTGAGGCTGAAAAAAAAGAAAAAATCCATCAGAGAGATAGCAGACATGCTTGGATTAGCAAAATCAACAGTCGGGTACATTCTGAGAAAAAAGGAATTGACTGGTGAGCTTGGGAACTCAAAAAGGGTGTCAAAAACAGTGGTGGATGATCGCCGCATACTTTCTTTGGTGAAGAAGAACCCATTCACAACATTAACTGAAGTCCAGAACACTCTCAGGGAAGTAGGTGTATCTGTCTCTAAGTCAACAGTAAAGAGAAGACTCCATGAAAGTAAATACAAAGGGTTCACATCTAGATGCAAACCATTCATCAATTCCAAAAATAGACAGGCCAGAGTTAAATTTGCCCAAAAACACCTCAACAAGCCAGCTCAGTTCTGGAAAAGTATTCTATGGACAGATGAGACAAAGATCAACCTGTACCAGAATGATGGGAAGAAAAAAGTTTGGAGAAGGGAACGGCACATGATCCAAGGCACACCACATCCTCTGTAAAACATGGTGGAGGCAACGTGATGGCATGGGCATGCATAGCTTTCAATGGCACTGGGTCACTTGTGTTTATTGATGACATAACAGCAGACAAGAGTAGCCGGATGAATTCTGAAGTGTACCGGGATATACTTTCAGCCCAGATTCAGCCAAATGCTGCAAAGTTGATCGGAAGGCGCTTCATAGTACAGATGGACAATGACCCCAAGCATACAGCCAAAGCTACCCAGGAGTTCATGAGTGCAAAAAAGTGGAACATTCTGCAATGGCCAAGTCAATCACCAGATCTTAACCCAATTGAGCATGCATTTCACTTGCTCAAATCCAGACTTAAGACGGAAAGACCCACAAACAAGCAAGGCTGCGGCTGGAAAGGCCTGGCAAAGCATTAAGAAGGAGGAAACCCAGCGTTTGGTGATGTCCATGGGTTCTAGACTTAAGGCAGTGATTGCCTCCAAAGGATTTGCAACAAAATATTGAGAAAATAAATATTTTGTTTGGGTTATGTTTATTTGTCCAATTACTTTTGAGCTCCTAAAATGTGGAGTGTTTGTAAAGAAATGTGTACAATTCCTACATTTTCTATCAGGTATTTTTGTTCAACCCTTCAAATTAAACGTTACAATCTGCACTTGAATTCTGTTGTAGAGGTTTCATTTCAAATCCAATGCGGTGGCATGCAGAGCCCAACTTGCGAAAATTGTGTCACTGTCCAAATATTTCTGGCCCTGACTGTATGGGTTATGGTCCAGTAGAGGGCGAACTTCTGCAGAGATGAAAGCAAAAAAGAAGCCCCTCCCGGTCCATAAATACCTGGGACCTCCCACACATTCCCCAGTATATGACAGCAGTAAGGGGACCAGGAAGAGCTAATAAAACATTCTTAACCATAAAAAGGTTCACCATATAAAGGATCCAGAATACCAAAGGGTGGGATGAAGCGGGGTGTGTGACATACTTATAATAACTATTTTACAGGTGAGTAATCACAAAATGGTATTATTCCAAGTATGTCACACACCCCACTTCCACTATTCATGACATATGGGACATCCAATAGCAGTATCCGTCATGGGTGGGGATCCAATACAGCAACAAAATGCACCAATTTAAACCACTGCAGCTTGCAGAACCTTGCGGCCAAAAACAGCATCCGCTGAGGCCCGCACATCAACCTTATAAAACTTTGAAAAAGTATGAACGGAAGACCAAGTAGCAGCCTTAAAAACTTGTTCAACAGAAGCCTGGTGCTGAAAGGCCCAGGAAGCCCCAACAGCACGAGTAAAATGAGCAGTGATCTTAAAAGGAGGAACCCTCCCCTTAGCAGAATAGGCCCCAACAATGGCCTGGCGTATCCATTTACTAATGGTAGACTTGGTGGGCGCCAAACCTTTTCTGGGCCAGGAAGGCACCACGAACAAGGCGTCCGTCTTACGAAAAGGAGAAGTAGCAACCAAATAGTACTTCACACAGCGAACCACATCCAAAGAGTGCAGAACCCTCTCCTTGTCATTGCTAGGCTTAGGACACAAGGAAGGGAGAACTACATCCTGATTGAGATGGAAAGCAGAAACCACCTTAGGAAGGAAATCTGGTTTAAAACGAAAAACCACCTTGCCCTGGTGTCTCTCAAAGTAAGGGGCCTGAACAGACAGAGCCGCCAACTCAGAGACACGCCGAACAGAGGTAATAGCCACCAAAAAGGCAACCTTTTGAGTGAGCACAGAAAGAGCCACATCCTGCATCGGCTCAAAAGGAGGCCCCTGGAGGGCCGAGAGAACCAAATTTAGGTCCCAAACGGGAACCAAAGACTTTCTAGGGGGCCGAACATGAGTGACCCCTTGGAAAAAAGTCTTGACCAGACGATGCAAAGCAAAAGACCTTTTAAAAAACACAGCCAGGGCAGAAACCTTACCCTTCAAAGTACTGAGCTGGAACCCCTGATCCAGACCGTGTTGTAGAAACTCCCAAATCCTAGGAATCAAAAACACCCTGCAGGGTAAGGCCCTAGCCTCACACCAGTCAATATAGGACCGACAAGTCCTATAGTAAATGTTAGAGGAAGACCTCTTCCTAGCTCTAATCAAGGTTTGAATAACCGCCTCAGACAAATCTTCCTCCCTCAGGATGAAGGTTTCAGCAGTCACGCCGTCAAAGCAAGCGTTTGTAAATTGGGGTAACGTAGTTGACCCTGAGAGATCAGATCCAGAAACAGGGGCAGCCTGTACCGATATACCGCCAAACCTACGACATCTGCGAACCAAACCTGTCTTGGCCACCTTGGGGCCACCAGAATTGCTGGTGCCCCCTCTAGAGCCAGCTTGCTCACTACCTTGCCTACCATGGAGAAGGGGGGAAACAGGTACAGGAACCCAAGATCCCTCCAGGCAAGGGACAAGGCATCCACTGCCAGGGCCAGAGGATCCTGAGACAGAGATACAAAGATTGGGACCTTGTGATTGTGCCGAGAGGCAAAGAGATCCACCTCTGGAGTCCCCCACTTGTGACACAGGACCCGAAATACCCTGTGGTTGAGAGACCATTCCCCTCAGCAAGAGAATCCCCTGCTCAGGGAGTCCGCCTCCGTGTTCTCTACTCCCGAAATGTACACTGCCGAGATGCAAGGAACATTGCTCTCCGCCCATGTCAGAATCAAAGAGACTTCCCTTAGGGCACTCCTGCTGCGAGTCCCTCCTTGGTGATTAATGTAAGCTACTGCAGTTCGATTGTCTGATCGAACCTGAACCGGTAAACCCCGTAGGTGAAGTGTCAGACGTGACAGAACCAAGCGGATAGCTTTGAGCTCCAAGACATTGATGGGGGTGTGAGCCTCCTGAGGACCCCACAACCCCTGGAACTGATGATCCTTCCAGAAACCTCCCCAGCCCGACTGGCTGGCATCCGTGGTAAGTCTCCCAACAAGGAGCCAGGATAGATCTGCCCCTCATCAGATTGCTTGGTTCCAGCCACCACTGAAGGGACTGCCGAACCTTGGGAGACATCAGAAAGGACTGATCCAAGGACTGTGGACATCTGTCCCATTTCAGCAATAGATGGAGTTGTAGCGGTCTCATGTGGAACTGAGCAAAGGGGACTGCCTCGAAGGAAGCCACCATCAAACCTACCAGAGTCATCCCTAGCCGGATAGATGGGCGAGGCTTGGTCAGGAGAACACGTATCAGATCCTGAACCCTCTGCACCTTTGGCTGAGGTAGGAACACTCTGGCCTGACTGGTATCCAGATTCATACCCAGAAAGGAAATCTCCCTTGATGGGGAGAGAGAAGACTTGGGGTGGTTGATCACCCATCCGAACCTCTCCAGCGTCGTCACCACCGTCCTGGTGTCCAGCTCCGCCTGGCAGAGGGAAGAAGCTGTAATGAGCAGGTCGTCCAGATACAGCACAATGCGAATGCCCTGGGCTCTGAGCAGGGCCATAATGCCCACCAGAACGTTGGTAAACACCCTCGGTGGCGAGGTCAGCCCGAACGGGAGGGCCAAACACTGAAAATGCTGATCTCCAACCACAAACCTGAGAAATCTCTGGTGTGCTGGGAAAATTGGTAAGCATCCCTGATGTCTATGGACGTCATGAAATCCCCCTGACGAAGGGAACCGACGGCTGAGCGCAGAGTCTCCATGCGGAACCTCTTGGTTCTGATGAACCTGTTGAGAAGCTTCAAATCCAGAATGGGTCTTATGGAGCCATCCCTTTTGGGAACCGTGAAAAGGTTGGAATAATAGCCCCGGCCTCTCTCTGAAAGAGGCACCGGGCATATGACCAGGAAGTTCTTTACAGCCGACAGGAGCCCCTGCGCCGCCTGAGGATCCGAAGGCACCCGAGACCTTAGGAATCTGGGAGGAGGCCGGTACTCGAACTCCAGTTTGTACCCAGATGAGACCACTTCCAATATCCACTTGTCCGTAACCTCCTGGGCCCAGACCTGGAAGAAGAGCCGCAGCCGTCCGGCGCCTCCTCATTGCTGAGCTGGCTTGGCAGCGGGCTTGGAACCCCAGGTAGAGGCTGGACGGGCACGTCCTCTGCCTCTGTTCCAGGAACTCCCTCTGAAGCCAGAGTAGGCAAGACCTCTGCCCCCTCTGGCACCGTGAAAGGAAGGATTGAAGGAGCTTGCCCCCCAAAAGGAGCGACGCTGCTTCTTACGCTGAGGTAGCCTTCCACCTTTCGCCACAGAATCCAATTTGTCTCCAAACAGCCGCGTTCCCAGGAAGGGCAGAGCTGTAAGCGACTTCTTGGCCACAATGTCAGCCGCCCACTGGCGCAGCCAGACCGACCAGCGCATGGCCACCAACAAAGCCGAAGTTCTACTACACATGGTAATAGTGTCGTCCATAGCCGACAAAACAAAATTCATGAACAATTCACACCTCTTAAGGGCTGTGAATTCAATGCTGTCCGGGTTGAGCTGGGACCCATTTAACATGTTCTGATCTCCGACCTGGTAGCCACAGCCACGAGTGCCGATGCACAGACAGGCCGCAAGGCTGAACCCACACTGGCAAAGGCATGGCAAGCCATCTGATCAATGCGCTTGTCCTCGCCATCCTTAAGGGTAGTGGCGTCAGGAGTATGTACAACGGAGGTGTTGGACAATCCTAAAATGGGCGCATCAACCTCAGGAGGGGAAGACCAGCGCTTCACCGCGTCCACCGGAAAGGGATACTTCCTATCCCATCCTTGAGGAACACCATGAAGGCGACTCGGCTTCTCCCATTCTTCAAGAATCATGCTGTCAAAATGATCCTGATTTGGAAACTCCAAGCGGGGCTTAGAGAACCCAAAGAATTCCCCCTTCTTCGGAGGGGCCTCCGCTGGTGGGGAAATACCCAGAACCTCTGATAGATGGGTCAGGACCCTGGGAGTATCCACAGCATCCCCCAGCGCCTGCCCGGCGGGGAATAATCAGCCCAGTCAGGGGAGTCACAATCACCAAAATCAATTACCGGCGTAGCCGGTGACAGATGCCTTTTCTTAGCAGGGGCCTTTCTGCCCACTGAGCCAGAAATAATTTTCTCGAGGTTGGACAGCCTAGCACATACACCCGAGTGCGACTCCCCACTAATGACGGTGTCACTTGGGGTACGGCTGATACGGGGTGCGGTAGGAGATGAGGCGGGAGGCACGGACCCAGACGCCTGGGATCCCGACTGCCACGTTATGGCCTGTTGCGCACATGGTATGCAAATTAGTACATTCTCCCCCGTAAGGGGTACCCCACAACCCACACATAGCTGGGATTGTCCCGAAGGGAGCCCGAGCCCAGTATCCTGTGGAGCCTCCATATGGTGATTTTTAAGGTAGTGGCAATGACCAGAGGGAATTATGCTGGTAAGCAACCCGGGATGCCCCTTTAAGTCCAGAGTGGGAGGATTTACAAGTGCCCCAAATTACAGCTAGGGACCCTAGGACCGGGAGAACCCCCTTTTAAGCAAGGCACAGGGAGTCCTCCTGAGAGACACAAGATATGGGCCATAAGCACATGCACACACACAGCAACTGCATAATACATACATGTCATAAGAACACAATAGCAGAGAGGCCAGCGCTGCCCCAAGAAAAACTGAGGCATATTGGCCAAGCATAGTAAGAAGAGGGGGGAGCCCAGCAGGGCACTCACACACCGCAGGAAATGGCGTCCTATTCAGCCAGCAGCGCCTGAGAGAGAGCCAGGGAGAAGAAGGGGCGGGCCAGCGCGGATCGCGCCGCGCCCGTCCCCGCCCCATTCCCTCCGAATCCAGTAATGCGGTTCCCGGCAATGGGATGGGCCCTCAATGGCGCCAAAAAATACAATTCTGTGAAATACTCACCTGTAGAATTGATATTATTTGTATACAGTACGTCCTGCTCCAGATATAGTACTTACACTTGGGTTATCCTCCGCCAGATGGCACTGCACTGCAGAGACATGCAAAACAGGCTCCTCCCGGCCCCTCAAATACCCAGGGACCTCCCACAAATCCCCAGCATTGAAAAGCAGTGAACAAGAAGCCGGGAGAATTAACCACCAAAAAACTGGTAACTATAACAATGGTAACAATCACCATACAGGGGATCCAGAATAATGCAAAAACCAGGGTGGGGTGGAGCAGGATGTACTGTATACAAATAATATCAATTCTACAGGTGAGTATTTCACAGAATTGTATTATTCTTAGTATACAGTACGTCCTGCTCCAGATATAGTACTTACACTTGGGACATCCAATAGCAGTGTACATAAAGTAGGGTGGGATCCCCAACAAAAATGACAACAGCAGACAGTTTAAAACCACTGTCACCTGCATAACCATACGGCCAAGACAGCATGAGCTGAGGCCCTAACATCAACCTTGTAAAACTTTGAAAAGGTATGAACAGAAGGCCAAGGTAGTGGCCTAGCGAACCAGTTCAACAGAAGCCTGGTGCTGAAAAGCCCAAGAGGCATCAAGGCACGAGTAGAAAAAGAATCAAGGCGAAAGGAAGATTCTGCCCCTTGTTGGAATAGGCCTGAATAACAGCCTGACGAATCCAATTGCTAACAGAAGACTTGGCAGAGCCAAAAGACCCTTCCAAGTACCAGAAGGAACATCCATTAAAGAAATAACCAGGGCCAAAGCCGCCCAACTCCCTGAGAGCAGACGAGATCGGGCACATTCAGGATGTAATGACCATAAGCCCCAAGGAACATCAGTTCTCCTAAGGGACACAGAGACTACCAAGGAAAAAACTTCCAACACCTGTTCAAGGAATGCAGAACCTTTTCCTCAGCGTTGCTAGGAAAAAGGCACAGCAGGAAGAAGAATATCTCGAATCAATGAACATAGGACACCACCTGATGCGGAGAGTCCGGCTTCAGGCGGAACACCACCTTATCCGGGTGCATCTCAAAGAATGGGGGCTAGGTAGACAGAGCCACCCGCTAACACACGCCTGACCAAGGTAACAGTCACCAGAAGGACAACCTTGAGGGTAAGAACAGCCAGACGGCATCCTGAATAGGACCAAAGGGACAAAACCCTGCAAGCAGACAGAAAGAAAAGCAAATTCCAATCCCGGCAGGTACCAATGGATTACATGGGGGACTCACATGAGTACCCTCTGAAAGAAGTCTTAACCAAGGAAGACTGAGCCAGAGACTACTAAGGCAAGGTGGACAGGGCAGAACCTGACCCATCAGAGTAATGAGTTGGAGAACCAACTCCAAATCATGCTGAAACCAACTCTAGAACCCTGGGAACCGAGAACGCCCAACAGGGAAGAGACCTAGACTCACACCAATCAATATGGGTATGCCAAACCCTATAACAGATAGAAGAAGAAGAGGAAGAAGCTTGCTCCTAGCCTTCCCATAGTCTCAATCACCGAGACAGATAAGCCTGTCTCCATCAAGATGGATGTTTCAGCAGTCAGGCCGACTAGGCCAGAGACTGTAGATTGGAGTGACGTAAAGGGGGCCCCTGAATGATCAGAGCTGGCACTCCTGGCAAAAGGTACAGAAAAACTACTGTCCTCGGTACCATGTCTGCAAACCACACTCTACTAGGGCACCTGGGGGCCACCAGAATCCCTGGTCCCCTTACCAGAGCAATCTTGCGCAGAACCCTGCCTAGCAGGGGGAATCGAGAAAAGACATACGGAACCGAACGTCCTGTCATGACGTTACTAAGGCATCCGGACCACTGCCAGAGGATCCTGGGACAGGGAAACAAAGGCCGAGAGCCTGTGATAGTGACGGAACACAAACAGATCCACAACTGGTTGGACCCCATAGTGACACAGGGATTAGCACATCCTGTCGCAGAGGGGCTCCACCGGAGCGAATATCACTGATATGCAGGGAACATTGTCTCCACCCAGATTAGGAACATAGACACTTCCTGGAGGGACCACCAGCTCCAGGCCCCTTCCAATGATTAGTGTAGGACACTGTCGTCAGACAGACCGAGCGCCCCCAAACTGGCAGGCCCAGAAGGGAAGTAGTCAAGCGAGATAGAACCAACTGAAAACGCTCACTGTTTCGAACATCAATAGGCGTAAGGACCATCTAAGGGCCCACCACCCCCAGAATCGCAGGGAGTTTCAGAAGAAACCCTCCCCCTTCAACCTGATAGGTTGGCATCCATGGTGACCGTTTCCAGGAAGGGGCAAGAAGGAACTGCCCCCAGACAGGTTCCTTGAGTTTATCCACTCCAAGAGAAACCTTCTTACCAGGTGGGAAGGCCCACAGACCCTGCTCCAGGGATGCTGGATCCCTGTCCTGTATTAACAATAGAAGTCGCAGAAGGGCCCAAGGGGAACTGAGCATAAGGGACCTCTTCCGAGCAAGCCACCAATGGGCCCACCAGCTGCATCCCTGCCTGGTGAAGGGACCGGGACAGCAATGAGGGACTGAGCCCATGTACCTTGTAAAACTATGAATAGAAGCACACCAACAATTATATTTTTGATGCAAAAAGAATGTTAGTACATTTATTTATATATTCATACAGGAATGTGGGTCCACATGAAGGTAGTATATACACAGGGTATGGGAGACACTAATAATTTTAACACACTGGAAGATATGATTATTTACACTATATACAAAATTCAATATAGCCCTAGTCCGAGTGCTGGGCTGGGATTGCTGATTTTAGTAGTACATCATAAAGAGATCGGTGCTCGGGTAAAACTGCAAGTACCTGATATGCTGAATCAGGTAGATACATTCTGATGTGTTGAATCAGGTAGATGAAATCACATGATTAGATACTCTTTGCACTTAATGGTGAAAATGTTCTCTCAAGGGTTCAAAAGGTTTCTTTCAATACCTGGTAAGTACGTGCGGAGGCACTTGTGCTGAAACTGCAGCTAGAAAAAGTTCACGCAGGGTTAACGCTTGATGCGAGAAGCAAGTTTGGTGTCCTTTCTGCTGTCCGCTGACACGTGTTTCGGGGGTAAGTCCTTCATCAGAGCGTTTGCAGAGGAGAAAGGTAATGTTGCGTGAAGCAGTGCCTAACAACAGCTGTCTCGTCAGCTGTTTAAATGCGCATTTGGTGCGCGCGAATCCCCCCGGGTCGGCCCGTGTGACGCACTTCCTGTGACGTGCGTCCCGAACCGGTGCCAACCATCCCTAGGCCGGCATCAGTGCCAGCCACAGGATGGCGGCGCGCAGGCGCACGGGGCGCAACACACACGGAATGAGAAGCGGAACTCTGTAAGGTGAGTATTGATCGCCTTTTGGGGGAATCTTGCGAGGGGGATCCGTCTGTGAAAATAAACAAGGAGAGTATATAAGACACAGAGACACATCTTGCGCATCTGTATATCATGAACAAATGACATTGCTGTGCATTACATCCTATAAATCGTCATGCATTAATAAACCATATATTAAATAAACCAGTATCAGCTGTTATTTAAGTGAGGAGCACCTTGTGGACAAGAACTTGAAAAAACGCCATCCCAAATGTGTACTTTTGGAATACCGCAACCAGCTTGTCTATATGGAGGGATTCAATATTACAAAAAGAAGTGGTTAGTAAGTGGATGTAAGCTAAGCTGCCAAAAGTAACGTTCTAGAAATAGGTAAACTATTCTTGCTAAGACATCCGTAATCTATTTAACCCCAATAAACTCGCCACAATTTATGCACATAGTTTGGGTAGACTTATGTATTATACGAGTATTACCTGGAGCATGGCATCCAGTATCAATTATATTGTGGCCATTGTGGAAGATGGTTTCTTGAACGGTTACTTGACTAGTGGATCGAAACAGAAAAAGTCGGTTAGTTGCACATTAATTGCTGATAGTATAGAAGTGGTTCAGATTCTAAACAGGTCATAGAAAGGGGGATAGATCACTATCTTCATACATGCCTATTGGGATCTTAGTGATCAGTTCATAGATCCAGTAAAGCTCGCGTCTGGATGATCTATTGGAGAGGTCACCCCCCCTCCTATGTGGTGTTACCTTCTCAATCACCAGGAATCGCAGTTGTGATATCTGGTGGTTGGCCTCCGCAAAGTGCCTCGCTACTGGGGAGGTGAAGTCATATCGCCGTATGCTACTATGATGTTCACTGATTCTATTTTTCACTGGTCTTTGTGTCTGTCCCACATAGGCCTTACCGCAAGGACATTTGAGTAGATATATCACGTTACTTGTGTTGCAATTGAAAAAATCTTTCAGGGTGTACGTTTTACCCGTGGAGGGGTGGTTGAACGTGTTCCCTTTGATGGATGAGTTGCACCAAGCACAACTGCCACAAGGGAACATGCCAACCGGTTTGGGGAGTGAGCTTAGCCACAGTTTTGTATTAAACTGAGCCCATGTAACCAGATTGCCCACTTTATTGCTGAGAAGGGGAGATTCTGGTTTGAACCTAATCCAGATTTATTCCTAGTAATGGAGTTACCATTTAAGGGGACAATGAGGACTTGGGGTGATTCACCCATCCAAATGACTCCCAATGGACACCACCAGCCGGGTATCCAACTTAGCCTGACGTAGAGACTGGGAAGTGAGAAAGGACGTCCAGGTAGGTCATCGCGCGGACGCCCCTTGGTCTCATCAGAGACATCACCCCCGTCAGCACCTGAGTGAGCACTCTGGGAGCTGAAGAGAGGCCAGATAACAAGGCCACAATTAGCAGTGTTGGACTTCCAACACGAACCGGAAGAGCCTCGGTGTCCTGAAGGCACAGGGATGTGAACATAAGCATCTTAGAGCTCCACAGATGGCAAGAAGCCCCCTGGGCGCAAGGTGCTGATGGCCCATCTCAGAGTTTCCATGCAGAAACTGCCTGTAATTGGAGAATTGCTGTGAATCCAGAATGGGCCCGCCTGACCGATCCTTTTGGGGGACTGTGGAAAAGTTGGTGTAGCGACCCCTGCCTCTGCCTGTTAAGGGCAATTTGCAAGTGACCCTCAGACCTTGCAGGCCTTGCATGGCCTGTGCCAGCAACTGAACAGCGGCAAGGGCCAGGAGTACCTGGGACCTGATAAAACTGGGGAAGGCCGCGCAGCAAAGTCTATCTTGTGTTCGGAGGACACAACCTCCTGAATCCACCAGTATGAGGCGTAAAGCCTCCTGACAAGAGCAAAGTGCCGCAGCCATCCCTTCACCCAGACGGGCGAGGGCGCCCCATCACGCTTGAGGGGGATTGGTGGAAGATTTAGGCTTAGCCCCGCCGGAGGGGCCAGAGCGTTGTCTGCTGCTCCCGGGGCCGGAGTCTGCGCGAGCCCCCACGAAGGACACCCCTGGTTCTTGTTTAACACTAAGGAAGGGGGAAATAGGGGTGCCCCTGCCCCGAGGGGGCCTAGACGGCCGCATGCGTTGGGGTGACTTACCCTTTTTGCCAAACAGGTCTAGACGGGCCCCAAACAAGCGTTGCCCTCTAAAGGGAAGCCCAGTAAGAGTCTTTAGTAGCATCGTCAGCACCTCACTGTCGCAGCCAAATCAAGTGACGTATAGCCACCGAAAGGGCAGAAGTTCTTGCACACACTCTAATGGTGTCGTCCAGCGCTAATAGGATGAATCTTACAAACACATCACAGTTGGAGAGTGCATTAAACACCTCCCAGGGGAGATTATCAGAGTGATGATCAAGCATCTTTCTGACGAGGGTTCTAGTGGCCACTGCAGTAATAGCCGCTGCACAGACCGGGCGCAACGCCGTCCCTGCACAAGAAAAGGCGTGGGAGGCTGGCAGCTCAATGCGTCAGTCCTCAGCATCCCGAAGGGTATTATGAGCAGGGGCTGTAATAAAAGGGGGAGTTAGGAACCCCTGAAGGTCTACTGGGGCATTCCCATTCCTTGAGAACAAGAGCATGGAAGTGAGCATGTTCTAGGAATTCCAAACGTGCTGTTGCTGTATGGAAACGCTCCCCTCTCGGCTTGGAGAGGGAGAGAGATGGACAGAGCCTTAAAGACCTTGATAAACAAATCGTCAGTGTCACACTGGGCCCAGTATTCCGGTCCAGAATCGTCATGACTCCTCGGCCTCTCATCAGATGAGCCTGAGTCAGAGAATAGCTCTCCTTCATCAGAAGGGGAATAGTCACACGGAGTAGAAAAACAGGAAAAAACAGGCTCAGCAGGAGTGAGATTTAAGCAAGGGGAAGGTGCAGCCACTGGCAGGCCTGATTGCAGAGCCAGTGCTTGCTCGGCCCAGGGTCCGCAGACCCGTGCCCTGTCAGCATCAGCATGGGGTTGTCCACACGCTATACACAGCCGGTCTTGTCCCAGAGGGACCCCGGTCACATAATTCTGAGATGCCTCCATATGGTGATTATTCAAGGCAAAATATGCCAGTAGGGATTTACACTATAAGCAACCCTGGATGCCCCAAAGACCCGCTAGGGAAGTGGGAGAATATTACAAGGCCCGCTATAATTTTACACCAGGCCGGGAGAAGCCAATGGTGTTCACCGGTCTGAAAGACACAAAGAGAAGAAAATGGTGTCAGAACCAGGAAAACTATAATGAGAATAAGCCGCCTGCGAGTGCACTTACAGTACCACGGTAATCAGGAGCGTCCCATGCGTCACGCGCAAACAGGCAAAATGGCGCCGTGTACCTCGGGCCAGCGGTCTATGACGCGGAGGAATGCCTGGAAGCCGTGCTGGCCTCTCCCATTCCTTGGAAATAATATTATCAAAATGTTTTTGATTAGGAAATTCTAAGCGCGGTCTGGATTCCTCATAAAACTCCCCTTGTTGTTGGGGGGCCTCCGCCGGAGGCGAGATTGCCAAAACCTCAAACATCTGAGTCAAAACGTTAGGGGTGTCCAAGGAACCTCCTGACCCCCTATCAGAATCAGCGCCAACAATTTGTTGATCCTCGGAATTATCCGAATCCTCAAACACCTCCCCTTCCTCTGGAGGAGAATAATCTGACCAATCCAGACCATCCGTATCATCATATTCATAATGAGAAACGGTGGACAAATTTTTTCTCTTAGCCGGCGCCTTCTTAGCTACCGTAGAGGAAATAAATTTTTCAATACTGGCCAATCTGGCACATACATCGGATTGCGACTGCCCCCCCCCATGGTAACATCGCATGGAGCACGGGTTAAAATGGGAGGGGGAGAGGATGAAGCCGGCGGTGCTGACCCAGAGGCCTGGGGTCCTGACTGCCACGTAATAGTGTGTTGTGCACAGGATATACATAAAAAGAAATCATCCCCAGTTAGGGATACCCCACACCCCAAACACTTCCGAGACTGTCCCGAGGGGAGCCCGGATTCCTGGGATGCCTCCATAAGGTGAACTTAATGAGTCGCTATGACAGAGGGAATTACGCTATGAAGCAACCTGGGATGCCCTTATAGTGTCCTTTTTAAATGGGAGGAATTTTGTAGGAAAGAAACCCAGTGAAAGTACCCAGGGACTTAGGACCAGGAGAAACCCCCTTATAACTATTCCCTGAAGAATTCACCTAAAACACAGATAAAAAATAATTAGAAACCAAAAGCTATATTTGGATACTAATAAAATGACAAAAGGCCCACAGGGCCACTCACAGAACCTCCGGACCAGACCAGAGCCCAGCAGCATGCAGCCCAGATGCGTGAGGTAACTGTTATTCAGCGCAGCTGTGAGAGACAGAGAAGAGGGGCGTGGCCTGCGCGGATCGCGCGCTTTACCGGCCCCGCCCCCCTAGAGATAGGCAGATAGGAGCCAAAGCTCCTCAGCGGTGCCCGGGCAAGATAGGGGGCGGGCCGCGGCGACGCGCCGCAAGTCCGGCTCCGCCCCCAATGACACAGCGCGTGAGGGGAGAAAGCTCCCCTCCGCTGACCTATAATCCGCCGGAGACGCGGGGACCCGCGTCTCCTCACAGAGCACCTGAGACCGGCAGCGGCCCGCTGCCTGCGAGCCGCTGCCCGGCTAGATAGAGACAGGGCGCGGGCCGCGGCCTCTGCAAGAGGCCCGGTCCCGCCCCTGACAGAAGAGCGTGAGGGGAGAGCCCCTCCCCTCCGCCTTCTGAGGTAAAACATAGCACCGCGGCGGCAATAGCTGTTGCAAGTAAAAGTTCCATTAAAACAGACACACATAAAACAAATAGCAGTGTAACCAAATCAATGAGGGATTACTCCTATACGTTCCTCAGAATCTAAGAAAGGAGGGCCCCCAGCCTAACTATGAGGGAGGAGGTAAATGAGGGAAATTTTTGAGGTAAAATTTTTAAGGACAGGGCATCCCAAACCGGGGTCACCAACCCGGCATAACCGCCTACCCTCTAAATAGGGTCTCGCGGCGGAGCCTAGCTCCTAAGCACGTGTGTGCTAAAATACCATCACCCGGACCGCAGTCAAAACTGAGGAGGCATGTGAATATTAAATATATTAAATAGGGATATAAGTCTGAGCGGGAATAAAATAATATAGGCCGGGGGTAGACCCGGCTACCTTGGAAAAACCCCCTTGCAAGGAGGAGAGATCATCTTCTGCTTGCTCGCCGTCCTGCAGAGATGAAGACTGGGGAGTGAGTGGGAGGTCCCAGGTATTTATGGACCAGGAGGGGCTTACTTTCCTCCAATCATCTCTGCAGATCGCCCTCTTCAGGTCAGTATACCCACAGGTTATGAATATCTTGAAGCGGGGTGTGTGACATACTTAGAAAGGAAGTGCTGTAAGCACCCTTTTAGAGACCAAGTCCGCCGACCACTGGCGCAGCCACACTGACCGACGAATAGCCACCAGCATTGCCGCTGTCCTGCTACTCATCGCCAGAGCATCGTCTTGAGCGGTCAGGACAAAGGAAATAAATGATTCACACTGCTTAAGAGCACTAAACTCATCACAAGCGGGATCAAGGTCTGCGCATAGATCCCGAATAATGGACCTAACTGCCAACAGAAGAAGCGCCGAAGCACACAACGGCCGCATCGTCGATCCGGCACTGATAAAACCATGGCGAGCATACTGGTCAATCCGACGATCCTCACTATCCTTAATGGCAGTGGTGTCAGAAGAATGTACCACAGCCGTGCTAGACAGTCCTAACACAGGGGTATCGACGTCAGGGGGAACCGACCAAAGCTTCACCAATTCCTCCGGAAAAGGATAGCGTTTATCCCAACTAGAAGGGATTCCAGCCAGTCGCGAACTTCAGGGTTCTGACTACGTAAAAAGAATGCAAAACCCTTTCCTTAGGGTTACAAGGATTAGGACACAGAGAAGGCAAAACAATGTCCTGATTGAGATGAAAGGCAGAAACAACCTTAGATAGGAAATATGGCTTAAAACGAAACACCACCTTGTCCTGGTGTCTCTCAAAATAAGGAGGCTTGATGGAAAGCGCCGCCAACTCAGAAACACGCCTAACAGAAGTGATAGCCACCAAAAAGATCACCTTAAGTGTAAGAATGGACAAAGGGGCCCCTTGAAAGGGCTCAAAGGCAGACCCCTGCAGGGCAGACAAAACCAAGTTCAAGCCCCAGACTGGTAACATAGGCTTACGTGGGGGACGCACGTGAGTAACTCCCTGGAAAAAGGTCTTGACCAGGGAATGCTGAGCAAAGGGTCTTTGGAAGAAAATAGCCAAAGCAGACACATGGCCTTTCAGAGTACTGAGCTGAAGACCCAGATCCAGACCATGTTGCAGAAACTCCAGAATCCTAGGAATAGAAAACACACGACAGGGAAGCGAGCCCAGGCTGGGAGGCACAACACGACAAGGACGGGTGGGAATAGTCCAACAGGGCCACAGACTTTAATAGCCCCGCTGACCTGCGAGAGAGTGATACTTCATGTCTTCGCAGTCAGCACTGCAGAGAAATCTGGGGATTTGTGGGAGGTCCCCGGGTATTTGAGAGCCGGGAGGAGCCTGTTTTGCATGTCTCTGCAGTGCAGCGCCATCTGGCGGAGGCTAACCCAAGTGTAAGTACTATATCTGGAGCAGGACGTACTGTATACTAAGAATAACCGAAGGGGGCGGGCTGCGGCAGCGCGCGGCCCCGCCCCCTCACAGAATCAGCCTGCGGGGAAGAAGCTCCCCACACTGTAGGCAGAGCGCAAAAGTGAATAAAGTGCACAAGCACACACACATATCAAAAGTGACAGATAGAAGAACAATGCCATTCCCCCCCCCCCCGCTGGAGGGTAACAGAGGGGACCAGGAAGGGGGAGAATCCCTCACCATAAGGTGTAAGGGAATAAAGTGGGGACAGGGCATCCCAAAACGAGATCACCAACCCGGATCTCGCCTACCCCCTTGTATGGGGTCTCACGGGGGAGCATGGCTCCCTAAACACCTATTAAGGTAAAGGCTACCATCACCCGGACCTGCAGCCAAGGCTGGGAGGCTAGCGTAAAGGTCCGGGCAGAAATAGAGCACAACATGGCCGGGTGTAAACCCGGCTTACCTGCAAGGAAGAGCAGCATACATCTTCTGACTTGCTCGCCGTCCTGCAGAGAAGGAACTGGGGAATGTGTGGGAGGTCCCAGGTATTTATGGACCGGGAGGGGCTTCTTTTTTGCTTTCATCTCTGCAGAAGTTCGCCCTCTACTGGACCATAACCCATATGTCATGAATAGTGGAAGCGGGGTGTGTGACATACTTGGAATATATCACCTGGATGGAAAGCCATAGACTGTAAGTGGACTTTTAAAGTAAAAGTACAATACACAGCGATACAAAGCAAGACAAATATTGATAGAACTAGGACGAGACATTTGCTCCAGTAGTCAAATATGCTACAATAAGCACTTTGCTGCCAGTAGCCACCACAAGGAAAATGCAAGTGAAACAACAGCATTTCTACATGGGGGTTAACAGAAGCCCTCTACATGGAACAACCATCAGGATTCAAAGATGAACAAAGGCCAGACATAGTATGCAAACTTCAGAGGAATATATATGGTCTAAAGCAAGCCACCAGAGCATGGAATATGAAAATACATGCCTACACATGAGGACTTTCAGAGGAGTAAAGCAGACCTCTGCTTATACACATATACTCTGCTTATTTATGTGGACAATATCCTGATTTGTTTTGAGCAAGAAGGGGATGAGGCAGAAATACTACAAGCCCCAAGTCAGCATTTGAGACCAAGGACCTTCATTGTCTTCCTAGCTGGTGATTCACTAAAAATGACACTCAGGCTTTTTTCACATGAATTAAATTTACTACCATATGAATTTTTTCATTTCATTTGCATATGTAACGGTTTAGAGATTTATTACATGTATTAAAATTGCAATCTGCTCTCTGTGGGGTTCATTTATAAACCAAGGTTCACAGATTTGATATTTTTCAATGACCACATCTTTCACAGCCAGAGTTTACAAGCAGTTTACAAACTTATGCTCAGTCGGTAACTACTCTAATTTTGCAATCACTGTACAGTCTAGCCAAATTTAAGGTACAAAAGTCCTATCTGATGATAATATTTGAAGAGACTGTTTAGTTAGAACTCAAAGGTTAAAAGGATTTAAAGGAAAACTCCCTTTGGCATGTTTTTGGTGTTCTGCTTTATTGTTTTCCTTTTTTGCAATGTAAAAATACAGTTTTGTGAGTACTCACCTTTAAAACGGATATTATAAGAGTGACATACACTCCTCTTCAACTCTTCAAGACATTTGGGTTATTCTCCAGTAGAGGGCGAACTTCTGCAAAAAATACAATTCTGTGAGATACTCACCTGTAGAATTGGTATTATACGTATACAGTACGTCCTGCTCCAGATATAATACTTACACTTGGGTTATCCTCCGCCAGAGGGCGCTGTGCACTGCAGACATGCAAAAAACAGGCTCCTCCCGGCCCTTCATATACCCAGGGACCTCCCACAAATCCCCAGCATTGAAAAGCAGTGAACCAGAAGCCGGGAGAAACCAACCACCAAAAACAACTGGTAATGATAACAATAATCACCATACAGGGGATCCAGAATAATGCAAACCAGGGTGGGGTGGAGCAGGACGTACTGTATACGTATAATACCAATTCGACAGGTGAGTATCTCACAGAATTGCATTATTCTAAGTATACAGTACGTCCTGCTCCAGATATAATACTTACACTTGGGACATCCAATAGCAGTGTCCATAGAACAGGGTGGGATCCCCAACAAAAAAGGCAACAGCAGACAGTTGAAAGCACTGTCACCTGCAATACCTTGCTACCAAGAGTGACACGAGCAAAGGCTCTAACTTCAACATCAAAACGACCCTTGAAAGGGTACAACAAGAAAACAAGTAGCGTTAAGCAAACCTGTTCAACAAGACCTGGTGCTGAAAGGCCCAAAGATACCAAGGCACCAACGTACTCAGAATAGAGTGAGAAGAACTTGTCCCCTTGAGGAATAGGCTTGAGTAAAGGCCTAAGTAGAGCAAAAACGAAAGCAGCCCAGGAAGAAGCCAAGCCTTCCCCAGGACCAGAAGGGACATCTTATACAGGTAAAGGCCAGGCCCAAGGCCGCCTAACCCCTAGAGGTAGACGAGATCAGGCACAACCAGATGTAAGTACCCACAACCCCGAGGAACATCAGTCCCCAAGGGACAGGAGACAATCCAGGAAAAAAATTCCAGCACCTAATGAGGGAAAATAGATTCCCGTGCCTCAGCATTACAAGGAATAATCCCAGAAGAAGGATAATGTCTTAATACCTGAGCCTAAGACACCACCTTAGGCAGAATAACCGGCGTAAGACGGAACGCCACCATATCACGGTGAAGATACAGCAAGAAAACGAGACTAGCTAAACAAAAAACGCCCGCTCAGGCGCACGGACGACTGAGGTAATAGTCCCAGAAGGGCAACCTCATGGATAAGAACCGTCAGACAACCTCTGGAATAGAGCCAAGGGAAACACCCCGCAAGGCAAATTGAATAGAAATCAATCCCAACAGGGACCCTAGAACTACGTGGGGGATGTCACTGAGCAATCCCTGAAAGAAGGTCAACCCAGGCAAGGAACTGAGTAAGACTTCTGCAGAAAACAGACAGGACAGAGCCTGAACCCCCAGGGCACCAAGTAGGAGAGCCAACTCCAACCCATGCTGTGATAACTATATAACCCTGGGAACAGAGCTCGCAGGGGAGAGACCAAAAAAAAAAAACTCAACCCAATCAATATGGGTAACAATACCCCACAATAGACGGAAAAAGAGGCAGAAGAAGCCAACTCCTAGGCTTCCAGAAGTCAGACACCCACGAAGGTGCACCCACTTCCATCAAGGTGGATGAACCAACCGTCAGACCATCCAGACCAGAGTCTGTAGATAGGGGTGAAACAGAAAAAGGGGGGCCTCAGTGAGCAGGCCAGCACTCCTGACAGGACGTACAGGTCCGCTGTCCACATAACCACATCTGCAACCACACTCCACTAGGCCATCCAAGGGCCGCCAGTATCACTGGTTCCCCCCTCCAGCAGCAAACTTGCACAGAACCCTGTTTCAAGCAGGGTGAATGAAGGTAAAACATAGAAACAGAATGTCCAGCATAAAGTCACGAAGCCTCATGACCAAGGACAGAACAATCTGAGACAGGGAAACAAGGGCCCAAAACAAACGAAGGTGACGGCCCAGAAAGATCCGCACTAGACGGTTCACATGGAGACACAAGAATTAGCACATCCTGTCGCAGAAGGACATCCACCGGAGCAAATATCGCAGATATGCACGGAACGTTGTCCTCCACCCAGATCAGGATAGATACCTTCCTGGGAGATCATCCTGCTTCCAAGTCCACGCAGATAAGTAATACAGGCCACTGTCGTCAGACAGACCAAGGGCCCCCAAATAGACCGATCCCGCAAGGGAGAAGTCCAGCGATATAGAGCCAACCTGAAGGCCTATCTCTTCCAAAATAGACAGGTGGAAGGACCCTAAAAGCCCCACCTCCTCCGGAATCACAGGGGAATTTAGGAGAAAAAAGTCCCCCCTCCATCGACCTGATAGATTTGGAATCCAACCGCAGGAAGACGCAAGGAGGGGGGCGCCCCCTAATTGGTACCCCTAGTACCACAGTCTCAAGGGTAACCACCATACCAAGGTGGAAGGGTACACGGACCCAGCTCCAGGGAGGCCGGAACCCAGTCCAGCATTTACAATAGGAGTAGCGGAGGAACCCAAGGGCTCTGAGCATAGGGGACAACCTTTGGACAGCCACCAACAGGCCTGCCAGCTGCAATCCAGCCTGGTGAAGAGACGGGAACAGCAAGAGGGACCGAGCCCCTACAAACATCTTGTCCATTCATAGTCAAGGAAGCAGGTTCCCGTATGAACCGAATCTAAGTTCAAGCCTAGGAAGGGAGATACTACTAAGGGGAAAAAGAGGAATTGAGGTGATTGAGCACCCATCCAAGGACTCCCAAAGGACACCACCAACCGAGTAACAAGCTCGGCCGGATGCAGGGATTGGAAAGCAAAGAGGGACGGCCAGGCAGTTTCTCGTGCGGACGCCCCCCTGGTCTCAGTAGAGAAATCACCCCCGTCATCGCCTAGGCGATCACCCAGGGAGCAGAACCAAGGCCAGATAATAAGGACACAATCAGCAGTGTTGGAGCGCCAACACTAACCTGTAAGGTCCTTGGAGCCCGGAAGGCACAATGGCCATGAAATAAGCGTCTTAAGTCCCTACCAACGGCAAGAGGTCCCTGGACACAGGGCCCAACTCAGAGGAACCATGCAGTAAAACCGCCTGTGAATGTAAGTTGCCTCACCTATGTAAGGCCATAATGGACAGTGTCTCATCCGTTTGGAGGAATGTGGAAAGGCTAGAGTAGAGGCCCCGGCCTCTGTCTGTTAAGGGCAACCAGCAGGTGACCCCAGACCTCGCAGATCGCGCGTGGCCTGCTCCAACACAAGAAGTGAGGCAGGGACCAGAAGCATCCTGAATATCTCGGGAAGGGGCCGCCCAGCAGACACTATCCTGCATCCAGAGGAAACTTCCTCCTGACTCCATCAGAACGAGGCATGCAGCCTCCTGATAGGGGCAATGTGCTGCGGCCATCCCCTCATGCTTGGGGGGTTTTGGTAACAGGCTTGGACTTAGTCTTGCCGGAGGGACCAGGGCATTGTCTGCCACTCCTGGGGCAGGGATCTATACCAAAAAGCTGGAAGGACACCACTGGTTCTGGTTTGACGATAACATAGAGGGGTGGAGGGGTGCCCCTGCCTCGAGAAGGCCGAGGCCGCCTTCTGTAAAGAGGTGTTTTGCCCTTTTTTCCAAACAGGTCCAGACGGGCCCCGAATAGGCGTCGCCCTCTAAAGGGAAGCCCAGTAAGAATCTTTTTCGTAGCATCATCAACACCCCACTGTTGCAGCCAGACCAGTCGGCGTATAGCTACAGCAAGGGCGGAAGTTCTAGCGCACATGCTGATGGTGTCATCCAGCGCCAAAAGGATAAATCTTACAAATACATCACAACTGGAGAGTGCATTAAACACCTCCCAGGAGAGATCCTCAGGTTGATGATCAATCAGCTTTCTGATGAGAGTCCTAGTGGCCACTGCAGCGGTGGCCGCGGCACAGACCGGGCGCAGAGTCGTCCCTGCACAAGAAAAGGCGTGGGAAGCCAGTCTATCAATGCGCCGGTCCTCAGCATCCCGAAGGGTACGATAACTAGGGGCCGCAATAAAGGGGGGGTTAAGAACCCCAATGATCGGTGCATCCACCACGAGAGGTGATGACCAGCAGTTAACCACCTCAGGGGGAAAAGGGTATTTTCAAACCCAGTCCCCTGGAAGTTTACTAGGGCATTGCCATTCTTTGAGTACAAGAGCATGGAGGTGATCCTGCTCCAGAAATTCCAAACGCGGCGGGGCTGTATGGAAACTCTCCCTTCTAGGCCTAGAGGCCTCACCAGGGATAGAGATAGACAAGACCTTGAAGATCTTTATCAGTAATTCGTCGGTGTCACACAGGCCCCAAGAACCGGGGCCCGGATCATCATGACTCCTCAGCCCCTCGTCCGATGAGCCCGAGTCAGAGAATAGCCGACCTTCATCATAAAGAGCAAAACCCTGCTCAGTAGTGAACTCTTCAGACTCAGAAGGAATGGGCGAAACCGGAGGCGTCAGGGACCGCTTCTTACCAGGGCCCAAGCGCTCTGCAAACCTCAAAATCACCTGCTCGGCCGTAGGCAGTCTACGCGGCACGACTTGCTGTTCATTCCCGCTCGAGTGCGACTCATCAGGAGTGAGATTTAAGCACGGGGAGAGAGGTGTATTGAAACGAGGCACAGCCACTGGCAACCCTGATTGCAGGGCCAGTGCTTGTTCAGCACATGGTCCGCAGACCCGTGCCCTGTCCGCATCAGCGTGGGGCAGTCCACACGCTGTACACAGCCGGTCTTGTCCCGGAGGGACCCCGGTCACATAATTCTGAGATGCCTCCATATGGTGATTGTTAATGTAATATACCAGTAGGGATTTACGCAATAGGCCACCCTGGATGTCCCAAAGACCCGCTAGGTTAATGTGGGAGAATTTGTAAGCCCGCTACAATATATGTTAGGCCGGGAGAAGCCACCGGAATCTTCAAGGACTGAAAGACAGAAGGGGAATAAGGGGTGTCAGGGCCATGCGCCACAGAAAGAGTACTAATAATGAAAACGCCCGCGAGGGCACTCACCGACCTGGGGAGGAGAGGGACCACCAACACGCGTGCGGGGATAAACAAAATGGCGCCAACCGAACCTCGGAGGGCGGGTCTAAACTGGGGGTGACGCGGAGCACACCACGCCGGGTCCCCGCCTCCCCCAAAGAGCGCGAAACTCTGAAGCAGCCGTGTAAAGGCTCGGCAAGCTAAGCATAGAGTGTGCCAGTAAGAGCATCTGCTAGTGGATACTCATGAAGTCTCAGTACACCGCCACCATTCTAACGCCCGTAGGCGTGCAAAAAATCAGTTTCCTGCCCAAGATGTAGCATAATAACGCAGGACGTGCGGTAGACTATTGCAAGTTAAATTGAGAGGGTCAAACTAGAAAGGCAGCGCGGCTCTGACACCCAGTTGCCGATCAGGGGCAAAAGCACGGCCATAAGCGTGACAATACTGTACACGGAGACCGCCAACGGACTACACACACACACACACACACCCCCCTTCTGTTCCCCCGAATACGGGGGGAAACTAGGGAGGACGGCGACCCTTTACACAGGGTCCACCTCTACACGGGGCATGGGACAAGAATGCGGGAGGGACATCCACTATGAGGCTCACCATCAGCCTAAACCACCTACCCTATGGTGGGGGACTGCGGTGGAGCATGGCTCCGTTAAACACACATGGTGCTGCCTACCTTCACCCGACCAGCGCAGCCCAGGCTGGGAGGCACATCACAAGGAGGACGGGTGGGAATAGTCCAACAGGGCTGCAGGCTGTAATAGCCCCGCTCACCTGCGAGAGTGATACTTCATGTCTTCGCAGTCAGCACTGCAGAGAAATCTGGGGATTTGTGGGAGGTCCCTGGGTATATGAAGGGCTGGGAGGAGCCTGTTTTTTGCATGTCTGCAGTGCACAGCGCCCTCTGGTGGAGGATAACCCAAGCGTAAGTATTATATCTGGAGCAGGACGTACTGTATACTTAGAATAAGGAGCTCCTCCCAGTCCATAAATACCTGGGACCTCCCACCAATTCCCCAGTGTAAGATAGCAGTAAGGGGACCAGGAAGAACCAAATAAAAATACCGTTTTGTGAGTACTCACCTTTAAAACGGATATGAGTGTGACATATACTCCGCTTCAACTCTTCATGACATTTGGGTTATTCTCCAGTAGAGGGCGAACTTCTGCAGAGATGAATGCAAAAAAAGGAGCTTCTTCCAGTCCATAAATACCTGGGACCTCCCACCAATTCCCCAGTGTAAGAAAGCAGTAAGGGGACCAGGAAGAACCAAATATAACAATACCAACAACCAAGAAAACAATGGTTCACCATATAAAGGATCCAAAATACCAAAAGGGTGGGGTGAAGCGGAGTGTATGTCACACTCATAATATCCGTTTTAAAGGTGAGTACTCACAAAACGGTATTATTCCAAGTGTGACATACACTCCGCTTCAACTCTTCATGACATTTGGGACATCCAATAGCAGTGTCCGTCATGGGTGGGAACCATAAACAGTAAAGAATGCACCAACTTAAACCACTGCAGCTTGCAGAACCTTGCGGCCAAAAACGGCATCCGCTGAAGCCCGCACATCAACCTTGTAAAACTTGGAAAAAGTATGAACAGAAGACAAAGTAGCAGCCTTACAAACTTGTTCAACAGAAACCTGGTGCTGAAAAGCCCAGGACGCACCAAAAGCACGAGTAGAATGCACAGTGACCCTAAAAATACCATGTATACCTGTAAAATGGGTATTAGAAGTATGTCACACACCCCGCTTCAGAATAGTCATTACACCTGGGTTATGGCCAGTAGAGGGCGAACTTTGCAGAGATGACAGGAAAAAAAGAAGCCCCTCCCGGTCCATAAATACCTGGGACCTCCCACACATTCCCCAGTATAGGACAGCAGTAAGGGGACCAGGAAGAACCAAATATAAACAATCATAACACTAAAAGGTTCACCATATAAAAGATCCAAACTACCAATAAGGGCGGGGTGTGTGACATACTTATAATACCCATTTTACAGGTGAGTAATCACAAAATGGTATTATTCTAAGTATGTCACACACCCCGCTTCAGATTAGTCATTACACTTGGGACATCCAATAGCAGTGTCCATAAAGGGCGGGGATCCAAAACAAGGCAATAATGCACAAAGAAACCACTGCAGCTTGCAGAACTTAGCGGCCAACAAACAGCATCCGCTGAGGCCCGCACATCAACCTTATAAAACGTGGAAAAAGTATGAACAGAAAACCAAGCAGCAGCCTCACAAACTTGTTCAACAGAGGCCTGGTGCTGAAAGGCTCAGGAAGCCCCATAAGCACAAGTAGAATGAGCAGTGATCTGGAAAGGGGGATCCCTCCCCTTGGCAGAATAGGCCCTAATAATGGCCTAACGAATTCATTTACTAATGGTAGACTAGATGGGCGCCAACCTTACTCGGCCCCAGATGGCACCACAAAAAAAGGCATCCGTCTTCCGGAATGGTGAAGTAGCCACCATAAAGTACTTAACACATCCAACGAAGTCCAGAGAGCGCAAAGCCCTATCCTTGTCATAGCCAAGACACGAGGAAGGAAGCACAACGTCCTGAATGAGGTGAAAGGCGGAGACCACCTTTGGCAGGAAGTCGGGTATAAAACGGAAAACCACCTTGTCCTGATGTCTCTCAAAGTAGGGGGCCTGAATGGAACGGAACCGCCAACTCAGGAAAACACGTCGAACAGAGGTGATAGCCACCAAAAAGGCAACCTTGAGGGTGAAGATGGATAGTGCAACACCCTGCACTGGTTCAAAAGGAGGACCCTGAAGGGTCCCAAACAGGTAACATGGGTTTGTGAAGAGGGCGCACAAGAGTGACCCCCTGGAAAAAAGGTCCTAACCAAAGGAAGAAGAGCAAAAGACCTTTGAAAGAAAACCAGAGCGGAAACATGCCCTTTCAGAGTGCTAAGTTGAAAACCCATGTCCAAAACCATGCTGAAGAAACTCCAAAATCTGAGGGATGGAAAACACCCGACAAGGAAAGGCCCTAGCCTCACCCCAATAAATGTAGGTCCGCCAGGTCCTGTGGTAGATGTTAGAAGAAGAATTCTTCCTAGCCCTGACAAGAGTCCGGACAACTTCAGACAACCCTTTTCTTCTAAGACGAAGGTGTCAGCAGCCACGCCGACAAAACCAGCGTTTGTAAATTGAGGTAACAAAGCTGACCTTGTGTAATCAGAACCGGAACCAGCCCCCATTGAACGACCGCCAGCCGCACGACGTCGGCAAACCACACCTGTCTTGGCCACCTTGGGGCCACCAGGATTGCTGGCACACCCTCTTGAGCCAGCTTGCGTACCACCCAGCCCACCATGGGAAAGGGAGGAAACAGAAACAGGAGACTGAGCTCCCGCCAGTACAGAGACATGGCATCCACCGCCAGAGGGTCCTGGAACATTGACACAAGTGCCAGAAAACTTGTGATTGTGACGAGAGGCAAACATCCACCTCCGGCCTCCCCCACCTGCAACAGAGGGATAGACATACCATGTTGCTGAGGGACCATTCCCCCCGGCGAAAGGTCCCCCTACTCAGAAAGTACGCTCCCAGGTACTCCATACCTGGGATGTAAACTGCCGAGATGCACAGTACATAGCTCTCGGCCCATGAAAGAATCAGAGACACCTCCTGGAGGGCACTCTTGCTGTGAGTCCCTCCTTAGTGATTCGGGTCCAGCCACCACTGAAGGACCGCCAGACCAGAGGAGACAGAACACAAGTCTGAACCAGGGATAAAGGACATTAGTCCTAAAACGATAAAAGATGGAGCTGAAAAGGTCTCATGTGAAACTGAGCAAAGGGCACTGCCCCGAAGCAAGTCACCCTCAAACCTACCAGCCTCATCCCCTGTCTGATGGACAGACAAGGGCTGGACAGAAGAAAACGAAGTAGTGCTTGAAGAACATCCACCTTCGGCTGGGGCCGGGACACCCTGATCTGAATGGTATCCAGAGTCATGCCCAGGAACGAAGCCACCCTTGACGGAGATAGAAAGGATTTGGGGTAATTGATTACCCACCCGAACCTCTCCAGCGTTGTCACCACTGTCCGGGTGTCCAACTGGTGGAGAGAGGACGACCTAAAGAGAAGGTCATCCAGATAAGGCAAAATGCGAATGCCCTGGACTCTGAGAAGGGCCATCACGCCCGCCAATACCTTGGTGAACACCCTGGGCGCCAAAGTCAGCCCAAAGGGAAGAGCCACAAACTGGTAGTGCTGATGGCCTACCACGAACCTGAGAAACCACTGATGTCCCGGGAATATCGGCCCATGAAGGTAAGCGTCCTTGATATCCTGTTTGGGGACCGTAAAAAGGTAGCTGTAGTAACCCTGACCTCTCTCTATGGGAGGAACCAGACAAACGACCCCCATATCCTGAAGGTTCAGCACCGCCAGAAATAGTCCCTGTGCTGCCCGTGGGTCCATAGGAACCCGAGAAATCTAGGAGGAGGCCGGAATGCAAACTCCAGCTTGTACCCGGAGGAGACTACCTCCAGGATACAATTGCCTGTGACTTCTAGAGTCCAGACCTGAGCGAAGAGCCGCAGTTGTCCCCCCACCTGCAAGGGTGAGGGCACCCCCTCATCGCTGATCGGGCTTGGCAACAGATTTGGCTTTTGCACCCCAGGAAGCCCCGGGTCGGGCACGTCCTCTGCCCCTACCCCAGGAATCTCCTCTGAAGGCAGTGAAAGACAATTCCCTGCTTGTCGAGAGCCACGAAAGGAGGGGTTGAAAGACCCTGAACCCCGAAAGGGCCGGCGCTGCCGCTTGCGTTGAGGTAACTTACCCCCTTTGACAACAGAGTCTAGACGCTCACAGAACACGCGCAGACCCGGGAAGGGGAGTCCTGTGAGCGCCTTCTTAGCCGCGTTATCGGCCGCCCACTGGCGCAACCAGACCGAACGGCGTATAGCCACCTGCAATGCCGAGGTCCTGCTACGCATACGGATAGTATTATCCAAGGCTGATAAGTCAAAGGCAATGAACATATCACAATGGGGAGTGCGCATGCGCGCAGACGGGTGATGGCGGCGTTTTAACCCCGCTCCGTGCCCGCCAGACAATTCAGAGGTTTTCGGGCGGCGTCTGTCACTTACCCTGCGTGCGGGGTTGTGTTTGTGGAGCCGGAGGTCTTCAGCGCCCCGCTGAGAGGTGAGGAGAGGAGTCGCGGATCCCAGCGCGAGTAGTGAGAGGCGGCTGTCAGTCCCGCTCCCAGCGGCAAGATGGCGGGCGGACTTTCAGCAGCTGAGCTGAGGGAGATAGAAGACAGCGAGGCTTCCTTCCTCACAAGTGAGAGCGAGGCTCCTACTTCATCTGATGTTCAAGCTTCAGCTCCGGTGAGCACAGACCTCCTCACTAGAATCGAGCACTTACTGCAGACTGCTCTAACAGCTTATCATGGATCACCTATCAAGTGAGATATCTAAACTATCCTGCAATCTCTCTGTTCTTGATAACAAAATGGGGGAGATTGTCTCAAAGCAAGAAATGCAGGAAGTTGAGATTATACAACTGAAACAGGATAATCATATGCTATGTTCAAAGATGGAAGACTATGAGAATAGAGATAGAAGGGCAAACTTGCGCTTCAGGGGGCTCCCGGAGCATCTGGAAGTTACAAGAGCCGTTATTCTTGCGTTATGCCAGGAATTGGTTCCAGAGATCCCGGTCGACTGGCTTGAAATGGATCGAGTACATAGGGCGCTAGGTCCGCGTAGAACGCCTGAGGAGCCGCCGAGGGACATTATTGCAAATATCCATTATTATGCTAGCAAAGAGCAGATCTAGAGGGCTGCCAGGCAAGCTTCCAATCTTTTGTTCCAAGGTTTTCAATATCAGGTGTTCGCAGATCTTTCCGCGGCAACCTTAGCGAGTAGAAAAGAGTTACGGCCATTGTTATCTATTTTGCGCGATAATGACATTAAATATAAGTGGGGTTTTCCCTTTCGGGTCACTTTCACTTTTAGGGGTAATTCTTATACTGCTTCAACACTGGAAGATCTACAGCAACATGTGCTGGAGTTGAAGCTCTCTAAGCCCTCGGGATCCAAGTCACAGAGATACGCAGACGATTCACCTAGACAGCAGCGTACAGGAAAGAGGCAAAAGCGCTGGACTTCTGCGAATGGCCGTGGTTCTCGCTTGAATTTTGAAGATACCTGAACTCCTGATGCAGTAACGTCTTTATGGCTTGTTTCTTTGTTCGTACAGTGCACCGAATTATATCTGCCTAGAATATATTGTTAAGTGTTGTTTAAATTTGAAAAAAAAAATTTTCCCTTAATCCCGGATGTTCTGTGAATAGAGTCCGCATAGGGTATATATTTTGATCCCTATGTATCTTTTTCTCCAATTTGATCCATGGTTACTATATTTTTTGTGTAGCCACGCAGGTTTGTGCTGGGCGCCATGTTTATGGGATTTTAGCGACTCCACTTGCTCGGCGGCATTCCCATGTCGTACCCCGGTTGAACCAGTAGTTGGTACTTCTTGGTTCTATTTTGTCCCTCCTAATTGTTCAACTTTGTATAACTTGTCCAATTTTTTGAAATTAGTTTAATTTCATTGGGTCCACGTACCCCTAGTTTTTAAGAGTTTTTTTTTTTTCTCCCTCTCTTTCTTAGTTTTTTCTTCTCCCCTCCCTTCCATTTCCATTTTTTCCTCCCCTTTTCCCTGTTGGCCACAAACAAAGTTTAGTATTATTGCCTAGCTCTTTGACATTTAGTATGGCGAAGGTCTTCTCATTGAACGTACAGGGTTTTAATTCACCACATAAGCGAAGCAAGGCCTTTCGTAAGATTAATTCATTGAGGCCAGATATTTTATGTCTCCAGGAGACACATTTCTCATACTCCTCCAAGCCTACATTTCTGGATGCTAGGTATCCACAAGTTTTTATGTCTTGCGCTAATTCTAAGAAGAAAGGGGTTCTTATATGTTTCCGAAGGGGTTCCCAATTTCATTGTAAATGGGAAAAAAGCGATCCTGAAGGTAGGTATTTGATTCTCATTGGGGAGTTGCAAGATGTGGAGGTGACAATTGCGTCATACTATGCCCCAAACACGAACCAGTTACCTTTTTTGAAGGATTTCCTTGAGGAGGTAGTGTCAGTAGCAAAGGGGTCTACTATTATCTATGGAGACTCTAATATGATACTGAATCCTCTCCTTGATAGGCAATCCTTTTCAAACCCAATGGCCAGTTCTCATGTTGTTCTGGCTTCAAAGACATTTCGGAAATTGTTAGATTCTTGTTCGGTGGCTGACTGTTGGCGAGAGGCTCACCCAGGCATTCAAAATTATACACATTCGCACCAGCATGCAGTACATACTAGAATAGATCACATATTTTTACCATTGTCAACCCTAGCTCTAATGGGAGATATTAAAATTGTCCCGATCCCTTGGTCTGACCACGATGGGCTTTTACTTAATCTGAACTCCCTTCTCAGTAGACCATTGAGTTTCCTTTGGTCGCTTAATTCCTCTTTGCTATCAGACCCGGTTTTGGTTAAATCTATCGAGGAGTCATTGGTTAAATATTTTGATGTTAATGCGACTTCAGATGTGTCGACCACGATATGTTGGGAAGCACATAAGCTCACCATTAGGGGTAGACTGATTCAGTTGACTTCTAAAAAGAAAAGGGAGAGGAACACGTATATAGACAAATTGGAAAAGGAATATCTAGACTTAACGGAAAAAGCTAAAAGAAGATCCTCAAAGGAAATTCGTTTGGAACTTGATAGAGTGACCCGGGATCTCAACTTGGCGTTAGCAGACAAGGCTGAAAACTCAATTAGATGGCTTAAACATAAATATTATTATAGGGCGAATAAACCGGATTCCTTGCTGGCCAAAAAACTGAAGACCCCTGAACAACACTATCACCCGATTAGACTGAGAAGTGATAGAGGCAATATCACTAGTAACCCAACTAAGGTAGTGGAATTATTTAGATCCCAACTCTTAAAATTATATTCTAGTCTGGGCAATCTGAAAGGGGACACGATATCTAGTTTCTTGAATGAGATCTCACTTCCATCTATGCCTGATCATTTTAGGGAATCGCTGGATAGGGATTTTGGAGTGGAGGAAGTGCAGAAAGTCATTAGTGGACTGAAATTTAACAAACAACCGGGTCCTGATGGCTTCACAGGAGCATATTACAAAGCTTTTAGCTCAGTTCTGGCTCCAAGGCTGACAGCGGTATTTAACGCAATTCGGAAGGGTGAGTCTTTTTCACAAGAATCACTCTCCGTGTCCATTAGTATGATTCCAAAACCAGACACAGATCAGTGTGGACTAATTTCAGGCCAATATCATTAATAAATGTGGATGTTAAAATATTTGCCAAAGTTCTAGCAGACAGGTTGTCTGGCCTCATGCCATTATTGGTTCATAATGATCAAACTGGTTTTATTCCAGGGCGACATGCGGGAGACAATATTAGGAGAGTGATCCAACTATCGTATTTAGCCCGGACTAGGGATCAGCCAGTTAGGCTTCTTTCACTAGATATAAGAAAAGAGTTCGACTCGGTCTCGTGGGACTATCTGTTTTGTTTATTAGTGAGGTGGGGCTTCGGGCCGAAGTTCTTAAATAATACAATTCTGTGAAATACTCACATGTAGAATTGGTATTATTTGTATACAGTACGTCCTGCTCCAGATATAGTACTTACACTTGCGTTATCCTCCGCCAGATGGCGCTGCACTGCAGAGACATGCAAAAACAGGCTCCTCCCAGCCCTCAAATACCCGGGGACCTCCCACAAATCCCCAGCATTGAAAAGCAGTGAATAAGAAGTCGGGAGAATTAACCACCAAAACTGGTAACTATAACAATGGTAACAATCACCATACAGGGGATCCAGAATAATGCAAAAAAACAGGGTGGGGTGGAGCAGGACGTACTGTATACAAATAATACCAATTCTACAGGTGAGTATTTCATAGAATTGTATTATTCTTAGTATACAGCACGTCCTGCTCCAGATAGATTACTTACACTTGGGACATCCAATAGCAGTGTCCATAAAGTAGGGTGGGATCCCCAACAAAAACAACAACAGCAAACAGTTTAAAACCACTGTCACCTGCATAACCATACGGCCAAGACAGCATGAGCTGAGGCCCTAACATCAACCTTGTAAAACTTAGTAAGGTATGAGCAGAAGGCCAAGGTAGTGGCCTAGCCAACCAGTTCAACAGAAGCCTGGTGCTGAAAAGCCCAAGAGGCGTCAAAGCACGAGTAGAAAAAAGAATCAAAGTGAAAAGGAAGATTCTTCCCCTTGCTGGAATAGGCCTGAATAACAGCCTGACAAATCCAATCGCTAACAGTGGACTTGGCAGAAGCCAAAGACTCTACCAAGTAGCAGAAGGAACATCCATTAAAGTAATAACCAGGGCCAAAGCCGCCCAACTCCCCGAGAGCAGACGAGATCGGGCACAATCAGGATGTAATGACCATAGGTCCCAAGGAACATCAGTTCTCCTAAGAACACAGTGACTACCAAGGAAAAGCTTCCAACCACCTGTTCAAGGAATGCAGAACCCTTTCCTCAGCGTTGCTATAAAAAGGCATAGCAGGAATAACAATATCTCGAATCAATGAACATAAAACACCACCTGATGCAGAGAGTCCGGCTTCAGGCGGAACTCCACCTTATCCTGGTGTATCTCAAGGAATGGGGGCTAGGTAGACAGAGCCGCCCGCTAACACACCTGATAGGTTGGCATCCATGGCGGCCGTTTCCAGGAAGGGGCAAGAAGGAACTGCCCCCGGACAGGTTCCTTGAGTTCATCCATTCCAAGAGAAACCTTCTTACAAGGCGGGAAGACCCACAGACCCTGCTCCAGGGATGCTGGATCCTTGTCCTGTATTAATAGAAGTCGCAGAAGGGCCCAAGGGGAACTGAGCATAAGGGACCTCTTCCTAGCAAGCACCAACGGCCCACCAGCTGCATCCCTGCCTGGTGAAGGGATCAGGACAGCAATGAGGTACTGAGCCCATGTGACCAGATTGCCCACTTTATTGCTGAAAAGGGGAGATTCTGGTTTGAACTTAATCCAGATTCATACTCAGTAATGGAGTTTCCATATAAGGGGACAATGAGGACTTGGGGTGATTAATCACCCATCCAATTGCCTCCCAAAGGACACCACCAGCCGGGTGTCCAACTTAGCCTGACGTAGAGACTGGGAAGCGAGAAAAGACGTCCAGATAGGTCATTGCGCGGACGCCCCTTGGTCTCATCAGAAACATCACCACCGTCAGCACCTGAGTGAACACTCTGGGAACTGAAGAGAGGCCAGATAACAAGGCCACAATTAGCAGTGTTGGACTACCAACATGAACCTGAAGAGCCTCAGTGTCCTGACGGCACGGGGATGTAAATATAAGCATTTTAGAGCTCCACAGACGGCAAGAAGCCCACTGGGCGCAAGGTGCTGATGGCCCATCTCAGAGTTTCCATGCAGAAACTGCCTGTAATTAGAGAATTGCTGTGAATCCAGAATGGGCCAGCCCGACCCATCGTTTTGGGGGACTGTGGAAAGGTTGGTGTAGCGGCCCCTGCCTTTGCCTGTTACGGGCAATCTGCAAGAGACCCTCTGACCTCGCAAGCCTGGCATGGCCTGTGCCAACAACTGAACAGCGGCAGGGACCAGGAGTACCTGGGACCTGATAAAACTGGGGAAGGCCACGCAGCAAACTATCTTGTATCCGGCAACCTCCTGAATCCACCAGTATGAGGCGTAAAGCCTCCTGACAAGAGCCAAGTGCCGCAACCATCACCTCACCCAGACGGGCGAGGGCGCCCCATCGCGCCTGAGGGGGATTGGTGTAAGATTTAGGCTTGGCCCCGCCAGAGGGGCCAGAGCGTTGTCTGCTGCTCCCGGGGCCGGAGTCTGCGCGAGCCCCCACGAAGGACACCCCTGTTTCTTGTTTAACACTAAGCAAGGGGGAAATAGGGGTGCCCCTGCCCCGAGGGGGCCTAGACGGCTTCCTGCGTTGGGGTGACTTACCCTTTTTGCCAAACAGGTCTAGACGGGCCCCAAACAAGCATTGCCCTCTATAGGGGAGCCCAGTAAGAGTCTTTTTTGTAACATCGTCAACTCCCCACTGTCACAGCCAAATCAAGCGGCGTATAGTCACCGCAAGGGCAGAAGTTCTTGCACACATTCTAATGGTGTCGTCCAACGCTAATAGGATGAATCATACAAACATATCACAGTTGGAGAGTGTATTAAACACCTCCCAGGGGAGATCATCAGAGTGATGATCAAGCATCTTTCTGACTAGGGTTCTAGTGGCCACTGCAGTAATAGCCGCGGCACAAACCGGGCGCAACGCCGTCCCTGCACAAGAAAAGGCGTGGGAGGAGCAGCTCAATGCACCGGTCCTCAGCATCCCGAAGGGTATTATGAGCAGGGGCTGTAATAAAGGGGGGGTTAGGAACCCCAATGATCGGGGCATCCACCACGGGGGGGAGATGACCAGCAATTAACCACCTCAGGGGGAAAGGGGTATTTCCTATCCCAATCCCCTGGGACCCCTGAAAGTCTACTGGGGCATTCCCATTCCTTGAGAACAAGAGCATAGAAGTGAGCCTGTTCTAGGAATTCCAAACGTGCTGTTGCTGTATGGAAACGCTCCCCTCTCGGCTTGGAAGCTTCACCAGGGAGAGATAGACAGAGCCTTAAGGACCTTGATCAACAAATCGTCAGTGTCACACTGGGCCCAGTATTCAGGTCCAGAATCGTCATGACTCCTCGGCCTCTCATCAGATGAGCCTGAGTCAGAGAATAGCTCTCCATCAGAAGGGGAATAGTCACACGGAGTAGAAAACTCCTCAGTTCCCATAGGAAAAACAGAGACAGGAGACGTCAAGTGCCGTTTCTTACCAGGGCCCTTGCGCTCTGACAACCTCGCAATGAACTGTTCAGCCGTGGGCAGTCTGGAAGACGCAACAGGCTGCAACTCCCCTTTTATATGCGACTGAGCAGGAGTGAGATTTAAGCAAGGGGAAATAGGTGAAATGACGCGAGGTGCAGCCACTGGCAGGCCTGATTGCAGAGCCAGTGCTTGCTCAGCCCAGGGTCCGCAGACCTGTGCCCTGTCAGCATCAGCATGGGGTTATCCACACGCTATACACAGCCGGTCTTGTCCCAGAGGGACCCCGGTCACATAATTCTGAGATGCCTCCATATGGTGATTATTCAAGGCACAATATGCCAGTAGGGATTTACACTATAAGCAACCCTGGATGCCCCAAAGACCCGCTAGGGAAGTGGGAGAATATTACAAGGCCCGCTATAATTTTACACCGGGCCGGGAGAAGCCAATGGTGTTCACCGGCCTGAAAGACACAAGGAGAAGAAATTGGTGTCAGAATCAGGAAAACTATAATGAGAATACGCCGCCCGCAAGGGCACTTACAGTACCGCGGTAATCAGGAGCGTCCCACGTGTCACGCGCGAACAGGCAAAATGGCGCCGTGTAGCTCGAAGGGCGGGCCAGCGGTCCATGACGCCGAGCGCGCCAAACCAGAGCCCGCCCTCCCGAAGAGCGCGAAGTCCGACAACAGCCAATGAGGACACGTAGGTGTCTGAGGTAACGCCGCCACCAGGCGCGGAGCCTTCAACTAAGGAGGAAGCGCGTGCGGCAGTCCGCAAGTAAAATACATAGAAAGGTCGCGTGCAAGGGTCCAATACAGACCATACATAGAAAGGGCGTGGCGGCTGACACCATATCTATAAAGGTCCAAAAGACAGAACAAAGGCCATATACGTGCAAGGATCCAATACAGACCACACAGGCACACCCCCCTTCTTTCCCCCCGGCTATGGGGGGGGAATGAGGGAGGATGGCGGTCCTCGGTACAGGACCCACCGCTACACGGGGCAGTAATGTGGGAGGGGTATCCCATAGAGGCTCACCATCAGCCTACACCGCCTACCCTTTGGTGGGGGACTGCGGAGGAGCAGCGCTCCATAAGCACACGTGGTGCTGCCTATCTTCACCCAACCAGCGCAGCCCAGGCTGGGAGGCACAACACAACGAGGACAGGTGGGAATAGTCCAACAGGGCCGCAGGCTTTAATAGCCCCGCTCACCTGCGAGAGAGTCATGCTTCATGTCTTCGCAGTCAGCACTGCAGAGAAATCTGGGGATTTGTGGGAAGTCCCCAGGTATTTGAGGGCCGGGAGGAGCCCGCAGTGCAGCGCCATCTGGCGGAGGATAACCCAAGTGTAAGTACTATATCTGGAGCAGGACGTACTGTATACTAAGAATATTTTGAAAACAATTTATAATTCTCGGGTTGCCTTTGTTAAGTATAGTGGTTATAGATCGGACCCCTTTCCTCTGGCCAGAGGGACGAGGCAGGGCTGCCCTTTGTCTCCTTTATTGTTCGCCCTGGCTATGGAGCAGTTAGCCCAAAAGATCAGAGACTCTCTGGATATTTCTGGCGTTGAGGTGGGGGGTGAGCAACATAAACTTAGCCCATTTGCTGATGATGTTTTGTTAACTGTCACTAATCCGCTGGTATCTATTCCGAATCTGCTGCGGACTTTGGGTCTGTTCGCAGAGGCATCCGGACTTCAAGTGAACACAAGTAAATCTAAGGCATTAAATGTCAACCTGTCTGCTGAACTTTGGAATCAACTGAAGTCTAACTATGACTTTGGTTGGGAAGATAAGGCTCTGAAATATCTGGGATAGCCCTCACCAACCGATACGAGTCTTTATATGCTGCAAACTACCTTCCCTTACGTAGGAAATTTAACACTTTACTGTCGCAATGGCAAGGGTTTAATTTGTCTTGGCTAGGGAAAATTGCAGCTGTTAAGATGACCCTGCTCCCTAAATTTTTATACTTGGCGAGGACCTTACCGTTACAGTTACCCCCTACATTTTTGAGAGAACTGCAGGGACGAATCTCTTCATTTATTTGGAGCAGTAAGAAGCAGAGGATTGCAATTAGACCTAAACATGCTGGAGGGTTGGGAGTCCTGAGATTCGGTAAATATTACCAAGCGGCGCAGCTTGCTCAACTTCTCTCTTATGCTACCGAAGATGTTCCTGGGTGGGTCCGTATTGAATCAGAGTTAATTAAGCCTTTACTGATAGGTGATCTTCTCTGGCTTGTACCAAAAGCTAGTGCGTTGATAAATAATCCAATTTTAGTCCATTCTTTGAGATTGTGGGATGATAACAAGTTTTCAGGAAAATTGGCCTCCCCTCATATGCCATTAACTCCTCTGTGGGGCAATTTAGCGTTCCCACCAGGAGTCTCGGATATGACTAGGTTTAGTGGCTGGAGAGAGGCGGGGATTAGGCGAGTATCCGATTGTTACCAGGAATCGGCTTTAGCTTCATTTCAGCAACTTGGGGACAAATATAACCTTTCACTGAAAGAACTTTTTGGGTACCTTCAAGTTACCCATTTTATAAAATCTTTGATGAAAAGCTCTCCCAAATTAGATATTCTTACCTGCTTCAAGCAGCATTGTAAACATGATCCGAGAGGCAAGAGAGCGATAGCAGATATTTATCAGCTTTTGAGCCAGAACTTAGAGGGGGGTTCTTTGCCTTACAGGGATAACTGGGAGGCAGACCTTAAAAATGAGAGATCTCGGGAAGCATGGCAGGTGATGTGGCGGGCGACCTTTTGTAAGAGAGCCTCAGTACAGGCCATTGAAGCAAATGTTAAGGTGGTATATGGTCCCGGCCCAGCTGCGATTTGTAGGGGCGAGTACTCAGGGCAATTGTTTTCGCGGATGTAATTTACCTGGTTCAAATTGTCATATTTGGTGGGAGTGTGCGGTAGTTCGAGAATTTTGGTTAAAAATGTTTAAAATTCTTAGCAGGCTTATGGACATAAATGTACCCCTTAACCCTTGGATTGGGCTCCTTAACAATACTCCTCCTGGCAGTTCGGCAAATCAAAGACAATTGTGTTATTATATTTGTACATGCGCCAAGCTTGTCATCGCTAAGGCGTGGATGACGCCCCTACTGAGTTTCGAGGAATTCAAAAACCGAGTGAACAATACTTTGGCCATGGAGAACATGACAGCGCTCCATGAGGATAGGCTGGAGGAGTATTGGGAGGTGTGGGATCCCTGGATAAAGGAAGTCTTACCTGCCACGTTCGATAGAAATCTTCTAAATATCTGAGGCTGTTTTTTTGATTGGATTTCTCCGGAATTTTGAATCGCATCCCTGCTCCCTTACCCCATCCCTCCCTTTCCTTCCCCTCCCCCCATTAATATATATATATTTTTTTATATTAGTCTAAATTTATTTGTTTAGAATTTATAATGTTGATTTACTAGGGCTGTTGGCCTGAAACACAACTTTGAGGTTATCCAATGTTGGTAGTATGTCAATCATATTTTGAAATTGTTCTTTAATAATGTTTTACTGAATGTGTCGATATTTCGGTATCCCCCCACTTTGGAGTTAATATTTGCCTCTGCTCTTTTGTAGAGCCAATAACTACTATATTCTTTTGTTTGTTGATATGATACAACAGATTTGATGCTTTGCAAAAGCTATTGTCTATTTTTATGCTGTTTTAGGCAATAAAAATTATTGAAAGGAACATATCACAATGAGTCAGAGCTGTAAACTCCTTACTGGAAGGATTCAATTGGGAACCATCCAAAATGCCCCTAATTACAGCTCTAAGAGCCATGGCCGTGAGAGTGACCAGGCGCAAGGTTGACACCAAACAAGCAAAAGCGCAATCGCCTGCTGTGCGCATGGTATACAAATCTGCACATTGTCCCCAACAAGGGGTACCCCACATAACCTACACTCACGGGGTTGCCCTGAAGGGACCCGATATCCTGAGGAGCCTCCATATGGTGAGTTTTATGGTAGTCGCAATGACCAATGGGAATTACGCTAAGAAGCTACCCGGGATGCCCCTTAGTCCGTATGTGGGAGGATTTTATTTAAAGAATAAAAAAGGGGGAACCAAATTTAAATAAAAGACCTAGGAGCAGGAGAAAACCCAAAAAGCCATGACGTCCCACCTGGAAGACACAATAGGGGGGAGATCCCTTTTAGCAATACGTATGCAAATCCATTACATACTAGCACACACATACATACATACATACATACATACATACAAGCACACACATACCAGTATATGCAACATACACTGACCACACCTGTATATAAGTCTAAATAAACATCTAAACAGGCATTTCCTGCAGATCAAGGCACCAGGTCCACCTGGAATACAACCTCGGAATTCGAACCTGTGACGAAGTGATCATTACAGGAACGTGCACTAGTCACTCGCGTCACAGTCTGCTCCCAATATACCAAAGTATATAATAACAAATATATAAGGCCACCTTGCATAAGGAGTGGCATGCAGAATTAAACATGGATCTGAATAAACAGACCCCCATATACACCATATTAATGCGCAGCCAAAGAAATACACTAAAAATCAAATGACAAACAAACAGCCCCAAGGGGCACTCACGTGCGCCTATTGGGAAGATGGCGACCGAGAAGGGAAGAAGAGAGGCGGGCCTCCCAACACGGGACCGTGTCACGGCCGCGCTCCCGGGCAATAGTTGCTGAGCGCCGCGCCAAGAGAGGGGGCAGGCCATCACGGGCGCGAAGAGCTTCCGGCCCCGCCCCCCTTCCCTGACAGGCTGGAGAAGCCGGCTCGCCGCCCCGAGGCCGCGGAGCCGGCAGGTGCCATCACCCAGCCGAATACATGAGGGAGAACTGGCGCTGGCAAGTCCGGCGCCAGGAGTAAAAACACAGCATAGTAACACACACACAGCTCATTGAGGGATCACTTCCCGAATGCACAACATCATTCACATGAATATACTGAAATAAATTCTTGAGAGACATGCACCCCCCCCCCCCCCCCCCCCACTAACTGGGCAAGGTAGTAAGGGGTAAGCCGATAGCCACAATTAAAATGTGTGGTGAGGGCTTTTAGCAAACTGACAGGGCATCCCAGGGTCACCAACCTGGTAGCCGCCTACCCCTTTTAATAGGGTCTCACGGAGGAGCGTGGCTCCCATCAATACACCTGCTAAGCTGAACCCTACCCTCTAATCCGGACCTACAGCCAAGGCTGGGAGGCATAAAACATAACTAGGTCCGGGCAGAAATAGGGACAAAAATGGCCGGGTGTGAACCCGGCTTACCTGCAAGGAGGAGACAGCCATCTTCTGACTTGCTCGCCATCTGCAGAGACGAAGACTGGGGGAATGTGTGGGAGGTCCCAGGTATTTATGGACCAGGAGGGGCTTTTTTCCTGTCATCTCTGCAAAGTTCGCCCTCTACTGGCCATAACCCAAGTGTAATGACTATTCTGAAGCGGGGTGTGTGACATACTTAGAATAGGGGGAGTCCTCCCCTTAGCAGAATAGGCCCCAACAATGGCCTGACAAATCCATTTGCTAATGGTAGACTTGCCGGGCGCCAAACCATTCCTGGGCCCGCAGGGAACCACGAAAAAGGCATCCGTCTTGCGGAAAGAAGAAGAAGTAGTCACCAAATAGTACTTAACACAGCGAACCACAACCAAAATTGTGCAAAACCCTCTCCTTGTCATTGCTAGGCTTAGGACACAAGGAAGGGAGAACAATATCCTAATTGAGATGGAAAGCAGAAGCCACCTTAGGAAGGAAATCTGGCTTAAAGCGAAAGACCACCTTGTCCTGGTGTCTTTCAAAGTAAGGGGCCTGAATCGACAGAGCCGCCAATTCAGAGACACAAAAGTAATAGCCACCAAGAAGGCAACCTTTTGAGGGAAAACAGAGAGCAATATCCTGTAACGGCTCAAAAGGAGGACCCTGGAGAGCCGAAAGAACCAAATTCAAATCCCAAACAGGAACCATAGCCTTCCGAGGGGGTCGAACATGAGTGACCCCTGGAAAAAAGTCTTAACCAGCGGGTGTAAGGCAAAAGATCTTTGGAAGAAAACAGACAGAGCAGAGACCTGCCCTTTCAAGGTACCAAGCAGGAACCCAAGATCCAAACCGTGCTGAAGAAACTCCAAAATCCTAGGGATCGAAAACACCCTGCAAGGCCCTAGCCTCACACCAGTCAATATAGGACCGCCAAGTCCTATAGTAAATGCCAGAAGAGGACCGCTTCCTAGCTCTAATCAAGGTCTGAACAACAGCCTCAGACAAACCTTCCTCCTTCAGAATGAAGGTTTCAGCAGCCAAGCCGTCAAAGCCAGCGTTGGTAAATTGGGATAAAGTGGTTGACCCTGAGAACAGTTTCGGAAACATGGGAAGCCGGTACTGATCCACCGCCAGCCTTACGACATCTGCGTACCAAACCCTCCTTGGCCACCTTGGAGCCACCAGAATTGCTGGTGCCCCTTCCAGAGCCAGTTTGCAAACTACCTTGCCCAGCATGGAGAAGGGAGGAAACAGGTACAGAAACCCCAGATCATTCCAAGCAAGGGACAAGGCATACCACTGCCAGAGCTAGAGGATCCTGAGATAGAGACACAAAGGCCGGAAGTTTGTGATTGTGCCGTGAGGCAAAGAGATCCACCTCCGCAGTCCCCCACTTGCGACAAAGAGACCGAAAAACCCCAGGGTTGAGAGACCACTCTCCTTGGCGAGAGGACCCCCTGCTCAGGGAGTCTGCCTCCGTGTTCTCCACTCCCGGAATGTAGGTTGCCGAAATGCAAGGAACATTGCTCTCCGCCCAATGCAGGATCAGAGAGACTTCCCTGAGGGCACTCCTGCTGCGAGTCCCTCCTTTGTGATAGATGTAGGCTACCACCGTCCGATTGTCTGATCGAATCTGAACCGGAAGACCCTGTAAGTGAGACGTCAGCCGTGACAGGACAAGCCGGATGGCTCTGAGTTCTAAGACATAGATGGGGTTGTGAGCCTCCTGAGGACCCCACACCCCACTGAACTGATGACTTTTCCAGAAACCTCCCCAGCCCGACAGGCTGGCATCCGTGGTAACAGTCTCCCAGCGAGGAACCAGAAAGGACCTGCCCCTCAACAGGTTGCTCGACTCCAGCCACCACCGAAGGGACTGCCGAACCCTGGGAGACATCCCGAACGGCTGATCCAATGACAGCGGACACCTGTCCCAATGCGTCAATAGATGAAGTTGAAGAGATCTCATGTGAAACTGTGCAAACGGGACCGCCTCGAAGGAGGCCACCATCAATCCCACCAGTTTCATCCCCTGTCGGATAGAGGGGCAAGGATTGGCCAGAAGAAGGCGGATCAGATCCTGAATCCCCTGCACCTTGGTCTGGGGTAGAAACACTCTGGCCTGAATGGTATCCAGATTCATGCCCAGGAATGAAATCACCCGTGATGGCGAGAGAGAGGACTTGGGGCTGTTGATCACCCACCCAAACCTCTCCAGGGTCGACACCACCTGGTGAGTGTCCAGCTCTGCCTGACGGAGGGAAGAAGCTGAAATCAATAGGTCGTCCAGATATGGCACAATGTGAATTCCCTGAGCTCTGAATAGGGCCATTATGCCCGCCAGAACCTTGGTGAAGACCCTCGGCGCTGAGGTCAACCCGAAGGGAAGGGCTACAAAACTGAAAATGTTGATCGTCCACCGCGAACCTGAGGAATCTCTGATGCGCTGGAAAAATTGGAACATGCAAATACGCATCCTTGATGTCTATGGATGTCATGAAATCCCCTTGACGAAGGGAACTGATGGCCGAGCGCAGAGTCTCCATGCGGAACCTCTTGGTTCTGATGAATCTGTTGAGGACCTTGAGGTCCAGAATGGGTCTTACAGAACCTTCTTTTTTGGGGACCGTGAAAAGAAGCACCGGGCATACAACTCCCATGTTCAGAAGGTTTTTCACTGCTAACAGGAGCCCCTGTGCAGCCTGAGGGCCCAAGGGAACCAGAGACCTTAATCTTGGAGGAGGCCAGTACTCTAACTCCAGTTTATACCCAGAGGAGACCACTTCCAAGATCCAATTGTCTGTGACCTCCCGGGCCCAGACCTGGAAGAAGAGCCGCAGCCGCCCCCCCACCCGTGCGGGTGAGGGCGCCCCTTCATTGCTGAGCTGGTTTACCCGCAGGCTTGGGCTTGGAACCCCAGGCAGAAGCGGGACGGGCCTGACCTCTGCCCCTGTTCCAGGAAGAGCCTCTGACACCCGAGAAGGCCAAACCTCTGCCAGTTCTGGCACCTTGAAAGGAAGGATTGAAAGAGCCTGCCCCCCGAAAGGGACGGCGCTGTTTCTTCCGCTGAGGTAACTTATCTCCCTTTGCCACAGCATCCAACTTATCTCCAAACAGCCGCGTACCCAAGAAGGGAAGAGCTGTGAGCGCTTTCTTGGCCGCAAAGTCCGCCGTCCACTGACGGAGCCATACCGATCGGCGCATGGCCACCAATAAGGCTGAAGTCCTACTACACATAACAATAGTGTCTTCCATAGCAGCCAAGACAAAATCCATGAACAATTCAAATCTTTTACGCGTAGTGAACTCAGCGCTGGCCGGATCAAGGTGAGCGTCATTTAACCAGTCTCTATCGGAGACCTAGCAGCCACAGACACCAGCGCAGATGCACAAACAGGCCGTAAGGCCGAGCCAACACTGGCAAAGGCATGGCATGCCATCTGATCAAGGCGCCTATCCTCACCATCCTTTAGGGAAGTGGTGTCTGGGGTGTGAAGCACGGAGGAGTTGGTCAACCCCAAAACTGGCGCATCGACCTCAGGAGGAGAAGCCCAGCGCTTAACCGCTTCCACCGGGAAAGGATACTTCTTATCCCATCCCTGAGGAACACCCGAAAGCCGACTAGGTTTCTCCCATTCCCTAAGGATCAGTGCATCAAAATGACCCTGGGTAGGGAACTCCAAATGTGGCTTGTGGGCCCCAAAAAATTCCACCTTGAGAGTGGGCGCCTTAGGCGGCGCAATATCCAAAACCTCCAAGAGATGTGACAAAACCGTGGCCGTGTCAACAGCATCCCCCAGCACCTGCCCAACATCAGCCTTGCCAAACCGTACATAGTCAGCCTCTGACTCCTCATACAATTCCCCCTCCTATAACGGGAAATAATCCGACATATCAAATGAATCATCATCAATATCCCAAGTCGCCTGGACCGACGACAAATGTCTTTTTAGCCTGGGCCTTCTTGCCCACCGTGCTAACCATAAATTTCTAGATGCTGGCCAACCTAGCACAAACATAGGAATGCGACTTCCCGCTGGCACCAATGTTGGGGTACGGATAAGGCGGGGAGGGGAAGGCGATGAAGCGGGGGGCGCCGACCCAGAAGGCTGGGCACCCGACTGCCGCGATATGGCCTTTTGTGCATGGTATACAAATAAGCACATTCTCACCCGTAAGGGATGCCCCACAATCCACACATGGCCGGGATTGTCCCAGAGGGAGCCCGAGCCTGGTGTCCTGCGGAGTCTCCATATGGTGATTCTTGTGGTCAGTCGCAAGACCGCAGGGAATTTAAGCAATAAGCAACCCGGGATGCCCCTTAAAAATACAGAATTGGTATTATACGCATACAGCATGTCCTGCTCCATCTATAATAATTACACATGGGTAATACTCCGCCAAAGGGCGCTGTTCACTGCAGACATGCAAAAACAGGCTCCTTCCGGCCCTTCATATACCCAGGGACTCCCACAAATCCCCAGTATTGAAAAGCAGTGAGAAAAGGAGCCGGGAGAAACCAACCACCAACTGGTAACAATAGTAATGATAATCACCATACAGGGGATCCAGAAAAACGTAAAACCAGGGTGGGGTGGAGCAGGACGTGCTGTATGCGTATAATACCAATTCTACAGGTGAGTATTTCACAGAATTGTATTATCCTAAGCATACAGCACGTCCTGCTCCATCTATAATAATTACACATGGGACCTCCAATAGCAGTGTCCATAAAAGTAGGGTGGGATCCCCCCCCCAAAAAAAGGCACAGCAGACAGTAAAGGCGCTGTCACCTGCAAAACTTTGCTACCAAGTACGACATGAGCAAAGGCTCTAACGTCAATCCCATAACAAAACCTTTGAAAAAGGTATGAACAGAGACAAGCAGCGGTCTAGCAACTTATTCAACAGAAAACCTGGTGCTGAAGGGCCAAAGGTACCCAAACACCAATATAACGGAATAAACGAGAGAGGGAGAATCTTCCCCCTAAAAGGAATAGGCCAGTGTAACGGCCCAACCAGCCCACAGGCAACAGAAGCCTCGGTAAAACTTAGAACTTTCCGCAACGGGGAAATGAAAACTGGTCTCCAGTCAGACAGGCGGGGGTTCTGACCCCTTCATTAACAAGGATCAGCAAGAAGCAGAAACCTTTACTCAGGACCAGGAAGGCAACCATCCAAGTCAGATCAGTCCAAAGGGCGCATTGGCCCTGGAAGCAAACGAGATCAGGCGTATACATAAGGAGGCACCCGCAGACCCTAAAAGGGCATCAGTCCCCCTAAGGGACAAGAAAACAACCAGGAAAATTTCAACACCTGTTGAGGGAATGTAGACCTCTTATTTCAGCATTATTAAGAATAAGGCCCATAGGCAAACTAAAAGGACTTAAATAATGCTCATAAAACACCACTTGGACAAGGGGTCCGGCGTAAGGCGAATAGCACCACGTCATGGTGTGTAGATAGATAGGTAGATAGATATCTAACGAGGCCAAGTAATCAGATCCACCTTCTCAGGCACACGTCTGACTGAAGCAAGAGCCCCCGGAGAAGCGACTTGGACTACAAAACAGCTCAGACAGCATCCAGAATAAGTCCCAAGGGAACAATCCGCAGGGAACAGAATGAAAATTTATCCCAACAGGGACCATAGACCTACTTGGGAGATGCACCTAAGCAATCCCCAAGAGAACTCCTCACAAGGAAGACTGAACCAGACTCCTACAGGAAGACAGCCAGGACAGAAGCTGAACCTTCAGAGTACCTAGATGGGGAGCCAACCCCAACCTATGCTGTAATGACTCTAGAACCCTGGGAACCGAGAACGTCCAACAGGGAAGAGACCAAGACTCATGCCAATCAATATGGGTATACCATAAACCACAATAGATGGAGGAAGAGGAAGCTTGCTCCTAGCCCCCCATATACCAAGTCACCCAGAAGATAAGCCAGTTTCCAAGGGGTGAATGAATCAGCTGTCAAGCCCCAGACTAGAGTCTGTATATTGGGACGACAAAAGAAGGGGCCTGACAAGGGCAGAACCGCACTCCTGAGAGACCGTACAGGTCAGCAGACCTCAGCAGAAGCATCTGCGAACCACAGTTCAAAAGGCCACCCAGGGGCCATCAATCTCACGGGTCTCTTTATCAGCACAACCATGCGCAGAACCCCACATAGTAGGGTGAACGAAGAGAAGGCATATAAAATAGAAAGTCTATGCATAATTTTATTAAGCCCCCATGACCAGAGTCAGAATATTCTGGGACAGTAAAAACAAGGGCGGAGCCCCCGTGGTATAAGCGAGACCCAACAGAGCCACCCTAGTTGGCTCTCAGAGCGAAACCAGGATAGCATAACCTGCCACTGAAAGGCATCCATTGGAGTGAATACCGCTGAGAAGCAGGGGGTGTAGACCCCCGCCCAAATCAGGATCAGGAACCCTCCAGAGGGATCATCCTGCTTCAAGCTCCAGACCAATAATAAAACAGGCCATTGTCTTCCAACAGGCCAAGAGTCCCCAAATAGACAGGTCCTAAAAGAGAAGTCCAGCCGAATAGAGTCAACGGAAGGCTCACCGTTTCAACAAACCAGTAGGTAAGGGACCCTACCTAGGAACCATGGGGGGTTTTGGAAGAAATCCCCCTCCCCACCGCCAACCTGCGAGACTTGGTACCCAAGGTGACCATTCACAGGAAGATGCAAGCAAAGAAGGGGGTGCCCCCTGACAGGGCCCTTGAATATGATCAGCTCAAGAGGAACCACCTTACCAAGGGGGAATGAGCACTTACCAAGCCCCAGGGGTGCTGGAACCCCATGTAGGATCAATAACCTACTGTGCCGAAGAGCCCAAGGGCTCGGTATATAAAAGGGACATCATCTGATACGCCACCAACGGGCCCACCAGCTGCAATCCTGCCTGGTGAAAGTAAGATGTCAGCAAAGGGGGACAGAGCCCCCGTAACCAGGAGTCCACTTGTTGCCAAGGAAGAAGGCTCAAGCCTGAACCGAATCCAAGGAATGGACATAGCGGATAAGGGACCATGAGGGATTGAGGTGACTGAGCACCCATCCAGTAACTCCCAGGGGACACCGCCGGCGACCAATCCACTCGGCCTGACGTAGAGATTGGGGAGTAAGGAAAGACGACCCGGTAGATCCTAATGCGGACGCCCCCCAGGCATGTCCGAGACATCACCCCCATTCGCGCCATGGCGAGTAGCCTGGGAGCGAAAGAGAGGCCACAAACAATGCCTCAATCCACAGGGTTGGTCCTGCAACACTGACTAGTAACGGTCTTGGTGTCCAGCATTCACAGGGGGAACTAAGAAGATCTAGAACTCCACAGGAAGCCGGAAGCCCCCCTTGCTAAGGGCGCCTGTGTCCCAAGACAGAGATGTCATATAGGGACTACCTGTGAGAGTAAAATTGCCAGGCCTACCATAGGCCAGCGTGGCCCAGACTGCCTCATACTGTTGAGGGAAGGAGGAAGGTTAATATAGAGGCCATAGCCCCATTCTGTTAAGGGCAACCTGTAAGTAAGCCCAAACTCTGTAGGCCTAGTACGGCCTGCACCAATTCCTGAGGGGAAAACAGGGGCTAGAAGCACCCTGACAACCACTGAAGGGGGCCACTCAGCAAATGCTATCCTGTGTCCAGGGGAACTACCTCCTGGAACCACCAGAAGGAGAAGATACATTCCTAGATAGGAGTCAGCTGCTGTAGCAGTCCCCTCGCCCAGAAGGGCGAGGGCGTCCCTTCATGCATGGGTAGTCTTGGCAGATTTGTACTTAGTCCTGCCAGAGGGCCCAGGGCGTTGCTTGCCCACCCAATCCACTCAGAAAAGTTGGAAGCACACCTCAGGTTCGTGTTTGACACCAACGTAGGGAGGGGGAGGGGTGTCCCTGCCCAGAGGAGGCCGAGACGGCCTTCTGCGTAGGGGTGCCTTACCATTTTTTCCAAAAAGGTCCAGATGGGCCCCAAATAGACGCCGTCCTCTGAAAGGAAGGCCAGTAAGAGCCTTTTTCGTATCGTCAGCACCCCACTGTCGCAGCCAGACCAGGCGGTGGATAGCTACCACAAGGGCAGAGGTTCTAGCACACATCTTAATGGTGTCACCCAGCGCTGAGAGGATAAACCTTACAAACACATCACAGTCTGAGAGCGCATTAAATACCCCCCAGGGGAGGTCGTCAGGTCGGTGATCAAGTAGTTTTCTAATGAGAGTCCTGGCGGCCACCGCAGTGATGGCCGTGGCACAGACCGGTCGCAGAGCCGTCCCTGCACACGAAAAGGCGTGGGAAGGCAGTCTGTCAATGCGCCGGTCCTCAGCATCCCGAAGGGTACGATAATGAGGGGCAGTCATGAAGGAGGGGTTAGTAACCCCTATAATTGGTGCATCCACCACGGGAGGTGCTGACCAAAAGTTAACCACATCAGGGGGAAAAAGGGTACTTCCAATCCCAGACCCCTGGAACCCCTGTAAGTTTACAAGGCGAATCCCATTCTATGGATATAAGAGCCTGGAAATGCTCCTGTTCCAGAAATTCCAAGCGCGGTGTCGCTGTGTGGAAACTCTCCCTCTTAGGCTTGGGAGCCTCTCCGGGAGGAGAGATTGACAAAACCTCAAAGATCTTTATAAGTAGTTCATCAGTGTCACACAGGCCCCAAGAACTGGGGCCAGAATCATCACGGCTCCAGGGCATCCCATCCGAGGAGCCCGAATCGGAGAATAGCTCACCTTCATCAGAAGGATCCAGGTCCTGCATAGCAGCAGATTCATCGGTTTCGTTAGGAACTGGAGAGCCAGGAGGCGTCGGGGACCGCTGCTTTCCAGGGCCCATACGCTCCGCTAAACTAGACTGCCCCTGCTCAGGCGTAGGTAGCATGCGCGGCACAACTTGCTGGTCATCCCCGCTCGAGTGAGACTCATCAGGGGTGAGATTTAGGTCCGGGGAAGACAGGTGTATTGAAGGGAGGTGCAGCCACTGGCAAACCTGATTGCAGGGTCAGTGCCTGTTCAGCACACGGTCCGCAGACCCGTGCTCTGTCAGCATCAGCATGGGGCTGACCACACACAGCTGGTCATGTCCCCGAGGGACCCCGGGTACATCATTCTGAGATGCCTCCATATGGTGATTATCTGAGCAGTATGCCCGCAGCGATTTACGCAATAGGCAACCCTGGATGCCCCAAGACCCGCTAGGAAGTGGGAGAATTTGTTATGTGGACCGGCTATAATATATCTCAGGCCGGGAGAAGCCACCAAAATCCTGGCGTCTGAAAGACATAATGGGATAAGAGGGGGGGGGGGGTGTCAGGACCAGGAGGATCCCCTTATCATGCACATATACGATGCAATCTGTAACACACAATGAAGGCATCCCAGCCATGGGCTGGCCCGCAGCATCGCGCCAAACGAGGGGGTCTGGCTCTCGGGCGCGGCCGCCCCACCCCCTCGTTTGGCGCGATGCTGCGGGCCAGCCCATGACTGGGATCCGCGTTGCTGGGAGGGCTTCTCTTCTCTGCTCGCCTTCTTGCAGAGAAGAAAACTGGGGAATTGGTGGGAGGTCCCAGGTGTTTATGGACTGGAAGGAGCTCCTTTTTTGCATTCATCTCTGCAGAAGTTCGCCCTCTACTGGAGAATAACCCAAATGTCATGAAGAGTTGAAGCGGAGTGTATGTCACACTTGGAATATAAACATTTGTGTTAGGACTGTGCTCCCATACTTGTGATTTAATTATCAGCATACCATTTATGTGATTCTCAATCCTGGGAAGTATATATGTACTCAAAATCACTACCTCGGTGTACATAGCTAAGGTAAACATTGTTGTGGTTTTCTTTTATAACAGAGTTGCAAACAAAGAGAAAATTTACATAAGCTTGACACAAAGACGACATAATTTTGCCACACAATAATGGAAACTTATAAAAATGCCATTGAAAGTGGAATTACACTTTAAAGAAGAGCAACCGCCAGTCTAAGATGGGGATGCACACGGTAGAGCACTCCAAATTGTATTGTCCCTAGCAGGAAGAGAAAGACCAGGGAAAGTGAAAATCCAAGGTTTTGGCCAGTATTTGTGTTACCCAACCGATTGCATTATTTTAATGAAGCACAATTTGCCAGAATTTGCCACATTGGTGCAAATTCGAGTAGTGCAAAATATTGCTATTGCATATTGCTGCAATGCTAATGGTTTAGTAAATGTATTTCAGTGTAAAAGTAAACATTTTTATTTTATTACTTTAAATGATTATTTGCACCGATGTGGCCTATTCTGGCAGATAGTGCTTGATAAATAAGGCAAATTTTGTGATTGATGTAGAGGACTTGATCAATGATTAGGGAGGCAGAGAGACAACAGTTGCTTAGAAAGGTATGAGATCAACTGACAACTATTTCCAGAGTGTACCACATGGTGCTGCTACCACATCAGAACAAGGGGTTTTCCTGGATGTTTGAGTATAGCAGCTAAACACATTTATATTTATACATAACTTTTTTAATTTCATAAATTGAAATGCACATGCTACATAGGAAAGCAAATGAAATCAAATTACAATGCATCTGCAACACTGATAATACATATGCAGCTTCCTTATTATGATAATTCCATTTTTGCTATTTACTGCAGAGCACAGCTGGTCGCTGCCTTATATTGGTGGTCACTGCAAGGATGGTGCTGCCTAATACTGCATCTGTCACTGTATTAAACTAGTGGACTTACACTACACATGTACTGGGTTTCTTTGGAGGTAGCAGTAAAGTAAACTGAACACTTGAGATACTTCAATGGATACTAAAATGGATTTGTTTTAAAGGGCAAATCTCCTGTTTTAGGAGCTGAGCTGTTCATACAGCTTTGGGACATAATCATCCCACTCTGCCTGGAAGCAGTTCCCAGCAACAGGACTTCCAAGGCCATATTTCTGGCGGAAGGATAATGCCTGAAAACAGCCTCTGTGTTCTCCAGAGCGGTTTGTCAAGATTCTTTCATCACACTTCAGTTGTTCTTTTTGCTCATAGACCAACCAGACGTAACGATGCAAACCTATGAAGAAAAAATTAAAAAAAAAAATCAGATCTATGCCAATTTCAACAAGTTGGTTTTAAAGTGGATCAAAACCCAGGATTTAGACTATCCTGGGTTTTGATCCATGCCCCGCTTTGTGAAACCCCCCAGGTTGCCCAAACAAACTCGCTTCTTCCTGGACCTTCAACACATGCATGGCTACTCATCCAGCGCACATTGGCGGCTGCATCCCCCGCTATCCTCTAACAGGGAGTGTGCCTGTGCCGCCCATTCACAAATGCCTGGCACGAGCCCTGCTATAGGGATAACGGGGATGCCGTTGGACCGGGAAAGGAGGAGAGTTTCCAGGCAACATTCTGGATGTGCCGGGGGAGAAAATTCAGCAGCCCTGGAATCTTATAAATTTTAGGGCCAATGGGGCATGGGTTTTGGTCCACTTTATCATAAAAGTGCAATTCATTTCTGGTTAAAATGTTTTTAAAAGCACCTGCAGACTACATTTCAATTATTAAGCAACATCACCTAATCACCACAATCCTATCCTAATGCCCATCAGAGGGATGCAGACCTTTTACTTAAGGTCCCAGCTTTATCTTCCATGCAGAATGCTCAACCGCCCAGACCCCCTCCCCCCCTTGTTTAGGTTATGCTGAAATCTTTGAAGAACGGACGTTTACTTGAAAGAAAGGCTACTTTTCCTCAAACTCGCAGCTCCAGCAGTACCTAGAAGATCCACTTATGTGTGCAATAAAAATACCGTTTTGTGAGTACTCACCTTTAAAACGGGTATTATGAGTGTGCCATACACTCCACTTCGATCTTCATGACATATGGGTAATCTCCAGTAGAGGGCGAACTTCTGCAGAGATGAATATGCAAAAAAAAATAAATAAATAAAATAAAAAGAAGAAAGCCCCTCCCGGTCCATATATACCTGGGACCTCCCACCAATTCCCCAGTGTATAAAAGCAGTAAAGGGACCAGGAAGAACCAATTATAACCTTAACAATCAAACCAATGTTTCACCATATAAAAGCCCCAGAATACCTGAAAAAAAAATACAGTTTTGTGATTACTCACCTTTAAAAACGGATATTATAAAATGTGACATACACTCCGCTTCAATACTTCTTGACAGTTGGGTTATTCTCCAGTAGAGGGCAAACTTCTGCAGAGATGAATGCAAAAAAAGAAGCCCCTCCCGGTCCATAACTACCTGGGACCTCCCACCAATTCCCCAGTGTAAGATAGCAGTAAAGGGACCAGGAAGAACCAAATATAACAATACTAACAAAAAACAATGGTTCACCATATAAAGGATCCAGAATACCAAACAGGGTGGGTGAAGCGGAGTGTATGTCATACTTATAATATCCGTTTTAAAGGTGAGTAATCACAAAACGGTATTATTCCAAGTGTGACATACACTCCCACTTCAATCTTCATGACATGTGGGACATCCAATAGCAGTGTCCGTCAAGGGTGGGAACCATAAACAGTAAAGAATGCAACAACTCAAACCACTGCAGCTTGCAGAACCTTGTGGCCAAAAACAGCATCCGCTGAATCCCGCACATCAACCTTCTAAAACTTGGAAAAAGTATGAACGGAAGACCAAGTAGCAGGCTTACAAACTTGTTCAACAGAAGCCTGGTGCTGAAAAGCCCAGGATGCACCAACAGCACGAGTAGAGTGCGCAGTGACCCTTAAAGGGGGAGTCCTCCCCTTAGCAGAATAGGCCCCAACAATGGCCTGACGAATCCATTTGCTAATCGTAGACTTAGCAGGTGTCAAACCTTTCCTGGGCCCGCAGGGCACCACGAAAAAAGCGTCCGTCTTGCGGAAAGAAGTAGTTGTCACCAAATAGTACTTCACACAGTGAACAACGTCCAAATTGTGCAGAACCCTCTCCTTGTCATTGTTAGGCTTAGGGCACAAGGAAAGGAGAACAATATCCTGATTGAGGTGGAACACCACCTTAGGAAGGAAATCTGGCTTAAAACGAAAAAACCACCATATCCTGGTGTCTCTCAAAGTAAGGGGCCTGAATCGACAGAGCCACCAACTCAGAGACACGCCGAACAGAGGTAATAGCCACCAAGAAAGCAACCTCCTGAGTGAGAACTGAAAGAGCAATATCCTGTAACGACTCAAAAGGAGGACCCTGCAGAGCCGAAAGAACCAAATTCAAATCCCAAACAGGAACTACAGCCTTCCGAGGGGGCCGCACATGCGCAACCCCTTGGAAAAAGGTCTTAACCAGCGGGTGCACAGCAAAAGACCTCTGGAAGAAAACCGACAGAGCAGAAACCTGTCCTTTCAAAGTACTAAGCTGGAACCCAAGATTCAGATTATGCTGAAGAAACGCCAAAATCCTGGGTATCGAAAAAACCCTGCAAGGCAAGGCCCTAGCCTCACACCAATCAATATAGGACCTCCAAGTCCTATAGTAAATGCCAGAAGAGGACCGCTTCCTAGCCCTAATCAAGGTCTGAACAACAGCCTCAGACAACCCTTCCTCTTTCAAGATGAAGGTTTCAGCAGCCAAGCCGTCAAAGCCAGCGTTTATAAATTGGGGTAAAGTAGATGACCCTGAGATAGCAGGTCCGGCAACAAGGGAAGCCGGTACTGGTCTACGGCCATCCTTACGACGTCTGCGTACCAAACCCTACTTGGCCACCTTGGAACCACCAGAATCGCTGGTGCCCCTTCTAGAACCAGTTTGCGAGCTACCTTGCCCAGCATGAAGACGGGTGGAAACAGGTACAGAAAACCCAACTCCTTCCAAGCCAGTGACAAGGCATCCACTGCCAGAGACAGAGGATCCTGAGAAAGAGACACAAAGGCCGGAAGTTTGTGAAAGTGCCTCAAGGCAAAGAGATCCACCTCCGGAGTCCCCCACTTGCGGCAAAAATCCAGAAAAACCTTGGGGTTGAGAGACCACTCTCCGTGGCGAGAGGATCCCCTGCTCAGGGAATCCGCCTCCGTGTTCTCCACTCCCAGAATGTAGACTGCCGAAAGGCAAGGAACATTGCTCTCCGCCGATGCAGGATCAGAGAGACTTCCCTGAGGGCACTCCTGCTGCGAGTCCCTCCTTTGTGATTGATGTAAGCTACCGCCGTTCGGTTGTCCGCACGAACCTGAACCGGTAGACCCCGTAAATGTGAGGTCAGCCGAGCCAGAACCAGACGGATGGCTCTGAGCTCCAAGATATTGATGGGGGTGTGAGCCTCCTGGGGACCCCGCTGAACTGATGACTTTTCCAATAACCTCCCCAGCCCGACAGGCTGGCATCCGTCTCCCAACAAGGGACCAGAAAGGATCTGCCCTTCACCAGATTGATCGAGTCCAGCCACCACCGAAAGGACTGCCGAACCCTGGGAAACATCCTGAAAAGTTGAGCCAATGACCGCGGTCACCTGTCCCAATGCGTCAATAGGTGAAGTTGAAGAGATCTCATGTGAAACTGTGCAAACGGTACCGCCTCGAAGAAGGATACCATCAACCCCACCAGTTTCATCCCCTGTCGGATAGAGGGACAAGGACTGGCCCGAAGAAGGCGGATCAGGCCATGAATCCCCTGCACCTTGGTCTGGGGCAGAAACACTCTGGCCCGAATGGTATCCAGATTCATGCCCAGAAATGAAATCACACGAGACAGGGAGAGAGAAGAATTGGTGCGGTTGATCACCCACCCAAACCTCTCAGGGTCGAGACCACCTGGTGGGTGTCCAGCTCCGCCTGACAGAGGGAAGAAACCGAGATCAACAGGTCGTCGAGATAAGGCACAATGCGAAAGCCCTGAGCAGAGCCATTATGCCCGCCAAGACCTAGGTGAAGACCCTCAGCGCCGAGGTCAGACCGAAGGGAAGAGCTACAAACTGATGATGATCCTCCACCGCAAACCGGAGGAATCTCTGATGTGCCTGAAAAATCGGAACATGCAGATACGCATCCTTGATGTCTATGGATGTCATAAAATCCCCTTGGTGAAGGGAATTGATAGCCGAGCGCAGAGTCTCCATGCGGAACTTTTTGGCTCTGATAAACCTGTTGAGAACCTTGAGATCTAGAATGGGTCTCACCGAACCCCCCTTTTTGGGAATCGTGAAAAGGTTGGAGTAATAACCCCTGCCTCTCTCCGACAGAGGCACCGGGCATATAACCCCCATGTCCAGAAGGTTTTTTACCGCTAACAGGAGCCCCTGTGCAGCCTGAGGGTTCGAGGGTACCCGAGACCTTAAGAATCTTGGGGGCGGCCAGTACTCGAACTCCAGTTTGTACCCGGAGGGGACCACTTCCAAGATCCAATTGTCTGTGACCTCCCGGTCCCAGACCTGGAAGAAGAGCCGCAGCCGTCCCCCCACCCAGGCGGGTGAGGGCGCCCCTTCATTGCTGAGCCGGTTTAACGGCAGGCTGGGCTTGGAACCCCAGGCAGCCGCGGGATGTGCCCGACCTCTGCCCCTGTTCCAGGACGAGCCCCTAACACCCGAGAAGGCCAAACCCCTCGAAATGGACGGCGCCATTTCTTCCGCTGAGGTAACTTACCTCCCTTAGCAACAGCATCCAATTTATCTCCAAACAGCCACGTACCCAAGAAGGGAAGAGCTGTGAGCGACTTCTTGGCCCCAAAGTCCACCGTCCACTGGCGGAGCCAGACTAATCTGCGCATAGCCACCAATAAGGCTGAAGTCCTACCACATCTCTTAAGGGTAGCGAACTCAGCGCTAGCTGGATAAAACTGAGCGTCATTCAGCCAGTCCCTGATAAGAGACCTGGTAGCAAGCGACACCAGGGCAGACGCACAAACAGGCCGCAGGGCCGAGCCCACACTGGCCAATGCGTGTCACGCCATCAGATCAAGGCGCTTATCCTGGCCATCCTTAAGGGAGGTGGCGTCAGGGGTGTTCAGCACAGAAGAGTTGGTCACACCTAAAACAGGCGCGTCGACCTCGGGAGGAGAAGACCAGCGCTTAACCGCCACCACCAGGAAAGGATACTTCTTATCCCATCCCTGAGGCACCCCAGGAAGCCGACTGGGCCGCTCCCATTCTCCTCACATCAAAGTGACCCCGGGTAGGGAATTGCAGACGGGGCTTGTGGATCCCAAAAAATTCCCCCTTCTTGAGAGGAGGCGCCTCAGGCGGTTCAATATCCAACACCTCCAATAGATGAGACAAAACAGTGGCCGTATTCACGGCATCCCCCAGAGCCTGCTCGACATCACCAGACTGAACATAGTCAGCCTCTGTTTCCTCATACAATTCCCCTAACGGGGAATAATCTGACAAAACAGAATCGTCGTCAACATCCCACAAGGGCTGGGCCAACGACAAATGTCTCTTTTTAGCCTGGGCCTTCTTGCCCACCGTGCTAGCAATAAATTTCTCGATGCTGGCCAACCTAGCACAGAGTGCGACTTCCCGCTGGCACCAATGCCACTTGGGGTGCGGATAAGGCGGGGAGGGGAAGGCGATGAAGCGGGAGGAGCCGACCCAGAAGGCTGGGTACCAGACTGCCGCGTTATGGCCTTTTGTGCACATGGTATACCGATCAGCACATTCTCCCCCGTAAGGGATACCCCACACATGGCCCGGATTGTCCCAGAGGGAGCCCGAGCCCAGTATCCTGGGAAGCCTCCATAAGGTGATTTTAATGGTAGTCGCAATGACCAGAGGGAATTACGCTGGTAAGCAACCCGGGATGCCCCTTGAAGTCCCGCGTGGGAGGATTTGAATGATACCCATTTTGGACCCAAGGGACCCTAGAAACGGGAGAATCCCCCTGAATACAAGTGAAAGGGATCCTTCTGAAGGACACAACCAAGGGAGGCCATGAACTCCAAATAGTACATAAAACATACATTCCAAAGGTCGTGTGATGACAAAAATCAAAAATCAAGCGCCCAGCCAATTCAGACAGGGCGCACACAGTAGAATAATAAGGAAGGGCCCGCAGGGGCACTCACGGCACAGCAATGGCGTCCCCCTGACAAGCTGGAGAACAAGCCTGGGAAGAAGAGGGGGGGGCCAGCGCAGAATGTGGAACACGCCCGGCCCCGCCCCCTGTTACCATGGACATGCGCTCCCAGCTCGTGGCTGGGCTCCATTCAGGCGCCAGAAGGAGAGGGGGCGGAACCGAGCGTGCAACCAAATTCATGAGGGATAACAGCCAGCATGCCCTAAACAGTGTGCACCAAGCACCACACTCTCACACACAACAATGAAAATAAAACAATAAAGGGACAACCCCCCCGCCCCAAGGGACCAGGAGGGGAATCCGCACCACCAAGTGGAGGGAATAATGGCCATGGACAGGGTATCCCAAACCGGGATCACCAACCCGGAACCACCTACCCCAAATGAGGTCTCACGGGGGAGCATGGCTCCCTAACACACCACGGAGGTGTATCCTACCTTCGCCCGGACCAGAGCAGCCAAGGCTGGGAGGCACGATATAGGTTAAGGTAAAGAGGTCCAGACAGTAATAGGAAAATATGCCGGGGTAACCCGGCTACCTTTCTCCAAGCAGACTGCAAAGAGGAGATATCCATCTTCTGACTTGCTCGACGTCCTGCAGAGAAGGAACTGGGGAATTGGTGGGAGGTCCCAGGTATATATGGACCGGGAGGGGCTTTTTTTTTGCATATTCATCTCTGCAGAAGTTCGCCCTCTAGTGGAGATTACCCATATGTCATGAAGATCGAAGTGGAGTGTATGGCACACTTAGAATAACCTGTTTTTTTTACAAATTTAGATGGATTTTAGGATTTGTTGCAGGTTGACTTGTGGGACTTGGGTTATGGGGTATACCTTTTTGTTTTGTCTGTGACTAATTAGCCAGCCCAGTGTGCAATGTCGCGTGCAGCTATAAATTGATGGTGCTGCTTGCCATTTCCTTCCTAAAAGATCCACTTACCTTGCCACCAGTCCCACCCGCCAATCTGTCTCCTGCAGCTCCAATTTGTGAAGCTGGGATCTGCACTTCCAGGTTCTGGCTCTCATCGAAAATATGCGTCTTTGTACTTCAGGAACTTTCATGTATGGAGGTGCCTTTTGGTCTCAATGTAAGCTGGCTCTACCCATGCTATGTCCAGCCACTAGCCGGAAACCCCTCCACTGGCACTGAGGCAGGGCGGGGGGGGGGGTTTAAAATATCTTGACTTGTTCGGAATGAAGTACCATTCAGTTAATGGGCGGAGTCGTGCACATTCAGTTAAATGGGCGGAGTCGTGCACAGAGAGGAGGATGCCACCCTGTGCAGCTTGTCCAAGATGGCTGCGCTCAGGACCCAAAACGCTGGATCCTGGGCCAGTAACATAGTATGTAAGGCTGAATAAAAACTATAGTCCATCCAGTTCAGCCTGTTCATCTCCTTCTAGTGGTCTAGTAGACATAGCTGGAAATATTACATGCTAGGAAGGCATCCAGGCAATTTTTGAACATTTGAACTATTGAATACCTTTGTATTACTGTTAAAACTATTTTAGTATTTTATAAGGTCACTCACCAGTTCCTTTTGGCGGACCAGCACCCACATAGTCCGATAGGACACAACCGCTACTGATGTCATTGCCTTTAACATTTACCACAAGAAAATGGTGCCATTCCCTAAAATAAAATGCAACAACATTATCATATGCAAGTTAAAATGCCCCATTTCCACTTACCCAAACTGCATGGTCAAAATAAAAACATCCTCTCTGATCATAATGATCCACCAAGTCCTCCTCCTGAAACGGAAAACAGAAGCCAGATAGCAGGCTAAGGTATACCCCCCCCACATAAGAGTACACGTGAAAATCCCTTTCAGGCTTACTGGTAACTGTTTCTAAGAGTCCTTCAGGACGACCACGGAAAGAGAGGCTCCTCCCCCTAGAGAGAAAACTCAAACTGGAACAGTTTAAAAGCCCCACCATTTTCTCCCAGACCTCAGTATTAAGCAAGAACACTAACACAAATAACCGCTGTACTAATTGGACTAATATGAGATCATATGGGCCATCCTGAAGCACTCGTTGAAACACCATTACTGGTAATCCTAAAGGGGATTTTCTCCCATTGTCCTTCAGAATGGCCTCAGAGAACAAACCAGAAATGCATTCCTAAGGGTAGGATACTGCTTGTAGAACTTTCCTACGTGTAGGCGGTAATGTTTTAAAAACGTGTGGAGAGAAGACCGTGTGGCAGCTTTACAAGTGTCATCAATATACATCCCCTTCTTTTCTGCCCAGGGTGTTGTGACTGCTCTCGTGGAATGGGCTGTAACATAAGGAGGTGGAGTATCCATACAGGTGTAGGACAAGGAGATGGCCTGTCTAATCCATCTAGCAATGGTATGCTTAGAGGCCGGTAGACCTCTACTCTTGCCACTAAAGGAAACAAAAATGATCTGTTCTAAGGAAATCATGAGTATGCTCCAAGTAGGAAATAAGACCACTACGGAAGCCTAGAGATTCAGCATTTTCCTTATACAGCTCAGAATAGAGTGTAAATGAAGGTAAAATAATATATTGAGTATGGTGAAATTTAGAGAATATATTGGGTAGATATAAGGATCTGGCTTAACATTGACTGTCTGGAAAAACCATACATGGTTCCGGCATGGAGAGAGCCTGAACGTCGTTAACCCTTCTAGAAGAAGTAATGGCTAGGAGGAAACTACAAATCTATTTGGAGTGGACGTGGTAAATACCACACCTCCCTATGTGGAGCACCAAGAATTATACATAAACCATATCCTCAAAATATACAGGTCCTTCTAAAAAAATTAGCATATAGTGCTAAAGTTAATTATTTTCCATATTGAAATGATAAAAATTAAACTTTCATATATTTGAGATTCATTGCATACCAACTGAAATTTTTCAGGTCTTTTTTTGTTTTAATACTGATGATTTTGCCATACAGCTCATGAAAACCCCAAAATCCTATCTCAAAAAATTAGCATATTTCATCCGACCAATAAAAGAAAAGTGTTTTTAATAAAAAAAAAAAAAAGTCAACCTTCAAATAATTATGTTCAGTTATGCACTCAATACTTGGTCGGGAATCCTTTTGCAGAAATGACTGCTTCAATGCGGCATGGCATGGAGGCAATCAGCCTGTGGCACTGCTGAGGTGTTATGGAGGCCCATGATGCTTCCATCGCGGCCTTAAGCTCATCCAGAGTGTTGGGTCTTGCGTCTCTCAACTTTCTCTTCACAATATTCCACAGATTCTCTATGGGGTTCAGATCAGGAGAGCTGGCAGGCCAATTGAGCACAGTAATACCATGGTCAGTAAACCATTTACCAGTGGTTTTGGCACTGTGAGCAGGTACCAGGTCGTGCTGAAAAATGCAAACTTCATCTCCATAAAGCTTTTCAGCCGATGGAAGCATGAAGTGCTCCAAAATCTGAAAGCTAGCTGCACTGACCCTGCCCTTTATAAAACACAGTCGACCAACACCAGCAGCTGACATGGCACCCCAAACCATCACTGACTATGGGTACTTGACACTGGACTTCAGGCATTTTGGCATTTCCTTCTCCCCAGTCTTCCTCCAGACTCTGGCACCTTGATTTCCGAATGACATGCAAAATTTGCTTTCATCAGAAAAAAGTACTTGGGACCACTGAGCAACAGTCCAGTGCTGCTTCTCTGTAGCCCAGGTCAGGCGCTTCTGCCGCTGTTTCTGGTTCAAAAGTGGCTTGACCTGGGAAATGCGGCACCTGTAGCCCATTTCCTGCACACGCCTGTGCACGGTGGCTCTGGATGTTTCCCCCAAGGTCTGGAATCGGTCCTTCTCCACAATCTTCCTCAGGGTCTGGTCACCTCTTGTTGTGCAGCGTTTTCTGCCACATTTTTTCCTTTCCACAGACTTCCCATTGAGGTGCCTTGATGCAGCACTCTGGGAACAGCCTATTTGTTCAGACATTTCTTTCTGGGTCTTACCCTCTTGCTTGAGGGTGTCAATGATGGCATTCTGGACAGCAGTCAGGTCGGCAGTCTTACCCATGATGGCGGTTTGGCGTAATGAACCAGGTTGGGCTTTTTTAAAAGCCTCAGGAATATTTTGAAGGTGTTTAGAGTTAATTAGTTGATTCAGATGATTAGGTTAATAGCTCGTTTAGAGAACCTTTTCATGATATGCTAATTCTTTGAGATAGGATTTCGGGGTTTTCATGTGCTGTATGTCAAAATCATCAGTATTAAAACAAAAAAAGACCTGAAAAATTTCAGTTGGTGTGCAATGAATCTCAAATATATGAAAGTTTAATTTTTATCATTTCATTATGGAAAATAATGAACTTTAGCACTATATGCTAATTTTTTGAGAAGGACCTGTATATCACATTTCTTAATACATAACCAATCATTAAAAAACATGTACACAACACAAGACATTTAAAAACAAGGCAAATCCCCCCTCATATAGTCCTCAATATATCTCAAACACCACAATCCAAATAGTAAATTTAATGTAATATAGATTTGATATGCTGTGTAGTACTGTTTTAATTTTATTTGAATATATATATAATTTATTATATTGTCCAGTTTTCAGTTGAAGCTTAAACATTGTCTTCCAAACATGACAATTTAAATTCAGATAGCATCTAAAAAATAATTTGACTTTGGTATTCACCATACAATTTACCAGAGTCCCAGAGTGCCCAGGTGTCCAAATTCAGATACAAGTCAAATATGACACTAGCAAAACAAGTCAACCCCTTTAGCACATACCCCAGTATCTGGAAGGAGGAGCTTCAGAGTGTAGCAAGCAGTGCCATCAAGTAAGACCTGACATGTCAGATCCACACTTTTTAATCCAACACGTCATCTAATTCCAAAGGGAAACCCTAAAAATAAATACATTCAGTAAATTCTGGCGAAGGATGCCCCAAACAGATGCCTCACCCTTAATGTGGGAAGGGGATGGTGTCCACTTGAAATACTCCTGCTCCCAGGCCCCAACCAACTGGTTAGGCTGGAGATCAAGTAATCTGATGAAGCTATGCATGAGCCAAAGCTTGGCTAGGTCCAAAATAGTCATTCATTGACAAACCTGAGAGGCTAGAAAACCTTTCCCACCCAACACTCAGACACAGATATCCTGTACAAAATGTACAGCACCTCAAAAACTTTAGTTAACTGGTAACTTCTTTTCTAAACATCCGAAAGGGCAAAAATACCATTTTGTGAATACTCACCTGAAAAATGGATATTGTTGGTGTGCCACACACCCCGCTTCACTTCTAAATATTCTTCACTTAATGGGTTAACTCACCGCCAGGTGACGTAGTGCAGAGAGGAAGTCTTGTAATGAGCCCCCTTCCGGCCTATATATACCTGGTACCTCCCTTCAATCACCAGTATATTAAAAAAGCAGAAAGACAAGGTACCAGTATTCCACCGGTAACCTCAAAATCAATTTTGATATAAATAAAAAGGCTTCACCATATAAAGGCTTCGGAAATACCGAAAAAGGGTGGGAGTGAAGCGGGGTGTGTGGCACACCAACAATATCCATTTTTCAGGTGAGTACTCACAAAATGGTATTATTCTTGGTGTGCCACACACCCCGCTTCACTTCTAAATATTCTTCACTTAATGGGACATCCAAAAGCAGTGTCCACAAGGGATGGGCATCTCAAGGCCAGGTGAAGCATAACTTAAATGACTGCAGTCTGCAGAACTTTGCGGCCAAAGGCTGAGGCTCGCACATCAACCTTGTAAAACTTAGAAAAAGTATGAACAGAAGACCCAAGTGGCGGCCTTACAAACTTGTTCAACAGAAGCTTGGTGCTGAAAAGCCCAAGACGCCCCAACGCCGCGAGTAGAATGAGCAGTGATACGAAAAGGGGGAACTCTTCCCTTAGCAGAATAGGCAGCAGTAACGGCCTGACGTATCCACTTGCTAATGGCAGATTTGGCTGGTGCCAAACCCTTCTTAGGCCCATGGAGCACAACAAAAAAGGAATCCGTCCTACGAAAAGGAGACGTGATAATCAAGTAGTACTTAACACAGCGTACTACATCCAAACAATGCCAAACCCTCTCTTTGTCATTCTTAGGATTAGGACACAAGGAGGGAAGAACAATATCTTGGTTCAAATGAAAAGCAGAAACAACCTTAGGAAGAAAGTCTGGCTTGAACCGAAAGACCACTTTATCCTGATGCCTCTCAAAGTAAGGCGCCTGGATAGACAAGGCCGCCAACTCCGAGACACGCCGGACTGAAGTGATCGCTACCAAGAAGACAATCTTCTGAGTCAGGGTAGACAAAGCAATATCTTGCAAAGGCTCAAAAGGAGGAGCCTGAAGAGCAGAAAGAACCAAATTCAAATCCCAAACAGGGAGTAATGGTTTCCTGGGAGGCCGCACATGCGTAACCCCCTGGAAAAAAGTTTTAACTAAAGGCTTAAGCGCAACACGCTTCTGAAAAAAGATAGATAAGGCAGAGACCTGCCCTTTCAACGTACTTAGCTGGAGACCAGAGTCCAGCCCTGATTGTAAAAACTCCAGAATCCTGGAGACCGAAAAGACCCTACAAGGAAAAGATCTTATCTCACACCAAGCAATATAGGCTTTCCAAGTCCTATAGTAGGTGATGGAAGAAGACCTCTTCCGGGCACTGATCAGAGTCTTAATGACTGAATCAGAAAGACCCTCCTCCTTCAGGATGGAGGTTTCAGAAGCCAGGCCATCAAACCCAGCGCTGGTAAATTAGGGTTACACAATTGACCCTGAGTGAGCAGATCGGGCCGAAGAGGCAGAACGAACTGACCCACTGCCAGCCGAACGATGTCTGCGAACCTCACTCGCCTTGGCCACCTTGGGGCCACGAGAACGGCGGACACCTTTTCCACAGCCAACTTCTGAAGCACCCTGCCCAGCATGGGCATCGGAGGAAACAGGTATAGAAATCCCAGAACTCCCCAGCTCAGGGACATGGCGTCCACTGCCAGAGGAACCTGGGAGAGCGACACGAAGTTCGGGAGCCTGCGAGAGGCAAACAGGTCCACCTCCGAGGTCCCCCATTAGAGACACAGTGAGCGAAACACCCGAGGATTGAGAGCCCATTTTTCCAGACGGGGAGAGCCCCTGCTCAACCGGTCCGCTACCTGGTTCTTCACCTCTGGAATGTAAACCGCCGAGAGACAAGGAACATGGGACACCGCCCAGGTCAGGATCAGGGACACTTCTCTGAGAGCACTCAGACTGCAAGTCCTTCCCTGATGACCGATGTAAGCCACCGCTGTTTGATTGTCTGAACGCACCTGGACCGGAAGGCCCAGAACGTGCTGAGTCAGGAGAGCAAGCACCCGACGGATAGTTCTCAGTTTCAGAATATTGGTGGGTAAGTGGGCCCTTTGAGGTCCCCACTGCCCCTGAAACTGCAGCTCCTTCCAGAATCCGCCCCATTCCGACAGACTGGCGTCCGTGGTGACAATTTCCCAAAGGAGGGTCAGGAAAAACCTGCCCTACACCAGATTGGTCGAGACCAACCACCACAGGAGGGACTGCCGGACCCGGGAGGACAACTGGAAGGACTGATCCAGCGACCGAGGCTGCTGGTCCCAAGACGCTAACAGAAAAAGCTGAAGCGTTCTCGCGTGAATTTGGGCAAAAGGAAGAAACACTCTGTGTTGATGAGAGTCCAGGGCGGGACGAACCGACCCATCTCTCTCGGGGACTGCGAAAAGACTGGAGTAGAAACCGAGGCCCATCTCTAAGCGCGGCACCGGCCGGATGACCGCCATCTCTAACAGATTCCCTACCGACGCCAGGAGCCCCTGCGTGGTCAGAGGATCGATGGGCACCCGAGACCGAACGAACCGTGAAGGAGGGCGAGACTTGAATTCCAGGTCGTAACTGGCCGACACTACCTCCTGGATTCATCTGCCTGGAACCACTTGGTTCCAAACCTGGGAGAAGTGTCGCAATAGTCCCCCCACCCGCACGGGTGAGGGCAGCCCCTCATTGCTGAGTGGGCCTATCAGCAGGTTTGGGCTTGGTGCCCCAGGACTGAGCGGGCCAGCCACGGCCCCTCCCCCGAGTCCAACCTACACCTCTGGTAGCGGGAAAGGAAGCACCCCTGCCCGCTCTGAATCCTCGAAAGGAAGGCCTACCGGAACCTGCCCCCCTAAAGGGGCCACGAGGCCTCTTGCGTTTTGGCATCTTACCACCCTTTGCGACTGAATCAATTTTCTCCCCAGACGCAACCCCAAAAAGGGGAGAGCTGTGAGCACCTTTTTAGACGCCGCGTCCGCCGACCACTGACGCAGCCATACCGACCTGCGAATAGCCACCAGCGTAGCCGCTGCCTTGCTACTCATAGCCAGCGCATCGTCCTGAGTGGATAGGACATAAGACACAAAAGATTCACACTGCTTAAGCGCAGTAAACCGTTTACAAGCGGGATTGAGATCCTCATATAGCCCCTGAATTAAAGACTTAATCGCCAATAGAAGAAGGGCTGAAGCACACACCGGGCGCAACGCTGACCCGGAGTAAATAAAACCATGGCGCGCGTATTGGTCAATCCGACGATCTTCCCCATCTTTAGGGACAGTGGTCTCCGCAGACTGTACCATAGCCGTGCTGGAGAGCCCTAGCACAGGGGTATCGACGTCAGGAGGGACAGACCAAAGCTTTACCAACTCTGGCGGGAAAGGATAACGCTTTTCCCAACTGGAAGGAATTCCAGATAACCGCGTGGGATGTTCCCATTCCTTAAGGACCACCCTCCCAAAGTGGTGTTGTCTGGGAAAAACCCAACGCGGCTGAGGCTCCTTAAACAACTGACCCTTTGGCAGGGTGGCAGCCTCAGGCGGATCTAAACTCAAAATTTTAAACATTTGAGCCAGAATGGAGGGGGTGTCAACAACAACCCCCTCCAACCAATCGCCAATCACATCAGCCTCAAGCTGATCTGCAGGCTCATCTGACTCCAACAGGAATTCATCCTCATCCGGGGATCCATCGGATCATTTCACAGGCTCACATAACTCGTCCTGTGGAGCCGAAGGTACCCAAGTCAGGTGCCTCCGTTTTGCAGCGGCCTTTAACCCTGCTTTAACGGGCACTACTTTCCGGGGGCTGGCCTGTGCCGCCACCTCGGAATGCGAATCCCCACTTTTGACAGTGTCATGCGGGGTCCGGAACAGGGAGGGAGAGGTAGGAGAAGATGAAGGATGCGATGGGCCCGCAGCCGAAGCAACGGACTGGCGCGCAATAGTCTGCTTTGCACAAGGGATGCAAATAAAGACATCAGCTGGGAGTAGAGCCCCACAACCTACGCACCCCCCGAACGGCTCAGCAGAACCGTTTCCGGCAATAACGGAAGCCTCCATATGGTGATTTATGGTATTCGCAAAATTCGGGTTCTTAAAGGATAAGCCAACTCGGGATGCCCCCTTATCTGTAAATGTCCCGGAAGGGAGGATTTTTTTTTTTTTTAATTAAATTAAGGTCCCCTTTAATAATATATATAGATTTATGTATATATATAGATTTATGTATATATGCATTTATAAATATCCCAATTAATAGACAAGGACTAGCCAGGCAAAATAGAGCCGGAGGGCCACCATAAACAGGGATTCCGGGATCTGTAAGGCAAGAATAACCACAATCAGATCCTCACATGTGTGCAACAATCATATATGCATGGCACCAAAGTGCCTTTAAAAATGAGCAACAGCCATGCCCCCTAATAAAAAATAACTCCCCACCATATCCATTACAAGAAGATATGCAATTCCCACTCAACGGCCCCACCCAGGTGGGGCCGCTTACCTGGACCAAGCGAGAGCAGCCGTCGGAGGGCGAGACAGCAGCCAGGAGCCGCAGCACAGGAGACCCAAGTGCGGCCGCGCGCCCACGTGACTTCCCCCTTTGAAGGGAAGTGGAGCTGGGGCAGCCGCATGACGCCGCCGCCCGCGCCCCCGTCGCCGCGTCACCGGGACCCGCCCCCTACGCTTATCAGTGCGGCCAATTCAGCTGGGGATTACACCAGATGGGCCACTACACGTGCGCCCAGGCAGCGGAGGGGGGGGGGAAACAACAAAGACCGCATAGCGCAGCCTGTGCAAAAATAAAACACATACAGTGCCAGCGGGGAAGGGGGGAGGCGGGAGGGGGCCACTTAAGCAATAGTCTGCTTTGCACAAGCGGCAAGCCACCTACCCAGCGCGGTCTGCCATCCTAGCAGACCTAAACCAAAGTGAACAAAGAGCGCACACATGCTGAAGTAAGCTCAATGCATAACATGAACACACACACATGTTGTAATAAAGTTATACTAGTGAAAAACACAAACTTAATGCACACCCTCAACCCCCCCCCCCCCCCCCCAGTGAAGGGAGAAGGGACCGTAACGGGAGAGAAAGGGGCTACGGGGACCCTCGGGACAGGGGCATCCCATTTCCGGATCACCATGCCGGATAGCCGCATTGCCCCACGCATGAGGTCGAGCGGTAGGAGATAAGCTCCTAGGCACTTAAAGTGCCGTCTACCATTTGCCCAGCGAGCAGCCTAGGCTGGGAGGCTTCCATTCCACCATTAAGGTATAAACACTCAAACCGGGCAGAAATAGACCAAAAGGGGGGTGCCGGGGTAAGAACCCCGGCCTACCTGTAAGCAGGAGACTTCAATCTTCTGTCTTGTCGTCAAGCAGAGAGAAAAATACTGGTGATTGAAGGGAGGTACCAGGTATATATAGGCCGGAAGGGGGCTCGTTACAAGACTTCCTCTCTGCACTACGTCACATGGCGGTGAGTTAACCCATTAAGTGAAGAATATTTAGAAGTGAAGCGGGGTGTGTGGCACACAAAGAATATACCACTGAGATATTATGGCCCAGCCCCAAGGTAGGAACAGATGACCACCAGAACACAAAAGCTTTAGCTCCTCTTCCAGACTCCAGTAGTTTAAGAGATATGAAAAAGACAGACAAAAAGCACCAACTGGTAAATCAGTAATATAATATCAAATAATGTAGCCTAAGGAAGGGAAGCCTGTATGCTGCCCTTTTCGGATGTTTAGAAAAGAAGTTACCTAGGTTTACTCAAAACATCCTTAAAGGCAGCATACCACTGAGAGGATAAGCAAGATACTATCTCTACTGTGTGGGAAAGACTGCCTGTAACACTGCCAAATTGAATTGATCCGATTGATCTTGCAAGATAAGCAGATCCATGCAGTAATGATTACCAAATGTCTTGTTAATGAAAAACGAGGTTGCCTCTCTACAGATCTACAGAGACACCTTGTACTCCACCCATGTAGAATTACTTGTTTAATGAGCTGGCCCTCGAGAAGGAGATATGTTGTGAGCAACATTGAAAGGGCTCTTCATCCATTGGGCCAATAGGAAACATGCTGACCCGAGAAAGAAAACAAGCCATCGGCCTTCCTCCAATCCTTTGGATTACAGGGCCTGTTTGCTAGAATACCTTTAACAAACAGACTTGTCTACAGAACCCATGGAGGGCAGGATAGAATCTGGATATCACTGATTCTGTGGGCTGAAGTTATTGCCCCCCAAAAGCGAGTCTTCCATGTAAAAAATACCGTTTTGTGAGTACTCGCCTTTAAAACGAGTATTATGAGTGTGCCATACACTCCACTTCGATCTTCATGACATATGGGTAATCTCCAGTAGAGGGCGAACTTCTGCAGAGATGAATATGCGAAAAAAAAGAAAGCCCCTCCCGGTCCCGGTCCATATATACCTGGGACCTCCCACCAATTCCCCAGTGTATAAAAGCAGTAAAGGGACCAGGAAGAACCAATTATAACCTTAACAATCAAACCAATGGTTCACCATATAAAAGCCCCAGAATACCTAAAAAAAAAAGGGGTGGGGCGAAGTGGAGTGTATGGCACACTCATAACACCCGTTTTAAAGGCGAGTACTCACAAAACGGTATTATTCGAAGTGTGCCATACACTCCACTTCGATCTTCAAGACATATGAGACATCCAATAGCAGTGTCCGTCATGGGTGGGAACCAAAAACAGTAAAGAATGCACCAACTCAAACCACTGCAGCTTGCAGAACCTTGCGGCCAAAAACAGCATCCGCTGAAGCCCGCACATCAACCTTGTAAAACTTGGAAAAAGTATGAACGGAAGACCAAGTAGCAGCCTTACAAACTTGTTCAACAGAAGCCTGGTGCTGAAAAGCCCAGGACGCACGAGTAGAGTGCGCAGTGACCCTAAAAGTGGGAGTACTTCCCTTAGCAGAATAGGCCCCAACAATGGCCTGACGAATCCATTTGCCAATCGTAGACTTAGCAGGCGCCAACCCTTTCCTGGGCCCGCAGGGCACCACGAAAAAAAGCGTCCGTCTTGCGGAAGGAAGAAGTAGTCACCAAATAGTACTTCACACAGCGAACAACGTCCAAATTGTGCAGAATCCTCTCCTTGTCATTGTTAGGCTTAGGACACAAGGAAGGGAGAACAATATCCTGATTAAAGGTGGAAAACAGACACTACCTTAGGAAGGAAATCCGGCTTAAAATGAAAAACCACCTTATCCTGGTGTCTCTCAAAGTAAGGGGCCTGAATCGACAAGGCCGCCAACTCAGACACGCCGAACCGAGGTAATAGCCACCAAGAAAGCAACCTTCTGAGTGAGAACCGAAAGAGCAATATCCTGTAACGGCTCAAAAGGAGGACCCTGCAGAGCCGAAAGAACCAAATTCAAATCCCAAACAGGAACTACCCTTCCGAGGGGGCCGCACATGCGCAACCCCTTGGAAAAAGGTCTTAACCAGCGGGTGTACAGCAAAAGACCTCTGGAAGAAAACCGACAGAGCAGAAACCTGTCCTTTCAAAGTACTAAGCTGGAACCCAAGATTCAGATTATGCTGCAGAAACGCCAAAATCCTGGGTATCGAAAAAAAACCCTGCAAGGCAAGGTCCTAGCCTCACACCAATCAATATAGGACCTCCAAGTCCTATAGTAAATGCCAGAAGAGGACCGCTTCCTAGCCCTAATCAAGGTCTGAACAACAGCCTCAGACAACCCTTCCTCTTTCAAGATGAAGGTTTCAGCAGCCAAGCCGTCAAAGCCAGCGTTTGTAAATTGGGGTAAAGTAAATGACCCTGAGATAGCAGGTCCGGCAACAAGGGAAGCCGGTACTGGTCTACGGCCATCCTTACGACGTCTGCGTACCAAACCCTACTTGGCCACCTTGGAGCCACCAGAATCGCAGGTGTCCCTTCTAGAACCAGTTTGCGAACTACCTTGCCCAGCATGGAGACGGGTGGAAACAGGTACAGAAAACCCAACTCCTTCCAAGCCAGTGACAAGGCATCCACTGCCAGAGACAGAGGATCCTGAGAAAAAGACACAAAGGCCGGAAGTTTGTGATTGTGCCTCGAGGCAAAGAGATCCGCCTCCGGAGTCCCCCACTTGCAGCAAAGATCCAGAAAAACCTTGGGGTTGAGAGACCACTCTTCGTGGCGAGAGGATCCCCTGCTCAGGGAATCCGCCTCCGTGTTCTCCACTCCCGGAATGTAGACTGCCGAAAAGCAAGGAACATTGCTCTCCGCCCAGTGCAGGATCAGAGAAACTTCCCTGAGGGCACTCTTGCTGCGAGTCCCTCCTTGGTGATTGATGTAAGCTACCGCCGTTCGGTTGTCCGAACGAACCCCAACCGGTAGACCCCGAAAATGTGAGGTCAGCCGAGCCAGAACCAGTCGGATGGCTCTGAGCTCCAAGACATGGATGGGGGTGTGAGCCTCCTGGGGACCCCACTGAACTGAATTTTCCAATAACCTCCCCAGCCCGACAGGCTGGCATCCGTGGTAACCGTCTCCCAACAAGGGACCAAAAGGATCTGCCCTTCACCAGATTGATCGAGTCCAGCCACCACCGAAAGGACTGCCGAACCCTGGGAGACATCCTGAAAGGTTGATCCAATGACTGCGGACACCTGTCCCAATGCGTCAATAGGTGAAGTTGAAGAGATCTCATGTGAAACTGTGCAAACGGTACCGCCTCGAAGGAGGATACCATCAAACCCACCAGTTTCATCCCTGTCGCATAGAGGGACAAGGACTGGCCAGAAGAAGGCGGACTAGGCCCTGAATCGCCTGCACCTTGCTCTGGGGCAGAAACACTCTGGCCCGAATGGTATCCAGATTCATGCCAAGAAATGAAATCACACGAGACGTGGAGAGAGAAGACTTGGTGCGGTTGATCACCCGAACCTCTCCAGGGTCGACACCACCTGGTGGGTGTCCAGCTCCGCCTGACGGAGGGAAGAAGCTGAGATCAACAGGTCGTCCAGATAAGGCACAACGCGAATGCCCTGAGCTCTGAGCAGAGCCAGAGGTCAGTCCGAAGAGAAGAGCTACAAACTGATAATGTTGATCCTCCACCGCAAACCGGAGGAATCTCTGATGTGCCAGAAAAATCGGAACATACAGATACGCATCCTTGATGTCTATGGATGTCATAAAATCCCCTTGGCGAAGGGAATTGATAGCCGAGCGCAGAGTCTCCATGCGGAACTTTTTGGCTCTGATAAACCTGTTGAGAACCTTGAGATCTAGAATGGGTCTCACCGAACCCCCCTTTTTGGGAACCGTGAAAAGGTTGGAGTAATAACCCCTGCCTCTCTCCGACAGAGGCACCGGGCATATAACCCCCATGTCCAGAAGGTTTTGTACCGCTAACAGGAGCCCCTGTGCAGCCTGAGGGTTCGAGGGTACCCGAGACCTTAAGAATCTTGGGGGCGGCCAGTACTCGAACTCCAGTTTGTACCAGGAGGAGACCACTTCCAAGATCCAATTGTCTGTGACCTCCCGGGCCCAGACCTGGAAGAAGAGCCGCAGCCGTCCCCCCACCCTTGCGGGTGAGGGCGCCCCTTCATTGCTGAGCCGGTTTAATGGCCGGCTTAGGCTTTGAGCCCCAGGCAGGTGCGGGATGTGCCCGACCTCTGCCTCTGTTCCAAGACGAGCCCCTGACACCCGAGAAGGCCAAACCCCTAGCCGCTCTGGCCCCTCGAAAGGAAGGAGTGAACGAGCCCGCCCCCCGAAAGGGGCAGTGCTGTTTCCTCCGCTGAGGTAACTTACCTCCTTTAGCAACAGCATCCAATTTATCTCCAAACAGCCGCGAAACCAAGAAGGGAAGAGCTGTGAGCGACTTCTTGGCCCCAACGTCCGCTGTCCACTGGCGGAGCCAGACCAATTTGCGCATAGCCAGCAGTAAGGCTGAAGTCCTACTACACACAATAGAATCTTCCATCGCAGCCATGACAAAATCCATGAACAATTCGCATTTCTTAAGGATAGCGAACTCAGCACCAGCTGGATCAAACTGAGCGTTATTCAGCCAGTCCCTGATAAGAGACCTGGTAGCAAGCAACACCAGGGCAGATGCAGTAACAGGCCGCAGGGCCGAGCCCACGTTGGCAAATGCGTGGCACGCCATCTGATTAAGGCGCTTATCCTCGCCATCCTTAAGGGAAGTGGCGTCAGGGGTGTTCAGCACAGACGAGTTGGTCAAACTTAAAACTGGCGCGTCGACCTCGGGGAGGAGAAGACCAGCGGTTAACCGCCTCCACTGGAAAAGGATACTTCTTATCCCATCCCTGAGGCACCCCAGGAAGCCGACTGGGCCTCTCCCATTCTCTAAGGATCAGCGCATCAAAATGACCCTGGGTAGGGAATTCCAGACGGGGCTTGCAGGCCCCAAAAAATTCCCCCTTCTTGAGAGGGGGCGCCTCAGGCGGTTCAATATCCAACACCTCCAATAAATGTGACAAAACAGTGGCTGTATCTACGGCATCCCCCAGTGCCTGCCCGACATTGGCATTCCCAGACTGAACACAGTCAGCCTCTGTTTCCTGATACAATTCCCCCTCCTCTAACGGGGAATAATCTGACAAATCAGCGGAATCGTCGTCAACATCCCACAAGGGCTGGACTGACGACAAATGTCTTTTTAGCCTGGGCCTTCTTGCCCACCGTGCTAGCAATAATTTTCTCGATGCTGGCCAACCTAGCCCAAACATCAGAAAGCGACTCCCCACTGGTACCAATGTCACTTGGGGTACGGATAAGGTGGGGAGGGTAAGGCGATGAAGCGGGAGGAGCCGACCCAGAAGGCCGGGTACCAGACTGCAGTGTTATGGCCTTTTGTGCGCATGGCATACAGATCAGCACATTCTCCCCCGTAAGGGATACCCCACACATGGCCCGGATTGCCCCAGAGGGAGCCCGAGCCCAGTATCCTGCGGAGCCTCCATATGGTGAATTTTTGTGGTCAGTCGCAAGACCGCAGGGAATTTACGCTTAAGCAACCCGGAATGCCCCTTAAAAGTCCCGGTGGGAGGATTTGAGGTGAACAATTTTACACTAGGGACCCCAGGACCAGGAGGGACCCCTTAGTATGCACATATACAGGGCAATCTGTAACACACTAAACAGGCAACTTAAATGCAATGCTAGATAATATGGCAATAATCTTACAGTATATGCCTATAAAAAAAAATACCATTTTGTGAGTACTCACCTGTAAAATGGATATTGTCAGTGTGTCACACACCCCGCTTCCCCTTTAATTCTTACGATCGGGTTACTCCACCAGCAGGTGGCGACGTTGCAGAGAGAAGTCTTGAAAACGAGCCCCCTTCCGGCCTATACATACCTGGGACCTCCCACTTAACACCCAGTGAATTCAAAAGCAGAAAGACAAGGTACCAGGAAATCCAATGGTAACCTCAAAATAAAGAAAACCACAATAATTTGGAGTGGGCGTGCAAAGAACACACCAATCTCCCAAAGGAAGCACCACTACAATCAACAGTATATACTAATGATTTTATTAGTACAAAAAAACAAAGAATTAAAATACATACACCACAAGACAAATTTAAAAACAACCAGTATGGCCAAATGTATCTATATCAATGTATATGGCCCCTAAGGGCCGCTTAAATAACTGCCCTATGGGTGAATAATATTGATTATCCTAGAATAGTCATAACCCATCCTTTTTGTGCCGGCACAAAAAATCCTAACCACATGTAAATATATGTGCAAATTCATGAAACCAATACTACAAAAATATTAATAATATATATGGCAAAAATATGTGCAAAAACAGTGAATATACAATAAAAAAATATCAATATATAAAGTGCAAATACATGAAAAACACATAAACCTAAAACACTACCTAATATTGCACAGGGAAACCCATACCAATAAGACTTTAAAGTGCAGACAATAAAAATATATGATATAAATGCAAGTGCCAGCAGAGAGAAAATAAATGGTTAAATCTCACGTCATAAGATAACACCCAGGGCAACAGTCAGGCCAACCTCAGAGAAAAATGTCTGCGCACGCAGCCCCCATGCTGCTTCAAGGACAAGGGTGTTGTCTTGTGGTGTATGTATTTTAATTCTTTGTTTTTTTGTACTAATAAAATCATTAATATATACTGTTGATTGTAGTGGTGCTTCCTTTGGGAGATTGGTGTGTTCTTTGCACGTCCACTCCAAATTATTGTGGATTGCATTTTTTATGGGTGAGCACACAGTTGTATACATTTTGTAGGAAGATTTGGGCGGTGCACCCTTTGTTAGTAAATCAAAATAAAGAAAAGCTTCACCATATAAAGGATCCAGGATACCGAAAAGGGCGGGTGAAGTGGGGTGTGTGACACACTGACAATATCCATTTTACAGGTGAGTACTCACAAAATGGTATTATTCTCAGTGTGTCACACACCCCGCTTCCCCTTTAATTCTTACGATCGGGACATCCAAAAGCAGTGTCCACAAGGGATGGGTATCCGAAGGCAAAATGAAGCATAACTTAAATGACTGCAGTCTGCAGAACTTTGCGGCCAAACACAGCATCCGCTGAGGCCCGCACATCAACCTTGTAAAACTTACAAAAAGTATGAACAGAAGACCAAGTAGCAGCCTTACAAACTTGTTCAACAGAAGCTTGGTGCTGAAAAGCCCAAGACGCTCCAACGGCGCGAGTAGAATGAGCAGTGATACGAAAAGGGGGAACTTTCCCCTTAGCAGAATAGGCCTGACGTATCCATTTGCTAATGGAAGATTTGGCCGGAGCCAAACCCTTCCTAGGTCCACAGGGCACAACAAAAATACCATTTTGTGAGTACTCACCTGAAAAATGGATATAGTTGGCCCGCACATCAACTTTGTAAAACTTAGAAAAAGTGTGAACAGAAGGCCAAGTGGCGGCCTTACAAACCTGTTCAGCAGAAGCTTGGTGCTGAAATGCCCAAGACGCGCGAGTGGAATGAGCAGTAATACGAAAAGGGGGAACTCTTCCCTTAGCAGAATAGGCCGCAGTAACGGCCTGACGTATCCACTTGCTAATGGCAGATTTGGCTGGTGCCAAACCCTTCTTAGGCCCATGGGGCACAACAAAAAAGGAATCCGTCCTACGGAAAGGAGACGTGATAATCAAGTAGTACTTAACACAGCGTACTACATTCAAACAATGCCAAACCCTCTCTTTGTCATTCTTAGGATTAGGACACAAGGAGGGAAGAACAATATCTTGGTTCAAATGAAAAGCAGAAACAACCTTAGGAAGAAAGTCTGGCTTGAACCGAAAGACCACTTAAACCTGATGCCTCTCGAAGTAAGGCGCCTGGATAGTTAAGGCCGCCAATTCTGAGACACGCCGGACTGAAGTGATCGCTATCAAGAAGACAATCTTCTGAGTCAGGGTAGACAAAGCAATATCTTGCAAAGGCTCAAAAGGAGGAGAGACCCGAAAGAACCAAATTCAAATCCCAAACAGGGAGTAATGGTTTCCTGGGAGGCCGCACATGCGTAACCCCCTGGAAAAAAGCTTTAACTAAAGGCTTAAGCGCAACACGCCTCTGAAAAAAGACAGATAAGGCAGAGACCTGCCCTTTCAACGTACTTCGCTGGAGACCAGAGTCCCGCCCTGATTGTAAAAACTCCAGAATCCTGGGGACCGAAAGGACCCTACAAGGAAAAGATCTTATCTCACACCAAGTGATATAGGCTTTCCAAGTCCTATAGTAGGTGATGGAAGAAGACCTCTTCCGGGCACTGATCAGAGTCTTAATGACTGAATCAGAAAGACCCTCCTCCATCAGGATGGAGGTTTCAGCAGCCAGGCCATCAAAACCAGCGCTGGTAAATTGAGGTAACACAATCGAACCCGAGTGCGCAGACCGGACCGAAGAGGCAGAACGAACTGGTCCACTGCCAGCCGAGCGATGTCTGCGAACCTCACTCGCCTTGGCCACCTTAGGGCCACGAGAACGGCGCACACCTTATCCAGAGCAAAATTCTGAAGAACCCTGCCCAGCATGGGCATCGGAGGAAACAGGTATAGAAATCCCAGAACTCCCCAGTTCAGGGACATGGCGTCCACTGCCAGAGCCAGAGGATCCCGGGAGAGTGACACGAAGTTCGGGAGCCTGAGATAGTGCTGAGGGGCCAACAGGTCCACCTCCGGGGTCTCCCATTGGAGACACAATAAGCGAACCACCCAAGGATGGAGAGCTTATTCTTCCGGACAGGGAGAGCCTTTGCTCAACCGGTCCGCTACCTGTTCCCTCACCTCTGGAATGTAAACCGCCGAGAGACAGGGAACATGGAACACTGCCCATGTCCGGATCAGGGACACTTCTCTGAGAGCACTCAGACTGGGCGTCCTTCCCTGAAGACAGACGTAAGCAACTGCTGATCGATTGTCTGAACACATCTGGACCAGAAGGCCCAGAACGTACTGAGTCAGGAGAGCAAACACCTGACAAATTGTTCTTGGATTCAGAATACTGATGGGTAAGTGGGGCCTCCACTGCCCCTGAAACCGCAGCTCCTTCCAGAATGTGCCTCATCCCGACAGACTGGTGTCCGTGGTGACACCTTTCCAAAAGGGGGGTCAGGAAAGACCTGCCCTATACAAGATTGGTCGAGACCAATCACCACAGGAGGGACTGCCGTACACTGGAAGGACTGATCCAACGACTGAGGTTGCTGGTCCTAACACGCTAACAGAAATAGCTGAAGCGTTCTCTTGTGAATTTGGGCAAAAGAAAGACACACTCCGTCTTGATGAGAGTTCAGGCCGGGATGAACCGACCCATGAACGGACCGTGAAGGAGGGTGAGACTCGAATTTCAGGTCGTAACCGGGCGACACTACCTCCTGGATCCATCTGCCTGGAACCACTTGGTTCCATTGGTAGAAATGTCGCAATAGTGCCCCCCACCCACACGGGTGAGGACAGCCCCTCATTGCTGAGTGAGCTTATCAGCAGGTTTTGGGCTTGGTGCCCCAGGACTGAGTGGGCCGGCCACGGCCCCTCCCCAGAGTCCAACCTGCGCCACAGGTAGCGGGAAAGGACGCACCCCTGCCCGCTCTGAATCCTCGAAAGGAAGGCCTACCGGAACGTTGTGGCATCTTACCACCCTTTGCGACAGAATCAATTTTCTCCTCGAACAGACGCAACCCCAAAAAGGGGAGAGCTGTGAGCACCTTTTTGGAAGCCGTGTCCGCTGACCACTGACGCAGCCATACTGACCTGCGAATAGCCACCAGCATAGCTGCTGCCCTGCTACTCATAGTCAGCGCATCGTCCTGAGCAGCCAGGACATAAGCCACAAAAGATTCACACTGCTAAAGCGCAGTGAACTGTTTGCAAGCGGGATTAAGATCCTCATATAGCCCCTGAATTAAGGACTTAATTGCCAATAGCAGAAGGGCTGAAGCACATACCGGGTGCAACGCTGACCCGGAATAGATAAAACCATGTCGAGCGTATTGGTCAATCCGACGATCTTCCCCATCTTTAGGGACAGTGGTCTCAGCAGATTGTACTATAGTCGAGCTGGAGAGCCCTAGTACAGGGGTATTGACGTCAGGAGGGACAGACCAAAGGCTTCACCAATTCTGGTGGAAAAGGATAACGCTTTTCCCAACTGGAAGGAATTCCAGATAACCGCGTGGGATGTTCCCATTCTTTAAGAACCACCCTCTCAAAGTGGTGTTGTCTGGGAAAAACCAAACGCGGCTGAGGCTCTTTAAACAACTGACCCTTTGGCGGGGCGGCCGCCTCAGGCGTATCTAAACTCAAAATTTTAAACATTTGAGCCAGAATGGAGGGGGTGTCAAAAACAACCCCCTCTGACCAATCGCCAATCTCATCAGCACAAGCTGACCTGTCGGCTCATCTGACTCCGACGGGAATTCATCCTCGTCCGGGGATCCATCGGACCATTCCACAGGTTCACAAAACTGGTCCTGTGGAGCCGAAGGTACCGGAGCCAGGTGCCTTCGTTTTGCAGCGGGCTTAAACGCTGCTTTAACGGGCATTACTTTCCGGGGGCTGGGCTGTGCTGCCGCCTCGGAATGCGAATCCCCACTTTTGACAGTGTCATGCGGGGTCCGGAATAGGGAGGGAGAGGTAGGAGATGATGAAGGATGCGATGGCCCCGCAGCCGAAGCAACGGACTGGCGCGCAATAGTCTGTTTTGCACAAGGGATGCAAATAAAGATATCATCAGCTGGGAGTGGAACCCCACAACCTACGCACCCCCCAAACGGCTCAGCAGAACCGTTTCCGGATTTTACGGAAGCCTCCATATGGTGATTTATGGTATTCGCAATAACGGGACTTTTAAGGCATACGCCGACCCGGGATGCCCCCTTTATTAGTAATGTCCCGGAAGGACAATCCCAATAATTCGCCAGGCACATAGAGCCGGAGGGCTAGCATAAGCAGGGATCCCAGGATCTGCAAGGCAAAGAAACAACCATCAGATTCTTCACATGTGTATAACATATAAGTATGGCACCAAGTGCCCTTAAATGACGCCCCCTTAATAACAGTGACTTCTCACTGTATTGTTAAAAAGTATTCCCCATTTAACGGCCCCAACGGGAGGGGCCGCTTACCTGGACAGCAATCAGCCGGTAAGCCTGCAGCCAGCAGCCATGAGCAGGCATGAAGACAAAGTGCGGCCGTGCGCCCACGTGACTTCCTGTGTTTTGAAGGAAGCAAGGATGCTGGGCCCGCCGCAGACGCCGCATGACGCCGGCGCCGCGTCAGCGGGACCCGCCCCCCCCCCTACGCCGATCAGCTGGAAACACTTACAGCTGGCCACAGCACGTGCGCCCAGGCGGCGGAGGGGGGAGGGAAAAAACCGCACGGTGCTGTACAATGCTACATGAATGCCAAGCGAGGAGAGGGGAGAGGGGGGAGGGGGCCACAAAGCAACAAACTGCCAGAGAAGTGGCCAGCCTTTACCCAGCGCAACTTGCCCTTAAAGCAGACCCAAAAATATACACATGCTACAGTGAATGTATAAACATGACACATATGTTAACATGCAGTGATACAAGTGAAACACACATACTTAAAGCACACCCTCACACCCCCCCCCCCCATAGTGAAGGGAGAAGGGACCGTAACGAGAGAGTAAGGGGCTACGGGGACCCTCGGGACAGGGGCATCCCATTTCCGGATCACCATGCCGGTTAGCCGCATTGCCCCACGCATGAGGTCAAGCGGTAGGAGATAAGCTCCTAGGCACTTAAAGTGCCATCTACCATTTGCCCGGTGAGCAGCCTAGGCTGGGAGGCTTCATTTTCACCATAAAGGTATACAAACTCAAACCGGGCAGAAATAGACCAAAAGGGGGGTGGCGGGGTAAGAATACCCCGGCCTACCTGTAAGCAGGAGACTTCCATCTTCTGACTTGTCAGCAAGCAGAGAGAAAAAATACTGGTGATTGAGGGGAGGTACCAGGTATATATAGGCCGGAAGGGGGCTCGTTACAAGACTTCCTCTCTGCACTACGTCACCTGCGGTGGATTAACCCAATAATGGATGAATATTTAAGAAGTGAAGAGGGGTGTGTGGCACACCAAGAATAAAGGCATCAGTTTTACGAAAAGGAGAAGTAATAATCAAATAGTACTTAACACAGCGTACTACATCCAAACAATGCAAAACCCTCTCCTTGTCATTCTTAGGCTTAGGACACAAGGAGGGAAGAACAATATCCTGATTCAAATGCAGAAACAACCTTAGGAAGAAAGTCTGGTTTGAAACAAAAGACCACCTTGTCCTGATGCCTCTCAAAGTAGGGCGCCTGAACCGACAAGGCCGCCAGCTCCGAGACACGCCGAACCGAAGTGATGGCTACCAAGAAGGCAGTCTTCTGGGACAAGGTAGACAAAGCAATATCCTGCAAGGGCTCAAAGGGAGGAGCCTGAAGAGCAGAGAGAACCAAGTTCAAGTCCCAAACAGGGAGTAATTGTTTCCTGGGAGGCCGCACATGCGTAACCCCCTGGAAAAAAGTTTTAACTAAAGGATGAAGCGCAAAACGCTTCTGAAAAAAGATAGATAAGGCAGAAACCTGCCCTTTCAAAGTACCCAGCTGAAGACCAGAGTCCAGCCCTGATTGCAAAAACTCCAGAACCCTGGAAACCGAAAAGACCCTACAAGGCAAAGATCTAATCTCACACCAAGCGATATAGGCTTTCCAAGTCCTATAGTAGATGAAAGAAGAAGACCTCTTCCGGGCACTGATCAGAGTCTTGACAACCGAGTCAGAAAGACCCTCCTCCAAGATGGAGGTTTCAGCAGCCAAGCCGTCAAACCCAGCGTTGGTAAATTGGGGTAACACAGCCGACCCTGCGTGAGCAGATCGGGCCGCAGAGGCAGAACGAACTGATCCACTTCCAGCCGAACGATGTCTGCGAACCATACCCGCCTTGGCCACCTTGGAGCCACGAGAATGGCGGACACCCTTTCCAGATCCAGCTTCCGTACCACCCTGCCTAGCATGGGTATCGGAGGAAACAGGTACAGAAACCCCAAATCCCCCCAGCTCAGGGACATGGCGTTCACCGGGAGAGCGACACGAAGGTCGGGAGCCTGCAATTGTGACGAGAGGCAAACAGGTCCACCTCCGGTGTCCCCCACCGGAGACACAAGAGACCGAAAAACTTGAGGATGAAGAGCCCATTCTCCCAGACGGGAAGAGCACCTGCTCAACAGATCCGCTTCCCTGTTTTCCACACCCGGAATGTAAACTGCCGAGAGAAAAGGAACATGGGCCTCCGCCCAGGTCAGGATCAGGGACACCTCTCTGAGGGCACCCAGACTGCGAGTCCCTCCCTGATGACTGATGTAAGCAACCGCTGTTCGATTGTCCGAGCGAACCTGAACCGGAAGACCAAGAACATGTTGAGTCAAAAGAACAAGAACCAGACTGATGGGTCTCAGTTCCAAAATATTGATGGGCAAGTGGGCCTCTTGAGGTCCCCACCGCCCCCCGGAACTGGAGATCCTTCCAGAAGCCCCCCCATCCCGAAAGACTGGCGTCCGTGGTGACAATTTCCCAAAGAGGAGTCAGGAAAGACCTGCCCCTCAAAAGATTGGTCGAGACCAACCACCATTGGAGGGACTGCCGGACCCGGAGGACAACTGGAAGGGCCGATCCAACGACCGCGGCCGCCGGTCCCAGCACGCCAACAGATGAAGCTGAAGCGTCCTCGTGTGAAATTGAGCAAAAGGAACTGCCTAGAACGAGGCAACCATCAACCCTACCAGCCTGATCCCCAGACGGATGGGCGGCCAAGGATTGGAAAGAAGGACCCAAGCCAACTCCTGAATCAGATAAATTTTGGACTGAGGGAGAAACACCCTGTGTTGACAAGAGTCCAACTGCATTCCCAGAAAGGACACCACCCTGGCCGGAGCGAGGGAGGACTTGGGAAAGTTGATCACCTAACCGAAGCTTTCCAGCGTGGAGACCACCATCCTGGTGTCTGTCTCCGATTGAATGAGGGACGGAGCCATGATGAGAAGGTCGTCCAGATAAGGTACGACATGAATGCCCCGAGATCCGAGAATGGCCATCACCCCTGCCAGTACCTTGGGGAACACTCTTGGAGCTGAGGTAAGGCCAAACGGAAGTGCCACGAATTGAAAATGCTGATCCTTCATCACGAACCGAAGAAAGCGCTGATGAGCCTGGCAGATGGGAATATGGAGGTAAGCATCCTTGATGTCTATGGAAGTCAGGAAGTCCCCCTGCCGAAGAGAACCGATGGCCGAGTGCAGAGTTTCCATGCGAAACTTCAGAGTACGGATGAACCTGTTGAGGAACTTCAGATCCAGGACGGGGCGAACAGACCCGTCCTTCTTGGGGACTGTGAAAAGATTGGAATAAAAACCAAGGCCCACCTCTAAGCGCGGCACCGGCCGGATGACCGCCATTTCAAGAAGATTCCTTACCGACGCCGGGAGCCCCTGCGCGGCCAAAGGATCGGTGGGCACCCGAGACAGGAAAAACCGTGAATGAGGGCGAGACTCGAACTCCTGTTTGTAACCGGATGACACCACCTCCCGGGTCCATCTGTCCAGAACCTCCTGGTCCCAAACCAGGGAGAAGTGTCGCAATCGTCCCCCCACCCGCACGGGTGAGGGCAGCCCCTCATTGCTGAGCGGGCTTACCAGCAGGCTTGGGCTTGGCGCCCCAGGACTGACCGGGATGGCCACGGCCCCTCCCCCGGGTCCAACCTGCACCCCTGGTAGCGGGAAAGGAAACCCTTCTGCCCGCTCCGACTCCCCGAAAGGAGGGATTAAAGGAACTTACACCCCGAAAGGAGCAACGAGGCGTCTTGCGTTGAGGCAATTTACCACCCTTGGTAACAATCCAATTTATCGCCAAACAGGCGCAAACCTGAGAACGGGAGAGCTGTAAGCGCCTTTTTAGAGATAAAGTCCGCCGTCCACTGGCGCAGCCAAACTGACCGACGAATAGCAACCAGCAGTGCGGCTGTCCTGCTACTCATTGCAAGCGCATCGTCCTGGGCGGTCAAGACAAAGGAAATAAATGACTCACACTGCTTGAGAGAACTAAACTCATCACAAGCGGGATCAAGACCTGCGTACAGATCCCTAATAATGGACCTAACTGCCAACAGAAGAAGTGCCGAAGCACACACCGGCTGCAGTGTCGATCCGGCACCGATAAAGCCATGGCGAGCCAATTGATCAATCCGACGATCCTCACCATCTTTAATGGTAGTAGTGTCAGAGGAGTGCAACACCGCCGTGTTCGACAGCCCTAACACAGGAGTATCGACGTCAGGGGGAACTGACCAAAGCTTCACCAAATCCTCCGGAAAGGGATAACGTTTATCCCAACTAGGAGGAATTCCAGCCAGCCGCGTGGGTTGTTCCCATTCCTTAAGGACAACCCTCACAAAGTGTTGTTGCCTGGGAAACACCAAACGCGGCTGGGGCACATCAAACAACTCACCCTTTGGCGGGGGGACTGCCTCGGGCGGATCCAAATCCAAAATTTCAAATATTTGAGCCAAAATGGAAGGAGTGTCAAGAGACACCCCCGCAGTCTGATCGCCAGCAGAGTCATCCCATAGCTGGTCTGCAGGCTCATCCGACTCCTAAAGGAGTTCCCCCTCCTCATCAGGGGGACAATCGGACCAATCCAATATTTCAAACACCTCATCCTCTGAAACAGGCGCTGCCGGAGAGAGGTGCTTCCGCTTCGCCGTAGCCTTTTGAGCTACCGTGGTGGAAATTATATTCTCGAGGTTGGCCAATCGTGCACACACCTCGGATTGCGAATCCCCACCTTTCACAATGTCACACGGGGTCCGGAATAAGGGAGGGGGGGTAGGAGATGATGGAAGTTGCGAGGAGCCAGAGCGACGGACTGGCGCGCAATATTCTGCTTTGCACATGGAACGCATAATATGACATCGCCTGGGAGCGGAGCCCCACAACCCCCACACAGCCTGGATAGCCCCGAAGAGCCATTTCCGGTAACGTCGGAAGTCTCCATATGGTGAAATGATGGTATTCGCAACAACCCAGGGTTTTACGCATTTAAGCAACCCGGGATGCCCCTTTATAATTAAAGTCCCGGAAGTAGGAGGATTTATTTTATTTATTTATTTTTTTTAAACCTAGGAAAAAACCCAATTTGGAAACTAAGACTAGCCAGGTATATCAGAACCGGGAGAGCCACTGCAGAGAGGGGATCCCAGGATCTGTAGGGGAAAAAGAGACCACAGTCAGTCCCCCAGGAAAATACCATTTTGTGAGTACTCACCTGAAAAATGGATATTGTTGGTGTGCCACACACCCCGCTTCACTTCTAAATATTCTTCACTTAATGGGTTAACTCACCGCCAGGTGACGCAGTGCAGAGAGGAAGTCTTGTAACGAGCCCCCTTCCAGCCTATATATACCTGGTATCTCCCTTCAATCACCAGTATATTAAAAAAGCAGAAAGACAAGGTACCAGTATTCCACCGGTAACCTCAAAATCAATTTTGATATAAATAAAAAGCTTCACCATATAAAGGCTTCGGAAATACCGAAAAGGGTGGGAGTGAAGCGGGGTGTGTGGCACACCAACAATATCCATTTTTCAGGTGAGTACTCACAAAATGGTATTATTCTTGGTGTGCCACACACCCCGCTTCACTTCTAAATATTCTTCACTTAATGGGACATCCAAAAGCAGTGTCCACAAGGGATGGGCATCCCAAGGCAAGGTGAAGCATAACTTAAATGACTGCAGTCTGCAGAACTTTGCGGCCAAAAACAGCATCCGCTGAGGCTCGCACATCAACTTTGTAAAACTTAGAAAAAGTGTGAACAGAAGACCAAGTGGCGGCCTTACAAACTTGTTCAACAGAAGCTTGGTGCTGAAAAGCCCAAGACGCCCCAATGGCGCGAGTAGAATGAGCAGTGATACGAAAAGGGGGAACTTTCCCCTTAGCAGAATAGGCCGCAGTAACGGCCTGACGTATCCACTTGCTAATGGCAGATTTGGCTGGTGCCAAACCCTTCTTAGGCCCATGGGGCACAACAAAAAAGGAATCCGTCCTACGAAAAGGAGATGTGATAATCAAGTAGTACTTAACACAGCGTACTACATCCAAACAATGCAAAACCCTCTCTTTGTCATTCTTAGGATTAGGACACAAGGAGGGAAGAACAATATCTTGGTTCAAATGAAAAGCAGAAACAACCTTAGGAAGAAAGTCTGGCTTGAACCGAAAGACCACTTTATCCTGATGCCTCTCAAAGTAAGGCGCCTGGATAGACAAGGCCGCCAACTCCGAGACACGCCGGACCGAAGTGGCCGGACCGAAGTGATCGCTACCAAGAAGACAATCTTCTGAGTCAGGGTAGACAAAGCAATATCTTGCAAAGGCTCAAAAGGAGGAGCCTGAAGAGCAGAAAGAACCAAATTCAAATCCCAAACCGGGAGTAATGGTTTCCTGGGAGGCCGCACATGCGTAACCCCCTGGAAAAAAGTTTTAGCTAAAGACTGAAGCGCAACACGCTTCTGAAAAAAGATAGATAAGGCAGAAACTTGCCCTTTCAACGTACTAAGCTGAAGACCAGAGTCCCGCCCTGACTGTAAAAACTCCAGAATCCTGGAGACCGAAAAGACCCTACAAGGAAAAGATCTTATCTCACACCAAGCGATATAGGCTTTCCAAGTCCTATAGTAGATGAAGAGAAGACCTCTTCCGGGCACTGATCAGAGTCTTGACAACTGAATCAGAAAGGCCCTCCTCCTTCAGGATGGAGGTTTCAGCAGCCAGGCCGTCAAACCCAGCGCTGGTAAATTGGGGTAACACAATCGCCCCTGAGTGAGCAAAAGAGGCAGAACGAACTGGTCCACTGCCAGCCGAACCACACTCGCCTTGGACACCTTGGGGCCACGAGAACGGCGGACACCTTTTCCAGAGCCAACTTCCGAAGCACCCTGCCCAGCATGGGTATTGGAGGAAACAGGTATAGAAATCCCAGAACTCCCCAGCTCAGGGACATGGCGTCCACTGCCAGAGCCAGAGGATCCTGGGAGAGCGACACGAAGTTCGGGAGCCTGTGATTGTGACGAGAGGCAAACAGGTCCACCTCCGGGGTCCCCCATCGGAGACACAGTGAGCGAAACACCCGAGGATGGAGAGCCCATTCTCCCAGACGGGGAAAGCCCCTGCTCAACCGGTCCGCTACCTGGTTCTCCACTCCTGGAATGTATACCGCCGAGAGACAAGGAACATGGGCCTCCGCCCAGGTCAGGATCAGGGACACTTCTCTGAGAGCACTCAGACTGCGAGTCCCTTCCTGAAGAATGATGTAAGCAACCGCTGTTTGATTGTCTGAACGCACCTGGACCGGAAGGCCCAGAACGTGCTGAGTCAGGAGAGCAAGCACCCGACGGATGGTTCTCAGTTCCAGAATATTGATGGGTAAGTGGGCCTCTTGAGGTACCCACTGCCCCTCAAACTGCAGCTCCTTCCAGAATCCGCCCCATCCCGACAGACTGGCGTCCGTGGTGACAATTTCCAAAAGGGGGGTCAGGAAGGACCTGCCCTACACAAGATTGGTCGAGACCAACCACCACAGGAGGGACTGCCGGACCCGGGAGGACAACTGGAAGGACTGATCTAGCGACCGAGGCTGCTGGTCCCAAGACACTGACAGAAAAAGCTGAAGCGTTCTCGCGTGAATTTGGGCAAAAGGAAGAAACACTCTTGTGTTGATGAGAGTCCAGGCCGGGACGAACCGACCCATCTTTCTCGGGGGCTGCGAAAAGATTGGAGTAGAAACCGAGCCCCATCTCTAAGCGCGGCACCGGCCGGATGACCGCTATCTCTAACAGATTCCTTACCGACGCCAGGAGCCCCTGCGTGGCCAAAGGATCGATGGGCACCCGAGACCGAACGAACCGTGAAGGAGGGCGAGACTCGAATTCCAGGTCGTAACCGGCCGACACTACCCCCTGGATCCATCTGCCTGGAACCACTTGGTTCCAAACCTGGAAGAAGTGTCGCAATAGTCCCCCCACCCGCACGGGTGAGGGCAGCCCCTCATTGCTGAGAGGGCTTATCAGCAGGTTTGGGCTTGGTGCCCCAGGACTGAGTGGGCCGGCCACGGCCCCTCCCCCGAGTCCAACCTGCACCTCTGGTAGCGGGAAAGGAAGCCCCCCTGCCCGCTCTGAATCCTCGAAAGGAAGGCCTACCGGAACCTGCCCCCCTAAAGGGGCCACGAGGCCTCTTGCGTTGTGGCATCTTACCACCCTTTGCGACTGAATCAATTTTCTCCCCAAACAGACGCAACCCCAAAAAGGGGAGAGCTGTGAGCACCTTCTTAGAAACTGCGTCCGCCGACCACTGACGCAGCCATACTGACCGGCGAATAGCCACCAGCATAGCCGCTGCCTTGCTACTCATAGCCAGCGCATCGTCCTGAGCGGATAGGACATAGGACACAAAAGATTCACACTGCTTAAGCGCAGTAAACTGTTTACAAGCGGGATTGAGATCCTCATATAGCCCCTGAATTAGAGACCTAATCGCCAATAGAAGAAGGGCTGAAGCACACACCGGGCGCAACGCTGACCCGGAATAAATAAAACCATGGCGCGCGTATTGGTCAATCCGACGATCTTCCCCATCTTTAGGGACAGTGGTCTCAGCAGACTGTACCATAGCCGTGCTGGAGAGCCCTAGCACAGGGGTATCGACGTCAGGAGGGACAGACCAAAGCTTTACCAACTCTGGCGGAAAAGGATAACGCTTTTCCCAACTGGAAGGGATTCCAGATAACCGCGTAGGATGTTCCCATTCCTTAAGGACCACCCTCTCAAAGTGGTGTTGTCTGGGAAAAACCCAACGCGGCTGAGGCTCCTTAAACAACTGACCCTTTGGCAGGGTGACAGCCTCAGGTGGATCTAAATTCAAAATTTTAAACATTTGAGCCAGAATGGAGGGGGTGTCAAAAACAACCCCCTCCGACCAATCAGCCTCAAGCTGATCTGCAGGCTCATCTGACTCCAACAGGAATTCTTCCTCATCCGGGGATCCATCGGACCATTCCACAGGCTCACATAACTCGTCCTGTGGAGCCGAAGGTACCGGAGTCAGGTGCCTCCGTTTTGCAGCGGCCTTTAACCCTGCTTTAACGGGCACTACTTTCCGGGGGCTGGACGACCGTGCCGCCACCTCGGACTGCGAATCCCCACTTTTGACAGTGTCATGCGGGGTCCGGAACAGGAAGGGCGAGGTAGGCGATGATGAAGGATGCGATGGGCCAGCAGCCGAAGCAACGGACTGGCGCGCAATACTCTGCTTTGCACAAGGGATAAAAGGCAAATAAAGACATCATCAGCTGGGAGTAGAGCCCCACAACTCACGCACCCCCCAAATGGCTCAGAAGAACCGTTTCCGGCAATAACGGAAGCCTCCATATGGTGATTTATGGTATTCGCAATATTTGGGTTTTAAGGCATAAGCCAACCCGGGATGCCCCCTTATTTGTAAATGTCCCAGAAGGGAGGATTTTTATATTTTTTTTTTTTTTTTAAGGTCCTCCTTAATAATAATAATTATATATATATATATATATATATATATATATCACACACACACATTCTTAAATATAAAAAATATCCCAATTAATTATTTTATATCTTTTTAAAAAATAAAGACTAGCCAGGCAACAGAGCCGGAGGGCCACCATAAACAGGGATCCCGGGATCTGTAAGGCAAGAAAACCACAATCAGATCCTCACATGTGTGTAACAACCATATATGCATGGCACCAAAGTGCCTTTTAAATGAGCAAAAAGCCATGCCCCTTAATAAAAAAATAACTTGCCACCATATCTATACATGAAAGATATACAATTCCCACTCAACGGCCCCACCAAGGTGGGGCCGCTTACCTGGAAAGACCGAGAGCAGCAACCGGAGGGACGAGACGGCAGCTAGCAGCAGCAGCACAGGAGAAAATGAAACCAAGTGCGGCCGCGCACCCCCACGTGACTCCCCTTTGAAAGGAAGTGAAGCTGGGGCCGCCGCCACGCCCCCGTCGCCGCGTCACCGGGACCCGCCCCCTACGCTGATCAGTGCGGCCAAATCAACTGGGGATTACACCAGATGAGCCACTACACGTGCGCACAGGCAGGAAGCAGCGGAGGGGGGAGAAGAAAGAGGGGGAAGCAGGAGAAAAGACCGCATAGCGCAGCCATGCCAAAGCAGACTACATACAGTGGCCACAAGACCAGCGGGGAAGGGGGGAGGCGGGAGGGGGCTATTTAGCCGGCAAGCAAACCTGCCCAGCGCGGTCCGCCCACAAGCAGACCTAAACCATAGTGAAAAAGAGTGCACACATGCTGAAGTAAGCTCAATGTATAACGTAAACACACACATGTTATAAAGTTATACTTGTGAAAAACACACATACCTAATGCACACCCTCAAACCCCCCCCCCCCCCGCCATAGTGAAGGGAGAAGGGACCGTAACGGGAGAGAAAGGGGCTACGGGGACCCTCGGGACAGGGGCATCCTATTTCCGGATCACCATGCCGGATAGCCGCATTGCCCCACGCATGAGGTCGAGCGGAGGAGATAAGCTCCTAGGCACTTAAAGTGCCATCTACCATTTGCCCAGTGAGCAGCCTAGGCTGGGAGGCTTCCATTCCACCATCAAGGTATAAACACTCAAACCGGGCAGAAATAGACCAAAAGGGGGGTGCCGGGGTAAGACCCCGGCTACCTGTAAGCAGGAGACTTCAATCTTCTGTCTTGTCGTCAAGCAGAGAGAAAAATACTGGTGATTGAAGGGAGGTACCAGGTATATATAGGCCGGAAGGGGGCTCGTTACAAGACTTCCTCTCTGCACTGCGTCACCTGGCGGTGAGTTAACCCATTAAGTGAAGAAGATTTAAAAGTGAAGCGGGGTGTGTGGCACACCAAGAATAATTAGCAGCATGCAGCACACTCATACATAAACAGAATAAGGGTAAACCATATATAGCATATACATGAAGGACAAATATAAATAAAAAAGCAAAACTGTAGCTAAAATGACGACACCACGTGCGCGAGGTGGGGACCGTTTACCTGTAACCGCATGAAGAGACAGCCACAGCATCCAGGCACGCAGCTTCCCTAGCACCTGTCTCCTTAATGAGAAGGAGGAAGTGAGGCGGGCCCGTGCTCAATGAACAACGCGCCCAGGCCACGCCCCCCGAAAGCGCGTCACCGAGCGCGGGCCGCGGCCCCGCCCCCAGTATTCGAACGACGCGGCCCGCCCCAATGGCGGCGCCGCGTGCAGAGGGGCGCCACGACGCCCTGGGACTCAGTGGGGGGAAGCATCAAAACACACCATAGTGAAAAGAGAGCCCCAGCAGCTCAGGCCATGCGGCCGCACACCGCGGCGCTGAACCTAAGTCTGCCAGCGCTCCCATACACAAACACACACACATGCCCAAAGTGAAAAGTAAAAGCACCCCATGAAAGCAAAACCACCCCCCCCCCCTAAAGTGAAGGGACCGAACGGGAGAAGATGGCCAAGGGGAACATCGGGACAGGGGCATCCCAAATCCGGATCACCATGCCAGATAGCCGCATTGCCCCACGCGTGGGGTCGAGCAGAGGAGATAAGCTCCTAGGCACCTAGTGCCATCTACCCTTGCCCAGCCAGCAGCCTGGGCTGGGAGGCTTCCATTAACCATCTAGGCATGTAAACAATAGAACTGGGCAGAAATAGACCAAAAGGGGGTGCCGGGGTTTGATCCGGCTACCTGCAAGCAGGAGACTTCTTTCTTCTGTCTTGTCGCATCTTGCAGAGAGAAAACACTGGGTGTTAAGTGGGAGGTCCCAGGTATATATAGGCCGGAAGGGGGCTCGTTTTAAAGACTTCTCTCTGCAACGTCGCCACCTGCTGGTGGAGTAACCCGATCGTAAGAATTAAAGGGGAAGCGGGGTGTGTGACACACTGAGGATAATATATATATATATATCTGTATACCAGCCAGACATGTGAAAAACCACACACACGTGACCAGTGGGGGCCCCCGCTAGAGAGGAGCCCCCGTACAAGCTAAGGAAAGTGGCCATCCGGCCCTTACCACACAGAACGCAGCTCAGATCCTGATAGAAGATGGCCCCCATGAAGGCTCATGCATGAAGAGGGAGAGCAGGGGGAGGGCGGGCCAGCGCAGAACGCGCGCTCGCCGAGGCCACGCCCCCTCCCAGCAACGCGGATCCCTAGAAACGAGCACAGAAATCGCGCCAAAGAAAGGGGGCGGGGCCGCACTCTCGGTGTGGCCGTGGTAGCCCCGGCCCCTTTCTTTGGCGCGATTTCTGTGCTCGTTTCTAGGGATCCGCGTTGCTGGGAGGGGGCGTGGCCTCGGCAAGCGCGCGTTCTGCCGAACACAGCCTGAGGGGGAGAAGCTCCCCCAGGCTGCCACAGCCCTGACATGCCCCAGTAAAAACACTTCGTCTGCCACACGCACACACACACACAGGGGCATATGTGGAGGGGTGACCCTGCCTCGTGGAGGCCGGAGAGGCCTTCTGCGGAAGGGTGCTATAGCCTTTTTGCCAAAAAGGTCTAAGCGGGCCCTGAATAACCACCGTCCTCTGAATGGAAGGCGTGAGAGCCTTTTTTGTAGCTCCATCGGCGCCCCACTGTCGCAGCCAGACCATGCGGCGAATGGCTACCGCCAGTGCTGAGTTCCTAGCACACATCTTAATGATGTCATCCAGTGCCGATAGAATAAACTTCACAAAGGCTTTGCAGTCTGATAGTGCACTAAACACCCCCCAAGGGAGGTCCTCAGGGCGGTGATCCGGTATCTGACAAGAGTCCTGGCGGCCACCGCCGTGATGGCCGCGGCACAAACTGGGCGCAGGGCCGTCCCGGCACAGGAGAAGGCGTGAGGCCAGTCTGTCAATGCGCCGGTCCTCAGCATCCTGAAGGGTACGGTAAAAGGGAGCAACATAAAAGGGGGGTTTGTGACCCCTATAACCGGCGCGTCCACCACCAGGGGAGCTGACCATAAGTTGACCACATCAGGGGGAAAAGGGTACTTCCATTCCCAGGCCCCTGGAATCCCTTTAAGCTTATCAGGCGATTCCCATTCCTGGGATATAATATTCTGGAAATGTTCCTGTTCTAGGAACTCCAAGCGCGGCGGCGCTGTATGGAAACTCTCCCTTTTAGGCTTGGGGATCTCCCCAGGAGGAGAGATTGACAAGACCTCAAAAATCTTGATCAGGATTTCATCCGTGTCACACAGACCCCAGGAACCAGGCTCAGATTCATCACGGCCCGCGGGCATCCCATGGGAGGAGCCCGAGTCTGAGAATAGCTCACCTTCCTCAGAAGGGTCAGGGTCCTGCATATCAGCAGAATCATCGGTATCGTCAGGAACCGGAGAGCCTGGGGGTGTCAGGAACCGCTTTTTACCAGGGCCCATACGCTCTGCCAATCCAGAAAGCACCTGCTCCGCCGTGGGCAACGCTCGCGGCACCTCTTGCATCCCCGCTGGAGTGGGACTCGTCATGAGTGATATTTGGGAGCGGGGAGACGGGGGTGAGGAAGGGAGGTTCCTCTGTTAGCAAACCTGCCTGTTCTGCACACTGTCCGCAGACCTGTGCCCTGTCAGCCTCAGCCAGGGGCTGGCCACACACTGCACACAGCCGGTCACGTCCCGGAGGGACCCCGGTTCCAAATCCAGAAATGCCTCCATATGGTGATTTTTATGCAGTATAACGCAGGGAATTATGCAATAAGCAACCCTGGATGCCCCAACAACCCGCTAGTAATGTGGGAGAATTTGTAAAGAGGACCCGTTGTAATATATGTCAGGCCGGGGCCGGTAAGAAAGTCTTGGCTTCTGAAAGACATAATGGGATAAGGGGAGTGGAGTCAGTGCCATGCTCTGTTTGAAAAACCCAAGAAACCATACCACCCCGGAGGGCACTTACATGACCGAGGGAGGAGACGAGCCACACCACGCGCGCGAAGATGGAGAAAATGGCGCCAGCGAACCTCGAGGGGAGGGCCAGGCCATGACGCGAGACGCGTCATGCCGAGTCTCCGCCTCCCCCAAAGAGCGCGAAGCTCCAACCGACGGCAAGTACAGCCGCGGAGAATCAGTAACATCTAATGCTAACACGCTGGAAGAATCTGCCGAGGCAGAATGATAGTAAGAAAGACAGCGCGCACTGTACAGTGAGGCGCGACACTGACCCCCTGATTAAAAGGAACAGCTCGCACTGTACAGTGAGGCGCGACACTGACCCCCTGATTAAAGGAACAAGGTCTAAAGGCGAATGGGCACTAGGGCTGCCACACCCCCCCCCCCCCCCCGAGTTACGGGAGGGAGCGAGGGGAGAAGCTGACGGTGTCCATGGACCGAGTCTGTGAGGGGCAAGGGCAAAATACGGGAGGGGCATCCTCTAGAGGCTCACCATCGGCCTGACCGCCTACCCTATGGAGGGGGATTGCGGTGGAGCATGGCTCCATTCAGCACACCAGGTGCTACCTACCTTCACCCGACCCGCGCAGCCTAGGCTGGGAGGCATATTTCTTCTGAAGAGGACGGGTGGAAATAGTCCCACAGGACCTTGGGCCGTAAGGCCCGCTCGCCTGCGAGAGCGTGATACTTCATGTCTTCGCAGTTCCAGCACTGCAGAGAAATCTAGGGATTTGTGGGAGGTCCCTTGATATATGTAGGACCGGGAGGAGCTTGTTTTCTGAGGCGGAGGAGGACTACCCACATGTTATGACTATTCGGGAGCAGGACGTGCTGTATGCTTAGAATAGATGAAAGTTCCTTATCAAAAAACATGAAAGGGTTGACAATTGGACCTTCAGGGTAGTGATGCCAAGTCCCAGGTTCACTCCTTCCTGAAGGAAATCCAATAGGACTGGAAGACTAGAAGAGGGGGTCTATGATTATGCACCTTCTAGGTGTTAAAAGTTATCCAAGTTTTCAAATAAATCCTCGTCACCTCCTTTCTGCTGGAAAGCAGAATCTTTATCACCTCCCCCGAAAACCCCTTTTTGGGAGCATTGCAATCTCAGGATTCATAGTGTCAGACGCCACTTCTGCGGATCCTGACAAAGCACTGGTTCTTGGGATAGAAGATCTGGTCTCACCAAGAGTTCAACGTTCTTGGACAGAGAGCATTTTCAAAGTAGAAAACCATGGTCTCTCTGACCACCATGGGGCTAGCAACAGAATTGTGGCTGACTGGCAGGAAACTTTGTTTAGAACCCAAGGAAGGATCCGAACTGGAAGAAAAGTATAAGCCAGACTGAGACGCCACTGGTGAGCCAGGGCATCTATTCCTAGAGCTTGATCGGAGGGATTGAGGGAAAAGAACTTCCTCAGCTTGTTGTTTTGACCGGAGGAGTTCCTCTCAGGAAACAAATGTGATTGAACACCTCCTGGTTCAGTGACCATTCTGCCTCCGACAGCGGAGAACGAAAAATCTTCCACCCGATTTTGGCAACCTTTCAGGTGGATGGCTGACAGGGATAAAAGGTTTAGTTCTGCCCAGATCAGATTTTCGCTGCTTGTTACAGTACGGATGACCTTGTCCCTCCCTGATGATTCAGATATGCCATACTAGTCGCATTGTCTGTTCTGATCGAATTTGTACGTGGTGACCCTTCAGGTGGGGAAAGAAGGTTAGCAATGCCTCCTTCACAGCTATCAATTCTCTGATTCAATGAGGGTAGGCTCAGTCTTCAGGACTGTTTCCCTTAAAGTGGACCATCACCCTCGGGTGATCGGCCCGGGAATCCCGATCACCTCCCTCCCCGCGGGACATCCGAGATCGGGATGTCCCGCGGGGTGAAACCCCCCCCAAAACCCCCAAACCCCCTTACCCCACTACCTCCCTCACGCCCCTCTAGTCGTGCGCGTGCCCGCGCCGGCGCCACGGACAAGCGGCTGTCAAATCGCCTGTCCGTCGGCGCTGGGAGCGGGGAGAGGCGAGTTTTTAGGGTGATCGGGGGGGGGGGGGGATTTCACACAGCGGGGTGGACCAAGACCCAGGATAGTCAAAATCCTGGGTGTTGGTCCACTTTAGCAGCCAGGGATCTGCAATGCCCCCCCTCCCCAACCTCATAAAGAGGCATCCATTGTCACTACCATGTCCTTAGGGTCTGACCAGGTTAGGCCACTGACAAACCTGTGCTTGTCTTGCCACCAACTCAGAAATTCCTTCACTAAATCTAGGGCTCCAATTATCCTGTCTATTGACTCCTAAAATTTGTCACAAGAGTTTAGAATATGCACCAGTAGAGTCTTTGAGTGTAGCCGACCCCATCTTACAGCGGGGAAGGACAAGGTCATTAGCCCAAAGACCCGCATAGCTTGACAAACCAAAATTGACCGACTAGAACACAGGGACTCAATGGCTTCCTGAAGGATAGTTATCTGACTTTGAAAGATTTTCTGAAGGATTGTATTGATCTCGAACCCCAGATAAATCATGACTTGGGATGGGAGTAAACTGGACTTTTGGAAATTCAGGATCCAACCCAATCATAGCAAAAGAAATGCGCCGGTACCCGCCCCTCCCCGCTGTCTGGCTGGCCTGCCTCCAGCCATTGGTTTTGTGACCCGCCTTCCCCCCGAACCTGCCCCGACCGTACCAGCCCTGCCCTGCCGTCTGCGCAGCCAGCCTCCGGCCATTGGTTGTGTTCCGCCTTCCCCACCTCAGCCTGTAATCCCCCCGAACCTGCCCCGACCGTACCAGCCCCGCCCTGCCGTCTGGGCGGCCAGCCTCCGGCCGTTGGTTTTGCTGCAGGGCCGGCGCGGGCCCACCTGCTCACCATCTACCATGTGACTAGGGGCAGCTGGGTTCATCACTCCCTCAGAGACAAGTGAAAGGTACTGTAGGAGTGGGCAGGGATTCGGGGACCTGTCACGATTGCTTTGTGTTTGTAGTATTTTTATTTAAAAAAATATATATATATTTTTGGAAAAAACAGATCCCCCATTTGGAATGCCCTGGGGGGGGGATCCCCCATAGACACTCACCTCTTCCCAGTCCAACGGCGCATGTGCAGGCTATGGAGCAATGAGAGCCGCCAGCTGTAACTAGGTAATTCAGCAGGTGGCTCTCATTAAAATCAATGGAGATCCCAGCCTGCTGAATTACGAAGTGACGGCATGCAGCACTCGTTGGACCAGAGCCCGCACATGCACCGTTGGAGCCAGGGAAGGTAAGTGGTTACAGGACTTTCTGGGGGGTTATACACAGCGGGTATACCGCGAATATCCTTGAGTCAAAAAGACTCTAGGGCCATCCGACTTTCACTCCTTGGGGCATCCCAAACTAGGATGCCTCGCTGTGTAAAACCCCCCAGAAGCCCCGTTTCACAGAAAAATGAGGGAGATTTATCAAAACGTATGCAAAGGAAAAGTTGCCCAGTTGCCCATAGCAACCAATCAGATCACTTCTTTCATTTTTGAAAATGCCTCTGTAAAATGTGATCTGATTGGTTGCTATGGGCAACTCAACAAGTTTTCCTCTGCACAGGTTTTTATTTATCTCCATCCCCCATCTCACCAGGATGATGGTGGCCGTTTAATGCCTGTTGGCGTTTCCTCAGGCCCCTTGATGAACATGGGGCCTGAGGAAATGCCGACAGGCATGAAACAGCCACCATCATCCAGGTGAGATGTCCCTGCCTTTGATGCTGTGCACACTGTACTTTGGGGAAACTGTACCTTCACATTGTTGTTGCTTACACTCTGTGTTGAATAAACACATCGCATAAAGAACTGTCGGGGTGAGTACGTCTCGCTCTCTCTTTATTAGTTGGATTGTTTGCTGAACTTTCAGCCAGACAGCACCGCCCGTATTCTCATATATACAGTTCCACCCAGCACAGTACTTCAGCAGCCTAGTTATACAGAGCACTTCGGCTCTGCCACAGAGTTGTAATGAGGGGCTGCTTCGTGCGGTGGTCGACATGTGCTCTCTATTCAGAGAGCCGGAGCCCTGCATTGAATAGCCCCAGCCCTCTAAACCCATCCCCCTCCCCTTCGATCTCTAACATCTCCTATCCTTAGGAGAACTACTCCTTTAAAACAAGTGTATCAGTATTCAATTCATCATATCTTTGCCTCCCTATTGTCTTTGTGTGACTAGGGTTATTCTTGGTCTTGAGGTTAGACAAATTAGGAGAGTTGTAGCTACAGAGTAGTACTTTTTTTTTTTTTTTTTTTTTTTTTTTTTATAGTCTATTGAACAAGACCCCACAATGCCTTCTAAAACGGCCAAGTGGTGCAGAATACCGTAAAAGAAGGAAAAATGCCAGAATAGAAGAAGAAGACAACAAAATGTCGTCATCTATTGGGAAATGGCTGGGAAATACTAGATCAGTTGATGAGAACACTGAAATACTAACTGGGTCAGGAGACATGATTTCAGATTACAGAAATCTAATCAGCAGATTGGTGAAAATACATCAGTCACCGTCATTGTCTGACAATGATGATACACATTGTACCTTAAAATATCTTAAAATGATACTACTACTCATGCATGTGATGAACCAGTTATTACCTTGAATACCTTAAATGACAAAAAAAATAATACTGACTTGAACATCTGTGATTCACAATGTAGTTCCTATCCAAGGATTGTAAATTTTAATGATCCAACCTCATGGCCTTGTATAACAGATAATATAAGGTGCCACCTAATTGAGCATGGTCCTGACCAAGGAAAAACTGCAGATTTTAGAGAGTCAGCATCTGAAGATGGTAGAAAATTTTCAAGAGACTGTTTTTTTTAAAAAGCTTTCAAATGGTGAAGTTGTCGAACGTAATTGGCTTATTTACTCTGAAAATAGAAAGTCCATTTTTAGTTTCCCATGTATGCTGTTTGATCAGCGAAACACTAAACCAAATATTAGTGTTCCAAAATTAGGGTTTAATGACTGGAAAAAACACAATTCTGTGATTACTCACCTGTAGAATTGGTATTATGAGTATACAGTACATCCTGCTCCAAATCTAATACTTACACTTGGGATATACTCCGCCAGATGGTGCTGGACTGCAGAGACATCGAAAATAGGCTCCTCCCGGCCCCTCCCCAGGGACCTCCCACAAATCCCCAGCATTGAAAAGCAGTTAATGAGAAGCCGGGAGAATTAAGCAATCCAAACTATCAACTATGACAAGGATAACAATCACCATACAGGGGATCCAAGAAAATGCAAACAAAGGGTGGGATGGAGCAGGACGTACTGTATACTCATAATATCAATTCTACAGGTGAGTAATCACAGAATTGTATTATTCTTAGTATACAGTACGTCCTGCTCCAAATCTAATACTTACAGTTGGGACATCCAATAGCAGTGTCCATAAAGTAGGGTGGGATCCCCAAGAAAAATCAGCAGCAGACAGTTTAAATCACTGCAGCCTGCAGAACCTTTCGGCCAAAAACCGCATCAGCTGAGGCCCTAACATCAACCTTGTAAAACTTTGAAAGGTATGAACAGAAGACCAAGTGCAAACTTGTTCAGCAGAAGCCTGGTGCTGGAAGGCCCAAGAGGCACCAATAGCACGAGTGGAATGAGCAGTAAGGCGGAAGGGAGGATTCTTCCCCTTAGCAGAGTAGGCCTAAATCACAGCCGAGTAGGCCTAAATCACAGCCGAGTAGGCCTAAATCACAGCCTGACGAATCCACTTGCTGATAGTAGACTTGGCAGGAGCCAAACCCTTCCTAGGACCAGAAGGGACCACAAAAAGAGCATCAGTTTTCCTGAAAGGTGCAGTAGCCACCAGCTAGTACTTCAGACACCTAACCACATCCAAAGAGTGCAAAACCCTCTCCTTAGCATTGCTAGGATTAGGGCACAAAGAAGGAAGAACAATATCCTGATTCAAATGAAAAGCAGACACTACCTTAGGCAGAAAGTCAGGTTTGAAACGAAACACCACCTTGTCCTGGTGTCTCTCATAGTAGGGGGGTTGAATGGAAAGCGCTGCCAACTCAGACACACGCCTGACAGAAGTGATAGCCACCAGAAATACAACTATGAGCGTAAGAATGGCCAAGGCAGCATCCTGCACAGGTTCAAAGGGAGCACCCTGCAAGGCTGACAGAACCAAGTTCAGATCCCAAACAGGCACCATAGGCTTACGTGGGGGGCGCACATGAGTGACCCCCTGGAAAAAAGTCCTGATCAGAGGGTGCTCAGCAAAGGACTTCTGGAAGAAAATAGCCAGGGCAGAAACCTGACCCTTCAGAGTACTGAGTTGGAGCCCCATCTCCAACCCATGCTGCAGGAAATCCAGAATCCTGGGAATAGAGAACACACGACAGGGAAGCGACTTAGACTCCCACCAGTCAATGTAGGCACGCCAAACCCTGTAATAAATGGAAGTGGAAGACTTCTTCCTAGCTTTAATCAAAGTATTCACAACCGAGGAAGACAGCCCCTTCTCCTTCTCCATCAAGATGGAGGTTTCAGCAGCCAGGCCGTCAAAGCCAGAGTTTGTAAATTGGGATGGCGTTGTGAGCCCTGAGTGAGCAGATCTGGCACCAAGGGCAGAGCGTACTGATCTACTGCCAGCTGTACCACGTCTGCGAACCACACTCTACTTGGCCACCTGGGGGCCACCAGAATTGCTGGCACCCCTTCCAGAGCGATCTTGCGCACAACCCTGCCCAGCAGGGGGATTGGAGGGAAGACATACAGGAACTGAAAGTCCTGCCATGACATTGCTAGCGCATCTGAGGTCAAGGCCAGAGAATCCTGGGACAGAGAGACAAAAGCTGGGAGCTTGTGATTGTGGCGGGACGCAAACAGATCCACATCTGGTTGGCCCCAACGGTGACACAGATTGAAACACCCTGCTGCATAGGGACCATTCTCCATGGCGAGAGGTCCCCCTGCTCGGAGAGTCCGCCAGGCGATTTTCCACCCCTGGGATGTACACAGCTGATATGCAGGGGACATTGGCCTCCGGCCAAGTCAGGATCAGAGACGCTTCCTGGAGGGCCCCCTTGCTCCGGGTCCCTCCCTGATGATTGATGTAGACAACTGCCGTCTGGTTGTCCGAGCGCACCTGAACAGGCAGGCCCCGAAGGTGAGTCAAGTGAGCCAGAACTAGCCTGATCGCCCGCAGTTCCAAGACATTGATAGGTGTGTGGGCCTCCTGAGGGCCCCACCTCCCCTGGAACCGCAAGGACTTCCAGAAACCCCCCCAACCTGACAGACTGGCATCCGTGGTAACCGTCTCCCAGGAGAGTTTCCATGCGAAAGCGCCTGCCCCTGACAAACTTGTTGAGGATCTTCAAGTCCAGGATGGGCCTGACTGACCCATCTTTTTTGGGTACTGTGAATAGGTTGGAATAAAAGCCCTTGCCTTTTTCTCTTAAAGGGACCTGGCAGATGACCCCCAGCTCCAGGAGGCCTTGCACTGCTTGCACTAGCTCCTGAGCTGACACAGGGTCCTGAGGAATCCGGGATCTGATGAATCTTGGAGGGGGATCGGCAGTAAACTCCCATCTTGTAACCGGAGGACACTACCTCCTGAATCCACCGGTCTGAGACATGAAGCCTCCAGACGTGAGCTAAGTGCTGCAGCCGTCCCCCCACCCGGATGGGTGAGGGCGCCCCATCATGCCTGAGGGGGCTTGGGAGAAGATTTTGCTTTGGGACCCCAGGAGGAGCCAGGACGTCTACGTCCTCTGCCTCTACCCCAGAAATCTCCCCGGGCCCCAGGAAAGGAAGCCCCCCTTCCCTGTCTTGCACCACGGTAAGGGGAGGAGAAGGAACCCTGACCCCGAAAGGGCCGAGATTGCCACCTGCGCTGGGGTAACCTGCCTCCCTTAGCAAAAAGGTCCAGGCGGTCCCCAAGCAGGCGCAGTCCTTTAAAGGGAAACCCAGTAAGGGCACAGCCAAACCAAGCGGCGTATAGCCACCACGAGGGCTGAAGTTCTGGCACACATTCTGGTGTCATCCAATGCTGAGAGGACAAAATTTACAAAAACATCACAACTGGAGAGTGCATTAAACACCTCACAAGGCAAATCATCAGGGGCACTATCAAGCATATTTCTGATAAGGGTTCTAGTGGCCACAGCAGTAATGGCAGGGGCACAAACCGGGCGCAGCGCCGTCCCCGCACATGCAAAGGTGTGGGATGCCAGCTGGTCAATGCGCCGTCCTCAGCATCCCGCAGGGTAGTAGAGTCAGGGGAATGCATGACAGAGGTGTAAGATAGCCCTAGGATCGGGGCATCCACCTCGGGGGGGGGGGGGGGGGGGGGGATGACCAACATTTAACCACCTCAGCAGGAAAGGGATACTTCCTATCCCAACTTTTTGGAACCCCAGGAAGTTTACTGGGGTGCTCCCATTCCTTGAGCACAAGGTTATGGAAATGTGCCTGCTGGGGAAATTCCAAATGTGATTTTGCTGTATGGAAAAGCTCCCCAATTTGCCTGGGAGCCTCAACAGGGAGAGAGATGGACAGAACCTCAAAAATCTGGGTCAATAATCTGTCAGTGTCATCTGGGGCACAGGGGTCAGAGCCAGAATCTTCATGACCCCTTGGTCTCTCATCAGATGAGCCTGAATCAGAAAAGAGCTCCCCTTCATCAGACGGGGTATAGCCACAAAGATTCATAAACTCCTCAGTTCCCATAGGGAAAACAGTGACATTAGGCGTCAAGTGCCGCTTCTTAGCAGGGGCCTTACACGCTAAGGACTTAGCAATCAACTGCTCAACAGTAGCCAGTCTAGAAGACACATCAGGCTGAGGATCCCCGCTAGTATGCAACTCAGTAGGAGTGAGGTTTAAGCTTGGGGGAGTAGGCGAAGTGAAGCGAGGTGCAGCCACTGGCAGGCCACATTGCAATGCAAGTACCTGCTCAGCACAGGGTACACAGACCCGCGCCTTGTCAACGTCAGCATGAGGCTGCCCACACGCTACACAGAGCCGGTCTTGTCCCGAAGGGACCCCGGTCACATTATCCTGGGATGCCTCCATATGGCGATTATAGGGAATAACGCTATATAGCAACCCCGGACGCCCCAATAACCCGCTAGGGAAGTGGGAGTATTATTTTTACAAAGCCTACAAGTTATATACTAATACAGGGCCGGGAGAAGCCAAAAGGGTTCGCCCCGCCTGAAAGACATAAGCAAGCAAGACCTGTAAGCACACAGTAACAAAAGTGAAAGATATAAAGCTGCACGCAAGGGCACTTACAGACCACGGCAGGTAGGGGTCCGTCGCGCATGGGCCAACCAAAGTTGATAAAGATGGCGTCGATATACCTCGAGGGGCGGGCCAGTATCAGCGATGACGCGGAGCGCACCATAGACAGGCCCTGCCTCCGCGAAGAGCGCAAAGCCAGAACGTGCAAGCAGCCAATGAAGGCGCACCAGCGCGGAACCAAGTCAGTGCGCGGCGGCGGCAATTTAAAAAAAGACAGTAAAGACAAGTCAGCGAGTCGGCTGACACAAGACTAAACAGAATGGAAAAAGAGTGTAAAACACAGAATGCATAGCATACATATTTACACCCCCCCTCTTTTCCCCCGAAGGCTACAAGGAGGATGAGGGAGGACAGCGGCCACTTAAACAGGGCCCACCGATAGGCAGGGGCAAGGGGGCACTAGTGCGGGAGGGGCATCCCATAGAGGCTCATCATAAGCCTGAACCGCCTACCCTTTGGTGGGGGATTGCGGTGGAGCAGCGCTCCTAAGCACCCAACAGCGGTGCTGCCTACCTTCACCCGACCAGCGCAGCCAAGGCTGGGAGGCATATTACTAGTCGAACGGGTGGGAATAGTCCTACAGGGCCGCAGGCTAATAGCCCCGCTCACCTGCGAGTAGAGAGCCATTTCTCGTCCTTCGCAGCCAGACTGCAGAGAAATTCTGGGAGGTCCCTGGGTATTTGAGGGCCGGGAGGAGCCAATTTTCGATGTCCCTGCAGTCCAGCGCCATCTGACGGAGTATATCCCAAGTGTAAGTATTAGGTTTGGAGCAGGAGTACTGTATATTAAGAATATGTCAGTCGTATAGTAGAGCATGAGAATTCAGCAAATCACCGCCGAAGTTTTTGTGAATGGAAATCCACAGAAAAAAGAATGTTTAGCGGAGATTGTATTGATGATTCAGTACAAAAAGCGATAGAAAGTGAAAAACAGAAATGGAGGCACATTCTAAATACTCGATGCTATAATGTTTTGTGCTCAAAACAGTTTACCTTTTAGGAGGATCAAGTTGCAACATAAAAGATCCGAATTCAGGAATATTTCTTAGTCTATTAAGTCACTCAGAACTTATAAGTCATTATGATGTTCAGCTAAATCAGCACATTGCAACTCATAAAAAGGTTTACCGAGTTACTTTTCACCTACAATACAAAATGAATTCATTGGCCTACTAGGAGACCAGGTACGTGGTGAAATCTCTAGGGTTAAGAAAGCCAAGTATCATTCACTCCTTTTGGATTGCACAACTGACATATCTCATCAAGAACAAATGTCCCAAATTGTGCGATATGTGCGAATTGAAAATTGTGTTATTGCTGTAGAAGAAAGTTTTATTGACTTTATTGAAACAAAAGAAAAAACAGGAAGTGGATTAGCTGAAGTAATAATAAAGAAGCTTGAAAAGGATGGACTTAACCTTCAAGACGTAAGAGGTCAAAGGTACGATAACGGTGCAAACATGTCAGGAGTACACAAAGGAGTAAGCTGTCATCTTGCAAAAAAACAAATCTGCTAATTTTGTTCCTTGTTCAGCCCATTGCCTAAACTTAGTAGGAGTTCATGCAGCTTCTATAAATTCCAACATGGTGTCATTTTTTGCCACTGTGAATAAAATTTACCAAATCTTTTCCCAATCAACCAGCTGCTGGGATACATTGAGTTTTTTAAAATTATCACTGAAAAGTCATGCTGATACCAGATGGGCATTAAAAGCTAATGCAATACGAGCTTTAGGTTCACAAATTTCCGAAGTGGCAAAGGCATTGAAACAAGTTGCTTTAACCAAAAATCCGGAAGCCGTGTTAACAGCTAATAGCCTTCTTAAAAAAATCAATTTTGATTTTTTGTGCACCCTGTGCATGTCGCGCAATATATTATCCGAAATTGATAGAGTTAATAGATCACTACAAGCAAAAGGCACCACTGTGTATCAGGCTTCAAAGATGATTCAGGGACTAATAAACACTTTACAAGAAAATGCAGGATAGTGACAGTGACTTTGTCACTGTTTTCATGGACTGCAAAAAAAAAAGGCAGAAGAAACGGGATTTGCTGCAGAATTTATAGAATGCCGAAATAAAAATATAGCAATTATATGAATGTGAAGATGAATCTTCTCTTTTAAGCCCTCAAGAGTCTTTCAAAATTCAGATGAAAAAATGTTTTTGACACCATAGTTCAACAATTAACCTGGAGATATGAAGTCCTAAATGGAATTTCATCTGATTTTGAATTTCTTTCGGGTGATTCACTTCTCAAGATGGATACAGTTAGTCTTCAAAAAGCAGCAGTAAACGTGAGTAAAAAATATGACCATGATATAAACATGGCAGAAATTTCTTCAGAGATTCAGAGTTTTAAACATTAGGCAATAGCATTGCTCCCAACAGTTGCAACTGCGTCTAGTTTGGATCTTCTGCATTTTATTCATGACTATAATTTAGCTGAATCTTACCCAAATATAGAAATAAGTATAAGGATATTCCTTAGTTTGCCAGTAACCGTGGCATCTTGTGAACGAAGCTTTAGCAAGTTGAAACTCATTAAAAAACTACCTCAGAGCATCAACAGGCCAGGATAGACTAACCAGTAGGTTTATCTTATCAATTGAACAAAATATTGCAAAACAGATCAATTTTGATGCAGTTATTGACAAATTTGCTTCATTGAAGGCACGGAAAGTTAAACTTTAAAACCTAATCCACTTTATTGATTTATTTTATTAAGTATTTATGTGCAAAGCTCGGCAAAAGGAGCTTTATAGTTAGAGGACAGAGATTGTATGTAATTTTTCATACTTATCCTAAATTTTCAGTTACTGTAGTCCACTGATCAGAAAAAATACAACTCTGTGATGTACTCACCTGTAGAGTTCATATCATACGCATACAGCACGTCCTGCTCTAGTAGTAGTAATAACATGTGGGTAATCCTCCGCCGCCGTGCACTGCAGACATGTAGAAAACAAGCTCCTCCCGGCCCTACATATACCGAGGGACCTCCCACAAATCCCCAGCATTGAAAAGCAGAGAAAAAGAGAGGCCAGGAGAAACAACCACCCAAAACTGGCAAAAATATCAAAGATAACAATCACCGACAGGGAATCCAGAACAAGGTGAAAACAGGGTGGGGTGGAGCAGGACGTGCTGTATGCGTATAATATCAACTCTACAGGTGAGTACTTCACAGAGTTGTATTATTCTAAGCATACAGCACGTCCTGCTCCAGTAGTAGTAACAACATGTGGGACATCCAATAGCAGTGTCCATAAAGAAGGGTGGGATCCCCAACAGAAGGCAACAGCAAGCAGTCTAAACTACTGCCACCTGCAGAACCTTGCGGCCAAACACAGCGTCAGCTGAGGCCCGAACATCAACCTTGTAAAACTTTGTAAAGGTATGTACAGAAGACCAAGTAGCGGCCTTGCAAACTTGCTCCACAGAGGCCTGGTGCTGAAAAGCCCACGAAGCCCCAACAGCTCTAGTAGAATGAGCAGTAAGACGAAAGGAGGGAGTCTTCCCCTTAGCAGTATAGGCTTGAACAACAGCCTGACGAATCCATTTACTGATGGTAGACTTGGCGGGAGCCAAACCCTTCCTAGGCACAATGAAGAGAGCATCCGTCTTTCTAAAGGCCTGAGTGGTAACCAGGTAAGACTTGACACACCTAACCACATACAAGGAATGCAAAGGAAAGGGTTACTAGGATTAGGGCACAAGGAAGGAAGTACAATATCTTGATTCAAATGAAATGCAGACACAAGCTTAGGCAGAAAGTCTGGCTTGAAGTGAAACACCACCTTATCCCGGTGTCTCTCAAAGTAGGGAGGCTGAATAGACAAAGCAGCCAACTCAGACACACGTCTGACTGAAGTGATGGCTACCAGGAAGACAACCTTGAGCGTGAGCGGCCTCATGAATAGGCTCAAAGGGAGCCCCCTGCAGGGCCGACAAAACCAAGTTCAGATCCCAAACAGGAACCATAGGTTTCCGGGGAGGGCGCATGAGTGACCCCCTGAAAGAAGGTCTTGATAAGAGAGTGCTGGGCAAAGGTCTTCTGAAAGAAGATAGACAGGGCCGAAACCTGGCCCTTCAAGGTACTAAGCTTAAGACCCAAGTCTAGACCATGTTGTAAGAACTCCAGCACCCTGGATACTAAGAATTCCCGGCAGGGAAGAGACCTGGATTCACATCAGTCAATGTAAGCATGCCATACTCTATAATAGATGGTGGCAGAAGTCTTCTTCCTGGCTTGCACCATAGTAGCCACAACAGATGCAGACAAACCCTTTTCCATCAAGATGGATGTTTCAATAGCCAAGCCGTCAAAGCCAGCATTAGTAAATTGGGATGGCGTAGAGACCCTTGAGTCAGAAGGTCTGGCAACCTTGGCAGATCGTACTGATCTACTGCCATTTGAACCACGTCTGCGAACCACACTCTTCTTGGCCACCTTGGGGCCACCAGAATCGCGGGTACCCCTTCCAGAGCGATCTTGCACAGCACTCTGCCCAGAAGGGGAATTGGTGGAAACACATACAGGAGCCGAAACTCCTTCCAAAGACATTGACAGGGCATCCGTGGCCAGAGCCAGAGGATCCCGAGACAGGGATACAAAGCTCGGCAGCTTGCGATTGTGACGTGAAGAGATCCACGTCTGGCACACCCCAACGGTGACACAGTGACTGAAATACCCTGTCGCAGAGGGACCATTCCCCCTGACGGGACGACCCCCTGCTCAGAGCATCTGCTAGCAGATTCTCCGTCCCCGGAATGTAAACAGCCGATATGCATTGTACATTGGTCTCTGCCCAAGTTAGAATCAGAGACACTTCCTGGAGAGCACCCTTGCTCCGGGTTCCTCCCTGATGATTGATGTATGCAACCGCTCGTCCTGTTGTCTGAGCGTACCTGAACCACCAGACCCTGCAGGTGCTGGGTCAATAGTTCCAGCACCAATCGGACCGCCCTGAGTTCCAGGACATTGATAGGAAGATTGGCCTCCTGAGGGCCCCACCTCCCCTGGAAGCGCAGGGACTTCCAGAATCCCCCCCAGCCCGAAAGACTGGCATCCGTTGTGACCGTCTCCCAAGAGGGAGCCAGGAAGGATCTGCCCCTTGCCAAGTTCCTGTGGTCCAACCACCACGCAAGGGATTGTCTGACAGAGGGGGGAATCACCCATCTGTCATCCAGAGATGCTGGGTCCTTGTTCCATACTGACAGAAAGTGAAGCTGCAGATGGGCAAAGGGCACCGCCTCGAAGCTTGCCACCATCGAGCCCACCAGCTGCATTCCCTGCCGGATGGAGGGATGAGGGTTCTCGAGCAGGGATCTCGCCTGGGTTGTCAGAGCTTCCACCTTCTGCGGAGGAAGGAATATCCTTGACTGAACCGAGTCCAGAATCATCCCCAGAAACGGGGGTCACTGAGGAGGGGGACAGAGAGGACTTTGGGTAATTGATCACCCAGCCGAAGGACTCCAGGGTGGACACCACCAATCGAGTGTCCAGCTCTGCCTGGCGCAGATATATATATATGTTTCCTTTTGATATTTTCTATGATGTTACTTTACGTCTTTGGTTTGCATTCCCATCTGCCAGGTCTGGCGAGGGGTGGAGGTGTCATATGGGAGTAAGCCAAACAGGGTATGCTGCCTGGCCGTCGGGGCGGCCTCGACCCTGATAAACGGAACCTCACTGCAGGCCTCACTAGGTGAGGCTCTGGGGCGTACATAGAGGCCCTGATGATAGGCTGTGATTTGCACGGTACCCCGCTGTCCAGAGCCGTTCAATGGGTTATACCCATTGAGAATATATGCAAGTAGTGATAGATGTCGATGTTTTATATGGTTGCCAAGCGCCCTGTTGAGCACTTGCCAATGTTATTGTTTGTTACTGACGAGATTATTGGTTATTGCCTAGGCCCCATGCCCTGACCACATGAACGGTCGGCGATGGGGTGGGTTGTTCGGTTTCTGGACTGGTGGAGGGCCCCGGGCCTCATTCGCTGCTCCTAGCAGGATGTGCGCTTCAGCTAACGGAATCGGAGGGACGGACCTGGGGTCCCGCATTGGTTCCCTGCTTCCGGTTGGCGGGGCTCGGGCGCTCTCCGCCGGGTGGAGGCTATCCAACAGGGACCCCGTCACAAGTTTTGACGTTTGCAGTTCTTCCACAGGTTGCTCCTGCTTTTGGACCCTTTCCCCCCTTCCCCTTACCTTACTGTTCAATATGCCGGCCCTGTGCCGTTGACTTAGACTACATGAGCGCAGGCAATCCCCCACTCAGAGGCGACCCCCTCTAGATACCCAGAAACTTCCAGAAGAGTAGTTACCCCCAGAAGGCATACTTTGGACTCCCTTGGAGTCACCTGAACCCCCAACCCCTTCTTCCTGCCTCTTCCTGCCTCCCAGACGGGCCACTTCTAGGCCCTAGATCCTGATTTTGTCACTTGACCCCATCACCTAGCCCACCCTTCATTCCTCGCCCTCCCCTCTTTCTCAAAAATACATTAAAAAAGCAGGGAGACTCCAGGTATTACTACCATGAGAACTACCATATTGTAAGGCGTCCCACTAACCTAAATAGGATCCACACAAAAAAACACAAAACACAATTGGTTATAGGTGGGCACTGTCTCAATGGAACCACATAAGGAACAGGGTTTTAAAGTACAAAAATAACTTTATTAAACAAATTATTGCACCAACCCATCAGACACACAAAGTGCACACAGATAAAAAATCACAACGTTGTGACATTAAGACTTGGGGGCCCCCCATGCACATGCATCAACACCTCATAACACAGCCACTACCAAGCACACGTTGCTACCTAGACCATCCCGCTAGCTAGTCTAGCATATACATACACAGCTTTAATTGTTGGGCGCCATGATTATAAGTCAGTTGATTCAATGATTGAAATTCATATAGTAAGAGTCAGCTTATATCTAGACAACAGGCAGCGTCCACTCGCTCTCCAAGGGCTGGACTCACCAGATCAGGACCACATCATATATGTATGCAGCTGCTGGGAGAGACATCACTCGGTCAGCGATCTCATTGCATCAGCCAGCATTACTTATACCACTCCAAGCCTGCACCGGCACTCCACCAAGGCACATAAGTTGCTGCGTGATCTGCCAGTCCTTTTACATTGTTAGTCACAGACAGTTATGCTCAGGCAAGTGCAGCCAATTCAATTATGCCTGTGGTACTTAGCTGTATAGCTGCAAAGGTAACGCCATCTGCTGCGCAGGTGCGCCTCCGTCCTGTCTGGGCTGTCCTGTCTCGGCTGACGGTGCTCCAAAACAGAAGCCCCGGTGGGCGGGGCGAAACGCGCGTCGGAAGGGGAGGCCCCATGCCACCTCACGTCCCTCAACCACGTGCTACTGGTTACCGGCTTTCCAGCGTGTCGTTGTTTTGGAGCACCGTCAGCATGGCGCCCAACAGCATGGCGCCCAACAATTACAGCTGTGTATGTATATGCTAGACTCCCCTCTTTCTCCTCCTCCCCCCCCCCCCTTTTTCTTTTTCTCTCTCTCACATTTTCTTCCCCCTCTCGCTCTTCTGAAATTAGCTAAATGAGCCAGCCCCAAAACCCACATGCAGGTGCTAACCTTAACTTTAAATTACTCTCCCACAATGTGCAGGGATTTAACTCCCCTCACAAAAGAACTAAAGCGTTCCATTACTATAAACAGGTGCAAGCTGAAATCCTGTGCCTTCAGGAGACGAGGTTCTCTACCACGAGTGCCCCAAAATATTTGAATCCACAATACCCTAGTTTTTTTCTGGCCAGCTACACGGAGAAGGCCGGGGGGTCGCTATAGCATTTCGACGGAACGTTCCGCTCAAGTGAGAGTCGTGTATAGGGGACCCAACGGGCGATATTTGATCCTAGTGGGTCACTTGGGAGACACGCAAATGACATTTGTGTCCTATTACGCTCCAAACACTCACCAGACCAACTTTTTTTCCCACCTTTTAAGGAAGATCAGAGAGCATGGTAAGGGCATACTAGTTGTAGCTGGGGACTCCAACATCGCACTGGACCCCAAAGTAGATAGATCGCTCCCCCAGAGTAGCAGCCCCTCCTCTACTTCCTCGCCTACGCAGCAACCCCCACACCGCATCAAACGCCCTGCTGAGGGACATGTCCTTAGTAGATATTTGGCGCGAGTTGAACCCCAAAACACGGGACTACACCTTTTACTCAAATCCCCACAATTCGTTCTGCAGGATTGATCATATTATGGTTCCCCAGAGTGCAATTCCCATGGTTGGCAGGAGCCAGATTCTGGTTACACCCTGGTCTGATCACGCCCCAGTAGTAATGCAGTTCACCGCGTTCCCTGTAACGCCCAAGCCCTTTAAGTGGAGAATTAATGACTCGCTGTTGGCGCATAAAGACTCACAGGAGCAAATCTTGCAATTTATTAAAAACTACTTTGCAGAAAACGCTGACACGGCTACTGCGGTGAGCGTGTGGGAGGCCCACAAGGCGGTCATAAGGGGCAGCCTGATCTCTCTAGCCACGTCCATAAAAAAGCGTAGAACCGAAAACATAGCCCGTCTGACAGCCAGCCTAGAACGGCTACAGAGGGACTGGAAAGCTAACCCCACCAGGGCAATCAAGAAAAAAGTAGACGAGGTTAGCATACAACTCAACCTGGCGTTGGATGAGATAGCTGAAAAGAAGCTCAGGTGGGGTAAGCAGAGGATGTACGCCAGGGCCAACAAATCTGACGCTCCTCTGGCGAATATGCTGCGATATTCCGGGCCAAAACAACCCCCGATCACACTTAAGACCCCTGAAGGGACACTCACAGCCAATCCCCTTAAAATTGTCAATATTTTTAGGGGGCTACTAAGCAAACTTTACGAGGCGCAAACGTTCCCTCAGGACTTAGCGACAAAATTTTTCGATTCAATCCCGCTCCCCAGATTGCCTGACGACTATAAAGATCGCATGTATTCGGAAATCACTGTCCCGGAGGTACTAAAGGCGATCAAAGGCTTCAAGGTATCTAGGGCACCGGGGCCTGATGGCTTCACTGCCTTATATTACAAAAAATATGCGGCCGAATTAGCCCCACATCTAGTTAAAATGTTTAATTCCCTTAGGGGGGACAGTGCATTTAATCAGACCTCTTTGGCAGCGATTATAAGCATGATCCCTAAGCCAGATAAGGACCACTCGAACCCACAGAACTACAGGCCCATTTCGCTTCTCGATGTGGATCTTAAAATCTTGGGGAAGGTCCTGGTCACCAGAATTAATGGGTTCTTGGGGACCTTGGTGGGCAGGGACCAGGTTGGGTTTGTTCCCAGTAGACAGGCATCGGACAACATTCGCAGGGTACTTCACCTGATCGAGCTAGTCCAGCAAAGAGGGATTCATAGCTTTCTCCTATCGCTGGATATTCAGAAAGCTTTTCATTCCATATCATGGGACTACATGACTTATGCTCTTCAAAGATGGGGTTTTGGAGATAATTTCCTTGGGTGGATACGGTCTATATACTCTTCCCCTTCAGCAAGGGTACAATATGGGGGTTATCTCTCAGAATCGTTCCCGATTGGCAGGGGCACGCGTCAGGGATGCCCGCTTTCCCCAGTGTTGTTCGTACTGGCCTTGGAACCGCTGGCGATTGCCATTCGGTCAAACCCGGATATCAAGGGGGTGGAATTGGCTGGGTACCATCACAAAGCATGCTCATTTGCTGACGACATCCTATTGATCCTTTCACAACCATATACCTCCCTACCTAATGTACTCAAGCTCTTGGGAGGACTTCTCTAAGATCTCGGGACTTGAGACTAATAAGGAGAAGTCGCTGGGGCTCAACCTTAATATCCCCACCCAGGACTTGGGAATTCTTCAGTCTAATTTCCCCTTTCGCTGGGCTCCAGAGGCACTCTCGTATCTGGGGGATCAACATCACACCCCAATACCATTCGCTATATCGGGCAAATTACCCCCCCCCCCCCTTTTTCGAACCCTGAAATCCTTGTTGGACTCATGGCGGGGACATGCAATCTCATGGATCGGGAGGATAAACTCAGTTAAAATGACACTGCTACCCAAAATGCTGTATTTCAGGGCACTTCCGGTGCATATCCCCTCACATCAGATCAAGAGTATGCAAAGCAGTATTATGAAATTTATATGGGGAAGCACTAGGCCGAGGGTGGCAAGGACCACTATGTTTAGACATCGGAGGGAGGGTGGCCTGGGAGTCCCATGCATAAACAGGTACTACCAGGCAGCGCAGATAGCTCAACTCCATAACCTGCACCTTACAACGGAAATCCCCCTTTGGGTATCTCTGGAGGCCCTTGCATGCGACCCCACTCCAGTCGACAGCTTAATATGGATCCCCCCACAATTTAGACCCTGTATAGAGAGCCCAATTTTGCGTCACTCCCTTCGGGTATGGGATGGAACAAAATACTCAGGGGGCCTGATCTCACCGCACCTCCCGGTAATGAGATTGGTCAAGAACTCGTGGTTCCCTCCGGGATATGAGAACCCAGAAGCGTTTGAGTGGTGGGAGCGGGTAGGCATCAGTAGAGTTCACCATCTAGTGGATGGGGAGAGAATGACCTCCTGGCCCGCATTGACAGTGAAGGTAAATGCTCCAGCGACTGAACAGTACAGGTACCTCCAGATTCGCCACTGGCTCACTCCCTTGCTCAAAAACAAAACCCTAGGAGCAGATGCTACTGCATTTGAGAGGGCTTGCCTGAGGGGGACCCCCACGCCTGGCCTTGTATCCATGCTCTACGCCCATCTCACAGCGCTGCCTCCTGACTCGAAGCACGGGTACATGATTAAATGGGAGACAGACTTAAATCTAGTAAGGGATAGAAAGGGCTGGACGGAAATCTGGGATGGGATCAACAAATGTTCCATAAATATAACCACGCAAGAGGCAGCGTATAAAATACCATCACGCATAGCTAAGGCGGTCCCTGGATACCCCGGCGTCCTGCTTCAGGGGCTGTCCCGTAGAAAGCTCGGTCATGCACATCTGGTGGGTGGGAGTGTCCGAGGGTCAGCAGGTTCTGGTCAAGGATCTTTGGCTTGCTATACACCCTTTTGCATACTAACGTGCGCAGGGACCCTTGGGTGGCATTACTGCATGTAAAACTGGATGGCATCACCAAATCCCAACACGCCCTACTGACCCAGGTCACGTTGGCCGCAAAACTGATGATTGCCAGTTCCTGGAAGAAGGCTAGCGTTCCGTTTCAGATGGTAAAAGAGAGGCTGAACGGGATCTTTATCAATGAAAAATTGACCAGCATTTTAAAGGATTCGCACATAAAATTCATGAAAGTTTGGGGCCCGTGGGTGGAATACTCGTTCCCAGATATAGGGAATGTCCTGCTGCGGTAAGGAATGGCTCTAACCTCCTCCGGCTTTAGATCCCTCCTCTCTCCCCTTTCTTTTCTTCCCTCTTTCCCCTCTCTTCCCTTCCTTCTCTTCCTCGCCCCTACTCCCGGCCCGTACACCCCCCTCCCCCTCAACCTGGGGGGGGGGGGGCGGTGATGCGCTAGGTCTGGGACTGGAGGGGACGGGGCTTGCCCCCCGACATGACCATTATGCAACAGACAGCGATAATTCGATCCCTTGCATGACAGCACTTGATAAGGGCCAATAGTGTTTATAATTGAAGTTACGTGAGTGTTAATAACTGTAAGAAGATAAGTGTGATTGGAAATTTTCAAAGAGCAATATTTGTACCTCAAGTCTTTTTCAGCAACACTTTATTATATTGTACAAACAAAATTACAATAAAAAGATTGAAACATAAGAGAGACATCACCCCTGCCAGCACCTTGGTGAAGACCCTGGGAGCCGACGTAAGGCCAAATGGCAGGGCCACAAACTGGTAATGCTGATCCAACAGCGCAAATCTGAGGAACCTTTGGTGCCCCGAGAACACCGGAACGTGCAGGTAAGCGTCCACAGATGTCATGAAGTCCCCTGGACGCAGCGAGGCAATGGCCGAGCGCAGAGTTTCCATACGAAAATGCCTGCTTCTGACAAACTTGTTTAGGATTTTCAAATCCAGAATGACCCGTCCTTTTTGGGCACCGTGAACAGGTTGGAATAAAACCCCATGCCCCTGTCTCTTAAGGGGACCTCGCAGATGACCCCAAGCTCCAGAAGGTCCTGCACAGCCAGCATCAAGACTCGAGCTGAGGCAGGATCCTGTGGGATCCGAGACCCAACGAACCTGGTAGGGGGCAGCACAGCAAATTCTCTCTTGTAACCGGAGGAGACTACCTCCTGAATCCACCGGTCTGGGACAAGGCATCTCCAGACATGCTCGAAGTGCTGTAGACGTCCCCCCACCCTGACGGGCGAGGGCGCCCCTTCATGCTTGGGGGGTCTTGGGGGGGGCTTTGGGCTTGGGCCCCCAGGAGGAGCCAGGACGGCGACCTCTTGTTCCAGGGTTCTGCGCGAGACCCAGAGAAGGACACCCCTCTACCCTGCTTGGTCCCACGGTAGGGGGTAGAATGGGAGCTTGGACCACGAAAGGGCCGAACCTGACGCTTGCGCTGTGGCAGCTTGCCACCCTTGGCAAAGATATCTAATCCTTTCTCCAAACAGGCGCAGTCCTTTAAATGGAAGCCCCGTAAGGGCCTTCTTGGAGACGTCAGCAGCCCACTGGCGTAAACCAGATCGCGTGACGTATGGCCACCACCAGAGCAGAAGATCTAGCCCTCAGCTTAATAGCATCGTCCGATGAAGATAGGATATAATTCATAGGTCTTGCAGGTGGCCAGAGCATTGGTGGCCTCAGAGGGCAAGTCATCCGCCCCTTCCAGGGCAGTCTTAACCACCGTCCTGAGCGCCACCGCCGTGATGGCTAAGGCGCACACCGGGCGGAGCGACGCTCCCCCAAATGCAAAGGCATGACATGCCAATTGATCAACTCGCCGATCCTCTAAATCCCGCAGCGTAGTAGTGTCAGGGGAGTGCATAATAGAGGTGTTGGGACAGACTCAGAATCAGGGCATCGACCTCGGGCGGCGATGTCCAACACTTAACCAGATCGGCAGGAAATGGATACTTCTTATCCACAGCTTTAGGAATCCCCTGAAGTTTGCTGGGATGTTCCCATTCTTTCAGCACTAGGTTATTAAAGTGAGTTTGTTCGGGAAACTCCAACCGCACCCTAGCGGTATGAAACAGATCGATTGCCGAGGGGCCGCGAGAGGGGGAGAGAGGGATAACACATCAAAGATCTGAGACAGCAGTCTGTCAATGTCGTCCTGGGACCAAAGATCAGAACCAGACTCCTCCTGACTCCTGGACTCGTCCTCGTAGGATCCTGAGTCAGAGCAGTCCCCTTCCTCTGATGGGGACCGAGCATAGGAATGCAGTAAATCATCAGATTCTACAGGGAGAATAGTAGCTTCAGGATTCAAATGACGCCTCTTGGCAGTAGCCTTGCGCGCCAAGGAGCCAGCGATGAAGCTTTCCACACTAGCCAATATAGAGGCCAAATCAGCGTGAGAATCCCCACTAGTATTGGGGGTTAGGCTCAAGCTTGGGGGAGTAGGGGAAGTAAGGCGAGGTGCGGGCCCAGCCTCGGAAGAGGTGGGGAGACCGGCTAGCGCCTGTTGAGCACAAGGTACGCAGACCCGTGTATTGTCACCGCTGCTAGGTGAAACCGCACAAACTGCACACAGACGGGCTTGTCCCAGGGGGACCCCGTTCGCGATGTCCTGGGATGCCTCCATATGGGGATTATTAAATTCAATATGCCAGTAGGGATTGACGCTTTAAGCAACCCTGGATGCCCCAATAACCCGCTGGGAAGTGGGAGTAATATCTGAAAAATGGTCTGGACCGGGCGCTACGTCGGGCCGGGGGAAGCCACCGAGGGCCGCTGTCTGAAAGACAAGGGGAACAGGGATGTCAGAGCCGAGCGCGAAGAAGCAAGCTAGGGAAAAGATCGCCCATGAGGGCACTTACAGGTCTGCGAGGGAGGACCGTCTTCACCACGCGCATGCGAGAAGGAAATGGCGCCCAGCGACCCTCGAAGGGCGGGCCAGAGCGGGCGATGACGCGGAACGCGCCAGACCGAACCACGCCTCCCCCCCGGAGAGCGCCAAGCTAGAAGGCGCGCAGCCAATCACGAGAGAATGGTAGATACGTCAGCATCACTTCAGAGAAGAAGTCTGACAGAGTGAGTAAGGAGATTTGAAAAACGCCGTAGCTTCCCTAAACAGTGCTGCCGTAAGCGCCTAGAGCACAGTAAAACGCTGCGGTCAGTTGAAAGTAAACAAGTGAAACGCGCTCTGACACCCGTTAGCGGTAAAGCGTCTATAGTGTAATTAGGGCAAGGAGTAGGCCATCAAACCCACAACCCCCCCCCCCTTTTCCCCCCACTAACGGGGGGGATCCGGGGAGGAAGGTGACCCGAATAGAGGGTTCACCGCTAGATGGGACACGGGGGCACTGGTGTGGGAGGGGCATCCACTGAAGGCTCACAATTCGCCTTAACCGCCTACCCTATGGAGGGGGATTGCGGTGGAAACTAGCTCCGTAAGCACACTAGGTGCTGCCTACCTTCACCCGACCAACGCAGCCCAGGCTGGGAGGCAATAATTCACAGTGAGGACGGGTGGAAATAGCCCCGCAGGGCCTCGGGCTGTCAAGCCCCGCTCGCCTGCGAGAGTGTGATACTTCATGTCTTCGCAGTTCTAGCACTGCAGAGAAATCTGGGGATTTGTGGGAGGTCCCTCGGTATATGTAGGGCCGGGAGGAGCTTGTTTTCTACATGTCTGCAGTGCACGGCGCCGGAGGCGGAGGATTACCCACATGTTATTACTACTACTGGAGCAGGAGGTGCTGTATGCTTAGAATATATGTAATTTGTAGTAGCACACCTTACTCAATGCTCCATGTTCTGGGTGATTATAGACTTATATTGGAGCTGCAGGTCAGGGATCAATGCAAGCTGGGGAGTGAAGCTTGCTACCACACACTTTTCAGTTTGTTCTTCTGATTGGTGGGGGTCACAGCACCGAGACCCTGACTGATCAAAACATTTGATGTCCTGTGTCTAAAGTTTTGGAAATTACTGGGACACGTTTCAGTAGTATTTATTATTGTATTATTTATTATTTTATTTATTATTTATTTTTTACTTTATTTGTTTTAGATAAGTAAAACCCTGACTTCATAAATCTTTATGACCCATTGTTGCTTAGTTTTGGTGTGAGGGTACTTTCCCCACATATCGAGTGTGCAGCAGATAATGTGCTGTGTGAAATCCATGAATCAGCTATGGGTTTTTGATGGGTTTAGGTGCACTGTTTTATTTTATTTATAAGTTGTTATGATTCTAATACTTCTTTGTCACGTTAGGTGCACGTTAAGTTACATACCTGCTTGAATCTCATGTAGCTGAAAAATGAAACAGTTCTATTCTACATTCTTTTATGCCCATTTTCCTTAATGTCTCAAAATAATCCAGTAAACAAGAAACAAAAAAATATTAATATATATTTTTTTATTTGCAGGGGGGGGGGGCACGATTTTCTGGGCTTGCCTCGGGCGCAAAAGAAGCTAGCTACAGCTCTGCTTAAGGGTAGGCATACAAATTGGAAGTGGAGTATTTGGTCCCCCAACTTTACTGCAAATCTCAAAAAGGCTTGAGCTGACAAGCTCATCAGTACCTGCCACAAGGCATCCTTCAGGTCTATTGAGACTATGAAGTAGCCTGGCAGGAGCAGATTCCTCACAGAGAAGATGGACTCCATGTGGAAGTGCCTGTAGCGTACCGACAGATTCAGATTTGTTCTTTACCAGAAAAATGCTTGAGCAGAAACCCCCCCCCCCCCCCCCCCCATTGTTGTCGGGGAGCAGAGACAATCACTCCCATATCCAACATAGAATCCAGACAAAATAGTTCCTTGGAGGGAAGTGCATGAGAAACCCTTCCTGACTCCCCTCTGGAAATAAAGGGGCAATCCAGTAAAGTCTCTCACCAAATTAGGAATGGTTTTAACTGGGCTCCTATTAAGGACCCGGTGTCATTGCTTCTTAGGGACTGACTGTTGGGTACCAAACAGAGTGGATTCTCTAAACTTGCCTCTCCTAGAAGTAGAAGGGACCCCTCTAGCCCTTCTAAAAGAGTCCTTGATAAGAAAGGGCCTTCTATAAGAGGACTGACTAGAAAAATTAAATCCTAATCCTGAAATCCCTAGGCTTAGAGGGAAAAGTCTATTTCTGTAAGCAGACAGCGTTAAAGTGCATCGCACACTGGTGCAATTTATAACCTATATCCCCTGTCCAGGTACACTGCCACAAAGTCCTATGCACCGAATTGGTGAGGGCCATGGCCCGAGCCAAAAATCTCACCAATTCTGCCATGGCATCAGACAGAAAAGAGGCAGTGGAGAACTGGTAAAGCCCTCATAATCTGATTAATATCAATTTGCTTCAAGAGACACGATTTAAACTGCTGAAGCCATTAATTAAGATTCCTGGCAACGCAAGTAGAGGCTAGAATCGGGTTGAGAGTACAAGATTCAGCCTGCCATGGTTTCTTCAAGAGAGAATCCATTTTCTTGTCTAAAGAATCTTTGAGGATACCAAAGTCCTCAAAGGCTAAATCCACCCCCTTGGAAACCTTAGAAAAGGGGGCATCCAGCTTGGGGAATTCATCCGAAATACATGAGTCTTTTCACTCATTAAGAATAGCCTCCTTGACTGAATTATGAATAGTGAAGGTCATAGGGGAATCAGGAATGAAATCGGATAGAACCCATCATGTTTAGACTTAGGGGTGCAACTCCTATCCTTAATGCCGATGGAAAGATGAACCATATGCAAAAGATAAAGCAAATCCTCTGAAAAGGGTGGCATCAGAGACCTCTGACTTCTGCCCTCTAGATAAAAAAGGGGGGGTCTAGGGGATGCCCAACAAACTCCTTATGTCCAGCCGAGTCCCATGGGGTCCCAAGATGAAGAGGAAATATGATCCTTAACAACTCTCATCTATCACGTTGGGCTGACGTTCCTTACTCGGAACCTTATTGTTACAGGGCTTGCTATTGGAATCTAGTGGCTTCATTTCACATATCGGGCATCTCCTACTTTTATTCTTAAAACTTGGTGCCAGTTTAGTCTTAGACACTTCCTTAGAGGGTTTAGTCTAAAATACAAAAGGAGTAGTAGGCTGTGAGGAATGTATATAGCATCACATAAAGACTCATAGCAGCGCTTAAACTACCCCTAAAACTGCAAGAGCATGTCCATAATAAAAAAGGGACTTACTGGAGCAGAGCTGGACTCCTTCTTCTGAGACTGAGCGGCCGTCAGTCTCAGATGAAATTGGATCAATCAGGTTGGAAGAATGTTGATCCAGAGCAGAGTCTTCCATAGTAGATGATAGGGGGGGCAGGGACCTGCAAGGATTCCCCTGTCTGATTTGCCAATCTGAAGACTGGTGCTGGGTACAGCCTCCTCCCCCCCCCCCCCCCCCCCCAAGACTCGATACGCAAGCAGGGAGGTTCCTAATTGCTGAGTTTTTTTAACCCTCTGGAGGTAAAATGCGAAAAAGGCCAAAAAATAAAAAAAATAAAAAAATACAATTCTGCGATTACTCACCTGTAGAATTGGTATTATAAGTATACAGCATGTCCTGCTCCAGAAGATCCCTTACACATCCACAAGATGGCGCTGGACTGCAGAAACAGCTTGTGGCTCCTCCCGGCCCCATATAAACCAGGGACCTCCCACAAATGCCCCAGTATTGACAAGCAGTTTCACAAGAAGCCAGGAGAACTATAATATAAGACCAATCACCATACAGAGGTAACTAAGAATAATGATAACAAGGGTGGGGTGGAGCAGGACATGCTGTATACTTAAAATACCAATTCTACAGGTGAGTAATCACAGAATTGTATTATTCCAAGTAAACAGCATGTCCTGCTCCAGAAGATTCCTTACACATGGGACATCCAACAGCAGTGTCCGTAAGGTAGGGTGGGATCCCCAAAAAGTAACAGCGAGCAGTTTAAACCACTGCTGCCTGCAGAACTTGTGACCAAAAGCAGCATCCACTGAGGCCCTAACATCAACCTTGTAAAACGTGGAAAAAGTATGAACAGAAGACCAAGTAGCGGCCTTGCAAACTTGTTCAACAGAAGCTTGGTGCTGAAAAGCCCAAGAGGTACCAATAGCACGAGTAGAATGAGCAGTAAGGCGGAAGGGAGGCTCATTCCCCTTAGCAGAATAGGCCTGTACCACAGCCTGACGGATCCACTTGCCGATAGTGGACTTAGCTGGAGCCAGACCCTTCTTAGGTCCAGACGGGAGCACAAAAAGAGCATCAGTCTTTCTGAAGGATTCAGTAGCCACTAAATAGACTTTCAGAGTCCTGACCACATCCAGAGAGTGTAAAACCCGCTCCTTAGGGTTACTAGGATTAGGGCATAGAGAAGGCAAAACAATGTCCTGATTGAGATGAAAGGCAGACACAACCTTAGGCAGAAAATCTGGCTTAAAACGAAACACCACCTTGTCCTGGTGTCTCTCAAAGTAAGGAGGTTTGATGGAAAGCACTGCCAACTCAGAAACACGCCTAACAGAAGTGATAGCCACCAAAAAGGCTACCTTAGGTGTCAAAATGGACAAAGGGGCCGCACGCAAGGGCTCAAAAGGAGACCCCTGCAGGACAGATAAGACCAAGTTCAAATCCCAGACTGGTAACATAGGCTTACGTTGGGGGGGGGGGGGGCAGGCGCACGTGAGTAACCCCCTGAAAAAAGGTCTTAACCAGACTATGGTCTTAACCAGAGAAAATAGCCAAGGCTAAAACATGACCTTGGAGGGTACTAAGTTGAAGACCCAGATCTAAGCTATGTTGCAGGAATTCCAGAATCCTGGGGATAGAAAACACCCGACAGGGAAGCGACCTTGACTCACACCAGGCAAAATAAGCATGCCATACCCTGTAGTAGATAGATGACGAGGACTTCTTCCTAGCCTGAATCATAGTACTAACAGAGGCAGGTAGCCCCTTTTCCATCAAGATGGAGGTTTCAGCAGCCAGGCCGTTAAAGCCAGCATTTGTAAATTGGGATGGCGTAGCTGCCCGAGTGAGCAGGTCTGGAACCTTGGGCAGGACGTATTGATCTACTGCCAACTGCACGATGTCTGCGAACCACACTCTTCTTGGCCAACGGGGGGCCACCAGAATGGTTGGCACCCCTTCCTGGGAGATCTTGCGCAGCACCCTGCCCAGCAGAGTGAACGGAGGAAACGCATAAAGGAGCTGAAAGCTCTTCCAAAACATTTCCAGGGCATCCATGGTCAAGGCCAGAGGATCCTGGGACAGAGAGACAAAGACTGGAAGCTTGTGATTGTGACGGGACGCAAACAGATCCACATCTGGCCAACCCCAATGGTGGCACAGGGAGTGAAACACCCTGCTGTTGAGGGACCACTCCCCCAGACGAGACATCCCCCTGCTGAGGGAATCTGCCTCCAGATTCTCCACCCCCGGGATGTACACAGTTGAGAGACAGGGGACATTCTCCTCCGCCCAAGACAGAATCAGAGACACTACCTTGAGGGCCCTCTTGCTCCGGGTCCCTCCCTGATGACTGATGTAGACAACCGCTGACTGGTTGCCCAAGCGGACCTGAACAGTCCGACGCAGAAGGTGTCGAGTCAATTGAGCAAGAACCAACCTTAGTTCCAGAATGTTGATAGGAGTGTGGGCCTCCTGAGGACCCCACTGACCCCGGAATTGCAGAGACTTCCAGAAGCCCCCCCCAACTGGTCAGACGGGCATCCGTGGTGGCCGTCTCCCAGCAAGGGGTCAGAAAGGATCTGCCCATCAACAGGTTCCTTGAATCCAGCCACCACAAGAGAGACCGCCTGGCCAGAGGGGACAGAACAAACGCCTGATGCAGGGACACAGGGTCCCGATCCCACACTGACAAGAGGTGAAGTTGAAGCAAGCAGGGCTGTGGAGTCGGTAGATAAATGTTCCGACTCCTCAGTTTTTTGTACTTACGACTCAGACTCCCCGACTCCTCTGTATTAATATGTGAATGTATTTTATACATTCTTTGAAGGAAAGAAAGGCAACATACATGTCATTACTTCTAGCAGAGAGAGGTAGTTGGGCAGAAGCTGCCTTCTCCTCTCTGTGTGCTGATCTTCTGCTGAAGATAGGGCAGTGGGAGGATCCAGAAAGGGGCCTTTATTATAAAACATGATTTCCCTAGTAGAATCCCATAGTCATGTTTAAAGTTTAAGCTAACAATCGAAGTTTACACGTTTTTATAGCCTTTTGCTGAATGACAGCAGTTTTTCAAATGGTACAGCTTCAGTCTTGAACTATTGATCCTCCATTCCCTTCACTTATACAAGTGTCCTGCAAAAAACATATTTACTTAATCCCTCATCAGTGAGAGGCTAGGTTACCCATGGGTTCCCTGTAACAGCAGAACACAACACTATGCAAAGTATAAGTATTGCCGCTTCTAATTGTGCGTTGCGTGCCATATAGTGAAGCACATGAAAAGCATGCTTCTTCACGGTCACTTAACGTGTTCGTTTTGCGGTTATGTTAGGCACTGCATGCATTGGTCGTTATTCTTACAATAGAGAAGTCATTAATTATAACTTTTTGTGAATTGGGACATTTAAACTTGCTAACTCAGGGGTTATCGCCCCTCCCGTTGGTCTCTCTGCCCTGGACGGGGCCTCAACCCAGGCGCATTCTTAAATCCCTACCCTTTCTTGCGCAGCACTTGTTTACAGTCTGGGACCAACTGACCTCAAAATTTCCATTGGCTCGGCGTCAGGGACCTTTGACTCCCATTTTTGGACCCAGACTTTGCGCCTGGAGTGGTGGTCTTGTCCTTTCTGGGATGGCAGGCGGCGGCAGACCCGCGTTTACGGCATATCATGGGAGAGTCAGGCTTCCCAAAACTGGAGGTAATCAGAGCACAACTGGGGTGCATGTGTCCTGGTTCCTTCACAGACAATTGGCTAACTATATATCTTCCCATCACCTGGGTGAGATGATGAGCCATCCGCTGACGGATCTTGAGAAGCTTCTCTCTTCTGAGAAACATGTACCCCATGCTCTCTCCGTACTGTATCAGACACTGGTGTCCAATATACATTCAAACCCAGTGGGGTACATAGCCAGATGGGAGAACGAGATGGGCCAGCCCTTCTTGGAGGAAGATCTATCTAAGATGTTTAGCCTGACGCATAAATCCACCTTGGAGGGGGCGGCGCAGGAGAGGAATTTTAAGATAATCTCAAGGTGGTACAGATGTCCGGCGGACAGCCAAAATAAATTCAAGTAGGTGCTGGCGTTGCCTGGCAGAGGAGGGAAATATGACGCACATATGGTGGGGGTGCCCAGTTATTAGATCTTTCTGGGAAAGGGTCTTGGATATACACACTGAGACAACGGGCACGAAAGTGAACATACCTCAGTTAACCCTCCTCTCCCTTATAGAGGGCTCCATATCGCAACACAAAAAGGGTTTACTTCGGCACTTTCTATCGGCAGCGCGAGCCGTTATACCTAGACACTGGAAGACATGGGGGTCCCCTTCCCTGGCTGAGTGGGTAGTGGAGCTTGAACATATTAGACGAATGGAGGAACTCATCCTGGGCGATAAAGGCTTGATAGGAAAATACATCACAACTTGGGCCTGTTGGATTGACTTCCGGGACTCAGATCGTTTCAGAGCGCTAATACAATAATACGATGATACAGTGTGGACGCCAATGGGCAACGTACTGTACTCTAGTCTAGCACTGAGCAAAGGCTACTGCAATGAAAGGGTCGGTACTTCTGGTCCGGCTCAGGGCACTTCCCCTCCCTCCCCTTTTTTACCACCCCTCCTCCCTCCCTCTTTTTCCCTCTCCTGTTTATAGGTTTGTTACCAGGTATCTTATCTTGGTTACTATCACATTTTGTTGCATTATATCTACTCAGCTACTGATTTGTGCCATGCGGGATGTCCCCCCTGGCTGGGTGGCAGGGTCGGTGTGCCGGGCTCCGTGGGGTTCGGCTTGTTATCGGCTGATGTAACGTGGTTGCAGCGGTCTCGGGTCTGATTCTTGGGGCGCTCGGCTTGATGCCAATTGCTAGGGAAGAACAGGAGTCCCCTGTTCATCGTCCGGGACCCTGTCGTGCCTGGGTGGCCGTGGAGTTGGACCGGAGAGGCTTTGGTTCATTATGACATGGGGGTGGGATGCCGGCTTGGCGCCCCCAATGTTCTTAGGGCGGGATAACGGATATCGGGGAACTGTTATGGCACTATGTAAAGCTATTGTAATGTTGGTCTGTTTAATGGATTTTCTGCTGTACTGTGTACCACATTTTGTATGTATTTTCTTTGATTTACCAATAAAAACAGATTAAACTAAACTTGCTAAATCAAAATTTAGTAGGAGTCTGAGCATTGTTTGCCGACTCCGACTCCAGGTAGCCAAAATTTCCTCCCGACTCCGACTCCACAGCCCTGGAAGCAAGACACCATCAGGCCCACCAGCTGCATCCCCTGCCGTATGGAGGGGTGAGGACAAGACAGAAGAAGCTGGGCCTGAGCTTGAAGATACTCCACCTTCTGCTGAGGAAGAAGGATCTTGGCCTGAAATGTATCCAGAGTCATGCCCAGAAAGGACCTCACCAAGGACGGGGACAGGGAAGATTTGGGACGGTTGATCACCCAGCCAAAGACTCCAGTGTGGACACCACCCTCTGGGTATCCAGCTCTGCCTGCTGGAAAGACTGAGAAGTGATGAGGATGTCGTCCAAGTAAAGAAGGATGCGAATGCCCTGAGATCTTAGTAGAGCCATTACTCCCACTAGAACCTTGGTGAAAACCCTGGGAGCCGAGGTGAGACCGAAAGGCAAGGCAACAAACTGATAGTGCTGATCTCCCAGAGCAAACCTGAAAAATGTTTTGATGAGCTGGAAAAATTGGTACATAAAAAGGTAAGCATCCTTGATGTCTACAGATGTCATGAAGTTGCCCAGGCACAGTGAATTGACTGCAAAGCGCATGGTTCTGAGGGACCAGTCCTTTTTGGAGACAGTGAAAAGATTGGAATAGAAGCCTCTGCCCCTTTCCCTGAAAGGGACCGGGCAGATGACCCCCAACTCCAAAAAGGTTTTGAACAGCAAAGCACAGACCCTGAGCAGTTTGGAGACTGCAAGCTCTATATTGTAACCGGAGGACACTACCTCCTGAATCCACCGGTCTGAGACATGAAGCCTCCAGACGTGAGCAAAGAGCCGAAGCCGCCCCCCCCCCCACACCCGGATGGGTGAGGGCGCCCCTTCAAGCCTGAAGGGGCTTGGGGGGAGGACGTAGGCTTGGGACCCCAGGAGGGGCCTGGGCACCCACGCCCTCTGCCCCTTCCCCCAAAAATCACCGCAGGACCCAGCAAAGGAAGCTCCTCTCCCAATTCTGGAACCACGGAAAGAAGGGAGAAAGGCACCTGTACCCCAAAAGGACCGAGACTGCCTCCTACGTTGAGGCAACCTGCCGCCCTTAGCAAACAAGTCCAAGCGTTCACCAAATAGGCACCGCCCCTTAAAGGGGAAGCCAGTGAGAGCCTTCTTAGCAGCGTTATCAGCTACCCACTGACGCAGCCAGACAGAGCGGCGTATAGGCACCAGCAGAGCAGATGTCCTCCCACACATCCTGATGGTATCATCCATAGCAGATAGAACATATGCAACAAATTCATGGAAAAGCAGGAGAGAACCGTACGCCTCTCCTCCCACGTCATCAGAGGCCCCATCTAAGAGACTCTTGAGCAGGCCTTTAATAGCAACAGCTGTGATGGCAGAAGCACAAACCGGGCGCAGCATGGACCCCACACAGGCAAAGGCATGGCAAGCCAGCTGGTCCATGCGCCGGTCCTCACCATCCTTCAGAGTAGTGGTATCAGGGGAATGCATGACGGAAGTATTGGACAGCCCCAGAACAGGCGCATCCACTTCGGGAGGACATGACCAACGCTTAATCACATCAGCAGGAAAGGGATACCTCTTATCCCAACTCTTTGGCACCCCAGGAAGCATGCTAGGCCATTCCCATTCTTTTGAGCACCAGATTATTAAAGTGAGTTTGTTCAGGAAACTCCAAGCGTGGTCTAGCCATATGAAAAAGCTCACCCTGCTGCTGCAGAGCCACGGCAGGAGGGGAAATACAGAGCACCTCAAAAATATGAGCCAAAAGCCTGTCAGTGTCATCTGAGGACCATAGGTCAGCCCCAGACCCGGTATCACTATAAACCTTGGTCTGTTCCTCAGATGATTCTGAATCAGAAAATAACCAGGAACGTCAAATATTTCCTCAGCCTCCACTGGGAAGAGAGAAAATACCATTTTGTGAATACTCACCTTGTAAAATGGGTATTATAAGTATGTCTCACACCCTGCTTCGGAAGTAGTCATTACACTTGGGTTATGTCCAGCAGAGGGCGAACTTTCTGCAGAGATGACTAGAAAAAAAGAAGCTCTTCCCTGGCCCATAAATACCTGGGACCCCCCACACATCCCCCAGTATAGAAAAGCAGTAAGGGGACCAGGAAGAGCCAATAAAAACTACAAGAAAACAGTAACACCAAAGAGGATCCAAAATACAACTCAGGGCGGGGTGAAGCAGGGTGTGAGACATACTTATAATACCCATTTTACAAGGTGAGTATTCACAAAATGGTATTATTCTAAGTATGTCTCACACCCTGCTTCGGAAGTAGTCATTACACTTGGGACATCCAACAGCAGTGTCCAAACAGGGTGGGGAACCTAATAGGCAAAAAAGCACCAATGAAAACCCCTGCCGTTTGAATAACTTTACGGCCAAAAACATCATCCACTAAGGTCCGCACAGCAACCTTACAAAGACTTGTAAAAGGTATGAACAGAAGACCAAGTAGCAGTCGCGCCACTTATTCCGCTAAACTGAAAAGGGGGAAACCTCCCCTTAGCAAACTAAGCCCACACAAGGACCAGACATATCCATTAAAAATGGTAGCCTTGACGATGCCAAACCCGTCAGGGGCCAGAGGGTACCACAAACAAGACTTCCTTCCTACAAAAAAGGGAAGTAGCCAAGAAATGGAACGAAAACAGGACCCCCAGAAGGGCCCTCTCCTCTTCAAGCTAGACCAAAGAAGAACCACATCCCAAAAGGGATGGAAACAGCGAACAGAGGAACTAGCCACCAAAAGGCAATCTGTAGTGTAGGCAAAATACAAATCCCAAACAGACGCAAGGCTGTAAGAGGACAGGACAGAGGTCCCTAGAAGGAGACCACCAGGACAGAGGCCTGCCCCAGACCGTACCGACGGAAGCCCAAAAACATGGTGAACAAAAAAACACCTTGCAACGCAAGGCCCTAGCCTCACACTCATCAATATAGGACCGCAAGTCCTGTAGAAAAGTTAAAGGACGACCACTTCCTAGCCCAAACAAGGGTCTGAAGCACAACATCAGACAAACTCCACAAGAAAATGGAGGTTACAGCAGCCACACCGCCAAGCCAGCGTATGCAACTACAGAACCAAGCCTATCTTGGCCACCCTGGAGCCACTAACATTGCTGACGCACCCTCAGGAGCCAGCTAGCGCGCCACCTTGGCGGAAACAGGTACAGGAACCCCAGACCCCTCCAGGCAAAAGATATGATGACCACTGCCGGAGGCAAAGGAACCTGAGACCGAAAACCAAACGTTGGGAGCTAGTGATAGCAACATGAGGCAAAGAAAACCACCTCCGGAATCCACCACTTGTGAGGACCGGAACACCTTGCAGAAGAAAGAACAATTCCCACACTGAGAGGGTCCCCTGCTCAAGGAATCCACCTCCGTGATATCCACGCCCAGAGAGAACGCAGCTGAAATGCATGGAACATCGCTCTCCACCCAACAAGGGTCAGCGAAGCTTCCCTGAGGGCACTCCTGCTGCGAGACCCTCCTAGGTGATCGACGAAAGCGACCGCGGTTCAATCGTCCCAAGGAACCCGAACCGGCAAAACCTGTAAATGATGCAAACAGCATGAAAGTATCACACAAATAGCTCTGAACTCCAAAAACAGAGATGGGAGCGTGAGTCTCCCAAAGACTCCCCAGCCCCTAGAACTGAAAATCCATCCAGAAACCTCCCCAGCCCGACAGGCTGACATGCGAGGAAACCGGCTCCCAACAAGGGGCCAAAAAAGGAGCAAAAGGGACTGTCTAAAAGGAAAGTCACCATCAATCCCGCCAGATACTTCCCTAGCCAGAAAAGAAAGGCGAGGATTGTCCAGGAGAACAAATATCAGGTCCAAAGAACCTCTGCACCATAGGGTGAAGAGGGAACCCTCTGGCCTGACCGGAACCAGATTCATGCCAGAGAACTTGGGGTGGATCATCACCCCTCCAAACTTTTCCAGCGACGTAACTACCCTGGAGGCCATCGCCCCCCAGCAAAGAAAAGATGCTGTAATGAGTAGGCCATCCAGATACAGCCCACTGTAAACGCCCTGGGCTGATAAGGGCCATCATGCCCGCCAGCCCCTTGACGAACACCCTTGGCACCGAAGGCAACCAGAAAGGGGGGGCCACAAGTGAAACCGCCGATCTTCCATCCCAAACCTGAGAAATCTCTGGCGAGCAGGGTAGGTAGATACATAAAGGCAAATAACCTTGATGGCCATAAACGTCACGAAATCCCCCAGATGAAGGGAATTGATGACTGAGTGCAGAGTCTCCATGCAGAACTTCTGGGTTCTGATGAACCTGTAGAAGGCCTCAAAAACCAGAATGGTTCTGAAGGATCCATCCCGTTAGAGAACCACAAGGGCTGAAACAATAGCATCGACCCCTGCACAGCCCGGGAGACCGAGGAAACCCGAGAACAGAGGAATCACCCCTGAAGATAGAGAAGGCAGCACCTCTGCCAGCTCTGGCACCATGAAAGGAAAGAATAGGGGAGCCTGCCCCCCGAAGGAGCAACGTCACTTCTAGCGTGGCGGAAGCCTGCCTCCTTACGCAACAGAGTCCAATATGACTCCAAAGCCGCATACCCCGAAGGATAGCCAATGTTAGCCGCCACCGGCGCAACCAGACAGAGCGTCAAATAGTCACAAGCAAAGCTGAGGCTCCGCCATACAGACATATAGTGTCAACCAGACAAACAAGACCATGGACAGGAACTATACATGCCGCCTAAACGCTGCCAAATCAGCACCAGCTGGGACCCCGCAACTGGCCCCAAAGCATAGACCTGACAACCTACAACCATGTGTACAGAAATATAAACAGGCCGCAAGGCAGAACCCACGCCAGCAAGGACTCGTCCAGCCAGCAGATAACCACGACGGTCCTCAAGATCCTCAATCGTGGAGGCGTCTAGAGAGTGCACCGCAGGTGCGTTGCGCAATCCCAGTACCAGACGCATCAACCTAGGAAGGAGATGACCAGCGTTTTACCTCGATCACCGTACAGGGATACCTTCTATCCCGCTCCAGAGGGAAACCAAGAAGCTGGCTAGATCCCTGCCGAACCGCAATAATCACATATTAGAATGAAGCTGAGTTGGGCACCCAGACGAGGCTTAGAGGTCTCAAGAAAAAAATTATTTTCCCCTCCGCGGAGGGGACTGCGCCGGAGTAGGAATAGCCAGCACCTGAAATAAAATGGCCCAGGAACTTTGGGATAACCAAAGCATCTCCAAGCCCCTGCCCGGCATCAGCATCCCAAACTGCTGATCCTCAGATTCCGTAAACAGGTCCTTCCGCAAGCGGAAAATAAACAGACCAGTCAAGGGAATCATGAACATCAATAACCGGCACTACCAGTGACGGATGGCTTCACTTAGTCGAGGCAATAATAATATATATATATATATATAAATAATATATATATATATATATATAAATAATAATATATATATATATATAAATTAATAATAATAATAATAATAATAATAATAATAATAATAATAATAATAATAATAATAATAATAATAATAATAATAATAATAATAATATATATATATATATATATATATATATATCTCGCGGGAATAAAGTTCAATAAACATATGCTCTAACCGCTGGGCCGTGCACATGCCTGGCCACAGAGCTAGAAACAATATCTCGATGTTGGCCAATCCAGCACAAACATCAGATTGCGACTCCCCGCTAGTGACACGTCACATGGGGTACGAATAATCTGAGGTGAAGTAGGCGATGAGGCCGTCGGCACTAACCCAGGCGTCCGCGCCCCAAACCGCCATGATAAGGCCTACTGAAAAAAAATAGCATGCACCAGCACAGTATCCCAACAAGGGATACCCCCCAACCCACACATTGCCGGGAGCCAGAGCCCGGATCAGGGGAGCCTCCAAATGGTGATTGGAATGGTAGTCGCAACGACCAGCGGGAATTACGCTAGAAGCAACCCGGGATGCCCTTTAAGTCCGGTAGTGGGAGGATTTGCAGGCCCAAGGGACCCCAGGACACCATGACAAGGGGGGGGGGCCCATAATTAAGGTAGCACACATACATGCAAACAGAACGTGGCATATAAATACATATCAATATATATATATATATATATATATATATATATATATATATATATATACTAAAAACAATGCATCAAGGCCTGACATGTCATGCTAACAAGTAGAAAAAGGCCAAAGACATATAGATGTTGGCCCCAGTAAACAGAAGAAGGGACAAAAAGAACCAAGAGTATACCAGGCCCAAGATGAGAAAAAAACAAAAACAAAGCAAGCAAAGCCCCGCAGGGCACTCACCACCAGCCATGCGCAGGAGATGCAATCCTCCTCAGTTTGACGGCCAGGAAGAAAAGCGGGCCGGAACGGATCCCGCACCGCGCCCCCTTATCAGACAAGACACCGGGCGCCTAAGAGTGCGCCCGAGAATAGAGCGGGACGGGCCGGCGCGAGGAGCGCCCGGCCCCACCCCCTACCAGTCAAGCCACCGGGCGCCACAAAGTGTGCCCGAGAACAGAGCGGGGCGGGCCGGCACGAGGGGCGCCCAGCCCCGCCCCCTACCAGTCAAGACACCGGGCGCTTGTACAGTGCGCCCGAGAACAGAGCGGGGCGGGCCGGCGCGAGGAGCGCCCGGCCCCGCCCCCTACCCGTCAAGACGCCGGGCGCCTCAGAGTGCGCCCCAGAACAGAGCGGGGCGGGCCGGCGCGAGGAGCGCCCGGCCCCGCCCCCTACCAGACAACGCACAGGGCGCCTCAGAGTGCGCCCGAGAGCAGAGCGGGGCGGGCCGCTGCCGTCGCGAGCAGCGCCCGGCCCCGCTCCCTCCCCTGTTAAGAACCGGGCGCCGCCGAGGGCACCCGAGAGCAGAGTGGGTCGGGCCGCCGCGAGGAGCGCCCGGCCCCGCCCCCTACCAGACAAAGCACAGGGCGCCTCAGAGTGCGCCCGAGAGCAGAGCGGGGCGCTGCCGTCGCGAGGAGCGCCCGGCCCCGCTCCCTCCCCTGTTAAGAACCGGGCGCCGCCGAAGGCGCCCGAGAGCAGAGTGGGGCGGGCCGCCGCCGGCGCGAGAGGCGCCTGGCCCCGCCCCCTTCCTAGTAAAGGAACAGAGCAGAGGGCGCCCGAGATGCCAAGGGCGCCCGAGAACGGAGTCGGGCGGGCCGCCGGCGCGAGAAGCGCCCGGCCCCGCCCCCTACCAGCCATGCCACAGAGAGCACCTGAAGGAGTGGGGCGGCCGCCGCCAGCGCGCCAAGCGCCCGGCCCCGCCCCCTTCTCCTCACAGCAAGGAGAGGGAGAAGCTTCCCTCAGCCACCGCACCAGCCGCCATGACAGTGCGGCCAGCTCTGGCAGTGCTCATGGAGGGATTACTTCCAGATGCTGCCACATCGCTACCAATACAGTTTAAACACAGTAAAACACATACACACGCAAACACTCTTACTTCCCGATGTCCCAGACAAACGGGTAAGGGAAGTCACAGCCCCCCCCCCCCCCATTCACAGGGAATAAAGTGAGGGAGGGAACCCCAACTATAGCAGTAGCCAAAAGGGGGAACGGACAGGGCATCCCAAACCGGGGTCACCAACCCGGTTAACCGCCTACCCTCTAATATAGGGTCTCACGGTGGAGCATTGGCTCCTAAGCACCTAAGGTGCCATTCTACCCTCACCCGGACCAGCCGTCTAGGCTAGGAGGCATGGGGTTTTTTATCAAAGGAGGGATCCGGGCGGAAATAGAAAAAAATTAGAGGGCCGGGAGTCATCCCGGCTACCTGAAATCCCCCTGTGCAAGGAGGAGACGTCATCTTCTGCTTGCTCGCCTTCTGCAGAGACTAAACTGGGGGATGTGTGGGGGGTCCCAGGTATTTATGGGCCAGGGAGGAGCTTCTTTTTTTCTAGTCATCTCTGTAGAAAGTTCGCCCTCTGCTGGACATAACCCAAGTGTAATGACTACTTCCGAAGCAGGGTGTGAGACATGCTTAGAATACAGCGGGTGATAAATGTCGCTTCTTAGCAGAAGCCTTACGCGGGGCAGATACAGCAATATGCCTTTCAATGCAGGCCACCCGTGCAGCCAAATCAGGTTGAGACTCCACTGGTACGCACCTCACTAGGAGTCAGATGTAAGTGTGGGGGGGGGGGGGGGGGGGAGGCGAAGCCAGAGGGGGCGCAGCCGCAGGTAACCCAGACTGCAGAGCAAGCACCACTTGGGGGTCCTGAAGGAAGAGGCAAAGTAGGAGTAGCCACGAGAGTAAGCAAAGAGCAACTCTGCTCATCCACGTTGCAACATCTCCGCCAGCCACCTGGATGGTCTACACAAAAGAATGGTTAAAGTGGACTAAGACTCCAGGGCAGGCTTACTCCCTACCCCGCACTGGGAACCTCCCCAGGTTGCTGGGGCGGAAGAGTTGTTTTTTTAGCACAGGTTAGGATCACCTCCTGGTTGATGCCACATAACCTACAAGTATCTGAATATGGACACCTAGGTCTAGACAGGACAATTAACAAATGATCACTGCTTGAATAAAATTGTAGCTAAATGGCCTGTACATTATATTGGTCAAGAGAAATTGAATATTTGGCAACGCTGTGGTCCCCACCAGTAAAACAGCTAATTTTGTTAAAAAACAATCAATTAACCTGAATTTAGGAGTTTTTCTGCTTGGTGCATCTGGGTCAGTCATGACAACAGTATATAGCTTGTTACTGTCCATTCCTTCCCAAGAAATGGCTGTGGGCCGGTTCTGAACCTAGTTAGAAGAAAATTTTATGTTATATATATATTGCACACACACAAACAGATGCATTTATATTCTAGTTCAAAGGTTAATACATTTGAGATCAAGCACTGTCTTATGCCACAAAGCATAGAATGGTCTGAAATGTATTGACATGCTGATGTATAGACACTAATCTTTCACTAGAGCAAACACCTACAGTGGTATTAGATAACGAGTTCTCCAGTCTCCCCTGTTCCTTACACTAGGTATCTTCACACAGTCCCGAGGCCCTTAGTTACAAAGTCTGATACTTTCAAGAATTTAAAAAGGGGAGGAAAAAGTCTATGCTTACCTTCTGCTACTCCATGCAGGTCCATTTTTCCCTCCCCAGATACTCTGTGCTGCACCAACATCTTTCAACATCTTTGAACTTACCAAGGGTACAGAATGATTTCATTTTCTAGCTCTGGTGACCTCTCATGGAGCCTAGTTGCCCCCACACACCTACTCAAGTCATTGCAACAGAGGGGGTATGCCAAAGCAAGTTCAGCAATCTTTGCTTCAAGCACGTCCCCTATGACGCAATGGAGTAGGCATGTTAGAGGACATACAGCCATATTGGTGGAACCCGCCATGTCGGCCTCATTGTAAGTGTGAAGGTGGTGGAGCAGCACTAAGGAGCTGCAGGGGACCAAAGATGAGTATAGACTTTAGTTTATTGCCTGGACATGAACTTTACATTGTGTTCAGAAATTGTATACCAATAAGTATGCTTTGTTTAAGGAGCCCGATTACCTTCAACAGGTTAATAAAAAGCCTGATATTACCATTTTACTACAGTACATTCGTTATAATATATTTTTGGCCATTTATGAAGTAACAAGAGCCTGGAGCACAGACTCATCATTAGGGGTGTTTCACCCCTTCAGGTGCTGACATGTGTATGCATTTGGGCAAATATATTGAAAAGGTTCATACATGTCAATGCATGTTTGTATAATTCAGCACCTGACCTTTCCCATGCGATAAAAAGGTACCAAGGTATGCAGAAATTGCTCTCCACCATTTACCTGGCAAATGTGGCCTTTTCTCATACGAAAATACGCATGTTGTACTAATTAGCATGTTACCTAATATGCAAGTATCTACGAAGCAAATTACAACTCCTAATGTACTAGGCTAGGCACGCATTGCAAGCAAAAACACTACTTACCCAAACACATGCTTACATGCAAATGCATATCTGCAGCCACCCATTTTTTGAGTATATAGTTTTAATAATTCTTATATTGTTCTTAGGTATATTATACATAGTGTTGATTCAGCACCAGGAGAAAAAAGTGCTACTTTTTAGGAGAGAAAACAGCAATTCACTTGAAAATGAAAGACAAGTGTGCAAATAAGATACATGCTTTCTCTTCTAAGCAGATCTATTAGCATATGTAAGCAGATATAGGTACTTCTGCATGTATATGTGCAGATAGATACATCCTCTCTCACGTAAGCAAATATGTATCCATATGCATCCCCGTATGTATATATTCACAGAGATCTGCCATTTTCATAAAAGTATATATACGCATATTGTTGAATAGATATACCATCCATGGGCATCACTCCTTGGACATGCTTGCACAGTTCGAAAGCCCTCGTACACTTTATGCATTTTTCGCATGCAGATAATTCACATAAATGCAAAACTGTTTTTCATATGCACGGGATGGATTCGTCTGCACTGCTGAATAGCACCTGCATTCGAATTGAGTATATATTCGCACCATAAGAATATTTTTTGCACAGTGTTGAATCAGTCCTATTGTCACTTCGCAAAGCACACTGTTGATTTGTCACTTGACGTCTACACTACTCCGCTGGTGGTGAGCTTTACACCACTCACCTGCTTGGAAACCCATGCCATACTTTCTTGCAGGCCATGATGCCAAAGGAACTTGGAATTTTGAGGTGGCTTAAAGCTGCACTGGAGCTACATTGTATCAGGGATAAGCCCGATTTGGAAGTTTAGATTAAAAACATCTCAACTTCCTGGCACCCAATACCCCAGTGTAAGTAGCGTTGTGCAGCTGGACTTCCAGAGTAAGCCGATGTGGGTGGCCAACATGCTGTGATTCCTAAAGGATTATACTTGCCAGTAATACCACTCAGTTGGTCAAGGGGAAAAGACATCACAAACAAACTCAATACAAAGGTGGCATCCCTAAGTGGCACGTGTCAGTCATTTGTGAAAAAAAGCAGCATGGAATCTTAGCCAAAAGGGTCAAATTGAGAGCGTGCCAATTGGCTGTACACTGTAGGACCAGGAAAAGATGCATATTTCAGGGTGATCGGGGGTTCACACTGCAAAATCCAGGATAGTCGAGATCTTGTTGTGGTTGTAGTTCACTTTAAAAGCGGTCCCATGCCCATTTTCTCCATAAAGTGGGGGGGGGGGGGGGGGGGGGGGGGGCGCTCTGGATTGCAGAAGCCCCCCTCCCCCACAGTCCTTAACTGAAGCTTGATCCCAGATGGCCAATCACAGCGCCGCAATTTCGTCCAGGGTTTGCAGTTCAGTTAAAGATTGCAGGGGGTACGGGTGTCTATGCATGGGGGGGTTCCAGCAATATTGATGCCCCCCCACGAGAAACATGCAGAAAATAGGTATGAGACCACTCATACCCTGAGACCCTCTAAGTGATTACTTTCTAGGTTTCAATTTAATGTTTAAAGGGCTACATTTATCTTACCTAGTTAAAAAAAAGTCTTAATGCCACTTGTTCTTGCGCTGCCATTTCTGATACAGATACTGAAAATAAATTGGGCTATGAGGCCCTTTTAACATTTAGTACTGATAAGCATATGAATGGTGGATGATCAAGTTGTGCACCGATGCTTCCAGTCAACAGGCCTGCTTCCTCAGGACTAAAAATACAATTCTGTGAAATACTCACCTGTAGAATTGGTATTATACGCATACAGTACGTCCTGCTCCAATATAATACTTACACGTGGGTAATCCTCCGCCAGAGGGCGCTGTTCACTGCAGACATGCAAAAACAGGCTCCTCCTGGCCCTTCATATACCCAGGGACCTCCTACAAATCCCCAGTATTGAAAAGCAGTGAGAAAAGAAGCCAGGAGAAACCAACCACCAACTGGTAACAATAGTAATGATAACAATCACCATACAGGGGATCCAGAAAATGTAAAACCAGGGTGGGGTGGAGCAGGACGTACAGTATGCGTATAATACCAATTCTACAGGTGAGTATTTCACAGAATTGTATTATTCTAAGCATACAGTATGTCCTGCTCCAATATAATACTTACACGTGGGACATCCAATAGCAGTGTCCATAAAGTAGGGTGGGATCCCCTACAAAAAAGGCACAGCAGACAGTAAAGGCGCTGTCCCCTGCAAAACTTTGCTACCAAGTACGACATGAGCAAAGGCTCTAACGTCAATCCCATAACAAAACCTTTGAAAAGGTATGGACAGAGACAAGCAGCGGTCTAGCAACTTATTCAACAGAAAACCTGGTGCTGAAGGGCCAAGTTGCTTAAACACCAATAGAACAGAATAAAAAGAGAGGGAGATTCTTCCCCCTTAAAGGAATAGGCCAGTGTAACGGCCTAACCAGCACCAAAAGGCAACAGAAGCCTCGGTAGAACTTAGAACTCTCCCCAACGGGGAAATGAAAACTGATCTCCCACCAGACAGGCGGGGATAATGACCCCTTCACTAACAACGATCAGCAAGAAGCCGAAATCTTTACTCAGGACCAAGAAGGCAAACCATCCAAGTAAGATCAGTCCAAAGGGCGCATAGGCCCTGGAAGCAAACGAGATCAGGCGCATACATATGGAGGCGCCCGCAGACCCCAAAGGGCATCAGTATATATATATATATATATATATATATATATATATATATAGGCTAAGTAATCAGAGCCACCGTCTCAGGCACACGTCTGACTGAAGCAACAGCCCCCGAATAAGTCCCAAGGGAACAATCCGCAGGGCAAAAAGAATGAAAAGTGATCCCAACAGGGACCATAGAACTACTTGGGAGATACCCCTGAGCAATCCCCAAGAGAACTCCTAACAAGGAAGACTGAACCAGACTTCTACAGGAAGGCAGACAGGACAGAACCTGAACCTTCAGAGTACCTAGATGGGGAGCCAACCTATGCTGTAACAACTCTAGAACCCCGGGAACCGAGAACGTCCAACAGGGGAGAGACCAAGACTAATGCCAATCAATATGGGTACACCATAACCCACAATAGACAGAGGAAGCCAAAGAAGCTTGCTCCTAGCCCCCCCCATATACCAAGTCACCCAGAAGATAAGCCCATCTCCAAGGGGTGAATGAATCAGCTGTCAAGCCCCAGACTAGAGTCTGTAGATTGGGACGACATAAGGAGCCTGACAAGGACAGAAACGCACTCCTGAGAGAGCGTACAGGTCAGCTGACCTCAGCAGAAGCATCTGCGAACCACAGTTCACTAGGCCACCCAGGGGCCATCAAACTCACGGGTCTCTATCAGCACGACCGTGCGCAGAACCCCACATAGCAGGGTGAATGAAGAGAAGACATATAAAATAGAAAGTCTATACATAAATTTACTAAGCCCCCATGACCAGAGTCAGAATATTCTGGGACAGTAAAAACAAGGGCAGAGCCCCTGTGATATAAGCGAGACCCAACAGAGCCACCCTAGTTGGCTCTGAGGGACACCAGGATAGCACAACCTGCCACTGAAAGACATCCATTGGAGCGAATACCACTGAGGAGCAGGGGACGTAGACCCCCACCCAGATCAGGAACCTTCCAGGGGAATCATCCTGCTTCAAGCTCCAGACCAATAATAAAACAGGTCATTGTCTTCCAACAGGCCAAGAGTCCCCAAATAGACAGGTCCTAAAGAGGAGAAGTCCAGCAGTATAGAGTCACTGAAGGCTCATTGTTTTAACAAAGCCAGTAGGTAAGATGGACCCTCTAAGGGACCCTACCTAGGAACCACGGGGGGGGGGTTTGGAAGAAATTCCCCCCCCCCGCCAACCTGCGAGACTTGGTACCCAAGGTGACCATTCACAGGAAGATGCAAGCAAAGAAGGGGGTGCCCCCTGACAGGGTCCTTGAATATAATCAGCTCAAGAGGAACCACCGTACCAAGGGGGAATGAGCACAGACCTCGCTCCCGGGGTGCTGGAACCCCATCTAGGATCAATAACCTACTGTGCCGAAGAGCCCAAAGGCTCTGTATATAAGGGACATCATCTGATACGCTACCAACGGGCCCACCAGCTGCAATCCTGCCTGGTGAGAGTAAGATGTCAGCAAAGGGGGACAGAGCCCCTGTAACCAGGAGTCCACTTGTTGCCAAGGAAGAAGGCTCAAGCCTGAACCGAATCCAAGGAATGGAGATAGCGGATAAGGGACCATGAGGGATTGAGGTGACTGAGCACCCATCCAAATAATTCCCAGAGGACACCGCCGGCCGACTAACCCACTCGGTCGGACGTAGAGATTTGGGAGTAAGGAAAGACGACCCGTAGGTCCTAGTGCGGACGCCCCACAGGCATGTCCGAGACGTCACCCCCATCCGCGCCATGGCGAGTAGCCTGGGAGCGGAAGAGAGGCCAAAAACAAGGCCCCAATCCGCAGAGTTGGACCTGCAACACTGACTAGTAACGGTCTTGGTGTCCAGCAGACAGAAGAGGAACTAAAAAGGGTTTAGAACTCCACAGGAGGCCAGAAGCCCCCCTTTGCACAGGGCGCCTGCATCCCAAGACAGAGATATCATACAGGGACTACCTGTGAATGTAGAATTGCCAAGCCTACCATAGGCCAGCATGGCCCAGACTGTCTCATCCTTTTGAGGGAAAGAGAAAGGTTAACAGAGGCCATCACCCCATTCTGTTAAGGGCAACTTGCAAGTAAACCCAGTACGGCCTGCACCAACTCCTGAGGGGAAAACAGGGGCTAGAAGCACCCTGACAGCCTCTGAGAGGGACCGCCCAGCAAATTCTATCCTGTGTCCAGGGGAACTACCTCCTGGAACCACCAGAAGGCAAAGATATGCTCCCAGATAGGAGCCAGGTGCTGTGGCAGTCCCCTCGCCCAGAAGGGCGAGGGCGTCCCTTCATGCTTGGGAAGTTTTGGCAGATTTGGACTTAGCCCTGCCAGAGGGCCCAGGGCGTTGCCTGCCCACCCCGTCGTGGAAATCCACTCCGAAAAGTTGGAGGCATACCTCAGGTTCGTGTTTGACACTAACGTAGGGAGGGGGAGGGGTGTCCCTGCCCCATCTTAATGGTGCCATCCAGCGATGACAGGATAAGCCTCACAAACACATCACAATCTGAGAGCGCATTAAATACCCCCCAGGGGAGGTCCTCAGGTCGGTGATCAAGTAGTTTTCTAATGAGAGTCCTGGCGGCTACCGCAGTGATGGGCGCGGCACAGACCGGGCGCAGAGCCGTCCCTGCACACGAAAAGTCGTGGGAAGCCAGTTCAATGCGCCGGTCCTCAGCATCCCGAAGGGTACGGTAATAAGGAGCCGTCATGAAGGGGGGGGGTTAGTAACCCCTATAATCGGTGCATCCGCCACAGGAGGTGGAAGGAAGGAGGAAAGAGTACTTCCAATCCCAGACCCCTGGGACCCCTTTAAGTTTACAAGGCGATTCCCATTCTTGGGATATAAGATTCTGGAAATGCTCCTGTTCCAGGAATTCCAAGCGCGGCGGCGCTGTGTGGAAACTCTCCTTCTTAGGCTTGGGAGCCTCTCCAGGAGGGGAGATAGACAAAACCTCAAAGAGCTTAATAAGCAGTTCATCAGTGTTACACAGGCCCCAAGAACCGGGCCCAGAATAATCACGGCTCCAGGGCATCTCATCCGAGGAGCCCGAATCGGAGAAAAGCTCACCTTCATCAGAAGGATCAAGGTCCTGCATAGCAGCAGATTCATCAGTATCATTAGGAACCGGAGAACCAGGAGGCGTCAGGGACCGCTTCTTTCCAGGGCCCAAGCGCTCCGCCAAACTAGACAGCACCTGCTCAGCCGTAGGCAGCCTGTGCGGCACGACTTGCTGGTCATCCCCGCTCGAGTGAGACTCATGAGGGGTGAGATTTAGGTCCGGGGAGACAGGTGTATTGAAGGGAGGTGCAGCCACTGGCAAACCTGATTGCAGGGTCAGTGCCTGTTCAGCACACGGTCCGCAGACCCGTGCTCTGTCAGCATCAGCATGGGGCCGACCACACACTGTACACAGCCGGTCATGTCCCCGAGGGACCCCGGGTACATAATTCTAAGATGCCTCCATATGGTGATAATCAGAGCAGTATGCCCGCAGGGATTTACGCAATAGGCAACCCTGGATGCCCCAAGACCCGCTAGGAATGTGGGAGAATTTATTATGAGGACCCACAATAATATATGTCAGGCCGGGAGAAGCCACCGAAATCCTGGCGTCTGAAAGACATAATGGGATAAGAGGGGGGTGTCAGTGCCATGCACAGCCGAATAAAAAAATCATAGGAACAAAAAAACGCCCAGGAGGGCACTTACATGACCAAGGGAGGAGGCGGATCGCAACCACGCGCGAAGACCGTCAAAATGGCGCCAAGCGAACCTCGAGGGGCGTGCCTGATCTGGCTGTGACGTGGGGCGCGTCATGCCGAGTCCCCGCCTCCCCCAAAGAGCGCGAAGCTCTAACCAGCGCAACGTCAATGACAGTAGTGGATAGGACACACATACATAATGTAATTAAGGAGATTACTCTCACACTAGAGAATGATGCTGCCGTCCAGGCTGCACACTAATGTAATGAAAGGACACACACGCGCACAACCAGAAGGTTTATGTGGAGCAAGGAGCGCGGCACTGACACCCAAGTTTAAATAAAAGATCAACGGCCATAACGTGTTAACATTACACTGGGACTGCCACACATACCCCCCCCACCATTCTTTTCCCCCCCGAGCTATGGGAGGAAGCGGGACCTGCACCCAGGGATTATCGCTATGAGGGGCACGGGCAACAATGCGGGAGGGGCATCTAATGGAGGATCACCATCGGCCTAAACCGCCTACCCTCTGGTGGGGGATTGCGGTGGAGCGTAGCTCCGTGAGCACACAAGGTGCTGCCTACCTTCACCCGACCAGCGCAGCCCAGGCTGGGAGGCACATCTTTATCGAAGAGGACGGGTGGAAATAGTCCCGCAGGCTGTAATAGCCCCGCTCACCTGCGAGAGTTGATACTTGTTGATGTCTTCGCAGTCAGCACTGCAGAGATATCTGGGGATTTGTGGGAGGTCCCTGGGTATATGAAGGGCCGGGAGGAGCCTGTTTTTGCATGTCTGCAGTGAACAGCGGAGGATTACCCACGTGTAAGTATTATATTGGAGCAGGACGTACTGTATGCTTAGAATATAGGGGGAACACTGTTAAAACACACAGGGAACACACAGCTCCCAGGGCAAGCCCGATTATTGTACCATTGTCTCGGGCTACACGTTGCACTGCCCCAAACGTCAATCCATTTTCAACAACAGCATTGTTGTGCCTTTAGTTATGTGGTGTGACCAGTAAGAGGGGGTGAGAGATGCTGCAGGCTAAATGCATCTCCAGTCTTCCAGCACAGTGTGACCAGAGAGGAGGGTGGGGTTTCATAGCTGTAGCCAATCAGGTCTTCTGGAGAGGGAGTATATTTTTATTCTTGGTCCACTGAAGGTTAATTGATTGAAAGGACAGGTCAGCAGGGTGGGGATTTAAAGCTGAATGAGGAAGTGATTTCCTCACTAAGGAGACAGAGGATGAATCACTGCGCTCCATCCACTCAATGGAAGTTAAGCTACTGATATATTTTTTGACTTGCCAATCCCTTTAATATATATTTACACTCTACTGTGCAGAAGTTTTAGACAGGTATGGAAGAAATAATGCAGTTAAAATGCTTTAAAATAGTGTTACATATAAAAAAATTGCCACTGATTTTTAAAAACATGATGCTATTTTTATTACTTATTAGCAAATAAATGAACAGAAGAGAAACCTAAATCAAATCAATATTTGGTGTGACCACACTTTGCCTTTAAAGCACCCCCCCCCCCCCACCTCAGGCTGCCGGATGACACACACCAGCCGGCTAGCTGCATCTGACTTGCCGTCACATTCAAGGTAAGGCCCACTGTACTTTCACGATGACCACTTCTCGTCAGGCTTCTGCCCGGTCTGAGCTAATGGCACTGCTTGACAGTTTCAGATTTTGACGAGAAGTAAGCATGATGTGGGTCTGATCTGCTGCACTAAATTTCCTTGGCTGACCACTGCCTCTTTGATCTTCAACATTGGCCATTTCTTGTAGCTTGAACAGCAAAACCTGAACCTACAGTCTGCTTTGAAATCCTCAATTTCAATTTGGGTCAGCCAACTAGGTGCTTATTCAGTTGCCGCCATGTACTCATCCCTTTAGGAGGTGAGACACAGGTGGAGGTGTTGTAATTATTTTTAGAGGATAGATATTAGTATACAGGGATGGGTTGATGAGTTGTATGTTGTATCATTAAGTGCACTCCAGCACGAAGCGCATAACCACATTTGCGGACAGTAACGTGGTGAGTTTATATGGAAACCATTGTGATTATGGATGTTTAGGAGCGGCAAAAAAAACTATTTTTTCATACCTCAGTGGGTCCTGGCGTTTCTAATCTCTACTTGCATCTTTGCATGGGAGGTAGCTTGCTCATGCAGTAGACCTACCTTGTTATTTTTGTTGAGGTGGTGCATTTGGTCACGGTGTATAACTTGTAACAAAACTCTTCCACGAGGTTTAAATCTACATATGAAAAGGATGATGATTAACAGAATGATGTATGGTATATAAATGGTTATACACCCAATTATAATCCTACAAAATCTCTAACTTTGTGTAAGTGTACCTAAAAGAACTGAAACTATTTGATGGTGGTCACAACACACATTGATTTAAGATTTCTCCTCTGCTCATTCAATTAGCATTTTATTATTTGATAAACATTAACAATTAATTACAGTGGACCAACATCCACTTTTTTACAACTTATTTTGATTGCCAATCCCCACCCAGGCTAAAATTCCCTCCCAACTACCACCATATTTATATCCCATGCAGTCATAACAAGGTAGAAATATTTCTACCTTGTTAGTGAATAATTACTGGCTAACTAATTATTAGAGCTTTTCCCTACCAACTGAAAGCTGATCTTCATTGTCTTGATATAATTAAAATGCAGTTTACATATCCTGGCCAAATGGTGGTGGCACAGATATATCCCAGCAGAACCCACATCACATCAAAGAACTTATCTGCTTCTGCCTTTAGCTTGTACGCATTGATTTTCCTTTATTCCAAATAATCACTAATTAATCTATGGAAAAGGGTGCAAGGCTATAAAACAAAAGATCTAACTCTAATGGGGCTGAATTCACATCAGTCAAATACAAATCAATGGGTGCATACAAGAATGTAAACTTAAATTAGTTAGCTGGTAACTTCTTTGCTAAACATCCAAAAGGGCAGCATACCACTGAGATTAAGGCTCTGCCCCAAGGTAGGAACACATGACCACCAGAATACACAAAAGCTTTAGCTCCTCTTCCAGACCCCAGTAGATCTGAAAAAGACAGCAAAGCACCAATCAGTAGGATAATATAAAATAATGTAGCCTGAGGGAGAGAAGCCTGTAAGCTGCCCTTTCAGAGGTTTAGAAAATAAGTTACCAGGTAACTTGTTTTCTCAAAACATCCTTAGGACAGCATACCACTGAGGGGATAAGCAAGATACTACCTCCACTGGGTGGGAAAGGCTGCCTGCAACACATTCCTGCCAAAATATTTATTATCTTGCAAGTTGAGCAGATCCAGGTGGTAATGATTAATAAACATCTTAGCTGAAGTCCAGGTTGCCGCTCTACAAATCTTTTCAATAGAGGCACCAGCTTGCTCCACCCAAGATTTAGTAATACTTCTAGCCAGGGCATCTAATCCTAGAGCTTGATTGGAGGGATCGAGGGAGAACAACTTCCTCAGCTTGTTGTTTCGTCTGGAGGCAAAAAGATCCACCAAAAAGTTCCTCTCAGGACACAAATCTGATTACTCACTGAACCTAGGAGGTATTCATTCTGCTCCTGAGAGCGACTCAAAAAAATCTGCCACCTGATTTAGGCAACCTTTCAGGTGGATGGAAGATATGGATAAAGGGTTCACTCCTGCCAAGATCAGAATTGCCTTTGCTGCTTGTCGCAGGACAGATGATCTCATCCTCCCTGATGATTCAGATATGTCATAGTAGTCTCATTTTATGTTCCGATTTGTATGCGCTGACCCTTCAGGTGGTGAGAGAAGGCTAGCAATGCCTCCTTCACAGCTATCAATTCTCAGATTCGATGAAGATAGGTTCAGTCTTCAGGACCATTTCCCTTGAGCAGTAAGAGATTTGCAATGGGCTCCCCAACACCATGAAGAGGCATCTGTCGTCACTACCTTAGTAGATTTTGGTAAAAGTTCTCGGAGCGGATGCCAGCCAGCAAGGGTAGGCATACAAATTGGAAATGGAGTATCTGGTCCCGCAACTGCAAATCTTAAAAAGGCTTTAGCAGACAAGCTCATCAGTACCTGCTAAAAGGCATCCTTCAGGTCTATTGAGACTATGAAGTAGCCCAGCAGGAGCAAATTCCTCACTGGCCTCCATGTGGAAGCACCTGTAGCATACAGACATTCTGCTTCTTCAAATTGAGAATGAAGTGGAATCCTCCGAAGGTCTTCTTTACCAAAAAAAAAAAAAAAAAGCTTGAGTAGGACCCCCCCAATGGTGGCAGGTAACAAGGACAATCACTCCCATATCCAACATAGAATCCAGACTGCTGCAAATGGCCAGGTTTTTCCTTTTTGGAGTAACAAAAAAGTTCCTGGGAGGGCCGTGCATAAATTCTATTGAGAACCCCTTCCTTATCCCCCTGGAAATAAAGGGGCAAACCAGTAATGTCTCCCACAAAATGTTGGATGGTTTTAACTGGGCACCTATTAAGGACCCAGAGTCATTGCTTCTTAGGGACTGACTGTTGGGTACCAAACAATGTGGATCCCCCAAAATTGGGTTTCTGAGAAGTAGGAGGGGCCCCTCTAAACGAGTCCTTGCTAAGTTCAGGCCATCTAGTTCAGGACCGACTAGAAAAAAAAATTCTGTTCCAGAAATAGTAGGCAGACCAGTCTAACACCTTCTCTGGTTCTGGCCTAAAGAGGAATTGCCTGTTAAAGGGCATGGCACACAGGCGCAACTTTGAACCTGTGTCCCCTGACCAAGTATGCAGCTGGAAAGTCAGACGCACCAAATTGGTGAGGGCCACGACACGCGTCAAATATTCCACCGATTCTGCCGTTGCATCAGACAGAAAAGAGGCTGCTGAGAAAAGAAACGTTAAAGCCTTCATATTAATTAATCTGTTTGCTTCAAGAGACTTAGGGGAGGGGGACTTAGACTTAGGGGTGTAACTCCTATACTCAATGCCCATAGAAAGATGAACCAGATGCAGGAGATAGTGATATGGTAAATCCTCTGGAGGAAAAAGGACCACTGCCTTTCCCCAAAATCGGGATGCCCTGCTGTGTAAAACCTCCAAGGGCACCATACACACTCACGGGCTCTTGTCCAATGAGATCTGGCGGCTGAACTGACATAAGTCAGCAGGCGCCTCCGATTGTATTCATTATAGATGATGAGAGCAGTTTGACAGAAGACGATAGACGAAGAGAAGAAGATAAAACGGCTGTCATTGGCGGAGTGCCTGCACTTTTGGACCGAGGAGAGGCGAGTTTAACTGGGGGTTTCACAGTGGGGTTTCACAGTCTCAATCGGGATGCCCAGGGAACGGTACAAAACCCAGGAAAGCCGAATTCCTGGGTTTTGTTTCCACTTTTACCACACTCATACAGTGTAAGCCATGTAAATGCTAGGGGCAGTAAATCTCAGACAAGGCACCGCGATTTGGGATGCCCTGCTCTGTATCCCCACGGATCAGCTAAGAAGCTCACCTTTCCACTGAACCCACTGCGCAGGAACAGGACGCTCAGCCAATCAGCGTGCTCCATGGAGATTGCAGCGCTGGCCACATCCCCTGGATGCGGGGCCAAGACATGGCGAGGTTTTTCACACAGCAATAGGATGAATGAAATAGGACTCAGACAGCTAAAGTTCCTCTTTAAGGAAATATATATACACACACACACACACACACACACACACACACACACACACATTTAATTACCCCTTTTCTCTTACTGCTTTCCAGCTATTAATGAGAAAAATAAAAAACTGATATTTTCTGATCTACATATAGCTCTGAAGCTGTCTGTAGACAGGGCCAGCCTTACACATACTGTATAGACAGAAAACCAAAACAGAAGGAAAAGAGAAAAGAAAGAAAGATGGAGGAAACGCAACAAAAAGACTGGTTTAATAGAAGAAGAAAAAAGGGAAAGGAATGCAGAAAAAAGATGGAAATTTGCAAAGTGAAGAGAAACTGAAGACATTTGAAAAAGACAGAAGTAATGTCATAAAGAGCAAGAGAGGGAGAGAAAGCGCAAGAGAAAAAGCGGGAGAGCAAGCAAGTGAATGTGTGAGAGAGACCAAAAGAAAAAAAAAAAGGAGGAAAGAAAAAAAGTGAGAGAGAAGAGAGAGGGAAAGATTGAGAGATCACCTACAAAGGAAAAGACGATTGTGAAAAAAAGAGCTGGTGACAGTAAGAGAGAAGAGTGAAAGCAATATGAGAAAATGAGGGGGACAGAGAGAACGTGGAAAAAGATTCTAAGCCGTGAATGGTCAGGGTGCCTCCATACATAGAGGCTGGAATAGTGCCTTGGGCAGCTGCACAATGCACACAACCTAAGGCTTATTTCAGACCCCTGTGCTTTTCTTGTTTTTGCGTTGTACTGCGTTTGCATTGCCATAGACTTCTATGGAACTGCACGACATTTCCAAAGCGAACTGCTATGTGTGAAAGGGGCCTAAAGGGCAGCAATGTCTAAAGTGGTGCCCTGGGGGAAAGGACCAAGACAAAAGATAGTCAAAATCTTGGGTTTTGGCTCTTCCCCCCCCCCCCAGACTGTGCAACCCCCCCAGATTTCAGAGCCCAACTCACCTCTTCCCGGTCCTACGGTGCATGCGCGGTCGCTCGTCAGCACGATCTGAGCCACTGATGTCACGCCGTCTGAGAAGCTGATTCACTACTAGCGGCAGGTATAGGCAGATGAGCGTCTGTATAGCGTGCTTAGAGCGACTGCTAGTAGGCGCTGTAAGTGGGTATCGGGCGCTGTAACAGAGCGCCTCAGTTGCTGTAGTAATCTGGCCCGCATTGCTGATTGTGATGTATGTTGGGTGCTCAAACACCAGTACAGCGCTGCAGCGAGCGAAAGGTAGCGGCCAGCTCAGTGCTACCAACTCTCAGCGCTCGACACCATACTGAAAAAAGGAAACACACACAGCGTCTGCGCTCTAAATCTGGTCGCTATAGCATAGAGAGCCAGACGCTCTGTGGTTAAAGTCTGTTTTTGAACACATATCCACCTGTAACACTCTGTTAAAGTGGACCAACACCCAGGGGTGATCGGCCCGGGAATCTATAAGATTCCCGGGCCGATCACTTCACTCACCGCGGGACATCCGAGATCGGGATGTCCCGCGGGGTGAAACCCCCCAAAAAAACCCCACACTCTTTACCTGATCCGCAGCCACTTCCGTGAATGGCCGGCGCGGGCACGCCGAGAGTGACGCGCGGGAGGCGGCGGCGGACGCGCTGTCTTGGACGCCGGCGGGGATTGGATGGCGCGGTCACGTGGGAGAGGTGAGTTTTTTGGGGTTTCTGGGGGGTTTGAGAGATCGGGTTGCCCCGCCAAAGTGGACCAAAACCCAGGATAGTCAAAATCCTGGGTGTCCACTTTAAACACAAGCAAATGAACGGCAATTGAAATGTATGGGAGAGCGACAGTGAGAGAAAGGTAATACCTGGTGTTCTGGAAGCTAGAGCTCCGACGCTATACGCTGAGCCACCTGTAGTAATACATGTAATGCTACATGGCGCTGTTAGAGTCGCTCACCAGATTTGCTTTCATAAATGTGATTTTGCATACAGCACCCCGCGTTCACCAGGCGCTGCCTGCCGCTATCCCTTCTTAAATAACCCCCTAAGCCTTCGCCTAAGGTCAGCGGCTCCGAGTGCTGCATCCCCTGCTTCCCTCTAACAGGGAGCATGCCCACGCAATCCTTTCACAAATGCCTGGCGTGGGCACGGGCTCTGCTAGAGGGATAGTGGGGGTGCAGCTGAGGCTGGGCAATGTGCCGTTAAACTGGGAAACAAGGTAAGTGTATAGGGTGACCTGGGGGGGTTCACACAGTGGGGCATCCCAATTTTGGAATTGTTCTGCACGGGAAACTATCAGTATGGGTTTTGGTCCACTTTAAAAGTGACAAAAAAAATGTGTAAGCTTTCCAAATCCACTAAGCTTCCCCTAACCTGGCGAGTTTGTAAAGCTTCTCATTCTCTTATTAGGTAACATTATAGCATATAATATATAGATATTATACTAGCGAGCTACACTGAAGGTACCCTGTGGTTCGGAAAAGCAAACCTCTCTAGCACTGAAAGGGTTACGTAGCTGTAAAGCCATGCGAAGAGCAACTCTGCTAAAGGGGAGGAGCCACATACTGAGGAGGGCGGAGTCTACAAGGACGAGCACCGCCTTATAACTAGTGTGTCCCGTTATACAATGGCTCTCCTCTGTAGTTGCCCTTTGCCCTGCAGCGCTCTCTCTTCCTCCCTACGGCCGCCATGGCAGTGGCGCTCTACAGCCTGTATCATCGCTACCTGTGTGGGGGTCACCACAAGGCCCAGCTCGTCTATCGCCACCGGCCCGTAGGTCACATTAAGCGGTTGTGTCGGCTTTTCGTCCACCTCATCTAGGGCCAGAGCCCCGCACCACTGAGACAGCTCTACCGGCATAGCGCGCTACTGTCTGCGCCACTAGTAGCCAGAACCCAGCAACACGCTGACAGGACACAGCCGCAGGGACACGCCTTTCTCTGACGCGCAGCCAGTAGCGAGCAAGGGCGTGCTCCTGCACTGCTCTCCGATTGGAGAACAGAGATCACCAGTGTGATGGACCCGCCCTCCCCGGCAAGCCTGCAGAGGAGCGGCTTCGTCACGTGCTTGACCAGACAGCGTTAGCGTTGTTATTGGCGGCTGCTGCCTGGTGGCTGAGGAGGCACGTGGCCAATGAATGGGCACCGCCTGCGTCCCCCGAGCCCCGGATGGCGCCATCCCCGCACTCTGTGACAGGAATGACGCTGTCTCCACGCAGCCTTCCTCACAAGCGGCTTACTTCATGTTAGCCGAGTCTGGTGGGAATAACGGGGCTGTCCTGATTCCTTTTTTGAAAGTCTAATGGTAATGGCCACATGGATTTTACTGCTGGAATAAGGAGCTGGGGTTAATGGCCACATGGACTTTACTTCTGGGATAAGGAGCTGGGGTTAATGGCCACATGGACTTTACTGCTGGGATAAGGAGCTGGGGTTAATGGCCATATATGTAACTGAACGGTTAAGGAGCTTGGGGTAATGGTCACATACATGTCACTGGAGGGAAAAGGAGCTTGGGATAATGGTCACATACATGTCACTGGAGGGATAAGGAGCTTGGGATAATGGTCACATACATGTCACTGGAGGGAAAAGGAGCTTGGGATAATGGTCACATACATGTCACTGGAGGGAAAAGGAGCTTGGGATAATGGTCACATACATGTCACTGGAGGGAAAAGGAGCTTGGGATAATGGTCACATACATGTCACTGGAGGGAAAAGGAGCTTGGGATAATGGTCACATACATGTCACTGGAGGGAAAAGGAGCTTGGGATAATGGTCACATACATGTCACTGGAGGGATAAGGAGCTTGGGATAATGGTCACATACATGCGACTGGAGCGATAAGGAGCTTGGGATAATGGTCACATGCATGCGACTGGAGGGAAAAGGAGCTTGGGGATAATGGTCACATACATGTCACTGGAGGGAAAAGGAGCTTAGGGTAATGGTCACATGCATGTCACTGGAGGGATAAGGAGCTTGGGATAATGGCCACATACATGCGACTGGAGGGATACGGAGCTTGGGATAATGGTCACATATATATGCGACTGGAGGGATAAGGAGCTTGGGATAATGGTCACATACATGCGACTGGAGGGATAAGGAGCTTGGGATAATGGTCACATACATGCGACTGGAGGGATTAGGAGCTTGGGATATTGGTGACATACATGTGACTGGAGGGATAAGGAGCTTAGTCTAATGGTCACATACATGTCACTGGAGGGATAAGGAGCTTAGGATAATGGTCACATGCAACTGGAAGGATAAGGAGCTTGGGATAACGGTCACATACATGTCACTGGAGGGAAAATGAGCTTAGGATAATGGTCACATACATGTCACTGGAGGGACAAGGAGCTTGGGATAATGGTCACATACATGCGACTGGAGGGATAAGGAGCTTGGGATAATGGTCACATACATGCGACTGGAGGGATAAGGAGCTTGGGATAATGGTCACATACATGTGACTAGAGGGATAAGGAGCTTAGTATAATGGTCACATACATGCAACTGGAGGGATAAGGAGCTTAGGATAATGGTCACATGCAACTGGAAGGATAAGGAGCTTGGGATAACGGTCACATACGTGTCACTGGAGGAATAAGGAGCTTGGGATAATGGTCACATACATGTCACTGGAGGGAAAATGAGCTTAGGATAATGGTCACATAGGTGTCACTGGAGGGATAGGGAGCTTGGGATAATGGTCACATACATGCGACTGGAGGGATAAGGAGCTTGGGATAATGGTCACATACATGCGACTGGAGGGATAAGGAGCTTGGGATAATGGTCACATACATGCAACTGGTGGGAAAAAGAGCTTGGGATAATGGTCACATAGGTGTCACTGGAGGGATAGGGAGCTTGGGATAATGGTCACATACATGCGACTGGAGGGATAAGGAGCTTGGGATAATGGTCACATACATGCGACTGGAGGGATAAGGAGCTTGGGATAATGGTCACATACATGCAACTGGTGGGAAAAAGAGCTTGGGATAATGGTCACATACATGTCACTCGAGGGATAAGGAGCTTGGGATAACGGTCACATACATGTCACTGGAGGAATAAGGAGCTTGGGATAATGGTCACATACATGTCACTGGAGGGAAAATGAGCTTAGGATAATGGTCACATAGGTGTCACTGGAGGGATAGGGAGCTTGGGATAATGGTCACATACATGCGACTGGAGGGATAAGGAGCTTGGGATAATGGTCACATACATGCGACTGGAGAGATAAGGAGCTTGGGATAATGGTCACATACATGCAACTGGTGGGAAAAAGAGCTTGGGATAATGGTCACATACATGTCACTGGAGGGATAAGGAGCTTGGGATAATGGTCACATACATGTCACTGGAGGGAACATGAGCTTAGGATAATGGTCACATACATGCGACTGGAGGGATAAGGAGCTTGGGATAATGGTCACATACATGCGACTGGAGGGATAAGGAGCTTGGGATAATGGTCACATACATGCGACTGGAGGGATAAGGAGCTTGGGATAATGGTCACATACATGCAACTGGTGGGAAAATGAGCTTGGGATAATGGTCACATACATGTCACTGGAGGGATAAGGAGCTTGGGATAATGGTCACATACATGTCACTGGATGGAACATGAGCTTAGGATAATGGTCACATACATGCGACTGGTGGGAAAAGGAGCTTGGAATAATGGTCACATACATGTCACTGGAGGGATAAGGAGCTTGGGATAATGGTCACATACATGTCACTGGAGGGAAAATAAGCTTAGGATAATGGTCACATACATGTCACAGGAGGGATAAGGAGCTTGGGATAATGGTCACATACATGTCACTGGAGGGATAAGGAGCTTGGGATAATGGTCACATACATGTCACTGGAGGGAAAATACCCTGGCGAAGTGTCTAATTGACACGCAACGCGTCGGTGGCGGCTGCGGCGGGGGATCCTCGGGAGACAGGTGATGTAAATCTTTGTTACTTGTAGACATGTTCTTGTATTATTCCTGCTCGGTGGTGCTTTAATCAGCTCTTTGGTTTATGTCCTCTTTGTTTAATCATTATAATATATGCTGCATTGCACTATGCACTTTGATCCATCACTTACTATGGTTTTGTAAATAGGTTTTTATTTTGGATGCACCGTGTTGTGGCATATAACTGCCCAACTTTCTTTTCATATATATATTATACACATTTTTTTGTATTTTTTGAATTGATTGTTTTTTTTCATTATTGAATTGCACAATATATTGGCACATTGCACTTTACCTGATATAGGTTATTACACTTGTTGTACAAAACTCCCCTTTTTCTTTCCTTGTGCTGGCATATTTATATATATCATTCAACCAGATATTCTTTTTAAATTATTACTTGCCACCCAGCACCAATACCATTTATATAGTCTCCATAGATAGGATCCCCTGTGTTTGTATATATGTTTTTTAACTATGTCTTGTGTTGTTGTATATGTTGAAGAAATTATTTGTATATACAACTTTTCTAAAATTATTATGTAGTTAATTTATTAATAAAATAGATGGTTATTTTAATTTGAGTGCGGCCTGTTGTGTGGTGGTCTTGTTTTGGGGGGATATATCCAGGTTCCCCTCACTATATAAATTATTTTGCTCTTGACCACGTTGGCTACAGCACCTATGTAATAGTTTAGCGGGACGGTGCAATTCTATATTTCCTTATCTTTTCACTGGAGGGAAAATAAGCTTAGGATAATGGTCACATACATGTCGCAGGAGGGATAAGGAGCTTGGGATAATGGTCACATACATGTCACTGGAGGGAAAATGAGCTTAGGATAATGGTCACATAAGTGTCACTGGAGGGATACGGAGCTTGGGATAATGGTCACATACATGCGACTGGAGGGATAAGGAGCTTGGGATAATGGTCACATACATGTCACTGGAGGGAAAATGAGCGTACGATAATGGTCACATACATGTCATTGGAGGGACAAGGAGCTTGGGATAATGGTCACATACATACAACTGGAGGAATTAGGAGCTTGGGGTAATGGTCACATACATGTCACTGGAGGGAAAATGAGCTTGGGATAATGGTCACATACATGTCACTAGTGGGACAATGAGCTTGGGATAATGGTCACATACATGTGACTGGAGGGATAAGGAGCTTGGGATAATAGTCACATACATGCAACTGGTGGGAAAAGGAGCTTGGGATAATGGTCACATACATGTCACTGGAGGGATAAGGAGCTTGGGATAATGATCACATACATGTCACAGGAGGGATAAGGAGCTTGGTATAATGGTCACATACATGTCACTGGAGGGAAAATGAGCTTAGGATAATGGTCACATACATGTCACTGGAGGGATAAGGAGCTTGGGATAATGGTCACATACATGTCACAGGAGGGATAAGGAGCTTGGGATAATGGTCACATACATGTCACTGGAGGGAAAATTAGCTTAGGATAATGGTCACATACATGTCACTGGAGGGATAAGGAACTTAGGATAATGGTCACATACATGTCACTGGAGGGAAAATAAGCTTAGGATAATGGTCACATACGACTCACTGGAGGGATAAGGAGCTTGGGATAATGATCACATACATGCGACTGGAGGGATACGGAGCTTGGGATAATGGTCACATACATGTCACTGGAGGGAAAATTAGCTTAGGATAATGGTCACATACATGTCACTGGAGGGACAAGGAGCTTGGGATAATGGTCACATACATGCGACTGGAGGGATAAGGAGCTTAGGATAATGGTCACATACATGCGACTGGAGGGATAAGGAACTTGGGATAATGGTCACATACATGTGACTGGAGGGATAAGGAGCTTAGTATAATGGCCACATACATGCAACTGGAGGGATAAGGAGCTTAGGATAATGGTCACATGCAACGGGAAGGATAAGGAGCTTGGAATAACTGTCACATACGTGTCACTGGAGGGATAAGGAGCTTGGGATAATGGTCACATGCAACTGGAAGGATAAGGAGCTTGGGATAACGGTCACATAGGTGTCACTGGAGGGATAGGGAGCTTCGGATAATGGTCACATACATGCGACTGGAGGGATAAGAAGTTTGGGATAATGTTCACATGCATGCGACTGGAGGGTTAAGGAGCTTGGGATAATGGTCACATACGACTCACTGGAGGGATAAGGAGCTTGGGATAATGGTCACATACATGTGACTGGAGGGATAAGGAGCTTGGGATAATGGTCACATACATGTCACTGGAGGGAAAATGAGCTTAGGATAATAGTAACATACATGTCACTGGAGGGACAAGGAGCTTGGGATAATGGTCACATACATGCGACTGGAGGGATAAGGAGCTTGGGATAATGGTCACATACATGTGACTGGAGGGATAAGGAGCTTGGGATAATGGTCACATACATGTGACTGGAGGGATAAGGAGCTTAGTATAATGGTCACATACATGCAACTGGAGGCATAAGGAGCTTAGGATAATGGTCACATGCAACTGGAAGGATAAGGAGCTTGGGATAACGGTCACATACGTGTCACTGGAGGGATAAGGAGCTTGGGATAATGGTCACATACATGTCACTGGAGGGAAAATGAGCTTAGGATAATGGTCACATACATGTCACAGGAGCGATAAGGAGCTTGGGATAAAGGTCACATACATTTCACTGGAGGGAAAATGAGCTTAGGATAATGGTCACATACATGTCACTGGAGGGATAAGGAGCTTGGGATAATGGTCACATACATGCGACTGGAGGGATAAGGAGCTTGGGATAATGGTCACATACATGTGACTGGAGGGATAAGGAGCTTAGTATAATGGTCACATACATGCGAATGGAGGGATAAGGAGCTTAGGATAATGGTCACATGCAACTGGAAGGATACGGAACTTGGGATAACGGTCACATACGTGTCACTTGAGGGAAAATGAGCTTAGGATAATGGTCACATACATGTCACAGGAGGGATAAGGAGCTTGGGATAATGGTCACATACATGTCACTGGAGAGAAAAGGAGCTTAGGATAATGGTCACATACATGTCACTGGAGGGATAAGGAGCTTTGGATAATGGTCACATACATGCGACTGGAGGGATAAGGAGCTTGGGATAATGGTCACATACATGTGACTGGAGGGATAAGGAGCTTAGTATAATGGTCACATACATGCAACTGGAGGGATAAGGAGCTTAGGATAATGGTCACATGCAACTGGAAGGATACGGAACTTGGGATAACGGTCACATACGTGTCACTGGAGGGAAAATGAGCTTAGGATAATGGTCACATACATGTCACAGGAGGGATAAGGAGCTTGGGATAATGGTCACATACATGTCACTGGAGAGAAAAGGAGCTTAGGATAATGGTCACATACATGTCACTGGAGGGATAAGGAGCTTAGGATAATGGTCACATGCAACTGGAAGGATAAGGAGCTTGGGATAACGGTCACATACATGTCACTGGAGGGAAAATGAGCTTAGGATAATGGTCACATACATGTCACTGGAGGGACAAGGAGCTTGGGATAATGGTCACATGCATGCGACTGGAGGGATAAGGAGCTTGGGATAATGGTCACATACATGCGACTGGAGGGATAAGGAGCTTGGGATAATGGTCACATACATGTGACTAGAGGGATAAGGAGCTTAGTATAATGGTCACATACATGCAACTGGAGGGATAAGGAGCTTAGGATAATGGTCACATGCAACTGGAAGGATAAGGAGCTTGGGATAACGGTCACATACGTGTCACTGGAGGAATAAGGAGCTTGGGATAATGGTCACATACATGTCACTGGAGGGAAAATGAGCTTAGGATAATGGTCACATAGGTGTCACTGGAGGGATAGGGAGCTTGGGATAATGGTCACATACATGCGACTGGAGGGATAAGGAGCTTGGGATAATGGTCACATACATGCGACTGGAGGGATAAGGAGCTTGGGATAATGGTCACATACATGCAACTGGTGGGAAAAAGAGCTTGGGATAATGGTCACATACATGTCACTGGAGGGATAAGGAGCTTGGGATAATGGTCACATACATGTCACTGGAGGGAACATGAGCTTAGGATAATGGTCACATACATGCGACTGGAGGGATAAGGAGCTTGGGATAATGGTCACATACATGCGACTGGAGAGATAAGGAGCTTGGGATAATGGTCACATACATGCGACTGGAGGGATAAGGAGCTTGGGATAATGGTCACATACATGCAACTGGTGGGAAAATGAGCTTGGGATAATGGTCACATACATGTCACTGGAGGGATAAGGAGCTTGGGATAATGGTCACATACATGTCACTGGAGGGAACATGAGCTTAGGATAATGGTCACATACATGCGACTGGTGGGAAAAGGAGCTTGGAATAATGGTCACATACATGTCACTGGAGGGATAAGGAGCTTGGGATAATGGTCACATACATGTCACTGGAGGGAAAATAAGCTTAGGATAATGGTCACATACATGTCACAGGAGGGATAAGGAGCTTGGGATAATGGTCACATACATGTCACTGGAGGGATAAGGAGCTTGGGATAATGGTCACATACATGTCACTGGAGGGAAAATACCCTGGCGAAGTGTCTAATTGACACGCAACGCGTCGGTGGCGGCTGCGGCGGGGGATCCTCGGGAGACAGGTGATGTAAATCTTTGTTACTTGTAGACATGTTCTTGTATTATTCCTGATCGGTGGTGCTTTAATCAGCTCTTTGGTTTATGTCCTCTTTGTTTAATCATTATAATATATGCTGCATTGCACTATGCACTTTGATCCATCACTTACTATGGTTTTGTAAATAGGTTTTTATTTTGGATGCACCGTGTTGTGGCATATAACTGCCCAACTTTCTTTTCATATATATATTATACACATTTTTTTGTATTTTTGTATTTTTTGAATTGATTGTTTTTTTTCATTATTGAATTGCACAATATATTGGCACATTGCACTTTACCTGATATAGGTTATTACACTTGTTGTACAAAACTCCCCTTTTTCTTTCCTTGTGCTGGCATATTTATATATATCATTCAACCAGATATTCTTTTTAAATTATTACTTGCCACCCAGCACCAATACCATTTATATAGTCTCCATAGATAGGATCCCCTGTGTTTGTATATATGTTTTTTAACTATGTCTTGTGTTGTTGTATATGTTGAAGAAATTATTTGTATATACAACTTTTCTAAAATTATTATGTAGTTAATTTATTAATAAAATAGATGGTTATTTTAATTTGAGTGCGGCCTGTTGTGTGGTGGTCTTGTTTTGGGGGGATATATCCAGATTCCCCTCACTATATAAATTATTTTGCTCTTGACCACGTTGGCTACAGCACCTATGTAATAGTTTAGCGGGACGGTGCAATTCTATATTTCCTTATCTTTTCACTGGAGGGAAAATAAGCTTAGGATAATGGTCACATACATGTCGCAGGAGGGATAAGGAGCTTGGGATAATGGTCACATACATGTCACTGGAGGGAAAATGAGCTTAGGATAATGGTCACATAAGTGTCACTGGAGGGATACGGAGCTTGGGATAATGGTCACATACATGCGACTGGAGGGATAAGGAGCTTGGGATAATGGTCACATACATGTCACTGGAGGGAAAATGAGCGTACGATAATGGTCACATACATGTCATTGGAGGGACAAGGAGCTTGGGATAATGGTCACATACATACAACTGGAGGAATTAGGAGCTTGGGGTAATGGTCACATACATGTCACTGGAGGGAAAATGAGCTTGGGATAATGGTCACATACATGTCACTAGTGGGACAATGAGCTTGGGATAATGGTCACATACATGTGACTGGAGGGATAAGGAGCTTGGGATAATAGTCACATACATGCAACTGGTGGGAAAAGGAGCTTGGGATAATGGCACATACATGTCACTGGAGGGATAAGGAGCTTGGGATAATGATCACATACATGTCACAGGAGGGATAAGGAGCTTGGTATAATGGTCACATACATGTCACTGGAGGGAAAATGAGCTTAGGATAATGGTCACATACATGTCACTGGAGGGATAAGGAGCTTGGGATAATGGTCACATACATGTCACAGGAGGGATAAGGAGCTTGGGATAATGGTCACATACATGTCACTGGAGGGAAAATTAGCTTAGGATAATGGTCACATACATGTCACTGGAGGGATAAGGAACTTAGGATAATGGTCACATACATGTCACTGGAGGGAAAATAAGCTTAGGATAATGGTCACATACGACTCACTGGAGGGATAAGGAGCTTGGGATAATGATCACATACATGCGACTGGAGGGATACGGAGCTTGGGATAATGGTCACATACATGTCACTGGAGGGAAAATTAGCTTAGGATAATGGTCACATACATGTCACTGGAGGGACAAGGAGCTTGGGATAATGGTCACATACATGCGACTGGAGGGATAAGGAGCTTAGGATAATGGTCACATACATGCGACTGGAGGGATAAGGAGCTTGGGATAATGGTCACATACATGTGACTGGAGGGATAAGGAGCTTAGTATAATGGCCACATACATGCAACTGGAGGGATAAGGAGCTTAGGATAATGGTCACATACATGCGACTGGAGGGATAAGGAGCTTAGGATAATGGTCACATACATGTCACTGGAGGGATAAGGAGCTTGGGATAATGGTCACATGCAACTGGAAGGATAAGGAGCTTGGGATAACGGTCACATACATGTCACTGGAGGGAAAATGAGCTTAGGATAATGGTCACATACATGTCACTGGAGGGACAAGGAGCTTGGGATAATGGTCACATGCATGCGACTGGAGGGATAAGGAGCTTGGGATAATGGTCACATACATGCGACTGGAGGGATAAGGAGCTTGGGATAATGGTCACATACATGTGACTAGAGGGATAAGGAGCTTAGTATAATGGTCACATACATGCAACTGGAGGGATAAGGAGCTTAGGATAATGGTCACATGCAACTGGAAGGATAAGGAGCTTGGGATAACGGTCACATACGTGTCACTGGAGGAATAAGGAGCTTGGGATAATGGTCACATACATGTCACTGGAGGGAAAATGAGCTTAGGATAATGGTCACATAGGTGTCACTGGAGGGATAGGGAGCTTGGGATAATGGTCACATACATGCGACTGGAGGGATAAGGAGCTTGGGATAATGGTCACATACATGCGACTGGAGGGATAAGGAGCTTGGGATAATGGTCACATACATGCAACTGGTGGGAAAAAGAGCTTGGGATAATGGTCACATACATGTCACTGGAGGGATAAGGAGCTTGGGATAATGGTCACATACATGTCACTGGAGGGAACATGAGCTTAGGATAATGGTCACATACATGCGACTGGAGGGATAAGGAGCTTGGGATAATGGTCACATACATGCGACTGGAGAGATAAGGAGCTTGGGATAATGGTCACATACATGCGACTGGAGGGATAAGGAGCTTGGGATAATGGTCACATACATGCAACTGGTGGGAAAATGAGCTTGGGATAATGGTCACATACATGTCACTGGAGGGATAAGGAGCTTGGGATAATGGTCACATACATGTCACTGGAGGGAACATGAGCTTAGGATAATGGTCACATACATGCGACTGGTGGGAAAAGGAGCTTGGAATAATGGTCACATACATGTCACTGGAGGGATAAGGAGCTTGGGATAATGGTCACATACATGTCACTGGAGGGAAAATAAGCTTAGGATAATGGTCACATACATGTCACAGGAGGGATAAGGAGCTTGGGATAATGGTCACATACATGTCACTGGAGGGATAAGGAGCTTGGGATAATGGTCACATACATGTCACTGGAGGGAAAATACCCTGGCGAAGTGTCTAATTGACACGCAACGCGTCGGTGGCGGCTGCGGCGGGGGATCCTCGGGAGACAGGTGATGTAAATCTTTGTTACTTGTAGACATGTTCTTGTATTATTCCTGCTCGGTGGTGCTTTAATCAGCTCTTTGGTTTATGTCCTCTTTGTTTAATCATTATAATATATGCTGCATTGCACTATGCACTTTGATCCATCACTTACTATGGTTTTGTAAATAGGTTTTTATTTTGGATGCACCGTGTTGTGGCATATAACTGCCCAACTTTCTTTTCATATATATATTATACACATTTTTTTGTATTTTTGTATTTTTTGAATTGATTGTTTTTTTTCATTATTGAATTGCACAATATATTGGCACATTGCACTTTACCTGATATAGGTTATTACACTTGTTGTACAAAACTCCCCTTTTTCTTTCCTTGTGCTGGCATATTTATATATATCATTCAACCAGATATTCTTTTTAAATTATTACTTGCCACCCAGCACCAATACCATTTATATAGTCTCCATAGATAGGATCCCCTGTGTTTGTATATATGTTTTTTAACTATGTCTTGTGTTGTTGTATATGTTGAAGAAATTATTTGTATATACAACTTTTCTAAAATTATTATGTAGTTAATTTATTAATAAAATAGATGGTTATTTTAATTTGAGTGCGGCCTGTTGTGTGGTGGTCTTGTTTTGGGGGGATATATCCAGATTCCCCTCACTATATAAATTATTTTGCTCTTGACCACGTTGGCTACAGCACCTATGTAATAGTTTAGCGGGACGGTGCAATTCTATATTTCCTTATCTTTTCACTGGAGGGAAAATAAGCTTAGGATAATGGTCACATACATGTCGCAGGAGGGATAAGGAGCTTGGGATAATGGTCACATACATGTCACTGGAGGGAAAATGAGCTTAGGATAATGGTCACATAAGTGTCACTGGAGGGATACGGAGCTTGGGATAATGGTCACATACATGCGACTGGAGGGATAAGGAGCTTGGGATAATGGTCACATACATGTCACTGGAGGGAAAATGAGCGTACGATAATGGTCACATACATGTCATTGGAGGGACAAGGAGCTTGGGATAATGGTCACATACATACAACTGGAGGAATTAGGAGCTTGGGGTAATGGTCACATACATGTCACTGGAGGGAAAATGAGCTTGGGATAATGGTCACATACATGTCACTAGTGGGACAATGAGCTTGGGATAATGGTCACATACATGTGACTGGAGGGATAAGGAGCTTGGGATAATAGTCACATACATGCAACTGGTGGGAAAAGGAGCTTGGGATAATGGTCACATACATGTCACTGGAGGGATAAGGAGCTTGGGATAATGATCACATACATGTCACAGGAGGGATAAGGAGCTTGGTATAATGGTCACATACATGTCACTGGAGGGAAAATGAGCTTAGGATAATGGTCACATACATGTCACTGGAGGGATAAGGAGCTTGGGATAATGGTCACATACATGTCACAGGAGGGATAAGGAGCTTGGGATAATGGTCACATACATGTCACTGGAGGGAAAATTAGCTTAGGATAATGGTCACATACATGTCACTGGAGGGATAAGGAACTTAGGATAATGGTCACATACATGTCACTGGAGGGAAAATAAGCTTAGGATAATGGTCACATACGACTCACTGGAGGGATAAGGAGCTTGGGATAATGATCACATACATGCGACTGGAGGGATACGGAGCTTGGGATAATGGTCACATACATGTCACTGGAGGGAAAATTAGCTTAGGATAATGGTCACATACATGTCACTGGAGGGACAAGGAGCTTGGGATAATGGTCACATACATGCGACTGGAGGGATAAGGAGCTTAGGATAATGGTCACATACATGCGACTGGAGGGATAAGGAGCTTGGGATAATGGTCACATACATGTGACTGGAGGGATAAGGAGCTTAGTATAATGGCCACATACATGCAACTGGAGGGATAAGGAGCTTAGGATAATGGTCACATACATGCGACTGGAGGGATAAGGAGCTTAGGATAATGGTCACATACATGTCACTGGAGGGATAAGGAGCTTGGGATAATGGTCACATGCAACTGGAAGGATAAGGAGCTTGGGATAACGGTCACATAGGTGTCACTGGAGGGATAGGGAGCTTCGGATAATGGTCACATACATGCGACTGGAGGGATAAGAAGTTTGGGATAATGTTCACATGCATGCGACTGGAGGGTTAAGGAGCTTGGGATAATGGTCACATACGACTCACTGGAGGGATAAGGAGCTTGGGATAATGGTCACATACATGCGACTGGAGGGATAAGGAGCTTGGGATAATGGTCACATACATGTCACTGGAGGGAAAATGAGCTTAGGATAATAGTAACATACATGTCACTGGAGGGACAAGGAGCTTGGGATAATGGTCACATACATGCGACTGGAGGGATAAGGAGCTTGGGATAATGGTCACATACATGTGACTGGAGGGATAAGGAGCTTGGGATAATGGTCACATACATGTGACTGGAGGGATAAGGAGCTTAGTATAATGGTCACATACATGCAACTGGAGGCATAAGGAGCTTAGGATAATGGTCACATGCAACTGGAAGGATAAGGAGCTTGGGATAACGGTCACATACGTGTCACTGGAGGGATAAGGAGCTTGGGATAATGGTCACATACATGTCACTGGAGGGAAAATGAGCTTAGGATAATGGTCACATACATGTCACAGGAGCGATAAGGAGCTTGGGATAAAGGTCACATACATTTCACTGGAGGGAAAATGAGCTTAGGATAATGGTCACATACATGTCACTGGAGGGATAAGGAGCTTGGGATAATGGTCACATACATGCGACTGGAGGGGTAAGGAGCTTGGGATAATGGTCACATACATGTGACTGGAGGGATAAGGAGCTTAGTATAATGGTCACATACATGCGAATGGAGGGATAAGGAGCTTAGGATAATGGTCACATGCAACTGGAAGGATACGGAACTTGGGATAACGGTCACATACGTGTCACTGGAGGGAAAATGAGCTTAGGACAATGGTCACATACATGTCACAGGAGGGATAAGGAGCTTGGGATAATGGTCACATACATGTCACTGGAGAGAAAAGGAGCTTAGGATAATGGTCACATACATGTCACTGGAGGGATAAGGAGCTTTGGATAATGGTCACATACATGCGACTGGAGGGATAAGGAGCTTGGGATAATGGTCACATACATGTGACTGGAGGGATAAGGAGCTTAGTATAATGGTCACATACATGCAACTGGAGGGATAAGGAGCTTAGGATAATGGTCACATGCAACTGGAAGGATAAGGAGCTTGGGATAACGGTCACATACGTGTCACTGGAGGGATAAGGAGCTTGGGATAATGGTCACATACATGTCACTGGAGGGAAAATAAGCTTAGGATAATGGTCATATAGGTGTCACTGGAGGGATAGGGAGCTTGGGATAATAGTCACATACATACGACTGGAGGGATAAGAAGCTTGGGATAATGGTCACATACATGCGACTGGAGGGATAAGGAGCTTGGGATCATGGTCACATACATGCAACTGGAGGGATAAGGAACTTGGGATAATGGTCACATACATGTCACTGGAGGGAAAATGAGCTTAGGATAATGGTCACATACATGTCACAGGAGGGATAAGGAGCTTGGGATAATGGTCACATACATGTCACTGGAGGGAAAATGAGCTTAGGATAATGGTCACATACATGTCACTGGAGGGATAAGGAGCTTGGGATAATGGTCACATACATGTCACTGGAGGGAAAATGAGCTTAGGATAATGGTCACATACGTGTCACTGGAGGGATACGGAGCTTGGGATAATGGTCACATACATGTGATTGGAGGGATAAGGAGCTTGGGATAATGGTCACATACATGTCACTGGAGGGAAAATGAGCTTACGATAATGGTCACATACATGTCATTGGAGGGACAAGGAGCTGTATGGTCACATACATGCAACTGGATGAATTAGGAGCTTGTTGTAATGGTCACATACATGTCACTGGAAGGAAAATAAGCTTGGGATAATGGTCACATACATGTCACTAGTAGGACAATGAGCTTGGGACAATGGTCACATACTTGTGACTGGAGGGATAAGGAGCTTGGGATAATGGTCACATACATGCAACTGGTGGGAAAAGGAGCTTGGGATAATGGTCACATACATGTAACTGGAGGGATAAGGAGCTTGGCATAATGGTCACATACATGCAACTGGTGGGAAAAGGAGCTTGGGATAATGGTCACATACATGTCACTGGAGGGATAAGGAGCTTGGGATAATGGTCACATACATGTCACAGGGGGGATAAGGAGCTTGGTATAATGGTCACATACATGTCACTGGAGGGAAAATGAGCTCAGGATAATGGTCACATACATGTCACTGGAGGGATAAGGAGCTTGGGATAATGGTCACATACATGTCACAGGAGGGATAAGGAGCTTGGGATAATGGTCACATACATGTCACTGGAGGGAAAATTAGCTTAGAATAATGGTCACATACATTTCACTGGAGGGATAAGGAGCTTAGGATAATGGTCACATACATGTCACTGGAGGGAAAATAAGCTTAGGATAATGGTCACATACGACTCACTGGAGGGATAAGGAGCTTGGGATAATGGTCACATACATGCGACTGGAGGGATAAGGAGCTTGGGATAATGGTCACATACATGTCACTAGTGGGACAATGAGCTTGGGATAATGGTCACATACTTGTGACTGGAGGGATAAGGAGCTTGGGATAATGGTCACATACATGCAACTGGTGGGAAAATGAGCTTGGGATAATGGTCACATACATGTAACTGGAGGGATAAGGAGCTTGGCATAATGGTCACATACATGCAACTGGTGGGAAAAGGAGCTTGGGATAATGGTCACATACATGTCACTGGAGGGATAAGGAGCTTGCGATAATGGTCACATACATGTCACAGGAGGGATAAGGAGCTTGGTATAATGGTCGCATACATGTCACTGGAGGGAAAATGAGCTTAGGATAATGGTCACATACATGTCACTGGAGGGATAAGGAGCTTGGGATAATGGTCACATACATGTCACAGGAGGGATAAGGAGCTTGGGATAATGGTCACATACATGTCACTGGAGGGAAAACTAGCTGAGAATAATGGTCACATACATTTCACTGGAGGGATACGGAGCTTAGGATAATGGTCACATACATGTCACTGGAGGGAAAATAAGCTTAGGATAATGGTCACATACGACTCACTGGAGGGATAAGGAGCTTGGGATAATGGTCACATACATGCGACTGGAGGGATAAGGAGCTTGGGATAATGGTCACATACATGTCACTGGAGGGAAAATTAGCTTAGGATAATGGTCACATACATGTCACTGGAGGGACAAGGAGCTTGGGATAATGGTCACATACATGCGACTGGAGGGATAAGGAGCTTGGGATAATGGTCACATACATGCGACTGGAGGGATAAGGAGCTTGGGATAATGGTCACATACATGTGATTGGAGGGATGAGCTTAGTATAATGGCCACATACATGCAACTGGAGGGATAAGGAGCTTAGGATAATGGTCACATGCAACGGGAAGGATAAGGAGCTTGGGATAACGGTCACATACGTGTCACTGGAGGGATAAGGAGCTTGGGATAATGGTCACATACATGTCACTGGAGGGAAAATGAGCTTAGGATAATGGTCACATAGGTGTCACTGGAGGGATAGGGAGCTTGGGATAATGGTCACATACATGCGACTGGAGGGATAAGAAGCTTGGGATAATGGTCACATACATGCGACTGGAGGGATAAGGAGCTTGGGAAAATGGTCACATACATGTCACTGGAGGGAAAATGAGCTTAGGATAATGGTCACATACATGTCACTGGAGGGAAAATGAGCTTAGGATAATGGTCACATAGGTGTCACTGGAGGGATAGGGAGCTTGGAATAATGGTCACATACATGCGACTGGAGGGATAAGAAGCTTGGGATAATGGTCACATACATGCAACTGGAGGGATAAGAAGCTTGGGATAATGGTCACATACATGCAACTGGAGGGATAAGGAGCTTGGGATAATGGTCACATACATGTCACTGGAGGGAAAATGAGCTTAGGATAATGGTCACATACATGTCACTGGAGGGAAAATGAGCTTAGGATAATGGTCACATACATGTCACAGGAGGGATAAGGAGCTTGGGACAATGGTCACATACATGTCACTGGAGGGATAAGGAGCTTGGGATAATGGTCACATACATGCGACTGGAGGGATAAGGAGCTTGGGATAATGGTCACATACATGTGACTGAAGGGATAAGGAGCTTAGTATAACGGTCACATACATGCAACTGGAGGGATAAGGAGCTTAGGATAATGGTCACATGCAACTGGAAGGATAAGGAGCTTGGGATAACGGTCACATACGTGTCACTGGAGGGAAAATGAGCTTAGGATAATGGTCACATACATGCGACTGGAGGGATAAGGAGCTTGGGATAATGGTCACATACATGTGACTGGAGGGATAAGGAGCTTAGTATAATGGTCACATACATGCAACTGGAGGGATAAGGAGCTTAGGATAATGGTCACATGCAACTGGAAGGATAAGGAGCTTGGGATAACGGTCACATACGTGTCACTGGAGGGATAAGGAGCTTGGGATAATGGTCACATACATGTCACTGGAGGGATAAGGAGCTTGGGATAATGGTCACATACATGTCACTGGAGGGAAAATGAGCTTAGGATAATGGTCACATAGGTGTCACTGGAGGGATAGGGAGCTTGGGATAATGGTCACATACATGCGACTGGAGGGATAAGGAGCTTGGGATAATGGTCACATACATGCAACTGGAGGGATAAGGAGCTTGGGATAATGGTCACATACATGTCACTGGAGGGAGAATGAGCTTAGGATAATGGTCACATACATGTCACAGGAGGGATAAGGAGCTTGGGATAATGGTCACATACATGTCACTGGAGGGAAAATGAGATTAGGATAATGGTCACATACATGTCACTGGAGGGATAAGGAGCTTGGGATAATGGTCACATACATGTCACTGGAGGGAAAATGAGCTTAGGATAATGGTCACATACGTGTCACTGGAGGGATACGGAGCTTGGGATAATGGTCACATACATGCGACTGGAGGGATAAGGAGCTTGGGATAATGGTCACATACATGTCACTGGAGGGAAAATGAGCTTACGATAATGGTCACATACATGTCATTGGAGGGGCTAGGAGCTTGGGATATTGGTCACATACATGCAACTGGAGGAATTAGGAGCTTGGGGTAATGGTCACATACATGTCACTGGAGGGAAAATGAGCTTGGGATAATGGTCACATACATGTTACTAGTGGGACAATGAGCTTGGGATAATGGTCACATACATGTGACTGGAGGGATAAGGAGGTTGGGATAATGGTCACATACATGCAACTGGTGGGAAAAGGAGCCTGGGATAATGGTCACATACATGTCACCGGAGGGATTAGGAGCTTGGGATAATGGTCACATACATGTCACTGGAGGGATAAGGAGCTTGGTATAATGGTCACATACATGTCAATGGAGGGAAAAGAAGCTTAGGATAACGGTCACATACATGTCACTGGAGGGCTAAGGAGCTTGGGATAATGGTCACATACATGTCACAGGAGGGATAAGGAGCTTGGGATAATGGTCACATACATGTCACTGGAGGGAAAATTAGCTTAGAATAATGGTCACATACATGTCACTGGAGGGATAAGGAGCTTAGGATAATAGTCACATACATGTCACTGGAGGGAAAATTAGCTTAGAATAATGGTCACATACATGTCACTGGAGGGATAAGGAGCTTAGGATAATAGTCACATACATGTCACTGGAGGGAAAATTAGCTTAGAATAATGGTCACATACATGCAACTGGAGGGATAAGGAGCTTAGGATAATGGTCACATGCAACTGGAGGAATAAGGTGCTTGGGATAATGGTCACATACGTGTCATGGGAGGGATAAGGAGCTTGGGATAATGGTCACATACATGTCACTGGAGTGAAAAGGAGCTTGGGATAATGGTCACATATATATGCGACTGGAGAGATAAGGAGCTTGGGATAATGGTCACATATATGCGACTGGAAGGATAAGGAGCTTTGCATAATTGTTGCATAAATTTCACTGTAGGGATACAAAGCTTATGATAATGGTCACATACATGTGACTGGAGGGATAAGAAACTTGGGATAATGGTCACATACATATCACTGGAGGCATGAGGAGCTTGGGATAGTGGTCACATACATGTCACTAGAGGGGAAAGGAACTTAGGATAATGGTCACATACATGCGACTGGAGGGATAAGGAGCTTTAGATATATAATGGTCACATACATGCGACTGGAGGGATAAGGAGCTTGGGATAATGGTCACATATATATGCGACTGGAGGGATAAGGAGCTTGGGATAATGGTCACATACATGCGACTGTAGGGAAAAAGAGCTTGGGGATAATGGTCACATACATGTCACTGGAAGGAAAAGGAGCTTGGGATAATGGTCATATACATGCGACTGGAGGGATAAGGAGCTTGGGATAATGGTCACATACATGTGACAGGAGGGATAAGGAGCTTAGTTTAATGGTCACATACATGCAACTGGAGGGATAAGGAGCTTAGGATAATGGTCACATACAGGCAACAGGAGGGATAAGGAGCTTGGGAAAATGGTCACGTACATGTCACCGGAGGGAAAAGGAGCTTGGGATAATGGTAACATACATGTCACTGGAGGGATAAGGAGCTTGGGATAATGGTCACATACATGTCACTGTAGCGAAAAGGAGCTTGGGATAATGGTCACATACATGCGACTGGAGCGATAAGGAGCTTGGAATCATGGTCACATGCATGCGACTGCAGGGAAAAGGAGCTTGGGGATAATGGTCACATACATGTCACTGGAGGGAAAAGGAACTTAGGATAAAGGTCACATACATGTCACTGGAGGGAAAATGAGCTCAGGGTAATGGTCACATACATGTCACTGGAGGGATAAGGAGCTTGGGATAATGGTCACATACATGTCACTGGAGGGAAAATGAGCTTAGGATAATGGTCACATACGTGTCACTGGAGGGATAAGGAGCTTGGGATAATGGTCACATGCATGCGACTGGAGGGATAAGAAGCTTGGGATAATGGTCACATACATGCGACTGGTGGGAAAAGGAGCTTGGGATAATGGTCACATACATGTCACTGGAGGGACAAGGAGCTTAGTATAATGGTCACATACATGTCACTGGAGGGAAAATGAGCTTAGGATAATGGTCACATAGGTGTCACTGGAGGGATAGGGAGCTTGGGATAATGGTCACATACATACGACTGGAGGGATAAGAAGCTTGGGATAATGGTCACATACATGCGACTGGAGTTATAAGGAGCTTGGGATAATGGTCACATACATGCAACTGGAGGGATAAGGAGCTTGGGATAATGGTCACATACATGTCACTGGAGGGAAAATGAGCTTAGGATAATGGTCACATACATGTCACAGGAGGGATAAGGAGCTTGGGATAATGGTCACATACATGTCACTGGAGGGAAAATGAGCTTAGGATAATGGTCACATACATGTCACTGGAGGGATAAGGAGCTTGGGATAATGGTCACATACATGTCACTGGAGGGAAAATGAGCTTAGGATAATGGTCACATACGTGTCACTGGAGGGATACGGAGCTTGGGAAAATGGTCACATACATGTGACTGGAGGGATAAGGAGCTTGGGATAATGGTCACATACATGTCACTGGAGGAATTAGGAGCTTGGGGTAATGGTCACATACATGTCACTGGAAGGAAAATAAGCTTGGGATAATGGTCACATACATGTCACTAGTGGGACAATGAGCTTGAGATAATGGTCACATATTTGTGACTGGAGGGATAAGGAGCTTGGGATCATGGTCACATACATGCAACTGGAGGGATAAGGAACTTGGGATAATGGTCACATACATGTCACTGGAGGGAAAATGAGCTTAGGATAATGGTCACATACATGTCACAGGAGGGATAAGGAGCTTGGGATAATGGTCACATACATGTCACTGGAGGGAAAATGAGCTTAGGATAATGGTCACATACATGTCACTGGAGGGATAAGGAGCTTGGGATAATGGTCACATACATGTCACTGGAGGGAAAATGAGCTTAGGATAATGGTCACATACGTGTCACTGGAGGGATACGGAGCTTGGGATAATGGTCACATACATGTGATTGGAGGGATAAGGAGCTTGGGATAATGGTCACATACATGTCACTGGAGGGAAAATGAGCTTACGATAATGGTCACATACATGTCATTGGAGGGACAAGGAGCTGTATGGTCACATACATGCAACTGGATGAATTAGGAGCTTGGGGTAATGGTCACATACATGTCACTGGAAGGAAAATAAGCTTGGGATAATGGTCACATACATGTCACTAGTAGGACAATGAGCTTGGGATAATGGTCACATACTTGTGACTGGAGGGATAAGGAGCTTGGGATAATGGTCACATACATGCAACTGGTGGGAAAAGGAGCTTGGGATAATGGTCACATACATGTAACTGGAGGGATAAGGAGCTTGGCATAATGGTCACATACATGCAACTGGTGGGAAAAGGAGCTTGGGATAATGGTCACATACATGTCACTGGAGGGATAAGGAGCTTGGGATAATGGTCACATACATGTCACAGGGGGGATAAGGAGCTTGGTATAATGGTCACATACATGTCACTGGAGGGAAAATGAGCTCAGGATAATGGTCACAAACATGTCACTGGAGGGATAAGGAGCTTGGGATAATGGTCACATACATGTCACAGGAGGGATAAGGAGCTTGGGATAATGGTCACATACATGTCACTGGAGGGAAAATTAGCTTAGAATAATGGTCACATACATTTCACTGGAGGGATAAGGAGCTTAGGATAATGGTCACATACATGTCACTGGAGGGAAAATAAGCTTAGGATAATGGTCACATACGACTCACTGGAGGGATAAGGAGCTTGGGATAATGGTCACATACATGCGACTGGAGGGATAAGGAGCTTGGGATAATGGTCACATACATGTCACTAGTGGGACAATGAGCTTGGGATAATGGTCACATACTTGTGACTGGAGGGATAAGGAGCTTGGGATAATGGTCACATACATGCAACTGGTGGGAAAATGGGCTTGGGATAATGGTCACATACATGTAACTGGAGGGATAAGGAGCTTGGCATAATGGTCACATACATGCAACTGGTGGGAAAAGGAGCTTGGGATAATGGTCACATACATGTCACTGGAGGGATAAGGAGCTTGGGATAATGGTCACATACATGTCACAGGAGGGATAAGGAGCTTGGTATAATGGTTGCATACATGTCACTGGAGGGAAAATGAGCTTAGGATAATGGTCACATACATGTCACTGGAGGGATAAGGAGCTTGGGATAATGGTCACATACATGTCACAGGAGGGATAAGGAGCTTGGGATAATGGTCACATACATGTCACTGGAGGGAAAATTAGCTGAGAATAATGGTCACATACATTTCACTGGAGGGATAAGGAGCTTAGGATAATGGTCACATACATGTCACTGGAGGGAAAATAAGCTTAGGATAATGGTCACATACGACTCACTGGAGGGATAAGGAGCTTGGGATAATGGTCACATACATGCGACTGGAGGGATAAGGAGCTTGGGATAATGGTCACATACATGTCACTGGAGGGAAAATTAGCTCAGGATAATGGTCACATACATGTCACTGGAGGGACAAGGAGCTTGGGATAATGGTCACATACATGCGACTGGAGAGATAAGGAGCTTGGGATAATGGTCACATACATGCGACTGGAGGGATAAGGAGCTTGGGATAATGGTCACATACATGTGATTGGAGGGATGAGCTTAGTATAATGGCCACATACATGCAACTGGAGGGATAAGGAGCTTAGGATAATGGTCACATGCAACGGGAAGGATAAGGAGCTTGGGATAACGGTCACATACGTGTCACTGGAGGGATAAGGAACTTGGGATAATGGTCACATACATGTCACTGGAGGGAAAATGAGCTTAGGATAATGGTCACATAGGTGTCACTGGAGGGATAGGGAGCTTGGGATAATGGTCACATACATGCGACTGGAGGGATAAGAAGCTTGGGATAATGGTCACATACATGCGACTGGAGGGATAAGGAGCTTGGGAAAATGGTCACATACATGTCACTGGAGGGAAAATGAGCTTAGGATAATGGTCACATACATGTCACTGGAGGGAAAATGAGCTTAGGATAATGGTCACATAGGTGTCACTGGAGGGATAGGGAGCTTGGAATAATGGTCACATACATGCGACTGGAGGGATAAGAAGCTTGGGATAATGGTCACATACATGCAACTGGAGGGATAAGAAGCTTGGGATAATGGTCACATACATGCAACTGGAGGGATAAGGAGCTTGGGATAATGGTCACATACATGTCACTGGAGGGAAAATGAGCTTAGGATAATGGTCACATACATGTCACTGGAGGGAAAATGAGCTTAGGATAATGGTCACATACATGTCACAGGAGGGATAAGGAGCTTGGGATAATGGTCACATACATGTCACTGGAGGGAAAATGAGCTTAGGATAATGGTCACATACATGTCACTGGAGGGATAAGGAGCTTGGGATAATGGTCACATACATGCGACTGGAGGGATAAGGAGCTTGGGATAATGGTCACATACATGTGACTGGAGGGATAAGGAGCTTAGTATAACGGTCACATACATGCAACTGGAGGGATAAGGAGCTTAGGATAATGGTCACATGCAACTGGAAGGATAAGGAGCTTGGGATAACGGTCACATACGTGTCACTGGAGGGAAAATGAGCTTAGGATAATGGTCACATACATGCGACTGGAGGGATAAGGAGCTTGGGATAATGGTCACATACATGTGACTGGAGGGATAAGGAGCTTAGTATAATGGTCACATACATGCAACTGGAGGGATAAGGAGCTTAGGATAATGGTCACATGCAACTGGAAGGATAAGGAGCTTGGGATAACGGTCACATACGTGTCACTGGAGGGATAAGGAGCTTGGGATAATGGTCACATACATGTCACTGGAGGGATAAGGAGCTTGGGATAATGGTCACATACATGTCACTGGAGGGAAAATGAGCTTAGGATAATGGTCACATAGGTGTCACTGGAGGGATAGGGAGCGTGGGATAATGGTCACATACATACGACTGGAGGGATAAGAAGCTTGGGATAATGGTCACATACATGCGACTGGAGGGATAAGGAGCTTGGGATAATGGTCACATACATGCAACTGGAGGGATAAGGAGCTTGGGATAATGGTCACATACATGTCACTGGAGGGAAAATGAGCTTAGGATAATGGTCACATACATGTCACAGGAGGGATAAGGAGCTTGGGATAATGGTCACATACATGTCACTGGAGGGAAAATGAGATTAGGATAATGGTCACATACATGTCACTGGAGGGATAAGGAGCTTGGGATAATGGTCACATACATGTCACTGGAGGGAAAATGAGCTTAGGATAATGGTCACATACGTGTCACTGGAGGGATACGGAGCTTGGGATAATGGTCACATACATGCGACTGGAGGGATAAGGAGCTTGGGATAATGGTCACATACATGTCACTGGAGGGAAAAGATCTTACGATAATGGTCACATACATGTCATTGGAGGGGCTAGGAGCTTGGGATATTGGTCACATACATGCAACTGGAGGAATTAGGAGCTTGGGGTAATGGTCACATACATGTCACTGGAGGGAAAATGAGCTTGGGATAATGGTCACATACATGTTACTAGTGGGACAATGAGCTTGGGATAATGGTCACATACATGTGACTGGAGGGATAAGGAGCTTGGGATAATGGTCACATACATGCAACTGGTGGGAAAAGGAGCCTGGGATAATGGTCACATACATGTCACCGGAGGGATAAGGAGCTTGGGATAATGGTCACATACATGTGACTGGAGGGATAAGGAGCTTAGTATAATGGTCACATACATGTCAATGGAGGGAAAAGGAGCTTAGGATAACGGTCACATACATGTCACTGGAGGGATAAGGAGCTTGGGATAATGGTCACATACATGTCACAGGAGGGATAAGGAGCTTGGGATAATGGTCACATACATGTCACTGGAGGGAAAATTAGCTTAGAATAATGGTCACATACATGTCACTGGAGGGATAAGGAGCTTAGGATAATAGTCACATACATGTCACTGGAGGGAAAATTAGCTTAGAATAATGGTCACATACATGTCACTGGAGGGATAAGGAGCTTAGGATAATAGTCACATACATGTCACTGGAGGGAAAATTAGCTTAGAATAATGGTCACATACATGCAACTGGAGGGATAAGGAGCTTAGGATAATGGTCACATGCAACTGGAGGAATAAGGTGCTTGGGATAATGGTCACATACGTGTCATGGGAGGGATAAGGAGCTTGGGATAATGGTCACATACATGTCACTGGAGTGAAAAGGAGCTTGGGATAATGGTCACATATATATGCGACTGGAGAGATAAGGAGCTTGGGATAATGGTCACATATATGCGACTGGAGGGATAAGGAGCTTTGCATAATTGTTGCATAAATTTCACTGTAGGGATACAAAGCTTATGATAATGGTCACATACATGTGACTGGAGGGATAAGAAACTTGTGATAATGGTCACATACATATCACTGGAGGCATGAGGAGCTTGGGATAGTGGTCACATACATGTCACTAGAGGGGAAAGGAACTTAGGATAATGGTCACATACATGCGACTGGAGGGATAAGGAGCTTTAGATATATAATGGTCACATACATGCGACTGGAGGGATAAGGAGCTTGGGATAATGGTCACATATATATGCGACTGGAGGGATAAGGAGCTTGGGATAATGGTCACATACATGCGACTGTAGGGAAAAAGAGCTTGGGGATAATGGTCACATACATGTCACTGGAAGGAAAAGGAGCTTGGGATAATGGTCATATACATGCGACTGGAGGGATAAGGAGCTTGGGATAATGGTCACATACATGTGACAGGAGGGATAAGGAGCTTAGTTTAATGGTCACATACATGCAACTGGAGGGATAAGGAGCTTAGGATAATGGTCACATACAGGCAACAGGAGGGATAAGGAGCTTGGGAAAATGGTCACGTACATGTCACCGGAGGGAAAAGGAGCTTGGGATAATGGTAACATACATGTCACTGGAGGGATAAGGAGCTTGGGATAATGGTCACAGACATGCGACTGGAGCGATAAGGAGCTTGGAATCATGGTCACATGCATGCGACTGCAGGGAAAAGGAGCTTGGGGATAATGGTCACATACATGTCACTGGAGGGAAAAGGAACTTAGGATAAAGGTCACATACATGTCACTGGAGGGAAAATGAGCTCAGGGTAATGGTCACATACATGTCACTGGAGGGATAAGGAGCTTGGGATAATGGTCACATACATGCGACTGTAGGGAAAAAGAGCTTGGGGATAATGGTCACATACATGTCACTGGAAGGAAAAGGAGCTTGGGATAATGGTCATATACATGCGACTGGAGGGATAAGGAGCTTGGGATAATGGTCACATACATGTGACAGGAGGGATAAGGAGCTTAGTTTAATGGTCACATACATGCAACTGGAGGGATAAGGAGCTTAGGATAATGGTCACATACAGGCAACAGGAGGGATAAGGAGCTTGGGAAAATGGTCACGTACATGTCACCGGAGGGAAAAGGAGCTTGGGATAATGGTAACATACATGTCACTGTAGCGAAAAGGAGCTTGGGATAATGGTCACATACATGCGACTGGAGCGATAAGGAGCTTGGAATCATGGTCACATGCATGCGACTGCAGGGAAAAGGAGCTTGGGGATAATGGTCACATACATGTCACTGGAGGGAAAAGGAACTTAGGATAAAGGTCACATACATGTCACTGGAGGAAAAATGAGCTCAGGGTAATGGTCACATACATGTCACTGGAGGGATAAGGAGCTTGGGATAATGGTCACATACATGTCACTGGAGGGAAAATGAGCTTAGGATAATGGTCACATACGTGTCACTGGAGGGATAAGGAGCTTGGGATAATGGTCACATGCATGCGACTGGAGGGATAAGGAGCTTGGGATAATGGTCACATACATGCGACTGGTGGGAAAAGGAGCTTGGGATAATGGTCACATACATGTCACTGGAGGGACAAGGAGCTTAGTATAATGGTCACATACATGCAACTGGAGGGATAAGGAGCTTAGGATAATGGTCACATGCAACTGGAAGGATAAGGAGCTTGGGATAACGGTCACATACGTGTCACTGGAGGGATAAGGAGCTTGGGATAATGGTCACATACATGTCACTGGAGGGAAAATGAGCCTAGGATAATGGTCACATAGGTGTCACTGGAGGGATAGGGAGCTTGGGATAATGGTCACATACATACGACTGGAGGGATAAGAAGCTTGGGATAATGGTCACATACATGCGACTGGAGGGATAAGGAGCTTGGGATAATGGTCACATACATGCAACTGGAGGGATAAGGAGCTTGGGATAATGGTCACATACATGTCACTGGAGGGAAAATGAGCTTAGGATAATGGTCACATACATGTCACAGGAGGGATAAGTAGCTTGGGATAATGGTCACATACATGTCACTGGAGGGAAAATGCGCTTAGGATAATGGTCACATACATGTCACTGGAGGGATAAGGAGCTTGGGATAATGGTCACATACATGTCACTGGAGGGAAAATGAGCTTAGGATAATGGTCACATACGTGTCACTGGAGGGATACGGAGCTTGGGATAATGGTCACATACATGTGACTGGAGGGATAAGGAGCTTGGGATAATGGTCACATACATGTCACTGGAGGAATTAGGAGCTTGGGGTAATGGTCACATACATGTCACTGGAAGGAAAATAAGCTTGGGATAATGGTCACATACATGTCACTAGTGGGACAATGAGCTTGAGATAATGGTCACATACTTGTGACTGGAGGGATAAGGAGCTTGGTATAATGGTCACATACATGCGACTGGTGGGAAAAGGAGCTTGGGATAATGGTCACATACATGTAACTGGAGGGATAAGGAGCTTGGCATAATGGTCACATACATGCAACTGGTGGGAAAAGGAGCTTGGGATAATGGTCACATACATGTCACTGGAGGGATAAGGAGCTTGGGATAATGATCACATACATGTCACAGGAGGGATAAGGAGCTTGGTATAATGGTCACATACATGTCACTGGAGGGAAAATGAGCTTAGGATAATGGTCACATACATGTCACTGGAGGGATAAGGAGCTTGGGATAATGGTCACATACATGTCACAGGAGGGATAAGGAGCTTGGGATAATGGTCACATACATGTCACTGGATGGAAAATTAGCTTAGAATAATGGTCACATACATTTCACTGGAGGGAAAAGGAGCTTAGGATAATGGTCACATACGTGTCACTGGAGGGATACGGAGCTTGGGATAATGGTCACATACATGCGACTGGAGGGATAAGGAGCTTGGGATAATGGTCACATACATGTCACTGGAGGGAAAATGAGCTTACGATAATGGTCACATACATGTCATTGGAGGGGCTAGGAGCTTGGGATATTGGTCACATACATGCAACTGGAGGAATTAGGAGCTTGGGGTAATGGTCACATACATGTCACTGGAGGGAAAATGAGCTTGGGATAATGGTCACATACATGTTACTAGTGGGACAATGAGCTTGGGATAATGGTCACATACATGTGACTGGAGGGATAAGGAGCTTGGGATAATGGTCACATACATGCAACTGGTGGGAAAAGGAGCCTGGGATAATGGTCACATACATGTCACCGGAGGGATAAGGAGCTTGGGATAATGGTCACATACATGTGACTGGAGGGATAAGGAGCTTAGTATAATGGTCACATACATGTCAATGGAGGGAAAAGGAGCTTAGGATAACGGTCACATACATGTCACTGGAGGGATAAGGAGCTTGGGATAATGGTCACATACATGTCACAGGAGGGATAAGGAGCTTGGGCTAATGGTCACATACATGTCACTGGAGGGAAAATTAGCTTAGAATAATGGTCACATACATGTCACTGGAGGGATAAGGAGCTTAGGATAATAGTCACATACATGTCACTGGAGGGAAAATTAGCTTAGAATAATGGTCACATACATGTCACTGGAGGGATAAGGAGCTTAGGATAATAGTCACATACATGTCACTGGAGGGAAAATTAGCTTAGAATAATGGTCACATACATGCAACTGGAGGGATAAGGAGCTTAGGATAATGGTCACATGCAACTGGAGGAATAAGGTGCTTGGGATAATGGTCACATACGTGTCATGGGAGGGATAAGGAGCTTGGGATAATGGTCACATACATGTCACTGGAGTGAAAAGGAGCTTGGGATAATGGTCACATATATATGCGACTGGAGAGATAAGGAGCTTGGGATAATGGTCACATATATGCGACTGGAGGGATAAGGAGCTTTGCATAATTGTTGCATAAATTTCACTGTAGGGATACAAAGCTTATGATAATGGTCACATACATGTGACTGGAGGGATAAGAAACTTGGGATAATGGTCACATACATATCACTGGAGGCATGAGGAGCTTGGGATAGTGGTCACATACATGTCACTAGAGGGGAAAGGAACTTAGGATAATGGTCACATACATGCGACTGGAGGGATAAGGAGCTTTAGATATATAATGGTCACATACATGCGACTGGAGGGATAAGGAGCTTGGGATAATGGTCACATATATATGCGACTGGAGGGATAAGGAGCTTGGGATAATGGTCACATACATGCGACTGTAGGGAAAAAGAGCTTGGGGATAATGGTCACATACATGTCACTGGAAGGAAAAGGAACTTAGGATAAAGGTCACATACATGTCACTGGAGGGAAAATGAGCTCAGGGTAATGGTCACATACATGTCACTGGAGGGATAAGGAGCTTGGGATAATGGTCACATACATGCGACTGTAGGGAAAAAGAGCTTGGGGATAATGGTCACATACATGTCACTGGAAGGAAAAGGAGCTTGGGATAATGGTCATATACATGCGACTGGAGGGATAAGGAGCTTGGTATAATGGTCACATACATGTGACAGGAGGGATAAGGAGCTTAGTTTAATGGTCACATACATGCAACTGGAGGGATAAGGAGCTTAGGATAATGGTCACATACAGGCAACAGGAGGGATAAGGAGCTTGGGAAAATGGTCACGTACATGTCACCGGAGGGAAAAGGAGCTTGGGATAATGGTAACATACATGTCACTGTAGCGAAAAGGAGCTTGGGATAATGGTCACATACATGCGACTGGAGCGATAAGGAGCTTGGAATCATGGTCACATGCATGCGACTGCAGGGAAAAGGAGCTTGGGGATAATGGTCACATACATGTCACTGGAGGGAAAAGGAACTTAGGATAAAGGTCACATACATGTCACTGGAGGAAAAATGAGCTCAGGGTAATGGTCACATACATGTCACTGGAGGGATAAGGAGCTTGGGATAATGGTCACATACATGTCACTGGAGGGAAAATGAGCTTAGGATAATGGTCACATACGTGTCACTGGAGGGATAAGGAGCTTGGGATAATGGTCACATGCATGCGACTGGAGGGATAAGGAGCTTGGGATAATGGTCACATACATGCGACTGGTGGGAAAAGGAGCTTGGGATAATGGTCACATACATGTCACTGGAGGGACAAGGAGCTTAGTATAATGGTCACATACATGCAACTGGAGGGATAAGGAGCTTAGGATAATGGTCACATGCAACTGGAAGGATAAGGAGCTTGGGATAACGGTCACATACGTGTCACTGGAGGGATAAGGAGCTTGGGATAATGGTCACATACATGTCACTGGAGGGAAAATGAGCCTAGGATAATGGTCACATAGGTGTCACTGGAGGGATAGGGAGCTTGGGATAATGGTCACATACATACGACTGGAGGGATAAGAAGCTTGGGATAATGGTCACATACATGTCACTGGAGGAATTAGGAGCTTGGGGTAATGGTCACATACATGTCACTGGAAGGAAAATAAGCTTGGGATAATGGTCACATACATGTCACTAGTGGGACAATGAGCTTGAGATAATGGTCACATATTTGTGACTGGAGGGATAAGGAGCTTGGGATCATGGTCACATACATGCAACTGGAGGGATAAGGAACTTGGGATAATGGTCACATACATGTCACTGGAGGGAAAATGAGCTTAGGATAATGGTCACATACATGTCACAGGAGGGATAAGGAGCTTGGGATAATGGTCACATACATGTCACTGGAGGGAAAATGAGCTTAGGATAATGGTCACATACATGTCACTGGAGGGATAAGGAGCTTGGGATAATGGTCACATACATGTCACTGGAGGGAAAATGAGCTTAGGATAATGGTCACATACGTGTCACTGGAGGGATACGGAGCTTGGGATAATGGTCACATACATGTGATTGGAGGGATAAGGAGCTTGGGATAATGGTCACATACATGTCACTGGAGGGAAAATGAGCTTACGATAATGGTCACATACATGTCATTGGAGGGACAAGGAGCTGTATGGTCACATACATGCAACTGGATGAATTAGGAGCTTGGGGTAATGGTCACATACATGTCACTGGAAGGAAAATAAGCTTGGGATAATGGTCACATACATGTCACTAGTAGGACAATGAGCTTGGGATAATGGTCACATACTTGTGACTGGAGGGATAAGGAGCTTGGGATAATGGTCACATACATGCAACTGGTGGGAAAAGGAGCTTGGGATAATGGTCACATACATGTAACTGGAGGGATAAGGAGCTTGGCATAATGGTCACATACATGCAACTGGTGGGAAAAGGAGCTTGGGATAATGGTCACATACATGTCACTGGAGGGATAAGGAGCTTGGGATAATGGTCACATACATGTCACAGGGGGGATAAGGAGCTTGGTATAATGGTCACATACATGTCACTGGAGGGAAAATGAGCTCAGGATAATGGTCACAAACATGTCACTGGAGGGATAAGGAGCTTGGGATAATGGTCACATACATGTCACAGGAGGGATAAGGAGCTTGGGATAATGGTCACATACATGTCACTGGAGGGAAAATTAGCTTAGAATAATGGTCACATACATTTCACTGGAGGGATAAGGAGCTTAGGATAATGGTCACATACATGTCACTGGAGGGAAAATAAGCTTAGGATAATGGTCACATACGACTCACTGGAGGGATAAGGAGCTTGGGATAATGGTCACATACATGCGACTGGAGGGATAAGGAGCTTGGGATAATGGTCACATACATGTCACTAGTGGGACAATGAGCTTGGGATAATGGTCACATACTTGTGACTGGAGGGATAAGGAGCTTGGGATAATGGTCACATACATGCAACTGGTGGGAAAATGGGCTTGGGATAATGGTCACATACATGTAACTGGAGGGATAAGGAGCTTGGCATAATGGTCACATACATGCAACTGGTGGGAAAAGGAGCTTGGGATAATGGTCACATACATGTCACTGGAGGGATAAGGAGCTTGGGATAATGGTCACATACATGTCACAGGAGGGATAAGGAGCTTGGTATAATGGTTGCATACATGTCACTGGAGGGAAAATGAGCTTAGGATAATGGTCACATACATGTCACTGGAGGGATAAGGAGCTTGGGATAATGGTCACATACATGTCACAGGAGGGATAAGGAGCTTGGGATAATGGTCACATACATGTCACTGGAGGGAAAATTAGCTGAGAATAATGGTCACATACATTTCACTGGAGGGATAAGGAGCTTAGGATAATGGTCACATACATGTCACTGGAGGGAAAATAAGCTTAGGATAATGGTCACATACGACTCACTGGAGGGATAAGGAGCTTGGGATAATGGTCACATACATGCGACTGGAGGGATAAGGAGCTTGGGATAATGGTCACATACATGTCACTGGAGGGAAAATTAGCTCAGGATAATGGTCACATACATGTCACTGGAGGGACAAGGAGCTTGGGATAATGGTCACATACATGCGACTGGAGAGATAAGGAGCTTGGGATAATGGTCACATACATGCGACTGGAGGGATAAGGAGCTTGGGATAATGGTCACATACATGTGATTGGAGGGATGAGCTTAGTATAATGGCCACATACATGCAACTGGAGGGATAAGGAGCTTAGGATAATGGTCACATGCAACGGGAAGGATAAGGAGCTTGGGATAACGGTCACATACGTGTCACTGGAGGGATAAGGAACTTGGGATAATGGTCACATACATGTCACTGGAGGGAAAATGAGCTTAGGATAATGGTCACATAGGTGTCACTGGAGGGATAGGGAGCTTGGGATAATGGTCACATACATGCGACTGGAGGGATAAGAAGCTTGGGATAATGGTCACATACATGCGACTGGAGGGATAAGGAGCTTGGGAAAATGGTCACATACATGTCACTGGAGGGAAAATGAGCTTAGGATAATGGTCACATACATGTCACTGGAGGGAAAATGAGCTTAGGATAATGGTCACATAGGTGTCACTGGAGGGATAGGGAGCTTGGAATAATGGTCACATACATGCGACTGGAGGGATAAGAAGCTTGGGATAATGGTCACATACATGCAACTGGAGGGATAAGAAGCTTGGGATAATGGTCACATACATGCAACTGGAGGGATAAGGAGCTTGGGATAATGGTCACATACATGTCACTGGAGGGAAAATGAGCTTAGGATAATGGTCACATACATGTCACTGGAGGGAAAATGAGCTTAGGATAATGGTCACATACATGTCACAGGAGGGATAAGGAGCTTGGGATAATGGTCACATACATGTCACTGGAGGGAAAATGAGCTTAGGATAATGGTCACATACATGTCACTGGAGGGATAAGGAGCTTGGGATAATGGTCACATACATGCGACTGGAGGGATAAGGAGCTTGGGATAATGGTCACATACATGTGACTGGAGGGATAAGGAGCTTAGTATAACGGTCACATACATGCAACTGGAGGGATAAGGAGCTTAGGATAATGGTCACATGCAACTGGAAGGATAAGGAGCTTGGGATAACGGTCACATACGTGTCACTGGAGGGAAAATGAGCTTAGGATAATGGTCACATACATGCGACTGGAGGGATAAGGAGCTTGGGATAATGGTCACATACATGTGACTGGAGGGATAAGGAGCTTAGTATAATGGTCACATACATGCAACTGGAGGGATAAGGAGCTTAGGATAATGGTCACATGCAACTGGAAGGATAAGGAGCTTGGGATAACGGTCACATACGTGTCACTGGAGGGATAAGGAGCTTGGGATAATGGTCACATACATGTCACTGGAGGGATAAGGAGCTTGGGATAATGGTCACATACATGTCACTGGAGGGAAAATGAGCTTAGGATAATGGTCACATAGGTGTCACTGGAGGGATAGGGAGCGTGGGATAATGGTCACATACATACGACTGGAGGGATAAGAAGCTTGGGATAATGGTCACATACATGCGACTGGAGGGATAAGGAGCTTGGGATAATGGTCACATACATGCAACTGGAGGGATAAGGAGCTTGGGATAATGGTCACATACATGTCACTGGAGGGAAAATGAGCTTAGGATAATGGTCACATACATGTCACAGGAGGGATAAGGAGCTTGGGATAATGGTCACATACATGTCACTGGAGGGAAAATGAGATTAGGATAATGGTCACATACATGTCACTGGAGGGATAAGGAGCTTGGGATAATGGTCACATACATGTCACTGGAGGGAAAATGAGCTTAGGATAATGGTCACATACGTGTCACTGGAGGGATACGGAGCTTGGGATAATGGTCACATACATGCGACTGGAGGGATAAGGAGCTTGGGATAATGGTCACATACATGTCACTGGAGGGAAAAGATCTTACGATAATGGTCACATACATGTCATTGGAGGGGCTAGGAGCTTGGGATATTGGTCACATACATGCAACTGGAGGAATTAGGAGCTTGGGGTAATGGTCACATACATGTCACTGGAGGGAAAATGAGCTTGGGATAATGGTCACATACATGTTACTAGTGGGACAATGAGCTTGGGATAATGGTCACATACATGTGACTGGAGGGATAAGGAGCTTGGGATAATGGTCACATACATGCAACTGGTGGGAAAAGGAGCCTGGGATAATGGTCACATACATGTCACCGGAGGGATAAGGAGCTTGGGATAATGGTCACATACATGTGACTGGAGGGATAAGGAGCTTAGTATAATGGTCACATACATGTCAATGGAGGGAAAAGGAGCTTAGGATAACGGTCACATACATGTCACTGGAGGGATAAGGAGCTTGGGATAATGGTCACATACATGTCACAGGAGGGATAAGGAGCTTGGGATAATGGTCACATACATGTCACTGGAGGGAAAATTAGCTTAGAATAATGGTCACATACATGTCACTGGAGGGATAAGGAGCTTAGGATAATAGTCACATACATGTCACTGGAGGGAAAATTAGCTTAGAATAATGGTCACATACATGTCACTGGAGGGATAAGGAGCTTAGGATAATAGTCACATACATGTCACTGGAGGGAAAATTAGCTTAGAATAATGGTCACATACATGCAACTGGAGGGATAAGGAGCTTAGGATAATGGTCACATGCAACTGGAGGAATAAGGTGCTTGGGATAATGGTCACATACGTGTCATGGGAGGGATAAGGAGCTTGGGATAATGGTCACATACATGTCACTGGAGTGAAAAGGAGCTTGGGATAATGGTCACATATATATGCGACTGGAGAGATAAGGAGCTTGGGATAATGGTCACATATATGCGACTGGAGGGATAAGGAGCTTTGCATAATTGTTGCATAAATTTCACTGTAGGGATACAAAGCTTATGATAATGGTCACATACATGTGACTGGAGGGATAAGAAACTTGTGATAATGGTCACATACATATCACTGGAGGCATGAGGAGCTTGGGATAGTGGTCACATACATGTCACTAGAGGGGAAAGGAACTTAGGATAATGGTCACATACATGCGACTGGAGGGATAAGGAGCTTTAGATATATAATGGTCACATACATGCGACTGGAGGGATAAGGAGCTTGGGATAATGGTCACATATATATGCGACTGGAGGGATAAGGAGCTTGGGATAATGGTCACATACATGCGACTGTAGGGAAAAAGAGCTTGGGGATAATGGTCACATACATGTCACTGGAAGGAAAAGGAGCTTGGGATAATGGTCATATACATGCGACTGGAGGGATAAGGAGCTTGGGATAATGGTCACATACATGTGACAGGAGGGATAAGGAGCTTAGTTTAATGGTCACATACATGCAACTGGAGGGATAAGGAGCTTAGGATAATGGTCACATACAGGCAACAGGAGGGATAAGGAGCTTGGGAAAATGGTCACGTACATGTCACCGGAGGGAAAAGGAGCTTGGGATAATGGTAACATACATGTCACTGGAGGGATAAGGAGCTTGGGATAATGGTCACAGACATGCGACTGGAGCGATAAGGAGCTTGGAATCATGGTCACATGCATGCGACTGCAGGGAAAAGGAGCTTGGGGATAATGGTCACATACATGTCACTGGAGGGAAAAGGAACTTAGGATAAAGGTCACATACATGTCACTGGAGGGAAAATGAGCTCAGGGTAATGGTCACATACATGTCACTGGAGGGATAAGGAGCTTGGGATAATGGTCACATACATGCGACTGTAGGGAAAAAGAGCTTGGGGATAATGGTCACATACATGTCACTGGAAGGAAAAGGAGCTTGGGATAATGGTCATATACATGCGACTGGAGGGATAAGGAGCTTGGGATAATGGTCACATACATGTGACAGGAGGGATAAGGAGCTTAGTTTAATGGTCACATACATGCAACTGGAGGGATAAGGAGCTTAGGATAATGGTCACATACAGGCAACAGGAGGGATAAGGAGCTTGGGAAAATGGTCACGTACATGTCACCGGAGGGAAAAGGAGCTTGGGATAATGGTAACATACATGTCACTGTAGCGAAAAGGAGCTTGGGATAATGGTCACATACATGCGACTGGAGCGATAAGGAGCTTGGAATCATGGTCACATGCATGCGACTGCAGGGAAAAGGAGCTTGGGGATAATGGTCACATACATGTCACTGGAGGGAAAAGGAACTTAGGATAAAGGTCACATACATGTCACTGGAGGAAAAATGAGCTCAGGGTAATGGTCACATACATGTCACTGGAGGGATAAGGAGCTTGGGATAATGGTCACATACATGTCACTGGAGGGAAAATGAGCTTAGGATAATGGTCACATACGTGTCACTGGAGGGATAAGGAGCTTGGGATAATGGTCACATGCATGCGACTGGAGGGATAAGGAGCTTGGGATAATGGTCACATACATGCGACTGGTGGGAAAAGGAGCTTGGGATAATGGTCACATACATGTCACTGGAGGGACAAGGAGCTTAGTATAATGGTCACATACATGCAACTGGAGGGATAAGGAGCTTAGGATAATGGTCACATGCAACTGGAAGGATAAGGAGCTTGGGATAACGGTCACATACGTGTCACTGGAGGGATAAGGAGCTTGGGATAATGGTCACATACATGTCACTGGAGGGAAAATGAGCCTAGGATAATGGTCACATAGGTGTCACTGGAGGGATAGGGAGCTTGGGATAATGGTCACATACATACGACTGGAGGGATAAGAAGCTTGGGATAATGGTCACATACATGCGACTGGAGGGATAAGGAGCTTGGGATAATGGTCACATACATGCAACTGGAGGGATAAGGAGCTTGGGATAATGGTCACATACATGTCACTGGAGGGAAAATGAGCTTAGGATAATGGTCACATACATGTCACAGGAGGGATAAGTAGCTTGGGATAATGGTCACATACATGTCACTGGAGGGAAAATGCGCTTAGGATAATGGTCACATACATGTCACTGGAGGGATAAGGAGCTTGGGATAATGGTCACATACATGTCACTGGAGGGAAAATGAGCTTAGGATAATGGTCACATACGTGTCACTGGAGGGATACGGAGCTTGGGATAATGGTCACATACATGTGACTGGAGGGATAAGGAGCTTGGGATAATGGTCACATACATGTCACTGGAGGAATTAGGAGCTTGGGGTAATGGTCACATACATGTCACTGGAAGGAAAATAAGCTTGGGATAATGGTCACATACATGTCACTAGTGGGACAATGAGCTTGAGATAATGGTCACATACTTGTGACTGGAGGGATAAGGAGCTTGGTATAATGGTCACATACATGCGACTGGTGGGAAAAGGAGCTTGGGATAATGGTCACATACATGTAACTGGAGGGATAAGGAGCTTGGCATAATGGTCACATACATGCAACTGGTGGGAAAAGGAGCTTGGGATAATGGTCACATACATGTCACTGGAGGGATAAGGAGCTTGGGATAATGATCACATACATGTCACAGGAGGGATAAGGAGCTTGGTATAATGGTCACATACATGTCACTGGAGGGAAAATGAGCTTAGGATAATGGTCACATACATGTCACTGGAGGGATAAGGAGCTTGGGATAATGGTCACATACATGTCACAGGAGGGATAAGGAGCTTGGGATAATGGTCACATACATGTCACTGGATGGAAAATTAGCTTAGAATAATGGTCACATACATTTCACTGGAGGGAAAAGGAGCTTAGGATAATGGTCACATACGTGTCACTGGAGGGATACGGAGCTTGGGATAATGGTCACATACATGCGACTGGAGGGATAAGGAGCTTGGGATAATGGTCACATACATGTCACTGGAGGGAAAATGAGCTTACGATAATGGTCACATACATGTCATTGGAGGGGCTAGGAGCTTGGGATATTGGTCACATACATGCAACTGGAGGAATTAGGAGCTTGGGGTAATGGTCACATACATGTCACTGGAGGGAAAATGAGCTTGGGATAATGGTCACATACATGTTACTAGTGGGACAATGAGCTTGGGATAATGGTCACATACATGTGACTGGAGGGATAAGGAGCTTGGGATAATGGTCACATACATGCAACTGGTGGGAAAAGGAGCCTGGGATAATGGTCACATACATGTCACCGGAGGGATAAGGAGCTTGGGATAATGGTCACATACATGTGACTGGAGGGATAAGGAGCTTAGTATAATGGTCACATACATGTCAATGGAGGGAAAAGGAGCTTAGGATAACGGTCACATACATGTCACTGGAGGGATAAGGAGCTTGGGATAATGGTCACATACATGTCACAGGAGGGATAAGGAGCTTGGGCTAATGGTCACATACATGTCACTGGAGGGAAAATTAGCTTAGAATAATGGTCACATACATGTCACTGGAGGGATAAGGAGCTTAGGATAATAGTCACATACATGTCACTGGAGGGAAAATTAGCTTAGAATAATGGTCACATACATGTCACTGGAGGGATAAGGAGCTTAGGATAATAGTCACATACATGTCACTGGAGGGAAAATTAGCTTAGAATAATGGTCACATACATGCAACTGGAGGGATAAGGAGCTTAGGATAATGGTCACATGCAACTGGAGGAATAAGGTGCTTGGGATAATGGTCACATACGTGTCATGGGAGGGATAAGGAGCTTGGGATAATGGTCACATACATGTCACTGGAGTGAAAAGGAGCTTGGGATAATGGTCACATATATATGCGACTGGAGAGATAAGGAGCTTGGGATAATGGTCACATATATGCGACTGGAGGGATAAGGAGCTTTGCATAATTGTTGCATAAATTTCACTGTAGGGATACAAAGCTTATGATAATGGTCACATACATGTGACTGGAGGGATAAGAAACTTGGGATAATGGTCACATACATATCACTGGAGGCATGAGGAGCTTGGGATAGTGGTCACATACATGTCACTAGAGGGGAAAGGAACTTAGGATAATGGTCACATACATGCGACTGGAGGGATAAGGAGCTTTAGATATATAATGGTCACATACATGCGACTGGAGGGATAAGGAGCTTGGGATAATGGTCACATATATATGCGACTGGAGGGATAAGGAGCTTGGGATAATGGTCACATACATGCGACTGTAGGGAAAAAGAGCTTGGGGATAATGGTCACATACATGTCACTGGAAGGAAAAGGAACTTAGGATAAAGGTCACATACATGTCACTGGAGGGAAAATGAGCTCAGGGTAATGGTCACATACATGTCACTGGAGGGATAAGGAGCTTGGGATAATGGTCACATACATGCGACTGTAGGGAAAAAGAGCTTGGGGATAATGGTCACATACATGTCACTGGAAGGAAAAGGAGCTTGGGATAATGGTCATATACATGCGACTGGAGGGATAAGGAGCTTGGTATAATGGTCACATACATGTGACAGGAGGGATAAGGAGCTTAGTTTAATGGTCACATACATGCAACTGGAGGGATAAGGAGCTTAGGATAATGGTCACATACAGGCAACAGGAGGGATAAGGAGCTTGGGAAAATGGTCACGTACATGTCACCGGAGGGAAAAGGAGCTTGGGATAATGGTAACATACATGTCACTGTAGCGAAAAGGAGCTTGGGATAATGGTCACATACATGCGACTGGAGCGATAAGGAGCTTGGAATCATGGTCACATGCATGCGACTGCAGGGAAAAGGAGCTTGGGGATAATGGTCACATACATGTCACTGGAGGGAAAAGGAACTTAGGATAAAGGTCACATACATGTCACTGGAGGAAAAATGAGCTCAGGGTAATGGTCACATACATGTCACTGGAGGGATAAGGAGCTTGGGATAATGGTCACATACATGTCACTGGAGGGAAAATGAGCTTAGGATAATGGTCACATACGTGTCACTGGAGGGATAAGGAGCTTGGGATAATGGTCACATGCATGCGACTGGAGGGATAAGGAGCTTGGGATAATGGTCACATACATGCGACTGGTGGGAAAAGGAGCTTGGGATAATGGTCACATACATGTCACTGGAGGGACAAGGAGCTTAGTATAATGGTCACATACATGCAACTGGAGGGATAAGGAGCTTAGGATAATGGTCACATGCAACTGGAAGGATAAGGAGCTTGGGATAACGGTCACATACGTGTCACTGGAGGGATAAGGAGCTTGGGATAATGGTCACATACATGTCACTGGAGGGAAAATGAGCCTAGGATAATGGTCACATAGGTGTCACTGGAGGGATAGGGAGCTTGGGATAATGGTCACATACATACGACTGGAGGGATAAGAAGCTTGGGATAATGGTCACATACATGCGACTGGAGGGATAAGGAGCTTGGGATAATGGTCACATACATGTCACTGGAGGGAAAATGAGCTTAGGATAATGGTCACATACATGTCACAGGAGGGATAAGTAGCTTGGGATAATGGTCACATACATGTCACTGGAGGGAAAATGAGCTTAGGATAATGGTCACATACATGTCACTGGAGGGATAAGGAGCTTGGGATAATGGTCACATACATGTCACTGGAGGGAAAATGAGCTTAGGATAATGGTCACATACGTGTCACTGGAGGGATACGGAGCTTGGGATAATGGTCACATACATGTGACTGGAGGGATAAGGAGCTTGGGATAATGGTCACATACATGTCACTGGAGGAATTAGGAGCTTGGGGTAATGGTCACATACATGTCACTGGAAGGAAAATAAGCTTGGGATAATGGTCACATACATGTCACTAGTGGGACAATGAGCTTGAGATAATGGTCACATACTTGTGACTGGAGGGATAAGGAGCTTGGTATAATGGTCACATACATGCGACTGGTGGGAAAAGGAGCTTGGGATAATGGTCACATACATGTAACTGGAGGGATAAGGAGCTTGGCATAATGGTCACATACATGCAACTGGTGGGAAAAGGAGCTTGGGATAATGGTCACATACATGTCACTGGAGGGATAAGGAGCTTGGGATAATGATCACATACATGTCACAGGAGGGATAAGGAGCTTGGTATAATGGTCACATACATGTCACTGGAGGGAAAATGAGCTTAGGATAATGGTCACATACATGTCACTGGAGGGATAAGGAGCTTGGGATAATGGTCACATACATGTCACAGGAGGGATAAGGAGCTTGGGATAATGGTCACATACATGTCACTGGATGGAAAATTAGCTTAGAATAATGGTCACATACATTTCACTGGAGGGAAAAGGAGCTTAGGATAATGGTCACATACATGTCACTGGAGGGAAAATAAGCTTAGGATAATGGTCACATACGACTCACTGGAGGGATAAGGAGCTTGGGATAATGGTCACATACATGCGACTGGAGGGATAAGGAGCTTGGGATAATGGTCACATAGGTGTCACTGGAGGGATAGGGAGCTTAGGATAATGGTCACATACATGCGACTGGAGGGATAAGGAGCTTGGGATAATGGTCACATACATGTCACTGGAGGGAAAATTAGCTTAGGATAATGGTCACATACATGTCACTGGAGGGACAAGGAGCTTGGGATAATGGTCACATACATGCGACTAGAGGGATAAGGAGCTTGGGATAATGGTCACATACATGCGACTGGAGGGATAAGGAGCTTGGGATAATGGTCACATACATGTGACTGGAGGGATAAGGAGCTTGGGATAATGGTCACATACATGCGACTGGAGGGATAAGGAGCTTAGTATAATGGTCACATACATGCAACTGGAGGGATAAGGAGCTTAGGATAATGGTCACATGCAACTGGAGGGATAAGGAGCTTGGGATAATGGTCACATACATGTCACTGGAGGGAAAATGAGCTTAGGATAATGGTCACATACATGTCGCTGGAGGGACAAGGAGCTTGGGATAATGGTCACATGCGACTGGAGGGATAAGGAGCTTGGGATAATGGTCACATACATGTGACTGGAGGGATAAGGAGCTTGGGATAATGGTCACATACATGTGACTGGAGGGATAAGGAGCTTAGTATAATGGTCACATACATGCAACTGGAAGGATAAGGTGCTTAGGATAATGGTCACATGCAACTGGAAGGATAAGGAGCTTGGGATAACGGTCACATACGTGTCACTGGAGGGATAAGGAGCTTGGGATAATACTCACATACATGTCACTGGAGGGAAAATGAGCTTAGGATAATGGTCACATAGGTGTCACTGGAGGGATAGGGAGCTTGGGATAATGGTCACATACATGCGACTGGAGGGATAAGAAGCTTGGGATAATGGTCACATACATGCAACTGAAGGGATAAGAAGCTTGGGATAATGGTCACATACATGTAACTGGAGGGATAAGGAGCTTGGGATAATGGTCACATACATGTCACTGGAGGGAAAATGAGCTTAGGATAATGGTCACATAGGTGTCACTGGAGGGATAGGGAGCTTGGGATAATGGTCACATACATGTCACTGGAGGGAAAATGAGCCTAGGATAATGGTCACATACATGTCACTGGAGGGATAAGGAGCTTGGGATAATGGTCACATACATGTGACTGGAGGGATAAGGAGCTTAGTATAATGGTCACATACATGCAACTGGAGGGATAAGGAGCTTAGGATAATGGTCACATGCAACTGGAAGGATAAGGAGCTTGGGATAACGGTCACATACGTGTCACTGGAGGGAAAATGAGCTTAGGATAATGGTCACATACATGTCACAGGAGGGATAAGGAGCTTGGGATAATGGTCACATACATGTCACTGGAGTGAAAATGAGCTTAGGATAATGGTCACATACATGTCACTGGAGGGATAAGGAGCTTTGGATAATGGTCACATATATGCGACTGGAGGGATAAGGAGCTTAGTATAATGATCACATACCTGCAACTGGAGGGATAAGGAGCTTAGGATAATGGTCACATGCAACTGGAAGGATAAGGAGCTTGGGATAACGGTCACATACGTGTCACTGGAGGGATAGGGAGCTTGGGATAATGGTCACATACATGTCACTGGAGGGAAAATGAGCTTAGGATAATGGTCACATAGGTGTCACTGGAGGGATAGGGAGCTTGGGATAATGGTCACCAACATACGACTGAAGGGATAATAAGCTTGGGATAATGGTCACATACATGCGACTGGAGGGATAAGGAGCTTGGGATAATGGTCACATACATGCAACTGGAGGGATAAGGAGCTTGGGATAATGGTCACATACATGTCACTGGAGGGAAAATGAGCTTAGGATAATGGTCACATACATGTCACAGGAGGGATAAGGAGCTTGGGATAATGGTCACATACATGTCACTGGAGGGAAAATTAGCTTAGGATAATGGTCACATACATGTCACTGGAGGGATAAGGAGCTTGGGATAATGGTCACATACATGTGACTGGAGGGAAAATGAGCTTAGGATAATGGTCACATACGTGTCACTGGAGGGATACGGAGCTTGGGATAATGGTCACATACATGTGACTGGAGGGATAAGGAGCTTGGGATAATGGTCACATACATGTCATTGGAGGGACAAGGAGCTTGGGATAATGGTCACATACATGCAACTGGAGGAATTAGGAGCTTGGGGTAATGGTCACATACATGTCAGTGGAAGGAAAATAAGCTTGGGATAATGGTCACATACATGTCACTAGTGGGACAATGAGCTTGGGATAATGGTCACATACTTGTGATGTTACGTTCAAGTCACTAACCGGACTTGGTCTGGCTTCTGTTGTCTGATTCCCAATTGTTATACTCTAAGAGAATCAATACACTCAACGAGGTGTGTAACAAAACCTCAGAGAAACTGAGCAGGGGGCGCTTCTGACCCCTTTTTTATTGAAAACTTTCATAGTTAGAGCATGCGCAGAACAGACAATTACCTAAGTTAAAAATAATGAGAACAGAATATTTATGACCATGTACAAGGTTGAATATGGGAGTATTTCATAGTTTTCTCAGTTCCCAGAGCCCCCCATGCGAAGCAGCACATTCCTTAGATAAGCCTTGCAAAAGCAATTACAGAAAAGTCCAGCGTTAAAGCGTTACTCTAACATACAGAAAATAAACCATAGTCTTTCAGAACTATGTTTCTTAAATCTGGATCTTCTCATTTCCCCCCTTTGACATCTTCATCTGTTTTTTCTTTTGACTGTGTCCACTTCGGAAGGTTTATAGCTAGTTCAGTCACTCAGGTACTATCCCAGGCCGGCGAGTTGCCTAGGGGAACACAGGTCTTCTTTAACTGGTTCCATCCCCCAAGTACTTGAACAGCATCCTTCCAAAGAATGGGCTGGTGGGAGAGGGAGAGTATATATGGTCATAACAACCCCTTTTTGGATAACATCCAGTTATATGGGAGATATATCGACGACCTTATCTTTATTTGGAAAGGAGGGGAGGAGTCAATTGCATTATTTGTGAATTATCTAAATAATAATTCTTTAAATTTAAAATTTACATCAGAGTATAATCCCTGTTCCATTTCATTTTTGGACTTGACTATAGGAGTTACTCAAGATACAGGAAAACTATATACAAAAACTTATAGGAAAGAGACGTCAGGTAATATGACTTTACGAGCTGACAGTTGTCATCCACCCCACACAATTAGAGCCATTCCCTTGGGGGAGATGGTTAGGGCACGCAGGAACTGTTCAGAGCAGACCGCCTTTGATACAGAGTTAGGAGTCATTACAGATCGACTTTTGGATCGGGGCTACCCTCCAGACATTTTAGAAAGGGCGAAAAATTTGGCCAGTAGTAGAGATAGGAAATATATGTTGGATAAATCAATGTATGCCAATGGAGAAAGTCATGGAAAATCAGCAGAGAGGAGAAATAGGTCGATTGCTCAGAAGAATAATAATGATAAGATCACTTTGGTCATCACATATAGTGAGGAATTTGATAAAATAAAACAGATCATTAATCAACACCTCCCTATACTTAATTGTGATCCGCAACTTAAAGAGGTCCTGAAACATGGAGTGAGGATTGTGAGCAGGAAATGTCCCACACTTGGTCAGAAACTATCACCTAGCCTCTTTAGGGGTATTAATACTTTATCCACAAATACTAAGGAAACGTTTCAAATTGATAGTTTTATTAATTGCAATACATGCAATGTCATTTATTTGATAACATGTGAGTCATGCAACATCCAATACGTAGGATGTACCACTAGAGCCATGAAAAAAAGAGTATCAGAACACATTACCGCGTCATCTGTAGAGCGCCCTAATGCTTCATCTAATGTAGGACGGCATTTTGGGAACCATCATGCGGGTGACCTTACAAGCTTTAGATGCATGGCGATAGAAAGGGTACGCCTTGGCCCTAGGGGAGGGGATCTCACTGAAAAATTGCTTCAACGTGAGGTGTTTCGGATTTTTAAATTGAGAACCCGTACCCCTATGGGACTTAACTATAGGTGGGATGTTGATATATTTTTAAGATAATTTTCATCCTCCCTTCTGCCTATGGATACATAGATCTAGCCCTATGGATACATAGATCTAGCTGTGCTTTTTTGTAGAATTTAAATATAATCAATTTTTATAGGGATTTCTTTGGTTATTATATATGATTTATTTTGTCATCACCCTTTTGTTCTGTTTTCTTCTTTCTTTTTTCTATTAACCTTACACATTATCAAATTTTTTTATGTCTCTCTCTTTGTAGAAATGAAATGAGTTGTATATTGCGCTACTTAGATTTAAAGTCTTCTAGTATGTATTGTCTCTAATAATTTATTATGATCTGGTCCGCTACTATGTAGCATATATATTAAATAGGGTAGGGACTTGTTATCTGTGGATGGGAGTTTGAGCATATAATATATTTATCATAATTTTTTTTATATATATCTAACTTAGGCGAGTGGTCTTTTTTGTATGTATATTTGACTATTATATGCTATGAGACTGTCTGTTTTGATATAATATAGATAACTGATTGTAAGATCGCCAGCTTAAAAGATTGGCCTTTTAACTTATGATTGATCTTTATAAATAATCATGTAATATATAGTGTTCCTTTTCCTTCTGTCAATATTTGGATGTCAGGCAATAAGTATCTATGTGATATATGTTATGAGATAACTTACACAAATAGAAATGTTCGGCCTCTTCATCTCTCAATATGTGTATAATATATAGAGTTTCTGTTTTTCTAAAATCTTGACGGGAGGAAATAGTGTAACTTTCAAGGTCACTGACAGTGGTTGCATCATCTAGCTTATTGATACAAATTACCGGCTTGGTAAATATACAGCCGTTATATTGAATTGTTACAACTTGCCAGTAATGGCCCCTACTGTGGTGATAGCCACTGCCAGTAGTATGACGTTGTACATTTTTGACCTATGAGTATCGTCCACGTCATCTCCCCTCTTTTCCATTGGCGGTTTCACTGTTTATCTACAGGTGCCCGCCAGGATCTTTTACTCGGCGCGCGCCTGCCGTCTGTATAATGAAGCCGATGGGGATGTCTTAATTAAGGTTAGTCATTATGCCTCTCCCATTCACAGATGTATCAAATCACATTATTGTTTAATCTTGTATTTAAATGCATGTCCTGCAACCCGTCCTTTGTCATGATTAAGGGTGAAAACCCGAAACGCGTAGACGTGTGAGGACACCTTGTTTATGCTGCTCTTATTTGTACCGCTGTGATGGACTTTTTAACCAGTTTGGAATAAATGGACTTTTTAAATTTGCTCTACTACTATGTGGCTGGCTCTTCTATGGCTTTTGGATACAACCAAGTATTGAGGTGAGCACTCCAGCCTTTGCCTGAGTGGGGGGCTGTATTTCCTGTCAACGAGCTGGCATCCCTGTCGTTTATCCTTCCAAAGAAGAGTCTCGAATTTTGACAGATGATATGTCAATTCTAAAGGAAAGAAACATAGTTACTCATTTAGAAAGCGCATTATCTGCAATCAAGATACGTTTATGTGTTACTTTAGGTGTCTTGATCCTGGCTACAAGGCAAAGAGCTAGTTTTACTAGAACATAAATCATTATACCCAGAAGGCACAATGCCAAAATATTAATCAAGATATTCTTGATCCATTGTAGTGGACCACTCCAGTTTCCCCAATCTCCAAAAGGAGACCAGTCTTTTGCAAATGTCCTGATTTTACTCTGTATCTTTTGAAGTTCTTCTCTATGACCTTTTATTACTTCATAATAATCAGGTATCTCTAATGAGTTATTATGTATCCAAGTACAGCACTCGTAGTCCTCCGTCATTTCACAAAGTCCTGTCAAGGCTGCACTCATACTTTCTATAGCCATTTCATGCATCTCTACTTTATCTCTTATTGCTTTTTGTTCCAAATTTAACTTCTCAATATCTTCAGAATTTCTGTCAAGTACTTCATTCATTAATCCTGTGTAATTATTTAATCTCTTCATCATATCTACGCTCCACCCTGTCCAACTGGGAAACCACGCCCACGTCATATCCCCTTCTGTAAACACGTCATAGTCTAGAGGATCTGTACGCTGTAAACTCTTCTTTACTCTATTTAGACTTTCCAAGGGATGCTTAGGGTATGGGCTCATTTTTAGACTTTTATTCTCTCCTACTACCCCCATTACCGGGATCAGGGAGGCCAAATAGCACCATCCCACGGGTTCTGGAGGTATCCATGGATAACAGGTTATCCCACAACAAATATATATATATATCATTTCCTAAAAATATGGACATCTGACTAAAAGAATATTGGCTATCACTGTCGTAGTTGGCTAGTGTAAATACAGCAAATAGTTTGGAGATATCAGTTTGTGAACCTGTGTGTGTAAAAACAACATTGCGGGTCATATTTCTAAGAGTTTCATTATTAGTCTGTATAGCAGATTGATTTGTAACATTATCAGTGTGGGAGATATTCAATTTACTATATCTACACACTTCGCCCCTACTTGCATTCACTCTTCCCATCTGGAAACACCAATCAGGAAAGTGTGTTCTTGCTATTATAGGGAATTCTATGCTCTCATTACTGGTTCGTGTGATATTTTGAAAATTAATCCCAGGGGTTCCGTTCAAAAAAAGGGTATAATTTATAGGAACCGCAACAAGAGGTATCCTGGCTGAACTAGGATGCAATTTGCTGCAAATCCAGCATTTTTCGTAACCTGATTTGCCCGGCATAAGCATATTTGAATTTCAGCAAAAGAAATTTCTGATGGTGAGTGCCTGCTTCTCTTTTATTTCTTATAGGTGCAGGGGATGAAATATTGAGGTAGAAAGCCATTATCATTGTTAAGAGGAAATATTTCATTTTCCCTCTGGACCTGTAACCTTTTTACAATGACTTGCGTGTATCCAAGTGGATTTTCCTTCAAGCTTCACTGAAGTGGGCGTTGTCAAAAGAGCTTGAAAGGGTCCTTCAAACCTTGATTCCAAAGATTTTCTAGAATGTTTCTTTACATAGACAAAGTCTCCTGGTTGGAGATTATGAGTTCCTGTTATCTGGTCGGGGTCTGGAAGAGAATCAAAAACACTTTTGTGCAGCTTAGTGAGATGTTTCTCTAACTGTATCACATAATCAGTCAATTCATCACATTTTAGGGCAAGATGTTGTGGAAAGTACAACCCAGTTCTGGGAGCACTTCCAAACAGAATTTCATAAGGTGACAATCCTGTTTTCTTTGTAGGGGTGCATCTTATTGAAAATAACACAATTGGTAAACAGTCTATCCATGGTTTACCTAATTCCTTCATAGTTTTCTGTAACTTCAGTTTGATAGTTCCATTCAGTCTCTCCACACTCCCTGAACTCTGTGGGTGATAGGGTGTATGGAAGGACTGTTGGACACCTAGCATTTGCATCACGTTTTGCATTATTTCACCTGTAAAGTGCGAGCCACGGTCTGATTCTAGGGTCTCAAATAAGCCGAAACGCGGTATTAACTCTGTAATTAGTTTCCTTGCCGTGGTCTTAGCTGTTGCTGATTTTACTGGGTAAGCTTCTGGCCATCCCGAAAACAAGTCAATACACACAAGTACATACTGAAAGGGTCCACTCTTAGGGAGTTGGATGTAATCAATTTGAAGCCTTTGAAATGGATAGAGAGACCTAGGTTGATGTCTTACAGGTGTCTTAACAACCTGTCCTGGGTTCTCCGTCAAACAGATAGAGCATCCTGCACAGTATTGTCGTGCCATGCTACTAAAGCCTGGAGCATACCAAGTCTGATTGGTACTCCTTACCATAGAGTTTGCACTCTGATGTGTAGGCAGGTGTGATACCTGTGCCTGTTCTGGGTATAGGAAGCTAGGCAAGCACAATCGGCTTCCTTTGACCCATAATTCATCATTTTGCTGGGCTCCTGCTATGAGCCATTTTTCCTTTTCCTCAGGCATCACTTTGTTCTGAAGATTTTTCATTAGTTCCATACTTACCGCCGATTCCTGGGTAAGATTTACACTTACACTCTCTATCTTCTTCAAAGCTGCTTGTTTAGCTGCTAAGTCAGCTTTTTCATTACCTTTAGCCTCTTTGGTTGTTTGTTTTGTGTGGGCTGCTACTTTTACTATAGCCACCTCTTTGACATTGTTCAGGTTGGTCAGAATTTCTTTAACTAAATTAGCATGTCTAATGGGGGTTCCTGCAGCTGTTAAGAAGCCCCTTGCTTTCCACAGGTGGGCGTAATCGTGGGCAATACCCCAAGAATAGGCGGAGTCTGTCCAGATCGTGCCTGTAGTGTCTTTTAGCAGCATTAATGCCCTAGAGAGGGCTGTACGTTCTGCTTCCTGAGCAGACATATGAGGTGGTAATGGTTCAGCTTCTACCACTACATGTTCAGTTACTATTGCATAACCTGTATGAAACTGTCCTTTTTCATCAGCATATCTGCTGCCATCTACAAAAAATTCAAATTCTGGGTTTTCTAGAGGTGTATCATGCACATGTGGTAAACCCATTGTTTCTTGCTTCATAAGTTCAATGCAGTCATGTGTGTCTTCAGTATGTTCAAATTCTAAAAAATTCTCAAAATCTTCACTATTACTCCCCACTTCAGAATCTGAAGAAATTGGTAACAAAGTCGCCAGATTCAGAGAAGTACATCTTTGAAACTTAATTGTTGGGGGTAGTAAAAGGGTACACTGCAGCCTAAGCTGTCTAGCCATTGACAGGTGTTTGGGATTTACCTGTGATAATATCCCATGAATGTCGTGATTGGTAGACACAGCTAATTCATTATCAAGTACAATTTCAGAAGCTTTGTCTACCAATAGAGAAACTGCTGCTACAGCTTTAACACAAGAGGGGGAACCTCTCGCTACGGGGTCTAAGCGAGCCGAATAATAAGCAATAGGTCTTTGTTTTGTGCCATGTGCCTGCATTAAAACTCCAGTAGCATGTCCTTGTATTTCAGTAGCCATGAGTGTAAATGGCTTGGAATAATCAGGAAGACCTAAAGCTGGTGCTTGTGTGACTGCAAGTTTAAGTTGTTCAAAAGCATCCTGCGCTTCAGGGGTCAGACTAAAAGGTGTAACTTTGACACAATCATACAGTGGTTGCATAAGTGAACTGGCATGCATAATCCACTGTCTACAATAAGAAATGAGTCCTAGAAAGGCTCTTAGCTGTTTATGTGTCTTAGGAGGTGACATGTTCCTGACTATTTCCACTTTGTCTTTAGTAAGGTGGCTAGTGCCTTGTGAAATGCAGTGACCTAGAAAGGTAACTTGTGTTTGGCAGAATTGTAGCTTTTCTTTGCTAGCCTTGCAGCCATTCTCAGCCAGAAATGTAAGAAGAGACAAAGTACCCTCCTCACATGTGGTTTTGTCTGGGCAGCAAAGAAGCAAATCGTCTACATATTGGAGAAGCACACAATCTATTGGTGGTTTCCATCCTGCCAAGACTGATTCTAGGGCCAAGGAATACAAGGTGGGCGAATGAGACATTCCTTGGGGTAAACGTCTCCAGCAAAAAGTCTTAGACTTAAATCTAAAGGCAAAAAGGTGGTAACATTCAGGTGCTAAAGGGACCGAAAAGAAAGCTCCCATTAGATCCACGCAAGAAAAATACATGCTTGTACTCGGTATTCGAGAAAGCAATGTATGAGGATTTGGAACCACTGGTGTCATTGGAGCCAAAATGTTATTAATGGCTCTAAGATCTTGTACCATCCTGTATTTCACAGGTTGTCCTGGTTCCAAAACCTTTTTCCTGACTGGATACAAAGGAGTATTAGCCCCTGATTGCATCTGAATCAAAGCACCCTTGGCCAAAAGCTCGTCAATTTGTTCTCCTATAGCTTGTTCTTGTGCAGCACTCAAAGGGTACTGCTTAAGCTGTGGTAGGGTAGATCCTGGTTTGATATGGACCTCTACTGGTGAGACAGGGAGAAGTCCTATATCAGACCCTGACTTAGACCATAAATGGTTAGGTACAGTTCTTAGTAAATCTTGATCATTAGGGTCGATTCGAAATCCCAAATGTCATTATTTTCGTATTAGAAAACGAAAGTTTTGGTGGGTCATTTTTTCCTTTTTTTTGGCCATTTTCGACTTGCACGAACGTTCGAACATAGACGTATATGTTCTTTCGTCCATCGAACTTAAATTTGTTGTTTTACGCTACTTCGGGTCTTTTTTCCTTCGAAATCGTAAATGTTTCGATCGTTCAAATTATTTACGTCATTGCAATGGGCTGGCGATTAATTCAGAGAGCTGATTGCCAAGTATTCCGACGCCCATATAGTCATTTCCTTGTCGAGCGTCTTACGGCACCTTTTTGACCTCGGGACTAGGCAGCCAAGCGTGATGGAGAGTGACTTTGAAGAGCATCAAGCTCTTCTTCTGTTTGGCATTGATGTGATCCTGAGGTCAGAGGCCAGATTGCACCGGTGGCGACGCATGAACATCAATGGCATGCATGACGTTGAGCTGTTCGAGCTGACCAGGCTTAATCGCGCTTCCCTCCATAAATTGTATAGTGAGCTGCGGCCATGGTTAGCCCGCACCACAAGGAAGGGGCATGCAATTTCAGGTATGACCAAGATGCTTGGCTGCCTGCAATTTTTGGCGAACGGCTCGTTCCAGAGGCTGGGTGCCCTCTCCGTGGGGATGTCACAGCCTACGCTGAGCCGTGTACTATCCCATTTTTTGGAAGGCATGGCTACCCTAACCCCCAAATATATTTTTTTCCCAGATGATATGGTAGCCAGAAACGCCATTAAGCTTGGTTTTTATAATATCGCCGACATGCCCAACGTCATTGGTGCCATTGACTGTACCCACGTTGCCCTGGTGCCTCCGGCTGCCGACGAGTACATATACAGGTAAGTATTTTAATTTATAAGATTTGTTCATTTTGTGTTAACCCTCCTTGTAATGCTCCCTCCTTGTAATGATCCCTCCTTTTAATGCTCCCTCCTTGTAATAATCCCTCCTTGTAATGCTCCCTCCTTGTAATAATCCCTCCTTTTAATGCTCCCTCCTTGTAAAGCTCACTCATGATCAAAATGTGTGTGTTACTTTTACCCAAAGCCTTGCTAATGTTTTTTTTTTTTTTCCTTTTTTTACCAGGAACCGCAAAATGGGCCACTCCTTGAATGTGCAGGCAGTGGTGGGCCCGGACATGCGGTTCCTTAGCGTACTCGCCGGCTACCCAGGCTCAGCCCATGATGCGTACATCCTTAGACGATCAGGATTGTACCGACGGTTTGAGTCTGGGGAATTTTCCGGGGCATGGCTCCTTGGTAAGTTAACATAAACCACATAATGTAGTTGTGGATGTTTGTTTTGAATTAGCATTTTGCTGTAATGTCTGCAAAAATTACACCTTCAACAACCTTCTTGCCATGTTAAACCACACTTGAATGTTAGTTATTAACCAACCAAGCGTTTGCCCAAGTTTGCCCTGCATTAGCCACATTATAAATTATCTGTGTGTCTAATTTAAGAATCCCTCTTCCACCACCCTCGTGTGGAATAGAGCACTTAACTTTAGCATAGTTTAGGACCCATCTTTGCTTAGCTGGTTTGCACTTCCACACGAGAGGAGAGCGGGATAAAGTGCATGTGGGGTGTTTCTGCTGTTTTGGTCTGACACAAAGCATATAAGGGGTCATCCAAACCTACATCCTAAGCACACTTTGAAACCCAGAGCTGGGATCCTTATGTATGATTGCCCATCATCCTCACTCTTTGTATGTTTTACTTTTTTAAACCTCTAGGACATATGTTTAGTTTGGGACTGGGACAGTGGCAAATGTTGGCTCATGTTGATCACACAATTGACAAATAGGCTCCTATTGATGTTGCTGGTGCGTTTATGGTCTTACATGTTTTTTTTTGTAATCTTATGTATAAGGTGATTCAGGATACCCGCTGCTGCCGTGGCTCTTGACGCCAGTACTCCGGCCCCAGGATGCCTCCCAGGATGCCTACAACCATGCGCACCGCAAGACCAGGGCTGTGGTAGAGAGGGCCTTTGGTCTTTTGAAGACTAGGTTTCGTTGTTTGGATCATACCAGGGGCGCCCTGCAATATGATCCTAAAAAGGTCATAGACATAATAATGGCCTGTGCGGTTCTGCACAATTTTGCAATTTCACAACGGGTCCCCCGGTATGTAGATTTGGCTCCCTCTCCACTCAGCGAAGACCAGGAGGACTCATTTCTGGGCACACACAATAGTGTGTCCGGCCAAAGTGTGCAGACTAATTTGATAGTGACCCATTTTGCTTAATTTAACCTGTATTTGCCTTTGTTTAACATTGTGTTGTTGATTTTGTTTGGTTTCCCTTTGTGTATGTTTCGTTTTGTTTGTTGTGTACAACTAAGTAATGAAGTAATTACTCACCACAGGCCTAATGCTTTAGGACTCTCTTTTTTGGATGTGTGAACTGTGTGAATGTCCAAGTATATTTTTCTCTGTGACACCAAAAAAAGAGACAAACAAATTTCTGAGCCACAGGTGTCTTTAACTGTTTATTTTGAAAAAATAACAGCACAAACTTGGAGTTGCTGCTCACTCCAATTTGCAAACAAAATATATGTAACAACAAAGGATAAATGGTTAGATCAACCATGCCACTAATAAAAACCAACAAAAATCCTGCTTGCCAACATTTGCCACTGCCACAGGTGTAAACCTGGTACAGGTGGAGAAGCTTGAGTGGCACGTTCAGTGAGTATTCAGATATGGCCTTGGCTAGTGGCCTACCTCACCACTCTAAGGAGCTATATGGGCGCAAATCCAAACCACACAACCCAAGGCATACACCAAGGGTATCTTGGTTTGCCTCACCAGACAAGTCAATACAGGGGGGATTTAGAGCAAAGATGTTGTACAGATTCAGGGTGTGGAGACATTAATATGGGTGATGGCCATAGTACCCAGGTGGTGGCCCTTGCTGATTGGACCTAACGTGGGCCTGTGTGGCATTCTGAATCTGCAACTGGTCCAAAATGTTTCGCATGATAGTTACCATTTCACCCCTGTAGGCACGGTTGTCATTGTTGGCAGTCTCCATGTGGCTGTTGAGGGTCCGCAATTCTGTCTGCACAGCCTGTAATGTAGTATTTAGGGTCTCGATCCGGCCATGCAGTGCCTCTTGGTTCCTTTGGTTTTGGTGCTGGAAGGTAACCCTCTCGTGGTGCCATGCGTCCAAAATTGCCATGCCCCTCCCCTGGTTGCGCCGTAGCGGATTCCGCCTCCCCAATCCCCTGGTTCGGGGTCGTGCCGATGAGGTTGGTGTGGGCCCCTCAACAGACACAGGCATGCTTTCAAAATCCTCAGCAGCAGAGAGAACACTGGGGACTTGAGGGTCAGTCTGTGCATGCTGGCCATGATGTGCAGCCACCATGCAGCTAGCTTCCCTCTGCTGCTGCGGAGTTGGGGTTGAAACATTTTGGGCCAGTTGCAGATTCTGTCCCAGGGGTAGATCTTCTGAAGGGCACGTAAAGGATCCATCCTCCTCCAGCTCCTGGATTTCATCCATGAGTGTGTGGGTCTGTATGGACAGAGACAAATTATATGTTAGCTTGGCCACTACATATGTCAATCTGTTAGTAGTAACATGCAAAGTAACATGGATAACCGACATTTGCTCCCTAAACTTACCGAATATATCGGATCCTCCCTCCTAGGCTGCACGGAAGTTGACGGCATGTCCAAACTGGCAGTGGATTCCACAGTAGCTGAGGGATGATGCTGGCCTGCATGAGAAGCAAAGACACTATGTAAACACACACCTATGCATTGTTGACGGGTCAAAAGACATATGCCAAATTAGTTAACGGGTCAAAGCTGTCATGGGCACTACAACAACGGTGACAAATAAGCTTCAATTTCAATGCCATTATCTTTAATAATTTTTTGGCTATAACTATTTCCACATTGTTCACCTCAACTAAGCCAAACATTCAAGTTCTGCTTGTTCTGTGGCTGACCACATCCCTTATAGGCCATTAAAGCGGACCTTCACTCTGAATAAGAGTCTATCTTATATGTTTCCCACACCCTGTACATACAGATTGTCCACATTAAAAATCATCCTACCTGCATCTACTGCATGTTATGAGCCTTTAAACATCCAAGATGGCGGCTTATGGAAGCCGCCATCTTATCAGGCAGCCTGCAAACAGGAAGTGCCTCCTGACTGTGCTGCTCGGCATTCTTGGACTGCTGACCGTTATCTGACCCCAGCTCTGCTCTGTCTGAGCAAAGAACAGCTATAACCCGCCCCCCTGTACCTTATCCCACTCTTCTCTCCTCAGTAAGTGTGATGCTTCTGAGTCAAGATGGCGGCGCCCGTATCCTAAATTCCTGAACAGAGTTGCAGCCCAGTGGGGGAAAGAATAAGAACTTAGTGACTAAAACAGAAAAATATATTAATTTTACATGCTGGGGAACTGTTTTATCAGACTTTGGGCTTCATTAAATCACACTGAAGGTCCGGTTTAAGTGTACACACTCAGCCTGGACATAGCAGGGACCTGGTTTTTTGGAGGCCTAGCAATGTATGTTTTCCTAATTCAAACCAAGCCTGTTTTTTGGTTTTTAACCAAACCCAGCTCACACACAAGTAGACAACAGATCAAGATTGAAGTGTGTGATGTCATGGATTGTAAAGACATAACTGGCAGGTTAATGGGAACCAGCAAACTTGGAAACTCGGTTTCAATGTTCATTCACGTCTTGTATGTGGTCAAAAAATCAGAAGTTAACTGGCCACACACATGCCACACCCTGGCCCAACACAGAAATCCCCTACAAGCCACAGCCTAGGTGCACGGCTTCCCAGATGTGTTACTGGCTAATTGTGCATGCTCACTAATTGTAAAGGTCACATAAAGCTTACTCACCTGCAGGACGGGTCGGTGAATCTGTGTCCCTTAGGGCCGCGTGGCCCTCGACGGCGAATGCATCAATCCCAAAATCATCTCCTCAGCCGGGGTAAACTTGAGTTTGGAGGGAAATCCTCCTCCAGTTTTCATGCTGCAAAACATAGTTAGGCGAATTTAGAACAAGTTGGCCAATACAACATCAAGTCAAATCATAAAGATAACATTTTTACCTGTAAATCCGCCTTTGATTTTCTTTCTTCCGCGCAGCATATTTGAGGTCCGATATCTTGCGCTGAACCTGTACAACATCCTTTAACTCTTCCCCCGCTGCATTCACTTGTCTGGTTAGGTCGGCCAAGATGTTTGCTCTGCGCTGTTTGGTGGTGTTTTTGGATTTGCGCCATTTTGCTCCTCATAAACTAAGGTCAGGCCACTAGCCAAGGCCATAATTTGGCCCTCACCAAAACGCCCACTCAACTGCCCTCTTCGCAATGTGCGCCCTGTTGTTTGGGGTTGTGGCTCCTCCATGGTGTCATCCAAATGGGGTGACATCCTTGGCTGGGTTTGGGGGGGATAATGCAGGGAATGGTGGCTGCCTGGGGATTGGACAGGACTGGGCAAGGGACTGGGTGTTCGGGCCTGGCTGGCCACAGAAGTCCCAGGTGTGGATGTGGCATAGTAACCTTGCCTTTCCACCTGTGCCGGTGCCAAATGTGGGCGAGCAGGAGAGTTTAGTTCTGAGGCTGAAGTAGTGCTGCCCTTGGAGGTAGTAGGGCGATCTTGCAGGGCCGGCCCTCTTCTGTTTTTTTTTTTGGGCCACTCTTGGGGGGCTTCGGGACCTTGCTTTGGCTCTTTGTGGGCTGCGTGCCCTACTTCGGCATCTAGGGGGGCTGCGGGACCTTGTTCTGCCTCTTGGGGGGCTGCGTGCCCTGCTTCGGCGTCTAGGGGGGCTGCCTGGGGACCTTGTTCTGGCTCTTTGTGGGCTGCGTGCCCTGCTGCGGTGTCTAGGGGGGCTGCGGGACCTTGTTCTGCCTCTTTTTGGGCTGCGTGCCCTGCTGCGGCATCTAGGGGGCTGCGGGACCTGGTTCTGCCTCTTTGTGGGCTGCGTGCCCTGCTGCGGCGTCTAGGTGGGCTGCGGGACCTGGTTCTGCCTCTAGGGGGGCTGCGTGCCCTGCTGCGGCGTCTAGGGGGGCTGCGGGACCTGGTTCTGCCTCTAGGGGGACTGCGGGACCTGGTTCTGCCTCTTGGGGGGGTGCGGGACCTACTGCGGCCTATTGTGGGTGTTGTAGTGGGGCAGGGTGGGGTGGGTCTTCGGACCCTCTTACCCGTTTTGGGCCCAGTAGCCATAATAGCCTTTGTGGCCTGGGTCTTTGCTTTGGCTGCCTGCTCCTTTTTGGCCCATAGCTGGTAGTTGGCTGGGCCGGCGTTTTGGTACTAGGCTGTAATTTTGCTTTGGGCTGTTGCGACCTTGTTTTGGGCCCTTCGGAAGGCTCCTGCCGCTTGGCTGCCTTCTTCCCCGTTTGCTCCTTTCCAGTTTTGCCAGGAGTTTTTTTGGGTGCCATTTTGATTTTGGAGAATAATGTGCTGTGTGTGCAGGGACCTTTAAGTAAGCTAGCCAGCGTGTGACGTTTATGCGCCGGAGTGTGACGCGTACGTTCACACGGCCGTGCGGAACCCGCCTGGGCATTACTTATCTGCTGCCGAGAACAAGAAGCAAGATGGCACCCACTATCTTCACCCGCCAACAAGAAGAGACCATCATGCTCGTAAGTGTATTTTAAGGACTTTGCTTTGATTTGTAAATGCTGCTCTACATGTGAAGGAAGGGCAGGAATAAATGGCTTTAGTTAAAAATGTGATAAACTACATGCACAACCAAAGGCACGCCACACACGTGCCAAACAACATTTAGGCCAGAATGGGAAATTACTGAACCCTAGAAATGTGTGTGTGTTTATGTAATTACCCAAAAAAATGTATTGCTGACACATATTGATAGGTATTTAGAAGTAAATTCGATGTTTGCTTTCTGTTTTGTAGACCATGCTGGAGCGCAGGTACGACTACCTGCCCAACACATTTGAAAAATGCAACGTCGCCCTGGAGATAATCTCGACCATCCAACAGCAGACCAACACCACCTTCACCCACACGCAGATCATGCAGCATTGGTCGGACCTCAAACGGCTGCACATGCCCCGGGTGCGGAGGTTCTTCGGAATCCATTTTCCAAGTAAGTACATTGCGATTGCATGCAATATGTAACTAAGACAGAAGGTAGGCCTTTACTTAGAATGCCTTTTCTTTTCTAGTGTTGGAAATGGATTACCGAATTTGCCGCACCCGGAGGCGCACAGGCCGACCAGTGCTGCATGATTCTGCAGCTGGGAGTGAAGGTGGTGGATCTCCAGGGCGACGGTCCGACCCCTCCTCTGTGGCCTCCTCAGACCAGCCCCTGGACCTTACCACAGAGGAGGGGCGGCACAGCGTGGGCAGGGAGTCGTACCCTGCCACGCATGCGGGAGCCTCTGGTATGTCACTCTTCATGTATACGCACACACATATACATGTTTGCTCCTGATAGCAACAAACTGAATGCTTTTTTCTTTTTTTGAAGATGCTTCGGGAGCGGGTGAGGTAGTGGAGGAGGAGGCAGCAGATATGCTTGATGAAGAACCTGGAGAAGGTGAGTGATGTGACCCAGACTTTAAAAAAAACATTGGAGGACTGCTGAATCAGACCTTAAAACTGATCATATTTTCTAAATTTCTACAGGCAGTCCTTCACAGCAGAGCCAGGACCAAGGACATCCTGTTGTCCCCAACGAGCCATCTATCGGCCACCAACCAAGTAAGTATTCATGTCATTAGTGACATTTCTGTGTTACTTGACCTGAACACACAAATCCATCAAGCCCTAGGCAATGGCACTCGCAGACTTACCTGTGCCCACTTCATTGGATTAATGACTTGACAGACTTACCTGTGCCCACTTCATTGGATTAATGACTTGACAGACTTACCTGTGCCCACTTCATTAGCTTAATGACTTGACAGACTTACCTGTGCCCACTTCATTGGATTAATGACTTGACAGACTTACCTGTGCCCACTTCATTAGCTTAATGACTTGACAGACTTACCTGTGCCCACTTCATTGGATTAATGACTTGACAGACTTACCTGTGCCCACTTCATTAGCTTAATGACTTGACAGACTTACCTGTGCCCACTTCCTTGGATTAATGACTTGACAGACTTACCTGTGCCCACTTCATTAGCTTAATGACTTGACAGACTTACCTGTGCCCACTTCCTTGGATTAATGACTTGACAGACTTACCTGTGCCCACTTCATTAGCTTAATGACTTGACAGACTTACCTGTGCCCACTTCATTGGATTAATGACTTGACAGACTTACCTGTGCCCACTTCATTAGCTTAATGACTTGACAGACTTACCTGTGCCCACTTCATTGGATTAATGACTTTAAATAATAACATGTCGCTTTTCGTGGTTTGTTAAACTAATAAACATTAAATCCACAGGTGACAAACATGTATAGTTAGCCAACTAATTTTTGTCCTAAAAATTGTTACAGGGACCACACTTCAAAGACTGGCGGAGCTGAATCGGAGGGTCCTTGAGTTGGTGGCTGATCTGCACGCGATGCGTGACACGTTGGGGACAACAGAAGATGAAGATTAGTGTCCTTGGTCCTGGCCCAGTTTATTTGTATATAGTTTTAAAATATTTATTTGTTAAATTTTAACATTTCAAAGATTTTGTAAATAGTTTTAAATTACATCTTTTAAATCTTCTTAAATTAACAATAAGCCCCCCAAAAAACCCACAATAAAATGGCTGGTTACACTAATAAACCACCGAAAAATAACCAATAATTCCTGTGTCAGTTATTAGCACAAATACATTGTCAAGAAACAAAGTGTAAATTACTGTGGAATAAACCAACATTGACATGACCGGGAAGTGGTTTGGGTAAGTTTTAAGGTGCGCTAAATGAAGAACAAACTAAGCAGGAAGGGGTTTGGGTAAGTTTTAAGGTGCGCTAAATGATGAAAGAAAGAAGCAGGAAGTGGTTGGGGTAAGTTTTAAGGTGCGCTAAATGAAGAAAAAAAGAAGCAGGAAGTGGTTGGGGTGAGCTTTAAGGTGCGCTAAATGAAGAACAAACTAAGCAGGAAGTGGTTGGGGTGAGCTTGAAGGTGCGCTAAATGAAGAACAAACTAAGCAGGAAGTGGTTTGGGTAAGTTTTAAGGTGCGCTAAATGAAGAACAAACTAAGCAGGAAGTGGTTTGGGTAAGTTTTAAGGTGCGCTAAATGAAGAAAAAAAGAAGCAGGAAGTGGTTGGGGTAAGTTTTAAGGTGCGCTAAATGAAGAAAAAAAGAAGCAGGAAGTGGTTGGGGTGAGCTTTAAGGTGCGCTAAATGAAGAACAAACTAAGCAGGAAGTGGTTTGGGTAACTTTTAAGGTGCGCTAAATGAAGAACAAACTAAGCAGGAAGTGGTTTGGGTAAGTTTTAAGGTGCGCTAAATGAAGAACAAACTAAGCAGGAAGTGGTTTGGGTAAGTTTTAAGGTGCGCTAAATGAAGAAAAAAAGAAGCAGGAAGTGGTTGGGGTAAGTTTTAAGGTGCGCTAAATGAAGAAAAAAAGAAGCAGGAAGTGGTTGGGGTGAGCTTTAAGGTGCGCTAAATGAAGAACAAACTAAGCAGGAAGTGGTTTGGGTAAGTTTTAAGGTGCGCTAAATGAAGAACAAACTAAGCAGGAAGTGGTTGGGGCTAAGCTTTAAGGTGCGCTAAATGAAGAACAAACTAAGCAGGAAGTGGTTGGGGTGAGCTTGAAGGTGCGCTAAATGAAGAACAAACTAAGCAGGAAGTGGTTTGGGTAAGTTTTAAGGTGCGCTCAATGAAGAAAAAACTAAGCAGGAAGTGGTTGGGGTGTGCTTTAAGGTGCGCTAAATGAAGAAAAAAAGAAGCAGGAAGTGGTTGGGGTGAGCTTGTTAGTGCTAGATATATATATACATATATGTGTGCGAACAGTTAAATGATTTAAGTCTGTATTTGCGCAGGCGCAGGATCGTAAGTTTGTGGGTCCAGACGATTATTTATAGAAAAATTCTATTAAAGTTGCTTGGGAAATGCAAGGGATTCGTTGAGGTAGACGATGGGAAAGTGTTAAAAACGAATGCTGCCGTTGCAACCAGAGAAAAGGAATCGGAAAAGTCACGCGCATAAATGACATACTCGATCTCGTACTTTAACATACGAACGGACGGCCACTTTACCGAAGGAAACGAATAAATGCAATGAATCACTCGCATATGCATACGAGAGCGCGAACGTTCGAAAATAATACAAAGAGCGGCACTGATACGACTGGTTTGTTATGTTTCTCTGAATCAAGCCTATTCTCTGTAAGTACATTAGTGAGTTCAAAATCTTCAAGAGCTTGTATTTGCATACAATATTCTAAATCATCAGGATGGTCAGGCAAAGTTAGAACAACTTGACCATCTTCTTGAAAATCAATTTTTGCTTGAAGTTTAGTTAAGTTATCTACACCCAATAAATTGTAAGGTGCTGAATCACAGACTAAAAATTTAGAGATAAACATGTGTGGACCAAGCCTGCCCTCTAGTGGTTTAGATATGGGCATAAATTTAGGCAGACCATCGAAACCTGAAGCTATAGTTTGGGCTTCTGACTGCTGTTTCTTACTTAAAACTTTATTACTAATGACAGATTTAGTCGCACCCGTATCAATCAAAAATTCAACTGTTTTGCCATCAATTTCAATCGGTATTATGGGTGTTTTGGCTGGTACTGTGAATGTTACTGCCGATAGTCAGTCTTGTTCTTTACTTTTAGATTCTGACTTATTGGGGGCTGTTCCTTGATCGGCAGCAAACTTTCTACAATTCCTCTTAATATGACCAGGTTTGTCACAATAATAACATTTTAAAATTTTTCCTTGAAAAGTTCCCTGCTTAGGTCTAGTATCTGTAGTGACCTGAGCCACCATGCGCACCTTGGGCTTTTCCTGCAAGTCCATTTCTATGCCTTGTGCTTTAGCCAATAATTGTGCCATGGTGTGGTTAGTTCTCCAGTCTGGGGTGGAAGCTTTAAGCTTTTCCTTAATTGCCGGTTTTAGACCATCAATATAGGCTCTAACAAATAACCTTTGAACCGCTAGACCTTCGTCAATGTATGTTTGTTCAAGTGTTAAATAAAAATCAGTGACTGATTGTGTTGGTCCTTGTACGCCTGCTGCAGTTGTGCCTCTCAGCTGTTGTTTTTCTGTACAAAAAGCTGTAAAATGTTGTATAAAATCATTCCTACTGTCCCCTATTCTAATATTTTGTGGTCTATGTGTTCTCATATAATCAGTAAATTGATGAAACATGGGGGCGTGGCTTGGCCTGGAAGCAAGATGGCTGCTTGAACTGCGAACTCCTGACGAGGTCCCCTAAGAAGCATTTATATCCGCGTGCCACCTAGAAGATGGGGCGCCTAAACAAACCCGGGACCTCCACTAAGACCCCCAGATCCTCTCAGACCCCAAAGCCGGCTGGCAAAGGACTCCCGGAGTTATTTCGGAGCCAGGGGAGAGAGGACCCCCGAGCTTCCAATATGGCGGACTCGCGCTCCACGTGCAGTTCTCCGGAGCGGGAAGACGCACCTACCTCTGAAGGAGAGGAATGCGCGCTGTCGGCAAAGCTTAGTCAACTTCCCACCCGCAGCGAACTGGCCAGCTTCGCAGGAGAGATCAAAGCGTCCATCACGGCTGCCATTGCTGACCTGCGTGGCGACCTGCAACAACTCTCCCAAAGAGTTGACAAAGTGGAGAGAGAGGAGGCCTGCACGTCGATCAGACTAACCGAGGTTCGAGACGTGGTGCGCGCTCACAACAGACACCTGTTAGATTTTCACCGCCATCTGGAAGACCTCGAAAATCGGAATCGGAGGTGTAACATCAGAGTGCGAGGCCTACCCGAGGAGGTCGGCCCAGATCAAACACAAGACGCCCTGTCCTCCATTTTTAATTCTCTCCTGGAAAGACCGCCTGGGACACAGATCGAGTTTGTCAGAGCCCACCGGACACTGAGACCTCGCAGTGTGGGAGATTCCACCCCCAGAGATATCGTTTGTTGCCTACAGAGTTTTCCCTTAAAAGAGGAGATCCTTGCGAAGGCTAGAAGCCGTGACCACATCTTATTCAACAACTGTGAGGTTCAACTCTTTCAGGATCTATCGAATATCACACTGCAAAACCGGAGAGCTTTGAGACCTCTCACAGCGCTTCTCAGAGAAAGAGGCATCCTATATAGATGGCGCTTCCCTTTTGCCCTGTCGGCCTCAAATAATGGCAAGACCTGCACACTCCGGATGCCAGAGGACTTACCGGACTTCTGCGCTCAGCTGCGAATTCCCTTAATTGCGATCCCGGACTGGCTTCAGGATTTCTCTATCCCGCAACTGGTGAGAAAATCAAATGGGGAGGATCGCCCCAGAACATCTAGGAGAGCAGACCGGGAGCGCTCCCCGCGGGCGGACATTGGTGCGAGATCCCGTTCCAGATCCAGGAGCTGAATCGACGCTTGCTGCGGCCGTGATGGCTACCAAAGCTAAGAGAATTTCACATACCCCCATGTTGGGGGCTTCTCTCCTTGACCCCCTATAGCTGTTAGGCCTATGCATTGTTTAGCATTATAGGCCACACTCTAGTTTGTTGTTGGACACATCCCCAAACTATTTGAAATGCTCAAATACTCTAATACCCCTATGTTGGAGGTTTCTCTCCTTGACTCCCTAGAGCTGTTAGGCCTATGCATTGTATAGAATTATAGGCCACACACCAGTTTGCTGTTGGGCACATCCCCAAACTATTTGTAATGATATAATGCTCTAATGTCCCCATCTCGGAGGCCTTTCGCCTTGATTCCCTATAGTTGTTAGGCCTATGTATTGTATAGCATTATAGGCTACACACCAGTTTGCTGTTGGACACATCCCCAAACTATTTGAAATGCTCAAATACTCTAATACCCCTATGTTGGAGGTTTCTCTCCTTGACTCCCTAGAGCTGTTAGGCCTATGCATTGTATAGAATTATAGGCCACACACCAGTTTGCTGTTGGGCACATCCCCAAACTATTTGTAATGATATAATGCTCTAATGTCCCCATCTCGGAGGCCTTTCGCCTTGATTCCCTATAGTTGTTAGGCCTATGTATTGTATAGCATTATAGGCTACACACCAGTTTGCTGTTGGGCACAGCCCCATACTATTTGAAATGCTCAAATCTTCTAATACCCCCATGATGGAGATCCCTCTCCTTGACTCCCTATAGCTATTAGGCCCATGCATTGTATAGCATAATAGGCCATGCGCTAGCTTGCGGTTGGGCACAGCCCCAAACTATTTGAAATGCTTGGGAACGTCCTTGCTGGTATTGCTGGGGCGCTGGGAGAGGAGGGGGCGGATGGGTAGCTGAACCTATGTTTATATTTGCCCCGACAGGCTTTACAAGTTCTACAGTTTCACTTTTAACGGGCGCTAGGCCCTCATCTGCACTTTGCCGGGGTGGCGTCTGGGGGCCTGGGGGCCCGTCGTCTCCAATAGTGGGGGCTGGGGTCCCCTGCTCTCCCGGCGCCTCCCAACCTCGCAGACGCGGAGATTTCAGGTTTAGGCCTAAATGCGTAGCTGTGATTCAGTAATGTTATATTTATACGGTATATTGGGGTCCAAGTAAGTGCAATTCGCGCCTCGTGGGGGCGGGCTTCCTCCTAGCCGAGAAGCACTAAAGGAAATAGGGCACGAAGGTGGTGTTTCGGGCTGTCTCTCTCGCGGGCCGCGGGGGGGCGCCGCATTACGAGCTGTAGTGTCTGCGGGGAGACTCATCTCCCCTGGCCCTGTGTCGCGTCATTACACCGACCCTGGGCACGGAGCCCTGTTTGACTGTGCTGTGCTGCGGCGCCCCTCCGCGACCCCGACGGAGGGGAGGAGGTACTCTGGATGCGGAAGCTTCCAGATGTCTAAAGAAGAGCTGAGAGAGACGGGGTTGATAGTGGAAACAGGGCCTACTCTCCTCTCCTAGCATGCAGCGGCTTCGGGTATTAGGCATGACCTCGCTGCTTAGTCGCCTATGCGCCCGGCTAGCTACCGGAGGAGGGACCCAGTTGGCGTAATTGTATTGCCTGGGACCTATCGCAGTATGGAGGTGATAGGGGGTGTGGATCTGGAGCGGTGGGGAAGAGGGACTTGGAGAACGGAGCCGGCTCTGAATCTTCTCCACGTCCTGTGACAATTAGAGGCCTGGGATACTTAGGACAGGGGCACGGGCTTGTGGATGGGGGCCTCGTTGGGAGGGCAAATTGACCTATAATATTACAGGCACTAGGAGCTGGTGGTCCCGGTAGAGTTCCTTGGCCTTCCACGGTTCCCCAGAAAGGGCTGGTAATCCAGGTTGAATCTCTATTGAGATCAGTAGGGGAGTATCTCTCACCCTGATCTCACGGGAATTCCTCTCTTGTTGGAGGGATAACCACAGAGGGGGCGCTCCCCTTGGGAGAGCAGTCCCATTAAAGTTTCATAACCTGCTTAGGACTTGGGGATATTCCCACTTCCTCCGGCCCTCTTTCAGCGCGGGTGTTCTGTGTGGTATTTCTGTGTGAGGTTGATGTGTGATTGGACCCCTCTCTGTGTCACTCCCTGTACTGTCTTGTCCTTTCCCTCATCTCTCTGAGTGTACTTTTGAGACACTACCCTCTCCCCACTTCTCCTCCTCTCTGTTCTCTCTGTCTCCGGGAGGGAAGGAAAAGACTCCACACGACATCCTGTTTGGGGACTGTCCTTGACTAAATTGGGACGTAGCAAAGCAATCTTACTAATTCCCCCTAGGCAGGATGAAACCCTTAAGTTTAAATGTTCTCTCTATAAACGCCAAAGGCCTAAACACCCCGGTTAAAAGGCATGCTCTATTTCGGGAGCTGAAGCAGTTCCAGGCACATATTGCTATGATCCAAGAAACCCACTTTCAAAGAAACAAGGCCCCTTTCCTGGGTAATAGAACATATTCAACCTGCTTCTCGGCCCATTCACTCAACAACAAAGCAAAAGGGGTCTCCATCCTTGTTGATAAATCTATAGCGCTCCGGGTCACGGCCGTTGAGAAGGATATAGAAGGTAGGTTTGTGTTTGTGAAAGGGTCCCTCCCAAATGGCACAGTCATCACCCTGGCTAATGTATACGCCCCAAATAAAGACCAACATATTTTCTGCTCAAAGGCACTGGCCAAGCTCGATGGCTTCAGGGAGGGCGTGGTAGTCTTGGGGGGTGACCTGAATTGTGCACTGAACCCCAGGGTGGATACATCGGACGCTAAGACTGCCATCTCTTACAAAGCGCTGAAGCGGATCAAGAGATCCTTACAGGACCTTGAGCTGGTGGACACTTGGCGTTTGATGAACCCAACAAGCCGAGATTACACCTATTACTCACCTATTCATGCTAAATACTCCAGAATTGATTATGTCTTCCTCTCACAAAGGGACCTGGGGAGGGTAGAGCAGACTCGGATTGGCAACATCACCTTTTCCGATCATGCCCCGGTGGTGCTCTCGTTGACTCTCCCGTGCGCAGAACGGGGGGAGTGGCATTGGAGACTCAATGAGAGCCTGTTGAAGGATCCCAGGGTGGTGACGAAGCTTAAAGACAGTCTGGCCAATTATATTAAGGAAAATGTGACAGAAGGGATGGATCCAATGGCAATTTGGGAGGCACAGAAATGCACAATGAGAGGCATATTGATACAGGAGGCTTCGAAGCTTAAAAAGGAGAGGGTGCAAAAGCAAAAGGATCTGCTTAGACAGATAGCAGACCTGGAATCTGCGCACAAGCAGTCACTCCAGGACACATGCCTTAGGGATCTGGAAATAAAACGAGTGGAGCTCCGAGATATGATGTCTAGAGAGACCAATCGGTGGTTTACTAGGCGCTTGGGGCTCTACTATGAGCAGGGTAATAAATCTGGTAGGATGTTGGCACGAGCGCTAAGACCCAAAATTGCTCGCACTAGAGTTGAGGGCATCAGGGCGGGAGACGGGCTACTGCTACAAAAAAATGAAGCTATGGCTGATGCCTTTGGCAAGTTTTATGCTGACTTATATAACCTTCAGGGGCAACAACAGGGAGGTGATCAAGATAGTTCTATGGCTGCGTACCTACTTGAATCGGGGATGCCATCATTGTCTGAGGATGAGGTGGCCCAGCTGGAGGCCCCGATATCGGTGGAAGAGTTGCAGAGCGCCCTGAAATCCACTAAGCCAGGGAGGGCCCCGGGTCCGGATGGCTTCCCCACACAATATTATAAAACTTTTCCAGGCCTGTTGCTCCCTATGTTGCAGAGAGCATTTGAACCCACCTCATCCTCGGGCAAACTGCCCAACACATCATTGGAAGCTCGGATTGTGGTGATTCCAAAAGAGGGGAGAGACCCAACTGATTGCAGGAGCTACCGCCCCATTTCTCTTTTGAATGTGGACGTGAAGTTATTCGCGAAAGCTCTAGCCAACAGGGTTGCTTCCTTCCTCCCAGATCTGGTCACACAGGACCAGGTGGGGTTTGTCCCTACTAGAGAGGCTCGTGATAATGTCATCAAAGCTCTTAATGTGCAATGGTGGGCGAGGGCCCGGAAAATTAAAGCGATTATGCTCTCTACTGACGCCGATAAAGCATTTGATCGGGTCAAATGGGGCTGGATAAGGAAAGTTCTGGAACATATAGGTTTGGGAAACGAGATGCGGAGCAGAATTCTATCGCTCTATTCTGACCCTATTGCCAGAGTACGAGTCAATACCTGTACATCCCCTGCGTTTCACATACGTAATGGTACCAGACAGGGCTGCCCGTTGTCCCCCTTAATATTTGCTCTCTCACTAGAGCCGTTTCTAAGAAAGGTTAATTTAAATGCTGATATAAAGGGGGTAGAGATTGGGTCAAAGGAAAGGAAAGTAGCGGCTTATGAAGATGATATGCTATTCTTTCTAAGTTTGCCAAGAACCTCTGTGCCGAACTTATTGAAAGAATTTGAGACATTTGGCCGGCTCACGAATCTGAAAATCAACTTTAGCAAGTCCTGTGCCATGAATATGTCAATGCCGAGGGAGGAGGTGGGTGAGCTCCGCACGCTTTTTCCCTTCAAGTGGGAGGGGAGGAGCTTAAAATACCTAGGAGTCGAGGTGCCTATCTCTCCTTCGGAGCTTTTTCAGCTTAACTTTGCCCCGATGGGGACTAAGATTAAAAAAGAACTGGAAAGCTGGAATAGATTGCGATTGTCTTGGTTCGGACGCATAGCTGTAATTAAGATGAACGTGCTGCCAAGACTGCTGTACCTTCTACAATGCATCCCCATAAAAATCCCCAACTCTTTCTTTAATGACATGACAAAAACTTTTATGAGGTTTGTGTGGGCTGGTAAACCTCCCAGAATCAGGAGACGTATCTTAGTACTCCCTAGGGAACGGGGGGGCTCTGGACTACCTTGCTTGAGGACATATTATAGAGCAGTACATATTGGAAGGGTCGTAGATTGGCATATTCATAGGTCGCAGAAGGACTGGGTTCGTATAGAGGGGGAAGTCGAGAAGGGGGGGAGACTGGATGTTCTTAGCAACTTGAGGGGATGTGATATCCCAAGCGCGATTAAAACTCACCCACTGGTGGGGGCATCCCTGGAGATCCTTGGGGTGCTCTGTAAAGGTTCAGGGGCGCTCTCCTCCCGACCTGGCCACCTGACCCCGCTAGGTGGCAACCCGGCTTTTCCACCGGGGCTGGAATCCCCGCTCTTAAAAGACTGCAAGGGTCCTAGACCGCTGAGGGCATACCACCTGTGGGATAGAGGAGCTTTCATAGATAAACAGAAACTGCAACTGCTATTGGAAAGGGACGTCTCTATCCTCTCCTATTTCCAGATGCGGCACTTTCTTTCATCAAAAGATGTTATAGCAGGATTGCGCAAGGACCCTACTGAATTTGAGAGAGCCTGTCTGGGCATGGGACCGGATTCACACCTATTATCATGGGCTTACGGGATGTTAAGGCGGAGTGATAGGTTGGAGGAGAGGCCATGGGAGAGGAGGTGGGAAACGGACCTAGGCCGAGCCTTCTCAGAGGAGGATTGGGAAAACGTGTATAAATCTGCCCACAAAGGATTAATAAGCAGCTCGATGCAGGAGACAAATTATAAGCTGATCACACGCTGGTATCGGACTCCGGAACTGTTGCACTCCTTCTTCCCCCTAGTGCCAGATATATGCTGGAGGTGTGGACAGTCTGGAGCTTCGATGCTACACATTTGGTGGTCATGTCAGGCCCTAGACGACTTCTGGTCAAAGGTGAAAGAACTATCCACTCACATTATGGGTGAACCACTAGAATGGAATGTCGAGACGGTCTTGTTGGGGTGGTCTCCAGACAGTGGAGGGTTAGCGGGCGGAGCCCCTCTAGCTAGACATCTCTTAAACGCCGCTAGGGTGCTTATTCCGAGGAACTGGAGGTCTCAGAGAGCCCCCACAATCAAAGACTGGGTATGTCAGCTCAATCACGTGGAACATATGGAGGAAATATGCTATGCTAGACAAGATAGGCTGGACGCGTATAGGAAGATTTGGACGACGTGGTCACTCTTCAAAGACACAGCAGTTTATAAAAGAGTGTGGGAATAACTTACCCCAGTAAATACTATACTGGGAGGTTGGAGTAGATTTACTGACGGGATACTCTGGAGGGAAGCTGGAGGGCTTAGTCCCCCCCCTCTTGAGGAACTGCTCGACCACTCACTAGCGGGTGAATCCCCTCTGACTGACATTGATTGGCAAGGGCTCTCTCGTTCCTATCTCTTCCCCTCTCCTCTTTCTCCCCTCTTGTGTCTCCCCTGTCCCTCCCCCCCCTCCCTCCTCTTCGTACCTCTAGTCTCTCTTTACCTTTTAGTCGGACTGAATGTGAGTGTGGATGTTGTCTGTATGTTTTCTCCTCGTTGGTCATTAGGTCTGTCTCCTGTGCAGTTGGTCTGTAGTAAGTTTGTCATCGGGGCTGCTGAAATTGGGTCAGTCATTAACCCCCAATCACTATATTATCCCAGGGATTTAACGGGTAACACCAAGAATATATGGATGACACCCCCTAGATAGGTGGAGCTCTCCCCCCATACTGTATAAGGAGGATACAGGAAGGAGGCTCCCCAGCTGTTTACCCCGGAGTAGCGGCTCAAGAAGGGCACTGTCCTGGAATAGCTTTTACCCTGACTTGAAGAATGTATTATATTGCTATGTTGAATGTCTGACCCATGTAATATGTGCTAACATGTGCTAACAATTGATACTGTCTGTATTTTTGTCTTTTGTTTTAAATATACCAATAAAAATTGAGTATGTTAAAAAAAATTGATGAAACATAGTAGGGGACATTTTCATTCTACAGAGATCCTCTCCATCTAACCAAGTGGCATTATGGGATTCCATCATTTGGACAACATATCTGCCAAATCTGGAGGGGCTAGTGAGAGGATCAGGTGCATTCTGCAACAAAGCCATACATTCAGCTGGAGTCCATGGCTTATAATAAGGGGTTTCTTGGTTAATAAATTGACCTGCATTTTGAGCATCTGGAATCTGCCTGGTATGGGTAAACACAGGCGCAACTAATTTATAAGTGTTGCTTCTAGGAGGGGGTCCTGCAAGCATATAAGTTTTGCATCTTGGACAATGTGTGACATTATTTGGGATGCCATAAGTCATACAATGTTCACAAGTCCAAGATTTTTCAGTAACTATATTGACATTTTTCTTTCTTGTACTAACTCCATTTATTCTCTCACCTGGATCCCCACCTTGTTGGTCTGCTCCACAAACATTACATTCGGTCTGTGTTATATCCATCCCTCTACAACCGCAGTTTCTACATTTCCAGTTATCATTACTATTGACTACCTCATCCTGCTCCCTGACTTTACATTGGGTACACATTTTATCCCAACCCTTGTTAATCATTCCACACCAGCATTGCCATAAGCCACTATCTTCCTCATCAATGCCGGGGTCTGGACCATACGTACCGTTACTGGCTAATGGGAGCTTAGGATACAACTAACTAGTTTCTTTCTTTACTGTCTTTTCATATGGGGGTGGCGGTACTGGGTTTGTTGGAACATCAGGTATGGGGTCTACTTGGGGATGAAGCAATGGTGTAGTATTCCATTGTTTCCTATGTGGACTGTACGTCCAGCCTTCCTTTTCTGCTAAACTTGAAAGTTTCAGAGCACATACTACTTGATGATCCCATCCTTTGTCAAAAATAATTCCATGTTTCCCTTTAGCTATATGTTCCCACTTCCCTAAATCTAACTGCCATTTGTGTGTTAACTTAAACTCCTTCCAGATTTTTTTTAATTCTTTGGCCGCATCTGCGCCACACCTTTCTTTTGTGATTTCTTCTAACGTCTGCCACTTCTCTTCCTGGGGTATCTCTTTGAACTGTTCTTTTCCCATCTTTCTAGCAACCGGCCCTAGGTACCGTATTGGGGTCTAACCTCTCTGTGGGCTAGCCTTCTTTGGCTTCCTCCTAAGGAACTAGGAACTGGAGTACCTCTCTGGGTCTCTCCTGGTAATGTCTAGTGATCCTACACGCTAACCAAATAGCAACACATAATCCAAGACAAACAATTAGGATCACAAACAACACATCACCTATCATATGGGTAAGTGACAGTCCTAGATACACTAATTGTATCTTATTCCCATCCCAGTAATATTGGCTTTAATTTTCTGAAATCACCTATCGACTAGTCCTGGTCTTCTAACTAAGCCTGGGAACTGTGGTTCTTATAAGTCAACGTAGTCAGGATCGGCTGGCATGCACCGCAAAGGCGCCGTCAAATCCGGTCAACTTGACAAACTGGCTCACGCCTAAATGAGTTATGGAACCGTACAGGGTAAAATTTTTATCTAAAACTTCTTCTGGTCACCACTTGCGTTCACCGTCACTGGGTTATAGCGTGTTTCCCCTCGCCAGTGGGATGGGGCGTCTAATGACCTTCCAAAGTTTTTAACTAAATGCCAGGCTCATAAAGTTTTTTATCACACTCTCAAAAATAACAAATTCTTAAGGGAACAGACAGACAAGACAAATACAAACAGACAAAACAAATGCAGACAACAGAAGCACCTTAGGATTCTTAAAATGACCCTCTTTCGCAGAGGCTGGCTATGCCTATCTTACCTTAGAACGGACCCGCTGATGCCTCACAGGGGAAGAGCAGAGTATAAGAGTACATAAAAGCTGTCTCTTGCTGTTCCGAGGTGGCATCAGTTGATGTTCCGTTCGGCGGGTGCGATACCTCTTGCGACCACTATAGAGAGTCCCTGTTCGGAGCGCCACGTAATGTTACGTTCAAGTCACTAACCGGACTTGGTCTGGCTTCTGTTGTCTGATTCCCAATTGTTATACTCTAAGAGAATCAATACACTCGACGAGGTGTGTAGCAAAACCTCAGAGAAACTGAGCAGGGGGCGCTTCTGACCCCTTTTTTATTGAAAACTTTCATAGTTAGAGCATGCGCAGAACAGACAATTACCTAAGTTAAAAATAATGAGAACAGAATATTTATGACCATGTACAAGGTTGAATATGGGAGTATTTCATAGTTTTCTCAGTTCCCAGAGCCCCCCATGCGAAGCAGCACATTCCTTAGATAAGCCTTGCAAGAGCAATTACAGAAAAGTCCAGCGTTAAAGCGTTACTCTGATGTAAACAAAAACACAATACTGCTCCGCACCACTGTTAATCTTTTTTAGGTATAGTATGACACTCACAATCACTATATACAGGATTGTATATAGGATTGTATAGGGTTACTCACAGTTATGATATCCCTAGGGACATCCTTTATTAACTAAGTATATAAGAATCATTGTCCATATATTATCCAGGGGGTCTGACTATATTATTTTAATTGTGTGTTTTTTAAATGAAAAGTGTGTTCTAGTGTTGTATTAACACCCTTATGTAAATAAAGGGTTTTTATCAATTTATTCAAATTGTGGTTGTTGCGGTCTAAGTATACAGGCATAATTTAGGGGCATTTTGGGTCATGCCCTACGGGTGGAATTAAAGCGTTACTCTAACATACAGAAAATAAACCATAGTCTTTCAGAACTATGTTTCTTAAATCTGGATCTTCTCAGTGACTGGAGGGATAAGGAGCTTGGGATAATGGTCACATACATGCAACTGGTGGGAAAAGGAGCTTGGGATAATGGTCACATACATGTCACTGGAGGGATAAGGAGCTTGGCATAATGGTCACATACATGCAACTGGTGGGAAAAGGAGCTTGGGATAATGGTCACATACATGTCACTGGAGGGATAAGGAGCTTGGGATAATGGTCACATACATGTCACAGGAGGGATAAGGAGCTTGGTATAATGGTCACATACATGTCACTGGAGGGAAAATGAGCTTAGGATAATGGTCACATACATGTCACTGGAGGGATAAGGAGCTTGGAATAATGGTCACATACATGTCACAGAAGGGATAAGGAGCTTGGGATAATGGTCACATACATGTCACTGGAGGGAAAATTAGCTTAGAATAATGGTCACATACATTTCACTGGAGGGATAAGGAGCTTAGGATTATGGTCACATACATGTCACTGGAGGGAAAATAAGCTTAGGATAATGGTCACGTACAACTCACTGGAGGGATAAGCAGCTTGGGATAATGGTCACATACGTGCGACTGGAGGGATAAGGAGCTTGGGATAATGGTCACATACATGTCACTGGAGGGAAAATTAGCTTAGGATAATAGTCACATACATGTCACTGGAGGGACAAGAAGCTTGGGATAATGGCCACATACATGCGACTGGAGGGATAAGGAGCTTGGGATAATGGTCACATACATGCGACTGGAGGGATAAGGAGCTTGGGATAATGGTCACATACATGTGATTGGAGGGATGAGCTTAGTATAATGGCCACATACATGCAACTGGAGGGATAAGGAGCTTAGGATAATGGTCACATGCAACGGGAAGGATAAGGAGCTTGGGATAACGGTCACATACGTGTCACTGGAGGGATAAGGAGCTTGGGATAATGGTCACATACATGTCACTGGAGGGAAAATGAGCTTAGGATAATGGTCACATAGGTGTCACTGGAGGGATAGGGAGCTTGGAATAATGGTCACATACATACGAATGGAGGGATAAGAAGCTTGGGATAATGCTCACATACATGCGACTGGAGGGATAAGGAGCTTGGGATAATGGTCACATACATGTCACTGGAGGGAAAATGAGCTTAGGATAATGGTCACATACATGTCACAGGAGGGATAAGGAGCTTGGGATAATGGTCACATACATGTCACTGGAGGGAAAATGAGCTTAGGATAATGGTCACATACATGTCACTGGAGGGATAAGGAGCTTGGGATAATGGTCACATACATGCGACTGGAGGGATAAGGAGCTTGGGATAATGGTCACATACATGTGACTGGAGGGATAAGGAGCTTAGTATAATCGTCACATACATGCAATTTGAGGGATAAGGAGCTTAGGATAATGGTCACATGCAACTGGAAGGATAAGGAGCTTGGGATAACGGTCACATACGTGTCACTGGAGGGATAAGGAGCTTGGGATAATGGTCACATACATGTCACTGGAGGGAAAATGAGCTTAGGATAATGGTCACATAGGTGTCACTGGAGGGATAGGGAGCTTGGAATAATGGTCACATACATACGAATGGAGGGATAAGAAGCTTGGGATAATGCTCACATACATGCGACTGGAGGGATAAGGAGCTTGGGATAATGGTCACATACATGCAACTGGAGGGATAAGGAGCTTGGGATAATGGTCACATACATGTCACTGGAGGGAAAATGAGCTTAGGATAATGGTCACATACATGTCACAGGAGGGATAAGGAGCTTGGGATAATGGTCACATACATGTCACTGGAGGGAAAATGAGCTTAGGATAATGGTCACATACATGTCACTGGAGGGATAAGGAGCTTGGGATAATGGTCACATACATGTCACTGGAGGGAAAATGAGCTTAGGATAATGGTCACATACGTGTCACTGGAGGGATATGGAGCTTGGGATAATGGTCACATACATGCAACTGGAGAAATTAGGAGCTTGGGGTAATGGTCACATACATGTCACTGGAGGGAAAATGAGCTTGGGATAATGGTCACATACATGTTACTAGTGGGACAATGAGCTTGGGATAATGGTCACATACATGTGACTGGAGGGATAAGGAGCTTGGGATAATGGTCACATACATGCAACTGGTGGGAAAAGGAGCTTGGGATAATGGTCACATACATGTCACTGGAGGGATAAGGAGCTTGGGATAATGGTCACATACATGTCACAGGAGGGATAAGGAGCTTGGGATAATGGTCACATACATGTCACTGGAGGGAAAATGAGCTTAGGATAATGGTCACATACATGTCATTGGAGGGACAAGAGGCTCGATTCAGAGAGACACAAAAAAACTTTCAAAACGGTGCCGATGTCGTATTTTTTTCAACTGTTCCCGCTCTCGTATGAGCGTTCGAGCGATTCTATGCATGCATTGAAAACCTTGTGTAAAGTTTCCGTCCGTTCGTACGGCAGATTACGAATTACGCGGATGTCATTTTCCATCCAGACTTTTCCGTTTCATTTCCACATGTTACAACGTAGGCTTTCGTTTTTGCCCTTTTCCCATCGTATCCTCCAACGAATCCTTTACGTTTCCCGATAGATTCTGTTTCCATTTTACCAAAAATAATCGTCCAGACGGAATCCTTACGATCTTGCGCCTGCGCACTACAAACTTAACTCATTAAAGTGCTCGCCTACATATTTGCCACCCTCACTTCTACTACAATGTTTAGCTAAACCACTTAGCACTCCATCCTCCATCTTCCCTTTTGGACCCTTAAAGCACACCCAAACCACTTAGCACTATCCTGCCTTTTCCCTTTTGGGTCCTTAAAGCTCACCCTAACCACTTAGCGCTATCCTGCCTTTTCCATTTTCGGTCGCTAAAACTTACCCAAATCACTTAGCGCTTAGGTTCTTCTTCCATTTTAGCACCCTAAAACTTACCCAAATCACTTATCACTATTCTCCATCTTCCCTTTTGGACCCTTAAAGCTCACCCAAATCACTTCTCGGTCATGTGAATATTCATCTTTAAATATTTCTGTGCCCATTAGTTTTGTGTTAATGTAGTTTGTTAATGAAATGACAATGTAATTTTTTTGTAATAATTACCAGCATCAAATATGCATTTTTTAAAAATGTGTTTAATTTCAACTTTTTACAACTATAAAAAATTAAATACATAGCAATGGCAGGCCACTGAACATTATTCTTCATCTGTGGTCCACAACAAGTTGCGCAGCTCCTGCATCTCGCCCACCAACTGAAGGACCCTGACACTCAGTTGTGCCACTCTGGCACGTGTGGTCCCTGTAAATTAAAGTTTTGGTATAACCTTGTTGGGGTCATACTGCAGTTCCCCCCTCCCCCCCATATGGTCCAAACACCTAAATCTGGACTTCAAAAGCCAGAGAGCCCTTGCCACCACAGCCCGGGTTTTGCATAATGCCCGATTAGAGAACCCCTGGCCCGCATTCTGCAGGCAAAGAACGGGCATCAGGAGCAAGGGCGAGTGGCACATCTTGCGGTTCCTGCAACCAAATATAAAATAATTACACAAAGCAAAGGTAACCAACTAAAACACTAACTCCTACAACACATTAAGATTCAAGTTCAACAATCCAAATATAATTCACAAAGGACATAAGTCTAAAAAAATATAGCAATTATATGGATGTGTGGAAAAATAAATGTTTACATGCTAAGGACTAATTTAGGTCAGCATTAAAATGCATCTATAAGACATACATGAAATGTATTGATTCAGGTGCATTGCTATACAATTTATGGCCTCGGCCATGCTGATACATGCAATGCCTTGGTGCTAAAGGCGCGCAGACTCCTCCACATAGCCGCAAAACATGTTCAACAATAGCAATCCGAGTCCTCAGAGGTGTCGGAAGTGGTTTTACAATTAAACAAATTTATAGGGTGGTGAGCCGTCGGCAAACAGCTCTCTGAATCAGACGGAAACCATCCCAGCAACGGAAGTTTTCTGAAGGAACGGAAATTTTTCAATTTTGTTTGGAAATGTTCCGAATTGCTTCCGTTTATCGAAAGCGCATATACACATTCTCCCGAACGTTCGTGCAAGTGAAAAATGTACGAAAAAAAGCCAAAAAATGACAAACACCCACCAAAATTTTCACAGACAGCTACGGAAGTCCGGACGAATGTGTCTCTGAATCGAGCCTAAGGAGCTTGGGATAATGGTCACATACATGCAACTGAAGAAATTAGGAGCTTGGGGGTAATGGTCACATACATGTCACTGGAAGGAAAATAAGCTTGGGATAATGGTCACATACATGTCACTAGTGGGACAATGAGCTTGGGATAATGGTCACATACTTGTGACTGGAGGGATAAGGAGCTTGAGATAATGGTCACATACATGCAACTAGTGGGAAAAGGAGCTTGGGATAATGGTCACATACATGTCACTGGAGGGATAAGGAGCTTGGCATAATGGTCACATACATGCAACTGGTGGGAAAAGGAGCTTGGGATAATGGTCACATACATGTCACTGGAGGGATAAGGAGCTTGGGATAATGGTCACATACATGTCACAGGAGGGATAAGGAGCTTGGTATAATGGTCACATACATGTCACTGGAGGGAAAATGAGCTTAGGATAATGGTCACATACATGTCACTGGAGGGATAAGGAGCTTGGGATAATGGTCACATACATGTCACAGGAGGGATAAGGAGCTTGTGATAATGGTCACATACATGTCACTGGAGGGAAAATTAGCTTAGAATAATGGTCACATACATTTCACTGGAGGGATAAGGAGCTTAGGATAATGGTCACATACATGTCACTGGAGGGAAAATAAGCTTAGGATAATGGTCACATACAACTCACTGGAGGGATAAGCAGCTTGGGATAATGGTCACATACATGCGACCGGAGGGAGAAGGAGCTTGGGATAATGGTCACATACATGTCACTGGAGGGAAAATTAGCTTAGGATAATGGTCACATACATGTCACTGGAGGGACAAGGAGCTTGGGATAATGGTCACATACATGCAACTGGAGGGATAAGGAGCTTGGGATAATGGTCACATACATGTCACTGGATGGATAAGGAGCTTGGGATAATGGTCACATACATGTAACAGGAGGGATAAGGAGCTTGGTATAATGGTCACATACATGTCACTGGAGGGAAAATGAGCTTAGGATAATGGTCACATACATGTCACTGAAGGGATAAGGAGCTTGGGATAATGGTCACATACATGTCACAGGAGGGATAAGGAGCTTGGGATAATGGTCACATACATGTCACTGGAGGGATAAGGAGCTTAGAATAATGGTCACATACATTTCACTGGAGGGATAAGGAGCTTAGGATAATGGTCACATACATGTCACTGGAGGGAAAATAAGCTTAGGATAATGGTCACATACAACTCACTGGAGGGATAAGCAGCTTGGGATAATGATCACATACATGCGACTGGAGGGATAAGGAGCTTGGGATAATGGTCACATACATGTCACTGGAGGGAAAATGAGCTTAGGATAATGGTCACATACATGTCACTGGAGGGATAAGGAGCTTGGAATAATGGTCACATACATGTCACAGAAGGGATAAGGAGCTTGGGATAATGGTCACATACATGTCACTGGAGGGAAAATTAGCTTAGAATAATGGTCACATACATTTCACTGGAGGGATAAGGAGCTTAGGATTATGGTCACATACATGTCACTGGAGGGAAAATAAGCTTAGGATAATGGTCACATACAACTCACTGGAGGGATAAGCAGCTTGGGATAATGGTCACATACATGCAACTGGAGGGATAAGGAGCTTGGGATAATGGTCACATACATGTCACTGGAGGGAAAATTAGCTTAGGATAATAGTCACATACATGTCACTGGAGGGACAAGAAGCTTGGGATAATGGCCACATACATGCGACTGGAGGGATAAGGAGCTTGGGATAATGGTCACATACATGCGACTGGAGGGATAAGGAGCTTGGGATAATGGTCACATACATGTGATTGGAGGGATGAGCTTAGTATAATGGCCACATACATGCAACTGGAGGGATAAGGAGCTTAGGATAATGGTCACATGCAACGGGAAGGATAAGGAGCTTGGGATAACGGTCACATACGTGTTACTGGAGGGATAAGGAGCTTGGGATAATGGTCACATACATGTCACTGGAGGGAAAATGAGCTTAGGATAATGGTCACATAGGTGTCACTGGAGGGATAGGGAGCTTGGAATAATGGTCACATACATACGAATGGAGGGATAAGAAGCTTGGGATAATGCTCACATACATGCAACTGGAGGGATAAGGAGCTTGGGATAATGGTCACATACATGTCACTGGAGGGAAAATGAGCTTAGGATAATGGTCACATACATGTCACAGGAGGGATAAGGAGCTTGGGATAATGGTCACATACATGTCACTGGAGGGAAAATGAGCTTAGGATAATGGTCACATACATGTCACTGGAGGGATAAGGAGCTTGGGATAATGGTCACATACATGCGACTGGAGGGATAAGGAGCTTGGGATAATGGTCACATACATGTGACTGGAGGGATAAGGAGCTTAGTATAATCGTCACATACATGCAATTTGAGGGATAAGGAGCTTAGGATAATGGTCACATGCAACTGGAAGGATAAGGAGCTTGGGATAACGGTCACATACGTGTCACTGGAGGGATAAGGAGCTTGGGATAATGGTCACATACATGTCACTGGAGGGAAAATGAGCTTAGGATAATGGTCACATAGGTGTCACTGGAGGGATAGGGAGCTTGGAATAATGGTCACATACATACGAATGGAGGGATAAGAAGCTTGGGATAATGCTCACATACATGCGACTGGAGGGATAAGGAGCTTGGGATAATGGTCACATACATGCAACTGGAGGGATAAGGAGCTTGGGATAATGGTCACATACATGTCACTGGAGGGAAAGTGAGCTTAGGATAATGGTCACATACATGTCACAGGAGGGATAAGGAGCTTGGGATAATGGTCACATACATGTCACTGGAGGGAAAATGAGCTTAGGATAATGGTCACATACATGTCACTGGAGGGATAAGGAGCTTGGGATAATGGTCACATACATGTCACTGGAGGGAAAATGAGCTTAGGATAATGGTCACATACGTGTCACTGGAGGGATATGGAGCTTGGGATAATGGTCACATACATGCGACTGGAGGGATAAGGAGCTTGGTATAATGGTCACATACATGTCACTGGTGGGAAAATGAGCTTACGATAATGGTCACACACATGTCATTGGAGGGGGCTAGGAGCTTGGGATAATGGTCACATACATGCAACTGGAGAAATTAGGAGCTTGGGGTAATGGTCACATACATGTCACTGGAGGGAAAATGAGCTTGGGATAATGGTCACATACATGTTACTAGTGGGACAATGAGCTTGGGATAATGGTCACATACATGCAACTGGTGGGAAAAGGAGCTTGGGATAATGGTCACATACATGTCACTGGAGGGATAAGGAGCTTGACATAATGGTCACATACATGCAACTGGTGGGAAAAGGAGCTTGGGATAATGGTCACATACATGTCACTGGAGGGATAAGGAGCTTGGGATAATGGTCACATACATGTCACAGGAGGGATAAGGAGCTTGGTATAATGGTCACATACATGTCACTGGAGGGAAAATGAGCTTAGGATAATGGTCACATACATGTCACTGGAGGGATAAGGAGCTTGGGATAATGGTCACATACATGTCACAGGAGGGATAAGGAGCTTGGGATAATGGTCACATACATGTCACTGGAGGGAAAATTAGCTTAGAATAATGGTCACATACATTTCACTGGAGGGATAAGGAGCTTAGGATAATGGTCACATACATGTCACTGGAGGGAAAATAAGCTTAGGATAATGGTCACATACAACTCACTGGAGGGATAAGCAGCTTGGGATAATGATCACATACATGCGACTGGAGGGATAAGGAGCTTGGGATAATGGTCACATACATGTCACTGGAGGGAAAATTAGCTTAGGATAATGGTCACATACATGTCACTGGAGGGACAAGGAGCTTGGGATAATGGTCACATACATGCGACCGGAGGGATAAGGAGCTTGGGATAATGGTCACATACATGCGACTGGAGGGATAAGGAGCTTGGGATAATGGTCACATACATGTGATTGGAGGGATGAGCTTAGTATAATGGCCACATACATGCAACTGGAGGGATAAGGAGCTTAGGATAATGGTTACATGCAACGGGAAGGATAAGGAGCTTGGGATAACGGTCACATAAGTGTCACTGGAGGGATAAGGAGCTTGGGATAATGGTCACATACATGCAACTGGAGGGATAAGGAGCTTGGGATAATGGTCACATACATGTCACTGGAGGGATAAGGAGCTTGGGATAATGGTCACATACATGTCACAGGAGGGATAAGGAGCTTGATATAATGGTCACATACATGTCACTGGAGGGAAAATGAGCTTAGGATAATGGTCACATACATGTCACTGAAGGGATAAGGAGCTTGGGATAATGGTCACATACATGTCACAGGAGGGATAAGGAGCTTGGGATAATGGTCACATACATGTCACTGGAGGGAAAATTAGCTTAGAATAATGGTCACATACATTTCACTGGAGGGATAAGGAGCTTAGGATAATGGTCACATACATGTCACTGGAGGGAAAATAAGCTTAGGATAATGGTCACATACAACTCACTGGAGGGATAAGCAGCTTGGGATAATGATCACATACATGTCACTGGAGGGAAAATGAGCTTGGGATAATGGTCACATACATGATACTAGTGGGACAATGAGCTTGGGATAATGGTCACATACATGCAACTGGAGGGATAAGGAGCTTGGGATAACGGTCACATAAGTGTCACTGGAGGGATAAGGAGCTTGGGATAATGGTCACATACATGTCACAGGAGGGATAAGGAGCTTGGGATAATGGTCACATACATGTCACTGGAGGGAAAATGAGCTTAGGATAATGGTCACATACATGTCACTGGAGGGATAAGGAGCTTGGGATAATGGTCACATACATGTTACTAGTGGGACAATGAGCTTGGGATAATGGTCACATACATGTGACTGGAGGGATAAGGAGCTTGGGATAATGGTCACATACATGCAACTGGTGGGAAAAGGAGCTTGGGATAATGGTCACATACATGTCACCGGAGGGATAAGGAGCTTGGGATAATGGTCACATACATGTCACAGGAGGGATAAGGAGCTTGGTATAATGGTCACATACATGTCACTGGAGGGAAAATGAGCTGAGGATAATGGTCACATACATGTCACTGGAGGGATAAGGAGCTTGGAATAATGGTCACATACATGTCACAGGAGGGATAAGGAGCTTGGGATAATGGTCACATACATGTCACTGGAGGGAAAATTAGCTTAGAATAATGGTCACATACATGTCACTGGAGGGATAAGGAGCTTAGGATAATGGTCACATACATGTCACTGGAGGGAAAATTAGCTTAGAATAATGATCACATACTTGCAACTGGAGGGATAAGGAGCTTAGGATAATGGTCACATGCAAGTGGAGGAATAAGGAGCTTGGGATAATGGTCACATACGTGTCACTGGAGGGATAAGGAGCTTGGGATAATGGTCACATACATGTCACTGGAGTGAAAAGGAGCTTAGGATAATGGTCACATATATATGCGACTGGAGGGATAAGGAGCTTGGGATAATGGTCACATATATGCGACTGGAGGGATAAGGAGCTTGGGATAATAGTCACATACATGCGACTGGAGGGATAAGGAGCTTTGCATAATTGTTGCATAAATTTCACTGTAGGGTTACGAAGCTTATGATAATGGTGACATACATGTGACTGGAGGGATAAGAAACTTGGGATAATGGTCACATACATATCACTGGAGGCATGAGGAGCTTGGGATAATGGTCACATACATGCGACTGGAGGGATAAGGAGCTTTGGATATATAATGGTCACATACATGCGACTGGAGGGATAAGGAGCTTGGGATAGTGGTCACATATATATGCGACTGGAGGGATAAGGAGCTTGGGATAATGGTCCCATACATGCGACTGTAGGGAAAAAGAGCTTGGGGATAATGGTCACATACATGTCACTGGAAGGAAAAGGAGCTTGGGATAATGGTCACATACATGCGACTGGAGGGATAAGGAGCTTGGGATAATGGTCACATAAATGCGACTGGAGGGATAAGGAGCTTGGGATAATGGTCACATACATGTGACAGGAGCGATGAGGAGCTTAGTTTAATGGTCACATACATCCAACTGGAGGGTTAAGGAGCTTAGGATAATGGTCAAATACAGGCAACTGGAGGGATAAGGAGCTTGGGATAATGGTCACGTACATGTCACCGGAGGGAAAAGGAGCTTGGGATAATGGTCACATACATGTCACTGGAGGGATAAGGAGCTTGGGATAATGGTCACATACATGTCACTGTAGGGAAAAGGAGCTTGGGATAATGGTCACATACATGCGACTGGAGCGATAAGGAGCTTGGAATCATGGTCACATGCATGCGACTGGAGGGAAAAGGAGCTTGGGGATAGTGGTCACATACATGTCACTGGAGGGAAAAGGAGCTTAGGATAAAGGTCACATACATGTCACTGGAGGGAAAATGAGCTTAGGGTAATGGTCACATACATGTCACTGGAGGGATAAGAAGCTTGGGATAATGGTCACATACATGTCACTGGAGGCATAAGGAGCCTGGGATAATGGTCACATGCATGCAACTGGAGGGATAAGGAGCTTGGGATAATGGTCACATACATGCGACTGGTGGGAAATGGAGCTTGGGATAATGGTCACATACATGTCACTGGAGGGACAAGGAGCTTGGGATAATGGTCACATGTCACTGGAGGGAAAATGAGCTTAGGATAAAGGTCACATACATGCGACTGGTGGGAAAAGGAGCTTGGGATAACGGTCACATAGGTGTCACTGGAGGGATAGGGAGCTTGGGATAATGGTCACATACATGCGACTGGAGGGATAAGAAGCTTGGGATAATGGTCACATACATGCGACGGGAGGGAAAAGGAGCTTGGGATAATGGTCACATACATGCGACTGGAGGGATAAGGAGCTTGGGATAATGGTCACATACATGCGACTGGAGGGATAAGGAGCTTAGGATAATGGCCACATACATGTGACTGGAGGGATTAGGAGCTTAGTATAATGGTCACATACATGCAACTGTAGGGATAAGGAGCTTAGGATAATGGTCACATGCAACTGGAGGGATAAGGAGCTTGGGATAATGGTCACATACATGTCACTGGAGGGAAAATGAGCTTAGGATAATGGTCACATACATGTCACTGGAGGGACAAGGAGCTTGGGATAATGGTCACATACATGCGACTGGAGGGATAAGAAGCTTGGGATAATGGTCACATACATGCGACTGGAGGGATAAGGAGCTTGGGATAATGGTCACATACATGCGACTGGAGGGATAAGGAGCTTGGGATAATGGTCACATAAATGCGACTGGAGGGATAAGGAGCTTGGTATAATGATCACATACATGTGACTGGAGGGATAAGGAGCTTAGTAAAATGGTCACATACATGCAACTGGAGGGATAAGGAGCTTAGGATAATGGTCAGATGCAACTGGAAGGATAAGGAGCTTGGGATAACGGTCACATACGTGTCACTGGAGGGATAAGGAGCTTGGAATAATGGTTACATACATTTCACTGGAGGGAAAATGAGCTTAGGATAATTGTCATATAGGTGTCACTGGAGGGATCGGGAGCTTGGGACAATGGTCACATACATGCGATTGGAGGGATAAGAAGCTTGGGATAATGGTCACATACATGCGACTGGAGGGATAAGGAGCTTGGGATAATGGTCACATACATGCGACTGGAGGGATAAGGAGCTTAGTATAATGGTCACATACATGCGATTGGAGGGATAAGAAGCTTGGGATAATGGTCACATACATGCGACTGGAGGGATAAGGAGCTTGGGATAATGGTCACATACATGCGACTGGAGGGATAAGGAGCTTAGTATAATGGTCACATACATGCAACTGGAGGGATAAGGAGCTTAGGATAATGGTCACATGCAACTGGAGGGATAAGGAGCTTGGGATAATGGTCACATACAGGCAACTGGAGGGATAATGAGCTTGGGATAATGGTCACGTACATGTCACCGGAGGGAAAAGGAGCTTGGGATAATGGTCACATACATGTCACTGGAGGGATAAGGAGCTTGGGATAATGGTCACATACATGTCACTGTAGGGAAAAGGAGCTTGGGATAATGGTCACATACATGCGACTGGAGCGATAAGGAGCTTGGAATCATGGTCACATGCATGCGACTGGAGGGAAAACGAGCTTGGGGATAATGGTCACATACATGTCACTGGAGGGAAAAGGAGCTTAGGATAAAGGTCACATACATGTCACTGGAGGGAAAATGAGCTTAGGGTAATGGTCACATACATGTCACTGGAGGGATAAGGAGCTTGGGATAATGGTCACATACATGTCACTGGAGGCATTAGGAGCCTGGGATAATGGTCACATGCATGCGACTGGAGGGATAAGGAGCTTGGGATAATGGTCACATACATGCGACTGGTGGGAAAAGGAGCTTGGGATAATGGTCACATACATGTCACTGGAGGGACAAGGAGCTTGGGATAATGGTCACATGTCACAGGAGGGAAAATGAGCTTAGGATAAATGTCACATACATGCGACTGGTGGGAAAAGGAGCTTGGGATAACGGTCACATAGGTGTCACTGGAGGGATAGGGAGCTTGGGATAATGGTCACATACATGCGACTTGAGGGTTAAGAAGCTTGGGATAATGGTCACAGACATGCGACTGGAGGGATAAGGAGCTTGGGATAATGGTCACATACATGTGACTGGAGGGATAAGGAGCTTGGGATAATGGTCACATACATGCGTCTGGAGGGATAAGGAGCTTGGGATAATGGTCACATACATGTGACTGGAGGGATTAGGATCTTAGTATAATGGTCACATACATACAACTGTAGGGATAAGGAGCTTAGGATAATGGTCACATGCAACTGGAGGGATAAGGACCTTGGGATAATGGTCACATACATGTCACTGGAGGGAAAATGAGCTTAGGATAATGGTCACATACATGTCACTGGAGGGACAAGGAGCTTGGGATAATGGTCACATACATGCGACTGGAGGGATAAGAAGCTTGGGATAATGGTCACATACATGCGACTGGAGGGATAAGGAGCTTGGGATAATGGTCACATACATGCGACTGGAGGGATAAGGAGCTTGGGATAATGGTCACATACATGCGACTGGAGGGATAAGGAGCTTGGTATAATGGTCACATACATGTGACTGGAGGGATAAGGAGCTTAGTAAAATGGTCACATACATGCAACTGGAGGGATAAGGAGCTTAGGATAATGGTCAGATGCAACTGGAAGGATAAGGAGCTTGGGATAACAGTCACATACGTGTCACTGGAGGGATAAGGAGCTTGGAATAATGGTCACATACATTTCACTGGAGGGAAAATGAGCTTAGGATAATGGTCATATAGGTGTCACTGGAGGGATCGGGAGCTTGGGACAATGGTCACATACATGCGATTGGAGGGATAAGAAGCTTGGGATAATGGTCACATACATGCGACTGGAGGGATAAGGAGCTTGGGATAATGGTCACATACATGCGACTGGAGGGATAAGGAGCTTAGTATAATGGTCACATACATGCAACTGGCGGGATAAGGAGCTTGGGATAATGGTCACATACATGTCTCTGGAGTGAAAAGGAGCTTGGGATAATGGTCACATACATGCGACTAGAGGGATACGGAGCTTGGGATAATGGTCACATATATGCGACTGGAGGGATAAGGAGCTTGGGATAATGGTCACATATGTGTCACTGGAGGGAAAAGGAGCTTGGGATAATGGTCACATACATGCGACTGGAGGGATAAGGAGCTTGGGATAATGGTCACATACATGCGACTGGAGGGATAAGGAGCTTGGGATAATGGTCACATATATTCGACTGGAGGGATAAGGAGCTTGGGATAATGGTCACATATATTCGACTGGAGGGATAAGGAGCTTGGGATAATGGTCACATACATGCGACTGGAGGGATAAGGAGCTTGGTATAATGGTCACATACATGCGACTGGAGGTATAAGGAGCTTGGGATAATGGTCACATATATGCGACTGGAGGGATAAGGAGCTTGGGATAATGGTCACATACATGTCACTGGAGGGAAAAGGAGCTTGGGATAATGGTCACATACATGCGACTGGAGGGATAAGGAGCTTGGGATAATGGTCACATACATGCGACTGGAGGGATAAGGAGCTTGGGATAATGGTCACATATATTCGACTGGAGGGATAAGGAGCTTGGGATAATAGTCACATACATGCGACTGGAGGGATAAGGAGCTTAGCATAATTGTTGCATAAAGTTCACTGTAGGGATAAGAAGCTTAGGATAATGGTGACATACATGTGACTGGAGGGATAAGGAACTTGGGATAATGGTCACATATCACTGGAGGCATAAGGAGCTTGGGATAGTGGCCACATACATGTCAATGGAAAGATAAGGAGTTTGGGATAATGGTCAGCTACATGTCACTTGAGGGATAAGGAGCTTGCGATAATGGTCACTACCCTGTTACTGGAGGGATCAGGAGCTGGGAATAATGGTCACATGCATGTCACTGAAGATTAAGGAGCTTGTAACAATGGTCACATACATGTCAATGGATAGAGAGCTTGGAAAAATGGTCAGATACATGTCAATGGAGGGATAAGGAGCTTGGAATGATGGTCACATACATGTCACTGGAGGGATAAGGAGCTGTAAATAATGGTTATATGCATGTTAATGGAGAAATAAGGAGCTTGGAATAATGGTCACATACATGTTTCCGGAGCGATAAGGAGCTCAAAATAATGGTCACATACATGTCACTGGAGGGACAAGAAGCTTGTAATAATGGTCACATTTCACTGGAGGAATGAGGTGCTCGGTATAATGGTCACTCAAGGGATAATGGTCATGCATGTTACTGGTGGGATAAGGCGCTTGGGATAATGTTCATATACATATCCCTGGAGGTATAAGGAGCTTGTATAATGGCTACATACATGTTACTGGAGGGATAAGGAGCTTGGGATAATGGTTACTTTACCTGTTTCTGAAGGGATAAGGAGCTTTCAATAATGGTCACTTACCTTTTACTGGGGGGATAAGGAGCTTGGGATAATGGTTACATATATTTCGTTGGAGGGATACAGAGCTTCGGATCATGGCCACATACTTTTAACTGGAGGGATAAGGAACTTGGGAAATGGTCACAAAATAAGTAGCTGGGTTTACTTATACAATATAAGTGGGGGGGGGGGGGGGGGGGGGGCTTCCCCTGGCCTTTTTAAATTGAAAAAGTGCATGTGAGTGTGCCACTTTAAACTGACTTACATTCAAAAATGTCTGGAGGTAATTCAGGGAGAACTACTAATCAACGTAAAGGTCTCCTGGGCACTCCACATTACCACCACTGACTAATCAGTTTTGCCATGGGGGCATATGTTCAGTGAACCCCCGATGACAGATGGTGGCCTCATGCGACATGAGACTGGCATGGGATTTGCGACCGAGTGAGTAGTTCTGCCAGATTTCATTCTGTTAATGTTAGGGATCTAAATTAGGATCTCCCTTCTAGCCGATGATGGAAGCCGTCTTGTGATCTCATAACATGGTGTTTCTGGTCGCCTTTGCTTCTGGATGCGTCTTTATTGAGAGTTTCAGGTTGACGCTGCAGTCATCAAAGCTACCATTCCTAGCCTTTACAGATACAAGGTTGCACCATGAGGTGCAGTTGTGCACAATCCCGGGAGCACCGAGACCAGAGCCACTGAAAATACAGCTTGGGGCTTCTGGTGGAAGAAAGGAACACTGTCGCAGAGTATTTATATATATATTTTTTTTACTGGTTAGCAGTGGAGGTGCTAAATTAGGATCACTTTAAAGAGCAACAAAGCCTAAAATATATACCCTCACATTTCCTTCCACCCTCCAAAGGCATCCAGATTTTGGATGTCCTGCTGTGTGAAACCCCCTGGTTCACTATATGATCACTTGGGTCTCCGTTCCCCTAGCAGACTTGGCTAAGCTTCGCCACGGACCCCTGCTCCCTTCGCCCTGCAGGCTTGTGCCAAAAGATAATCCAGTTTTCCAGGTGGTCAGAGCACAGAGAGGCTGAATGGCACTAGCGAACGCCACATGCACCATGAGATCGAGGACCATGGTGAGTATATGGTGAATGGGGGAGGGGGGGTTCACAGAGCAGGGCATACCAAATTGGAATGCCGCTGTAGACACAGCATTATTTTGTAATTTACTGTAACTATCCTTTAATCTGAACTTTAAATCTGTGATTTGGTTAATGTGTAATTGTTTAATCAGAGTGGGGAGGGAGGTGGAGGCTGGAACTTTTTTTTTTTTTTATATTCAGGGACATGGGTTTGATTCAACAAACGAAAAGGGCTTTAGTAAGCTAAAATTTCTGGAGATTGAAAATTTTGGAAAGCTTCTCTGGTGCTGAGAAGCTTTCACCCAAAATGGTGCATTTGTTTTCTACATTTCACGCAGCTTCAGAATGATCAGGTGATGTCCCCATGTAATATATCTCTGTGAATTTGAGTATTGCATTCATCGCAGAAATGCTAGAACAAGGTAACTGTACATGCTGTTTTCTTTTGCTTCACATGTTTTGTTATTCAGCGTACTATTAGGAAAGGCAGCTTGATGACTTTTGAAATGTGTTGAAGTAATTAAAAAAACACGGCTATTGCAATTGGCTAGCTTTATTCCTACAGATTTGCAAGGGTTTATTTTGTAACTGTTGCAAATAAAATGAAAGAGGAATCATGGCTCTTCCTCCAGATTACCAGATTGGTGCAACAGACATAATAAGCACAGGGTCAAAAAGCCAAACAGCCTGCCCCTGGCAAATCACCTGCCCCATGGCCTTTGGCCAAGGTTTGCACTTTGGCTGGATGACTTGTGAAATTTGAAATGCATCTAATTAAAAAAACAGATATTGCGTAGATTTATCCTGCAGATCTAACTTTTTATTTATTTTTACTGTTACAATTAAAATAAAAACCAATCATGGCCCCTCCCTCCAGATTACCAGGCTGATGCTGATAAACTCACAAGCCCTTTGGCCCAGGTTTGGTGCTCTGGGGTGTCAGCAGTTTAAGTCATAAAAATATATAAAGGTAATTCTGCATGTCTTTAAAACGGATGAAAAAAACATTTTGACAATTGCTAAAATGGCTTTTTAGGTTAAAAAAAAACAAGGCAATGTGCTGATGGCAGCAGTCAAAGCAGTGCTGAATCGCACTATTTGTTTACAATTAATTAAAATTGTAAATCATTAAATTTTAATTTTAGTTGTATTTTTTTCACTTTATGAGCGAAGACAAGTGAAAAAAATTAGTGTAGAAAACAGCATGTATTCTAAGCATACAGTACGTCCTGCTCCATATATAATACTTACACGTGGGTAATCCTCCGCCAGAGGGCGCTGTTCACTGCAGACTCCTCCCGGCCCTTCATATACCCAGGGACCTCCCACAAATCCCCAGATTTCTCTGCAGTGCTGACTGCGAATACATGAAGTATCACTCTCTCGCAGGTGAGCGGGGCTTTTACAGCCTGCGGCCCTGCAGGACTATTACCACCCGTCCTCTTCGATAAAGATGTGCCTCCCAGCCTGGGCTGCGCTGGTCGGGTGAAGGTAGGCAGCACCATGTGTGCTCACGGAGCTACGCTCCACCGCAATCCCCCACCATAGGGTAGGCGGTTTAGGCCGATGGTGAGCCTCCATTAGATGCCCCTCCCGCATTGCTGTCCATGCCCCTCATAGCGATGATCCCTGAGTGCAGGTTCGCCTTCTCCCTCGCTTCCTCCCGTAGCTCGGGGGAAAAGAAGGGGGGGTATGTGTGTGGCGGTCCCAGCGTAATGTTGTACACGTTATGGCCGTTGCGCTTTTCTTAATATTGGGTGTCAGTGCCGCGCTCCTTGCTTCACATAACCCTTGTCTGGTTGCGCGTGTGTGTCCTTTTCATTATACAAGAAGCGTGCAGCCCGGGCTGCAGCATCATTCCCTAATTTCGAGAGCAATCTCCTTAACTACATTCTGTATGTGTGTCCTATCCACTGCTGTCATTGACTTTGCGCGGGTTAGAGCTTCGCGCTCTTTGGGGGAGGCGGGGACTTGGCATGACGCACCCCGCGTCACGGCCAGATCAGGCCCGCCCCTCGAGGTTCGCTTGGCGCCACTTTGACGATCTTCGCGTGCGCGCGTGGTTGCGATCCGCCTCCTCCCTTGGTTATGTAAGTGCCCTCCTGGGCGGTTTTTCGTTTTCCTATGATCTCTCATTTGGTTGCGCATGGCACTGACACCCCTTCCTTTTGTCCTCTTATGTCTTTCAGACGCCAAGATTTCGGTGGCTTCTCCCGGCCTAACATATATTATAGCGGGTTCACATATCAAATTCTCCCACATTCCTAGCGGGTCTTGGGGCATCCAGGGTTGCTTATTGCATAAATCCCTGCGGGCATACTGCTCTGATAATCACCATATGGAGGCATCTCAGAATTATGTACCCGGGGTCCCTCGGGGACAAGACCGGTTGTGTACAGTGTGTGGCCAGCCCCATGCTGATGCTGACAGAGCACGGGTCTGCGGACCGTGTGCTGAACATGCACTGACCCTGCAATCAGGTTTGCCAGCGGCTGCACCTCACTTCAATACACCTGTCTCCCCGGACCTAAATCTCACTCCTGATGAGTCTCACTCGAGCGGGGATGACCAGCACGTGCCGCCCACAGCTGAGCAGGTGCTATCTAGTTTGGCGGAGCGCTTGGGCCCTGGAAAGAAGCGGTCCCTGACGCCTCCTGGTTCCCCGGTTCCTAACGATACTGACGATTCTGCTGCTATGCAGGACCTTGACCCTTCTGATGAAGGTGAGCTATTCTCCGATTCGGGCTCCTTGGATGGGATGCCCTGGAGCCGTGATGATTCTGGACCCGGTTCTTGGGGCCTGTGTGACACAGATGAACTACTTATTAAGATCTTTGAGGTTTTGTCAATCTCCCCTCCTGGAGAGGCTCCCAAGCCTAAGAAGAAGAGTTTCCACACAGCGACGCCGCACTTGGAATTCCTGGAACAGGAGCATTTCCAGAATCTTATATCTAAAGAATGGGAATCGCCTTGTAAGCTTAAAGGGGTCCCGGGGGTGGGATTGGAAGTACCCTTTCCCCCCTGATGTGGTTAACTTTTGGTCAGCACCTCCCGTGGTGGATGCACCGATTATAGGGGTTACTAACCCCCCCTTCATGACTGCTCCTCATTACCGTACCCTTCGGGATCCTGAGGACAGGCGCATTGACAGACTGGCTTCCCACGCCTTTTCGTGTGCAGGGACGGCTCTGTGCCCGGTCTGTGCCGCGGCCATCACTGCGGTGGCCGCCAGGACTCTCATTAGAAAACTACTTGACCACCGACCTGAGGACCTCCCCTGGGAGGTCTTTAACCCTTTAGATGCCAGTCACGTAAAATTTACCTGGTTGCCTCTCCGTCACTTAAGTGCCAGCCACGTAAAATTTACGTGCCTGGCATTTACCCCTGCTAGCGGGCAAAAAAAAATACTCACCTGACCCCTCGTTGGATCTGGCCGGGTCTATGTGGTACCATTCTAATCGGTAGAAATGGGGCTTTCACGTGCAATATGGTTTTCCCTAATAAAATAAATTTTTTATTTAAAATAAAGGAGGCAATTTTCTAAAAAAAAATTTTATTATTTTTTTTTTTTACTTAATAATAAATAAAATTTCTAAAATTTTCCAAAATTCTCGCCCTATATACCTCTCCGACTGCTAAGGTTAGAGCTAACGGACTTTTATCCGACACATTCCCTATAAATAACGCCATGCGGCAGGGGTGCCCTTTGTCCCCTCTTATCTATATTCTCACCATGGAACACCTAGCGATTGCCATCCGGAACAACCCTGACATCAAAGGGATACAAGTAGCTGGACACCAACACAAGGCCTCCCTCTATGCGGATGACCTGCTGTTGCATTTAACATCCCCACAAATCTCTTTCCCAGCGGTGCTACAAGAATTCAGGCGCTTCAGTCGGGTAAGTAACTTCAAAGTTAACTACTCGAAGTCTGAGGCCCTCAACCTCACCCTGTTGCAGCGGGCAGTTAGCCAGCTGGAGCACAGTTTCCCCTTTAAATGGAAACCCCACTCCATCAAATATCTAGGCGTCCAAATCCCAGCCGACCTTTCCAAACTATATGAGCTAAATTATTCCCCTCTTCTAACTAAAACATTGGCAGACTTGGGTTCATATGGCAAGAAACCCATCTCCTTGGTAGGATCAACAGTTTAAAAATGAATATTCTCCCAAAGCTTCTCTATGTCTTCCAAACGGTCCCTATTAGAATACCGAGTAGCTTCTTTCGGAAACTGAGGTCAGCCTTCTCCAAATTTGTATGGGGGGTCACCAAACCGAGAATACGATTGTCAACACTCTCTAGGCACAAGGGGAGGGGGGGCGTGGGTCTTCCAGATCTGAAGGATCGCGTCGACTGAAGGAAGCGTCGACTGATACAACAGTGGGACAGATATTAAAGACAGGGAGTATACCTACATTAAAGTGGACCAACACCCAGGATTTTGACTATCCTGGGTCTTGGTCCACTTCGGTGGGGCACCCCCGATCGGGGTGCCCCGCTGTGTGAAACCCCCCCGAACCCCCCGAACTCACCGCTCCTCCGCCGCTGCCTCCCGCGCGTCCCTCTTGACGTCCGCGTGCCCGCGCCGGCCATTCACAGACGGCCGGCGCGGGCGCGCGCACGTCTAGAGGGGCGCGAGGGAGGCGCACGTCAAGAGGGACGCGCGGGAGGCGGCGGCGGAGGAGTCGCTTGTCCGCGGCTTGTCTGTCGGCGCGAGGAGAGGTGAGTTTGGGTAAGGAGTTTGGGGTGTTTGGGGGGGGTTTCACCCCGCAGGACATCCCGATCTCGGATGTCCCGCGGGGAGGGAGGTGATCGGCCCGGGAATCTTATAGATTCCCGGGCCGATCACCGGTGGGTGTTGGTCCACTTTAAGTGACCTGAAAAAGGAGGCAGAGGGAAGACATGTCTCTTGGCTGCTACACAGGCAGCTACATGCATTCATTACCTCCAACAACTTGGTGGAGGTGTCGCGGAAACCACCAACAGAATTGGAATCCCTGGTCACGCAGGAAAAACCCCCTGCCCACGTAGTGTCCACTCTCTATTCTCTTCTTCAGAGAATGAAGCAGGCTACACCCCCTACGTTTGTCGGAACCTGGGAGAGGGAATTGGGAATTCAGATCACAGAGGAGGACCTCGCCAAGATTTATCTGGGCACCTTCGGAGCGTCAGTTGCAAACGCCACCCAGGAGAGAAACTATAAAGTGCTCGCAAGGTGGTATAGATGCCCGGCGGATATACACCGGTTTGCGGCTTCATACCCAGATAAATGTTGGAGATGCCAGAAAGAAACAGGCAACATGACCCACATTTGGTGGGGCTGCCCAGTTGTTAAGGCCCTCTGGGACCAAATATTTGCCATTTACGAGCAAATTTCAGGCACTAAGATAGCAAACACATCTCAGTCGGCACTTTTGACACTTATCCCTGGTCCGATGTCAGATTTTAAAAAGAGGATCTTGAGGTCAGCTATGAAAGCTATTATTCCAAGGCATTGGAAGACACAGAATCCTCCCACACTAATGGAATGGGTACAGGAGCTAGAAGCAATCCGACGCATGGAAGACCTAATTGCTAGAGACAGGGACAATATAGACCGGTTCTTATTGACCTGGACAGAGTGGATAGTATACCGGGACTCTCGCCTGGCAGCTGCGCTTCAACCAATGAGACAGGGGAACGACTCCTCACCTCCACGACCCCCCCCCCCCCAATGGGTCACTGAAGCCTGGAGGTTTATAATGGCCTTGAGCTGGCCTACGGACACTGATAGTGACGTGGATGGACACAGATATAGTTTCAGTTGATCAGGTTCCATCCACTACACAACCCCTTATATACTCCCCCTACTAGTACCTCGCCATCCCTACCCCCCCAGCTCCTCCATCTTCTCTTAGCCTCACCCGTCCCCTACACAGCACAATATCAAGTAATTGCTGTGGGTCTCCTTCGCCTCTTCGAGTACACGTGGGTACCGGGGCGGGGGGTTCTCCTGCAATGGGCAGCAGGGAGCGGACTCAAACTGACAGGTTGGGTGGCCGCGGGCTGGCCTAGGCAGGCCCCACGGTTGTTTTCCGGGGACATCCCCAGCCCCACGTATACCCACCTGAATGTGAGCAATTGTGATTACCCCCATCCCCGGGTTCAGTCGATGTAAAGTGTTCTTTGTAGGTCTCCATACTATGGGAAATTATTGGGACCTGTGTATGTTGCAGAATGTAATCATGTAATCATGTGCTGTGCCCTCCCTTCTTTCCCCATCCCTTTTTCTTTATTCTGTACCCCCCTCCCCATCTTTGAAAAATCAATAAAATTTGATTATATTAAAATCTCAAGTAGGCTGGCAATTAAAAGGGTTAATAGTACCTCTGCATGTTGGGTATTGTTCTGTTCGGGGGACCTTGCGCTTTCAGACTTAGCTTGTTTTTTCTTGTTTGCATATTTATATTTTAGGAAAAGGTGTTTTTTATTCAGCTTTTTTATACATTTTTTAGGGAAACCCTGCACAACCAAAGAATTCTTTGAGGGATCAATTCCAGAAAGACAACAAGCTGGGTACGCTTAGAAAGCTAAACATGTGTACTTTCAGGGAATATATGGTTTATGGGGGATATTCCAAATGTAAAGGGTTGTTTTGGTTGAAAAATCGCAAGGTGCGCACTTTGTCTGCAGAGCTGACATTTTCAAGAAAAATTACCGTTATGCTCATGCTTTACTTTGGGGTGTTTGGCAACTCTTCCCTTGACAGAACCTATGCATGTTGGGTATCGTTCTGTTCGGGGGATGTTGCTTTTTCAGATTATACCTGTTTTTTCTTGTTTGTATATAGTTTTTTTAGGAAAATTTGGCTTTGATTCTGCTTTTTTATCCTTTTTTTAGGGAAACTCTTTGCAACCAAAGAATACATTGAGGGATTACTTACAGAAAACTGTGGCCACGTCAACAAGCCTGGTACAAGTAGAAAGCCTGAGGCGTGTACTTCCAGAGAATATATAGTTTGTGGGGGGTATTTCAAATGTAAAGGGTTGTTTTTCTGGAAAAACTGCAAGGTGCGCATAACGCATATCACAGTTGTATTTTTTCTGAAAATTCCCTAAAGCACTGTTTCAGTTTGGGGGAGTCTCCTGGGCAGGAAAGGGTGTCTACCAATACATATGTGGTACCGCTGTAACTGGGAGAAATCGGGATTTCACACACAATAAGATTTTATTGACAAACTTACATTTTTTATTACAAAAAAACACTACAAATTGTAAAAAATAGATTTTTTTTTTTTGCACATATTTCGCCAAGAAAAATTGAGAATACACCTAAAAATGACAAACAAGACATTTCATGTTAAAGCTCAGACTCTGCTGCAAAAAAACAATATATCATTTTCCTGGGAAATCCCTGGAAATCCCTTCAAAAATCACATTTGAACATGGGGAGTGCAAAATAGTGCAAAATGGTCTGGCAACAGAGTGTGACAAAAAATCCAGGTAGGCTGGCACTTAGGGTTAAGGGTTAATGCACTCTCAGATTGTGATGTGTTTGTGAGGTTTATCCTCTCAGCACTGGATGACACCATTGAGATGTGTGCTAGAACCTCTGCCTTTGTGGTAGCTATTCGCCGCCTGGTCTGGCTGCGACAGTGGGGTGCTGACGATGATACGAAAAAAGCTCTCACAGGCCTTCCTTTCAGAGGACAGCGTCTATTTGGGGCCCGTTTGGACCTTTTTGGAAAAAAGGGTAAGGCACCCCTACGCAGAAGGCCGTCTCGGCCTCCTCGGGGCAGGGACACCCCTCCCTACGTTAGTGTCAAACGCGAACCTGAGGTGTGCTTCCAACTTTTCGAAGTGGATTTCCACCACAGGGTGGGCAGGCAACGCCCTGGCACTCTGGCAGGGCTAAGTCCAAATCTGCCAAGACCTCCCAAGCATGAAGGGACGCCCTCGCCCTTCTGGGCGAGGGGACTGCCCCAGCGCCTGACTCCTATCTGGGAACGTATCTTCACCTGCTGGTGGTTCCAGGAGGTAGTTCCCCTGGACACAGGATAGAATTTGCTGGGCGGTCCCTCTCAGAGGTTGTCAGGGTGCTTCTAGCCCCTGTTTCCCCCTCAGGAGTTGGTGCAGGCCGTACTCAGCCTGCAGAGTCTGGGCTTACTTGCAGGTTGCCCTTAACAGAATGGGGCTATGGCCTCTATGTTAACCTTCCTCTTTCCCTCAAAATGATGAGGCAGTCTAGGCCATGCTGGCCTATGGTAGGCTTGGCAATTCTACACTCACAGATAGTCCCTGCATGATATTCCTATCTTGGGACACAGGCGCCCTGTGCAAGGGGGGCTTCTGGCCTCCTGTGAAGATCTAGATCCTTTTAGTTCCCCCTGTGTCTTCTGGACACCAAGACCTTTACTAGTCAGTGTTGAAGGACCAACCCTGCGGATTGGGGCCTTGTTTTTGGCCTCTCTTCTGCTCCCAGGCTACTCGCCAAGGTGCGGATGGGGGTTATATCTCTGACATGCCTGTGGGGCGTCCACACTAGGACCTACCGTCCTTACTTCCCAACCTCTACGTCAGGCTGAGTAGGTTAGTCGGCCGGCGGTGTCCTCTGGGAGTTATTTGGATGGGTGCTCAGTCACCTCAATCCCTCATGGTCCCTTATCCGCTATCTCCATTCCTTGGATTCGGTTCAGGCTTGAGCCTTCTTCCTTGGCAACAAGTGGACTCCTGGTTACAGGGGCTCTGTCCCTTTGTGCTGACATCTTACTTTCACCAGGCAGGATTGCAGCTGGTGGGCCCGTTGGTGGTGTATCAGATGATGTCCCTTATATACAGAGCCCTTGGGCTCTTCGGCACAGTAGGTTATTGATCCTAGATGGGGTTCCAGCACCCCGGGAGCTAGGTCTGTGCTCATTCCCCCTTGGTACGGTGGTTCCTCTTGAGCTGTTTATATTCAAGGACCCTGTCAGGGGGCACCTCCTTCTTTGCTTGCATCTTCCTGTGAATGGTCACCTTGTGTGCCAAGTCTCGCAGGTTGGCGGGGGGGGGGGGGGGGAGATTTTCTTCCAAAAACCCCCCTCGGTTCCTGGGTAGGGTCCCTTAGAGGGTCCATCTTACCTACTGATTTTGTTAAAACAGTGAGCCTTCAGTTGGCTCTATCTTGCTGGACTTCTCCTCTTCAGGACCTGTCTATTTGGGGACTATTGGCCTGTCAGAGGACAGTGGGCTGTATGTTTTTATTGGTCTGGAGCTTAGGCAGGATGATTCTCCTGGAAGGTTTCTGATCCTGATCTAGGTGGGGGTCTACGCCCCCTGCTCCTCAGTGGTATTCGCTCCTATGGATGTCCTTCAGTGGCAGGTTGTGCTATCCTGGTGTCCCTCTGAGAGCCAACTAGGGTGGCTCTGTTGGGTCTCGTTATTCACAGGGGCTCTGCCCTTGTTTTTACTGTCCCAGATTATTCTGACTCTGGTCATGGGAATTAGTAATTTTATGTCTGGACATTCTATTTTATGTCTTCTCTTCATTCACCCTGCTATGTGGGGTTCTACGCAAGATTGCGCTGATAAGGGGACCCGTGATACTGATGGCCCCTGGGTGGCCTAGTGGACTGTGGTTCGCAGATGTTTCTGCTTAGGACAGCGGACCTGTACGCTCTCTCAGGAGTGCGGTTCTGCCCTTTTCAGGCTCCTTCTTATGGCGCCCCAATCTACAGGCTCTAGTTTGATGGCTTGACAGTTGATTAATTCACCCTTTTGGAGACGGGTTTATCTTCTGGGTGACTTTGTCTATGGGGGGCTAGGAGCAAGCTTCTTCTTCTTCCTCCATCTATTATAGGGTATGGCGTACCCATATTGATTGGCGTGAGTCTTGGTCTCTCCCCTGTTGGACGTTCTCTGTTCCCAGGGTTCTAGAGTTATTACAGCATGGGTTGGGGTTGGCTCCCCATCTAGGTACTCTGAAGGTTCAGGTTCTGCCCTGTCCACCTTCCCGTAGAAGTCTTGTTCAGTCTTCCTTGTTAAGCGTTCTTTTGGGGATTGCTCAGGTGCATCTCCCAAGTAGTTCTATGGTCCCCGTTGGGATTAATTTTTATTCTGTTTGCCTTGCGGGTTGTTCCCTTGGGACCTATTCCGGATGCTGTCTGAACTGTTCTTACTTCAAGTTGCCCTTCCGGGGGCTGTTGCTTCAGTCAGACGTGTGCCTGAGAAGGTGGCTCTGTTTAGTTAGCCCTCATTCATTATATATACTCCATGATGTGGTGGCATTCCGCCTTACGCTGGACCTTATGCCCAAGGTGGTGTCTTATGCTCATTTATTCAAGTCCTTTTGTCTGCCTCTGGGCCTTATTCTTAGTAATGCTGAAGTAAGGGGGTCTACATTCCCTCAACAGGTGTTGAAGTTTTCCTGGTTTGTTTCTTGTCCCTTAGGGAGACTGATGCCCCTTGGGGTTTGTGGGCGCCTCCAAACGTATTCACCTGATCTCATCTGCTTCCAGGGGTTATGCGTCATTTGGACTGGTCTTGCTTGGACGGATTGTCCTTTCTGGTCCCAGGTAAGGGTGTTGGCTTCTTGCTGATCCTTGTTAGTGTAGTGGTCAGTATCCCCGCCTGTCATGCGGGAGACCATGTTTCAATTTCCCCAATGGGGAAAGCTCTGAGTTTTACCGAGGCTACTGTTGCCTTTGGACTGGTCAGGATGTTACTCTGGCCTATTTCTTTAAGGGGAAGAATCTTCTTCTCTTTTTATTCTGTTTCTACTTGTGCTTGGGTACCTTGGGCCTTTCAGCATCAGTTTTCTGTTAATCAGGTTTTGCTGGACTCATGTCGCTCTTGGTAGCAAGGTTTGCAGGTGACAGCGCCTTTACTGTCTGCTGTGCCTTTTTTGATGGGGATCCCACCCTACTTTATGGACACTGCTATTGGATGTCCCACGTGTAAGTATTATATATGGAGCAGGACGTACTGTATGCTTAGAATAATAAAATTCTGTGAAATACTCACCTGTAGAATTGGTATTATACTCATAAAGTACGTCCTGCTCCACCCCACCCTGTTTTTTACATTTTTCTGGATCCCCTGTATGGTGATTGTTATCATTGCTATTGTTACCAGTTGGTGGTTAGTTTCTCCCAGCTTCTTTTCTCACTGCTTTTCAATGCTGGGGATTTGTGGGAGGTCCCTCGGTATATGAAGGGCCGGGAGGAGCCTGTTTTTGCATGTCTGCAGTGAACAGCACCCTCTGGCGGAGGATTACCCACGTGTAAGTATTATATATGGAGCAGGATGTACTGTATGCGTATAATACCAATTCTACAGGTGAGTATTTCACAGAATTGTATTTTTTTTCTTTGTTGAATCACAAGAATTTGAAATGGCTAAAATGTAGTTAAAAAATGTGGCTAAAACAGGCTAATTTCTTGTTACATAATTTGAGGCCATGGAGTGCATAGTCCATCCAAGTTGAAGCTGAACACCTAAAAAGAATGAGCAGTCATGACAAGAAGGATGCAGTGCTGGCAAGCAGTCAGGTGGAAGGATAGGTGGAATAAGTTACTGCAATTTTGCCTGGTTTAGCTTCGTAAAGTATAGCATGAGGCATGTTGGCATACGATTTTTACAATTTGGTGAAAAAATAAAATAAAATGTCACAAGAGACCATTGGAGACAGCGGACAGCTACTTGACTGTATGTGAGCGTAATAAAAATGTATTAATATTATTTTGGCGAGGCAGCATGTGCACTTCCATGTATTGAGAGTGGGACCAAAGAAGGAAACTGCAAGAATTACTTAGATACATATGTTTGTAGTGTTTTAAGAGAACATTTTAAATTTTCAGGGTTAGAATGTGGGTGATTGTATATGGGGCAGGTGCACACTCTGACTCCACTGCAGTGAAGGGTTTAGCTTAAATAATCTGTAGTGTAACAGGATTAATTTGTGTCATCCAATACCTGTTCCAATACCTGCACTCGTTGTGCAGAATACCAGCATATGGCATACCAAGGTCAGCACGGCTACTGCGTATCATTCCTCACATTCACTATAATATACAGTTCAGAGAAAATATGGACAGGTCTGAACTGTTCAGTTCGCAGTTTTGGAATTATGGAAGTGTAGTGGGTAGTGCTATGTACTTTATTTTAGGAGCATGATTACCAGCTGCAAATGTTTCTATTGTGCATGTAAGATGATATCAAATAGATATAAAAAAGTATCACTATAGAAATAGTAAATACTGTTTCCCAAAAAATAAGACCCACCCCGAAAATAAGCCCTAGCTTGATTTTTTGGGATGGTCGGAGGATGCTACATAAAAAATAAGCTCTAGTTATAGTTCATAAAGCGTCACCAAGAAAGACATACACCCCACACAAGAAATGCACTTATAAGACCCAAAACAATACAACACACACTCATCAGATTGTCCAGCTGGTGTCACTCCACCCCTGAGTGTATACTAGAACGTTGTGGCTGTTTCTGGTCACCGGGAGTACACTTGCAGTGCAGAGGAACTCATAGAATAGAGCAGTGGCCAAGAAGCCTGACAGTTTTCGGGGAGACAGTACCTAGTGCCTCATTCTAGACCTATTTGCCAGTAACATAGCATTGAGAACATCACATGGCTAGAAATAATTGGAAAGCTCAGGTAACATTCTTGGCTCCTTGTGAATGTTTTATTTACATTTGTACAACATTTTTGAAACAGAAAACACTATGGAATTGATTATTCTCATATTGCAGAAATGTTTTATTTACTGGATGAAAATAATCAGTCCTCATAGTAGAAGCTTGAATCAAGAAGAAGGAAACAGTATATGAAGCTGTAGCAATGTTACCCACCTGGGTGCTTAGATGGCTTGAGAGCGGCACCACACTGTAATTTAAAGAACAAAACCCAGGATGTTCACTCTGCCTGGGTGTGTTCCTTTTCCAGGGGGCATTGCAATTTGGAATGCCTTCTTGTGTGAAACCTTCTGGGGTACTCCTGTATTCTAAACTTGACAGTAATCCCATGGTGCATGTGCAAGTGCTCCTCCAACCAGCTTTGTCTAAAGCATAGAAAGCTAAATGGAGGGGGAGCAGCAGGCATCCTCACAGCTACTTCCTGCCATGGCCCATGCATGTACTGTGGGATCGACGGAAAGGTGATATTCACAGCAATCCAGGGGTTTCAATTCCAGGCAATCTTCACTGGAAGTGCATGCCCACCCCGGGCCATTGAGATACGCCCAGAGTGGGGGTGTGCATGTGTTGGAGAAATGCCGTCGCAGCACATTCAGTGTTGAATTCTGGGAGATTATCACATTGCCACATCCTAAATCTGGATGCCTCAAAAGGAGGGAGAATGCTGGCCCTAGAGTCTTATAGACTGTAGGCTGGTGGTTGTTCCTCCTTTTAAAAAAAAAAGCAAAAAACCTTACTTAGCGTTTCTCGCTCCAGTGGAACGGTCCTAGTCCAGCAATGTAAAACTTAATGGTTCAGGAGATCGAATCTCATTCTCCAGTCTCTGGGAATCTATGAGACAAATGGGCACCAAAAGAATTGAGCCACAGTGAATAAGCGGGTATCACGGGTGAAGCAGGGCTTTTATTTTACACTGCCAGACTAGGACTGATCAGCTGCAGGAAGAAAAAAAGGTGAGTAAGATTTTTATTATTTATTTTGCCATGAATAGTCCCTTTAACCTCAAGATTACATGGCACCTCAACATAACTTCAGGGGTATATTGCAGTTTCTATCAGCAGATGCTCTAACAGGTGGTAGAGTACAGCTAGGATTAAACAAGGAGGATAACAGACACTTTTCCTGACAAGCAATTAGTAGGAATCAGACTCTCCAAAGCTGCCCCCTTGTCCAGACATTTTATTGCTAATTTCACCTTAGAGCTTTTCCTAAATGTGTGTAGAAGTAGGTTTTGGAAATATGTCTTTTCTAAGTGCTGGAAAATTCACATTGATGGAATGGGTAATATGAACATATATTCCGATACAGCGGGTCCTCAAAGTCAAGATTTAACTGGTTGCCAATCCAACCAAAGCCAGTGTTTTGATAAGAAAGGTATTGGAAGTGGTGGTCCTCAAAGATCTAAAGCTAAAAGTCAAGGATAGAAACAGTTAAACAGGACTGCGAACTGTTTATTTCTGTTTGCAGACAGAGTACCACAAAAGTAGGGGTGAGCTGTGGCAATGTGTGTTGTAGCTTCTGATCACCCTCAGTAAATCAGAAGTAGTGATAGTGTATTAAAAAAAAAATCTATAGTGGTCGGCCACAGTACCCGAAAGAGCTTACCTCAGTTATTGGCTGATTGCCTGATCAGCTCTGTAGTCAAATATTTTAGGTCGAATGGTTGGAGTTTGACAACATTGAGATATGTTCTGGTGGCCTCTCTGGCACAGGAAGTGGTACAAGAAGACCCGTGGGTTTTGCCAGAACATGCCCATGTGCCACAGGAGCCTACACTGGCTTGGCAGTCCAAGCTGAGGGAAGGCCACCAGAAATGGCGTTGAACTAGATAAAGCGTTTCCTAAAACCCGAAATGTCCTGCCAAAGGGGTCGTAGGTGTTTTAAAAGACTTCATTATGCACGACTTTGGGAACAAAGATTTTACCCTTGTGTATCAGCATACCATCTCCCCGAGTAAGTTGTTCTTAAAGAACATCAGGGATGCGATATAAGGCCAGGCGGACCTTAGACATTTGTTTAGACTCAACCAAAAAGAAATGACTGAACAGCAAGTTCCTATAGTTCTGATTTTTGGGTTCATCTTCATGCAGAGAAGGGAAAAGACTAACAAAGGCACCAGGCTTGACATTCTTGTGGTCAGGTTAATAACAAATATGGAACCAAAACCTGGAGAAGAAGGGAGACCAGTGGGCCTGTCGCAGATGGAGTCATCTGGCTGTTTGAAGATAGTTTTTTTGGTCAGTCAGGATTAAAATGGGGTGTTTAGCCCCCTGGAAAAGTTATCGTCACGCGGCAAGTTGATTGACAGAAGCTCACGGTCATCAGAGTTCTTTTTGGTTGGGGATAGCTTTCTGGAAAATAAGACCACTGGGTGCACTGTACCTTTGTCCCCAATGCATTGAGAGAGAACTGCTCCTATTGCAGTAGCTAAAGCATCCACCTCCAAGATTAAAGGAAGATATGTGTGAACGAGAATGGGAGCTGAGGTAAAGGGCCTTTTGAGTTCAGTGAAGGCTTCTCCGAGAGCTTGGGACCAGGAGAAGGAAACTACTTTCTTGGTATAATTAGTGATCGGGCGTAAAACCAGTGAGAAGTTTAGGATGAAGCCACAATAGTAATTCAAACCCGATCGGGCATTGGGCCGCCTTACAACATGTTGCAACTGGCCAGTCTAAGATTGCAAACACTTTGGCAGGTCCATAGAGATTCCTGAATCAGTGATGTTTAACTCTTTGCTTCCTGCTTTATTCATTCTAAATCTGGCTATGCTACAGCTTTCTCTTGATGCCTCATTTGAAACAGTTTGAAGCTGATTTCTCCAACTGCAGCGATCAGTTTTAACCCCTTGTTCCTGCTTTATTCTAAATATGTGCATGCTACTGATATTTCTTGAGGTTTCCTCTGTAATTTTAATTTGACTTATCATTGTGTAGACATGATATAACTCTATTATAGTTATAGTCTACCTGTTTTTTAAGATCCATGTCTTTATACAACCCCTTCACTTGTTTATTTTATCTCTGACCTTTCCTCTGTGATCAGTGAGGCCACCCCTCACCCAGCTAGCAGCCTTTGGTCAAAGTTTCATTTCACAACTAGTATATACTCAGCTTTGCTTGCTGGGCAGAGAGGACAGCACTGGACATAATTTTTCTAAGTGCTGAATTTTTATAAGTGCTAAGAGGAATTACACCCAAATTGAACCCAAAGTGAACTGAATAAGACTCTGCTCAACAGAACTTTTTCCCACTGATCAAAATGAAAATCTTCTACCTTTTATTGTGCTACCAACCATCCTCAGAACCACAAAGGCAAGGCACCCTCCTGCATGTTTGTCTTCATCTCCCCCTCTCTTCTACCCTCCCTGCATATCTTCTTTCTTGAATTTTTCTGTCTCACTAATACAATCTCCTTTTCATCAACATTGCACAGCAAACGCACTTCCGCCTTTTCTTCCCATAGCAACCTCTTCTTTTTTCTCTCTCTGCTCCTCCTAACCACAAGGACATCTCGCCCTAATCTGGCCCAGGTCTCTGCCTGTAAGGGTTATACTATGAACAATGCTCCTTCAGCATAATCCTTGCCCTGCCCTGCCTTTCATCTCCTATACCACTATCTGACCACAACCTGCTAATCCATACTCCCGCTACTTCTGCTACCCACACACAGGTAACCTTGCACCGAAACATACACTCATTAGATCTATATTCACTTGCTGACTCTTTTAAACATCTGCATGTTCTGCACCCTTGCACTACCACAACACTTTAACTTCAGCCCTGGACTCTTTTGCTCCCCTCACCCACAGTCGCCCTCAACATGCTAACAAACAACCATGGCTCAACATGAACATCACTAAACTCAAACGGCATTCCTGAGACACTAAACGGCACAGGTTGAATTTGAATTCCAAGTAGGTTTCCCTTCTATACAAACTAGCCGCCCAGGAACTCCGGACTGCTCTTTAATCCACTAAACAAGCATACTTTAACTCTCTCATGTCTACACAGGCCCCGGAATCCCAAACAACTATTTAAAGCTCTGCTTTACCCACTACTTCCTTCTCCCACCTCACAAATAACAGCTGAGCAGCTTGGCACAAGTTTCCCTTACGAAATGAGCAGCTTCCGTGCTAGCTTAACTCCTTTATCTACTTCACCCTACACGACTATCCATCTAACGACTTCCCTAACCCATTTCACTCTGCTATCAGAACAAAGACTATCCTGCCTTATCTCCAAGTCCCACCTCAATACTTGCCCCCTAGATCCACCTTATTCCACAACTGACCTCATCCCTCACACCTGCACTTACATCACTATTCATCCTCTCTCATTTGCACCTTCCCTTCATTGTTCAAACACGCGGTCATTTCCCCAATACTCAAAAAATCCTCTCTGGACCCATCAGCTCTCACCAGTTACTGACCTATCTCACTTCCTTTTTCATCCAAACTTTTGGAACAGCAAGTTCACTCTCGCTGTATCTCTGCTAACTCCTTAACAAATCCTCTTCAAATCCTCTCCGACCACTTTACTGAAACCACCCTCACCAAAGTGAATGATCTATTAACTGCAAAATCTAAAGGACACTACTCTATCCTTATCCTCCTTGATCTATCCTCTACTTTCGACACTGTTGCCCATCCACTTCCACTCCAAATTCTGACATCTCTGGAAATTCAAGACCGTGCACTTTCATGGCTTTCCTCTTACTTTTCTGACCACACATTTAGTGTGTCCCACTCAAATGTCATCTCCTCTCCCTGCCCTCTTTCATTTGGTGTACCACAAGGTTTCGTTATTGGACCACTTCTCTTCTCAGTATACACCTAGGACAACTCAAATCATTTGGCTTCGAACACCACTGTCTATGCAGACAACACTCAAATCTATCTCTCTGGACAAGATCTCTCTTCTCTCCTCATCTCATGTTCCTGACTGTTTTGACAGCTCCCTCAATCTAAACATGGACAAGATGGAGTTTGTTGTTTTCCCACTATTAAACTCTCATACTGCCTCCACACCAACAATATATGTCAGTAATCTCACAATTACTGCAACTCCCCGAATACGATCCCTTGGTTTTTATACTAATAACAATAACTGGAACACTGTCCTATTATCCATTTTTCCATTTTGTCATAGAGATGGTGCTGCCGTAAATTATTTGCTGGACATAAGTTCGGTGCTCTTGGAGCACCGAAGACATTATTATGAACACCAACTGATATCCATTGTAACTGTCGTTTGCAGTACAGATAGCAGCTAGATGTGCTGGGAGTTACTCAATAAGGTCCTGGTAGGATGTCACAGGACTTAGGAGCCACACTGACTACAGTGCATCCCACAGTTGCTGGAGGGTGGGTGAGGGAGGATTCATAGAGCAAGCATGACAACTAAAGTGGTCCCACAGGTATACAGACCAGTGTAGTACATGAAAGTTTTGGTCATGCATTTCAAGCAGTGTGATATCACGTTGTCCCTTACCTTCGTAATTAGACTGCTGTGTGTGTTTATAGGAAATAACCACAATGTAATATATATATAAAAAAGTAGAAATGTTTCTAAAGAATGACTACAGAAACATATCAATAACATGGTCATTGTATTTAATTTAATCGGTAAAAACACAGACCATCTACTAGCATGCTTCTATCGTTCTCTACCATTATGCATTGACACCATCTAAACTGACACCCCCAGCTGCTTGTAGAGATCAGGAACAGATTCATCCCACTCTGCCTGGAAACACATGCCCGCAACCGGGCGGCCAAGCTTGTGCTTCTGACGGAATCCTTTTGTTTTAAATTTCTCACGCTTCTCAACAGATGTGTCACCCAAGATAGGTTCATCGCATTGGAGTGGGCCAGGTTGCTTGTAGACTAGGAAGGTATACCTATGAAGACCTGGATTAGGCAGGGGAAACAAAAAGAATGTTTAGGAATTATGCTTCACAGTAAAAAACTAATTAATTAGTGAACTGAAAGCTTAAAGTGGACCAACACCCAGGATTTTGACTATCCTGGGTGTTGGTCCACTTAGGTGGGGCACCCCGATCGGGGGTGCCCCGCTGTGTGAAACCCCCCCGATCGCCGCAAAAACTCACCTCTCCCCGCTCCCACGTGACCTCGTCCGGCCAATGACAGCGCTCAGAGCCGCTCTGGTATGCGCGTCCAAAGCCGCTTGGACGCGCATACCAGAGCGCTGTCATTGGCTGCGTCTCTCGCTTCCCTCTAACAGGGAGCGCGCCTGCGCCGGCCATTCACAAAACGGCCGGCGCGGGAGCGCGCCCTGCTAGAGGGAAGCGAGAGACGCGGCCGCGTCTCGCGCATGCGCCGTTGGATCGCCGGTAAGGTAAGGATTGTGGGCCTCCTGGGGGGCTCCTCCCCGCGGGACATCCCGATTTCGGATGCCCCGCGGGGAGGGATCTGATCGGTCCGGGAATCTTATAGATTCCCGGGCCGATCCCCCCTGGGTGTTGGTCCACTTTAACGTTTATCCATATCCTGCTTAGCAGTAAATCCAACGTAATAGCATTTATCTTATCATACTTCAAATACAAGGGTCCTTACGCGGTCTGCCTTACATTGACTGCACCAAGACAAAATAGACTGTGCCCTCCACCGGACCACCCTCCCCACTAAAAAAGAAATATAACAGAGGTGAGCAGCTGGTGCCACCTCCCAGGACATACCACACTTTATCACTTCAAATGAACATCACCTAAAGCGAAACAAAACCCAGAATTTTGACTATTCTAGGTTTTGTTCTGTGAATCCCGAATCAAGATGCCCCACTATGTGAAGCCCCTCAAAATGCCTGTACAAATGCACCTTTCCCTGGTCCTTCAGCACATGCATTGGCTCTCCTCCAATCAAAGCCGCTTGCGTGCATATGTAATGTTTACATCCAGGGCTTTGGCAAAAGGAGCAGACGCATGCACTCCCACCTCAGCTTATGTGAATGGCTGGGCAAAGGAGCGTGCACGCAGCCCAAAGATGCCGGGGATGCTGCTGCAGTGAGACATCCTGACCTGGGATGCCCTGGGAGAAGGCCATCAACCGCTAGGGTTTTGTTCCACTTTAAAGCTGAACATAGGAGGCCCTGAAGTCTAAAAGATTCAAGAACCTTCTGAGTCCCACTCCCTGGGGCATCCCCAATTGGTTCTCAAAGCTCTAACTGATCTCGGCACCATGGTTGTTTCTAAATGTGTTCTAAATGTGCCCACACGACACGCCCAAAGATAGAGATGAGCCGGTATGCGGCTGGTGGGGAGCTCATCTCACTTGGCTTTATTCAACTCTGCTAGTTGCACAGCTGCTGAGCGGCTAGCAGACCCATATGGAGCTGAGTGAAACAGAGCACGCTGATTGGCTGGTGTGCCTGCACTGTGGAAGTAGCAAAAAGGTGAGTTTACTGGGCAAACTGCTGGTATACACAGCAGGGCATCCCAAATCAGGATGCCCCATCTGAGAGGAACAACACCCGAAAGGTAAAATTCCTGGGTGTTGTTTCTCTTTTATCCTTTGAAAATAAATAAGAGTATGATCTGAGCAGGTGACGCCCTTTCCCTACACACTAACGACAGAAGTTTAGCGCCATGCATGACAGCTTTTTATAATTACCCTAATAGCTGGCAGTGGGTTTTTAACTACACCTAGACATTCTAAGTCAGTGTGTTCGTTTTATGCTGGTATTAATATACACTAAACATTCATGACCAGCATTTTGACTTTTAATTTGACTCTTACCCACAAAAAAACTAAGCTGGATAGTTTCCACCTCTCCATTTGTAGATTTAACAAGATATATACCGTACCTAAAATGTTCTATCAGGCTGAGGATATGAGCCCCAAAGTGCGGCCCAGACCAGCAACGACTAAGCAAAATCAGTTGGCCAGACGATATACCCCTCCTTCCAATCAATTTTGCAGCTCAAAAACAGAAAACCATGAGAAAGTTGTCTTGTCTAAGTGAGCCTCTCCTTAAACACAGTGCGTCCAGCTCTTTCATTACAACAGAAAACATGGCTTGTCCAGTGCCCGATAAACCAGTACACTGCCCTACAAATAAAGACACATGTCCTGTGATGCTTTGCATACAGGAACACATCAAAGCGTTATTTGCTCTTGACTACTGTGCAGTGGCAAATATTTGTCTGTTCTAGGAACTTGGTAATGGCTAATATCTACTTTCAATATCTTAAAGCAGACCTCGAGTCAAAACTAAAAGGTCCTGCTCAGGGGTGCACCCGTGTGGCTAGACCCAGGTCCAGACCCGAGCTCTGGTTTACAAATAGTTAAAGGGCTCAACAGGCACTATGCTATAACAGCATTATGGCAATATGGTTGGTATCCTTTTTTCTTTTAAGAAATGGGCAAATTAGATCCCCCCATTAATTTGTGCCTCTTTCCTACAGTATCTCTAGAAAGGAAAAGCTTTTGTTTGCCTTTACAGTGCTAAGATGATTGTTGTTGTTTAGAGCAGGGGTTCCAACAGATGGTATAAGTACAAGAGTGCAGATTTACCTGTACCCCAACCTGATTTGCTGCCCTATACATTATGCTTTCTAGGTACAAATCGGAACCAACGTTGATGGTTACTATTTATGAGCATGTCTGTGCATTTCATGCAATTAAAGTAGTATTTTGTATGTTTAACAGTTTTAGGCGATTGACAGCCCATATGCACGGCTCAGGAGTTATTTGAAATCATTAGAAAATTACTTGATTTAAAAAAAAAGGCAACCCCTGGTCTAAAGGATGGAGGATGAAAAATGATTTTGCCATAGAAGTTATGCATGGAAACAAACCTGTGTATTTTCCTGGTCCACTGCCAACATACTTGGTAAGTGTATGGCCACTATCCAGATGATTTCCTTTAACGTTCACAGCTAAATAATGATGCCATTCCCTTGTGAGCAAACAAAACAGAATATTTTAAATACGTTTTGGAGAGAAAAATTTAAAGTTTAATTTTTCTGTTTGGCAATTTCTAATGAGCTCCTGGTTATTATTATTATTTTTAAAGAAAAACAGGGCAAAAGGCAAGGACCTCTGTAGATAACAAAGGGGTTTATTTAACAAATGCACATATTGCTAGGTGTCCAAGTGGCATGTAGCGTTCCATGTATCAATGGTGCCGGCCTGTTCAAAATGTTTTTTCGTTCATTATTGTACTTAGGTTACCTGCTGCTAACTTGCGTTTTCATGCCTGGCAATCATGTGGCATGTCATTTGTATTTCCCCAATATCATCCCATATGTTATCTCTTGATCACTGTGGTTTCATCCCCAGTTTAAGAATTTTTTGTATTGCACGTGGGGCTTTATGCCTGATTATCGTGGTTTCACAGCACCAGCGCTGGCACTGTTAATTTGCATGTTAGATACAAATGATTTCTGTCTCTCCCCACCAGCGCTACCTGTCGCTAGCTCCATTGGAAAAAAAACAACAGCCTACGGCGCCGAAAACTAACAGTGACGCCTTCCTGTGGCCGGCGTGGCGGCTGAGGTACTAATAGCATCACTCCGCAGTTGTTTAAGTGGCGCTACGAGACGCTAGTGATAAATTGACCTGAAAGTGGCTCGTGCCCCCAGGTATAGGGCCTAGATAAATTAGCTCTTGATATTAGATTGGACTGCAGTGTTGTCACTGAAGAAGTGTGGTATGTCTGTGGGTATTTTGAGGGATTAATCACACTGTATGGTAGTGTTTATATTGAATTGGTTTCACTGTAAAAAAAAAACATGCATAAATGGCCTTTAAAGCAGAACAAAACCCAGCAACAAACCGAGATTCCAGAGCTGGCTACTGGTTTCTTCCCGGGGCATCTCCAATCAAGTTGCCCCGCTGTGTGAAACTCCCCAGGGCACCCATAAAAACTCACCATTCCCTGCTGCAATGGCGCATGCAGGGGCTCTCATTCAATGAGAGTCGTCTGCTATTGCCACGTCATTCAGTAGGTGTCTCTCATTGTTTACATTGCCATTCAGATATGCTGGGTCAGGAGTGCGTGTGTGTGGCTACCACAGCGGACGCTCCCCATTCAAGTAAATGAGATCCACCTGCCTAATGATGTAGTCACAGCAGGCAGGTCCCATTGGACGAGAACCTGCATATGCACTGTTAGAGCCTGGACAGGCTTGTATTTATGGGAGAACAGGGGGGTCTCACATAGTGGGGCATCCCAATATGGAACAAAACAAAACCCAGGAAAGTCAAATTCCTGGGATTTGTTTAGCTTTAAGAGCCCCTAGACTGCTGACAGCTATTGACCAGTGTATGGTTGTGTCTGTTTTGGACAACATTCACTAGGTTGTTTTTACAGTAAGTACTGCTTTATAATGATCCTCACATTTCCATTGTTGTTATAGCCTGTGGGACCAATGGTGTAACTAAATGTGACTGGGCCCTGGTGTGAACATTAAATGGGGCTGTGGCGATTGCATGGGTTGATCAGACCTCTTGCTTGTTCATCTGATCAAACCGGCCAATCATAGTCCACATGTGTCACCACAACATTAGACGTTGGTCAACTGGCAACACACGCGGCTATAAAATGCTGCCACCAGAACACAAACAGTTTTCGCCTATATCTAAGGCCCACACAACACAATCAAATCGAACAAGTCGATCGACCCACAACCACTTCCAGGCAGGGTGCGTTTGAGCATCCTAGGCAAGTGATATAGCCAGGCTCCTCAGAACTAGCGTGAGCTATTTAGATCCTTTATTCAGAGCATCAGCGAACTTCTGCTGTATTTTCAGAATTTATTTAAAACAAACACAAAAACAATAAAAAAAACGATGCGAGGTGATAACACAGGATTAACTATAAAGCATGGTATTGAAAAAAATAGATAGCAATACAAATAGAAAAGAGGTAAAAATACTTAAGAGTCTGTCTGGGCTGCAGTTTGATCGAATCAATTGTCTTTCAGTCCTAACACATCTCCCTAAATACCCACTGTTCCTGGTCTCCTCCTTAGATGTTAAAAGGGAGCGTGTGTCACTCTTGATGGTAAGATTTGAGTGTCCATCTGGCACTTCTGAAGCTCACCTTATTCCCTCTAACCAGGGGTCAGAAGCTTCTGACCCCTCCAGTTGGGCAGAGGGATTGGAATCACCCACTGTTTGATTGGTGCATCTGGGATTCTCCATCTTTAGGTACCTGAAAGTTGGCCCATATGATATCCACCATTTGTCCTGGGATTCCACAAGGAGGGGGGTGAGAAGGACATTCCATGGATAGGGGCAGGATATGGACATTAGCCTCGATTCAGAGACACATTCGTCCGGACTTCCGTAGCTGTCTGTGAAAGTTTTGGTGGGTGTTTGTCATTTTTTTGCTTTTTTTCGTCCATTTTCTACTCGCACGAATGTTCGGGAATGCGCTTCCGATGAACGGAAGCAAATCGGAACATTTCCGTTAGTTCGGATCATTTTCCAAACAAAATCAGAAATTTTCAGTTCGTTCTAAAAACTTCCGTTGCTGGGATGCGTTTCTGTCTGATTCAGAGAGCTGATTTCCGACGGACCACCACCCTATAAATCCGTTTCATTTCCGATCCACTTACGGGACCTTTGAGGGCTCGGATTGCTATTGTTGAACATGTTTTGCGGCTATGTGGAGGAGTCTGCGCGCCTTTAGCACCAAGGCATTGCATGTATCAGCATGGCTGAGGCCATAAATTGTATAGCAATGCATACCTGAATTAATACATTTCATGTATGCCTTATAGATGCATTTTAATGCTGACCTTAATTAGTCCTTAGCATGTAAACATTTATTTTTCCACACATTCATATAATTGCTATATTTTTTTAGACTTATGTCCTTTGTGAATTATATTTGGATTGTTGAACTTGAATCTTAATTTGTTGTAGGAGTTATTGTTTTACTTGGTTACCTTTGCTTTGTGTAATTATTTTATATTTGGTTGCAGGAACCGCAAGATGTGCCACTCGCCCTTGCTCCTGATGCCCGTTCTTTGCCTGCAGAATGCGGGCCAGGGGTTCTCTAAATGGGCACTATGCAAAACCCGGGCCGTGGTGGCGAGGGCCCTCTGGCTTTTGAAGTCCAGATTTAGGTGTTTGGACCATACGGGGGGGGGGCACTGCAGTATGAACCCAACAAGGTTATACCAAAATTTTAATTTACGTAGTGTCAGGGTCCTTCAGTTGGTGGGCGAGATGCAGGAGCTGCGCAACTCGTTGGGGACCACAGATGAAGAATAATGTTCAGTGGCCTGCCATTGCTATGTATTTTGTTTTTTATAGTTGTAAAAATTTGAAATTTTCTACATTTTTTAAAATTGTATATTTTATGATGGTATAAAAAAAATGTTACCTTGTCATTTAATTTACAAAATACATTAACACAAAACTAATGGGCCCAGAAATATTTAAAGATATATTCACAAAAAATAGATAATAGAAAATATTCACATGACCGTGAAGTGATTTGGGTAAGTTTTAGGGTGCTAAAATGGAAGAAGAACCTAAGCGCTAAGTGATTTGGGTAAGTTTTAGGGACCCAAAATGGAAGAAGAACTTAACCGCTAAGTGGTTAGGGTGAGCTTTAAGGGTTCCAAAGGGAAGAGGCAGGATAGCGCTAAGTGGTTAGGGTGAGCTTTAAGGGCTCCAAAGGGAAGAGGCAGGATAGCGCTAAATGGTTAGGGTGAGCTTTAAGGGCTCCCAAGGGAAGAGGCAGGATAGTGCTAAGTGGTTAGGGTGAGCTTTAAGGGCTCCAAAGGGAAGAGGCAGGATAGCGCTAAATGGTTAGGGTGAGCTTTTTTGTATTAGAAGTGATGGGAGTGAAATTATATATGCGAGCACTTTAATGAGTGAAGTTTGTAGTGCGCAGGCGCAAGATCGTAAGGATTCCGTCTGGACGATTATTTTTGGAAAAAGTGAAACAGAATGTATCGGGTTTCGTGTGAGGATACGATGGGAAAAGGGCAAAAACGAAAGGCTACGTTGTTAGCTGAGAAAATGAATCTGAAAAGTCTCGATGGAAAATGACATCCTCGTATGCATACTCTGGCATACGAGCGGACGGAAACTTTACAGAAGGTTTACGAAGCATGCTTGGAATCGCTCACACATTCATACGAGAGCGGGAACTTGATATGACGACGGCACTAAAATGGAAGTTTTTTTGTGTCTCTCTGAATCAAGCCTATTAGGCTCGATTCAAAGAAACATTCGTCCGGACATTCGTAGCTGTCTGTGAAAGTTTTGGTGGGTGTTTGTCATTTTTTTGCTTTTTTTCGTACATTTTTCACTCGCACGAGCGTTCGAGAACATGCGTATATGCTCTTTCGATAATGGTGACAAAATCGGAAGTTTTTTGTTACTTCGGGAGCTTTCTCCCACCAAATCTGAAATGTTTCGTCCGTTCAGAAAGTTTTCGTTATTGCAATGGGCTTGCGAGAGCTGATTGCCGATGGTCCCACACCTCATAAATTCGTTTCAGGGCAAAAACATTCCCGGCACCTTTTTGACTACGGGAGCGCGAGCCATCCATGGACGAGGCTACTGCCTTTGAGGAGCATGAGGATCTGCAACTCATGGGCATTGAGATCGTCCGGAGGGCAGAGACCAGATTGCACCAGCGGCGACGCATGGACATCAATTCCATGCATGACGTTTAGCTGTTCGAGCTGACCAGGCTTAATCGTGCTTGCATCCATAAACTGTATAGTGAGCTGCGGCCATGGTTAGCCCGCACCACAAGGAAGGGGCATGCAATTTCAGGTATGACCAAGATGCTTGGCTGCCTGCAATTTTTGGCGAACGGCTCGTTCCAGAGGCTGGGTGCCCTCTCCGTGGGGATCTCATAGCCTACGCTGAGCCGCGCGCTATCCAAATTTTTGGAAGGCATGGCTACCATAACTCGGAAATATATTTGTTTCCCTGAGGATATGGTAGCCAGAAACGCCATTAAGCTGGCATTTTATAACATCACCGACATGCCCAATGTCATGGGTGCAATTGACTGCACACACGTTGCCCTGGTCCCTCCGTCAAGCGACGAGTATATATACAGGCAAGTTTTGGCTTCCATTGTATCTAAATATTTGTGTGTCCCTCCTTTGCCCAATCACATTATTTTTTGTCCTCATTGTGAATAGTCCCTCCTTTTCTGAAATGCATCCTTGTGACTAATGTCTCCATTTTTAGTAACTCTCATTGGCAATAGTCCCTCCTTTTCTGAAATGCATCCTTGTGACTAATGTCTCCATTTTTAGTAACTCTCATTGGCAATAGTCCCTCCTTTTCTGAAATGCATCCTTGTGACTAATGTCTCCATTTTTAGTAACTCTCATTGGCAATAGTCCCTCCTTTTATTAAATGCATCCTTGTGACTAATGTCTCCATTTTTAGTAACTCTCATTGGCAATAGTCCCTCCTTTTATGTAATGCATCCTTGTGACTAATGTCTCCATTTTTAGTAACTCTCATTGGCAATAGTCCCTCCTTTTATGAAATGCATCCTTGTGACTAATGTCTCCATTTTTAGTAACTCTCATTGGCAATAGTCCCTCCTTTTGATTAGTCCCTCTAGGTTCATACTCTCTGCTTTTACATCTTCCCTCATTGCAATCACTCCCTCCTTGCTAATGTTCCCTCCTTGCCAAGAGTGTATGTGCAACAATGGCCCTTATTTTTACATGACTAAAAAAGTTAGTTATTTCCAAGTAAAACATTTGTAAGTGTACTTAAAATAGAACTAGTAACTCAACCTTGTCAAGGCTCAAACATTGATCTTCTTTTGTTGCCCACTTAAATGTAACGTAGTTGTTTAGTGTTATTTGTCTGGATGTTACATTTTGACATAGGCTGTTTGAAGTGTGCGTTGGATTTGTTTCCTAACCGTTATTTTTTGGTTGTTTATGTTTCCTTTTTACACAGAAAACGCAAAATGGGCCATTCGCTGAATGTGCAAGCAGTGGTGGCCCAGGACATGCGTTTTCTGAGCGTCCTGGCAGGCTACCCTGGCTCAGCCCATGATGCCTACATCCTGCGCAGATCAGGATTATTCCGGCGGTTTGAGTCAGGGGAATTTGCGGGTGCATGGCTCCTTGGTAAGTTGGCTCAAATTACCGATTTGGATTGTATATGTATGGCTTTGATTTTGGTTGTATTAACCTTGCCTAAACGCTGCCTTGCCCATCACCTTGTGAACATGTGTAACCCCACTGGAACCATTACATTATACAAACTACATAGGCTGCCAAATTGTTTGGCCTGCATTGTTTTAATTAATAAGTGTAATGCGAGGCAAAGTCTGAAACAGCCTTCCAAACAATTTAAGATCAAAATCTGTTATTGACTTTACCAGAGAGTCTGCGCCATCTTTGCTTACATGCATTTCACTTACTGAGTAGAGGTGAGCGGGATAAAGTGCAGGGGCCGGCTTACACCGGTTTTGGACTAAGCCAAGACTGAAAATGGGTCAGGTCAACTTATCCCATAAAACATTGTTCTGCAGCACAGACAGGCAACAATAGCTGCTAACAGTCTGCCTGATTGCCCAGCATCCACAGTATTATTTGCCTACTTTGGACCACCATCTATCACATTTTTTTAATTCTGGTTTTTGCATCTGCAATATGTATGCTCATGTTTGTGTGACAATGTCACATACCTCTTTTATTTTTATTGGAGTAGGAACGTTGCGTGGCAATGTATGATTTACTGTTAATATTTTTTTTTTTTAATTTTTTTAGGAGATTTGGGGTATCCACTACTGCCGTGGCTGATGACTCTGGTCCTCCGGCCACAGACTCCAGCACAAGAGGCCTATAATCGTGCACATAGAAAGACCAGGGCAGTGGTGGAGAGGGCCTTTGGACTCCTCAAGACCCGGTTTCGATGTTTGGACCACAGTGGGGGCTCCCTGCAGTATGACCCCAAAAAGGTCATTGACATCATAATGGCATGTGCAGCGCTCCATAATTTAGCTATTATGCAAAGGGTCCCCCGATATCTGGATTGGCCACCCTCTCCACCCTCCGATGAGGCAGACGACGCCTATGTGGGCCAGCCAAGTGCGTCTGGGCAAGCCGTGCGGGCAAATTTAATAGCCACACATTTTACCTAATTTTGTAATTGTTATTTTTTTTATTTGGTTGTTATTTTTATTTGGTTTGTTTTGCTATGTTTCATTTCATTATTAAGTAAACAATAATGAATTTGGCCAACCAAAACAAAAAACTATGTTTGAGTATTTATTTGTAGACCTTGGTTATTGTTTGTTTTGGTGACAACTTTAACTCATATTTCTCTATCAAAACAACACAGACATGAGCTTGGTCAAACAAAAATGTTTACTACATCGTAAAAGGTTTATGTGATACAAACAGAATAGTATCTGAGTGCTCCTCACATACTTGGGGACCAGACATGTACATGCAATTATGTTCAATAAATTTTTCAAAAAAGGAACTTGCACAAAAAAAATCCCTCTCCTGCTTGCCCACATTTTCCACAGACACAGGTTGAAAGCAAACATACCTAGGCCACATCTACACCTGTAAGTCAGTGGGCCACCCAAAACAGAACACCCAGTCCCAATCCAAATCCAGTACAATCACAGCCAGGGTCCAAGGTCTTAGTTGTTAAGGCCAGAATGTCACCCAATCATGCCGCCAAACATGAGGAGCCACCACAAATGTTATAGTGCCCATGGCAGCCGCGCAACACCTTAAGTGGCCGATTCAGTGAGTCTTGGCCTCTGGCATTGGCTACTGGGCTACCTCAGGCCTTGAATGAGCTATATGGGGGATAATCAAAAACAACCTAGCAAGAACAGCGCAAAATTGAAGATTTATATCCCTCACCAGACAAGTCAATCCAGTGGGGATGTATCGCAAAGATATGGACCAGATTCACGCCAAACACACCTTAATATTGGTGATGCCCATAGACCCCAGGTTGGCCCACTTGGTGGGGGGGGGCATAACCTGGGCCTGTGTGGCATTCAGAATCTGCAACTGTTCCAAAATGTGTCTTTGGTTAGTGTGCATTTCGGCCATGCCTGACCTTATTTCTGAAGTCAAGTTGGCCATGTGGCTGTTATGGGTCCTCAATTCAGTCAGCACGGCACTGAAGGTAGTATTTAGGGACTCTAATTGGCCCCTAATATGCTCCTGATTTTGCTGATTTTGCCGACGAAAAAGCCGCCTCTCTTGGTGCCATGCTGACTCCATCATCTGCACGCCCCTCCCCTGGGAAACTGGGCGACGTTGCTGAGTACGCCGCCCAATTCCCCGGGTTGTGGGGCGTGCAGATGATGTTGCTCGAGGACCCCCAACAGCCACAGGTATGCTCGCCAAATCCTCAGCAGCAGATCTGAAACTGGGGACTGGAGGGTCAGTCTCTGCATGCTGCCCACGATGTGCAGGCAGCATGCAGCCAGCTTCACTCTGCTGCTGAGGATTTGGCGGAGAAACATTTTGGGACAGTTGCAGATTCTGTCCCAGGGGAAGATCTTCAGAATCTCCTATGAAGCTTCCATCTTCCTCCCGCTCCTGGATTTGCTCCATCAGTGTGTGGCTCTGTTGGGGACATGTAAAAAAAAAAGGTTCAGTGTGGGGACTACCTATAAAAACCACACAAGCAAAACATAGCAAGCTACATGCATGCACAACAGCATCAAAATACACTTACCGTAGACATCGGATCCTGGGTCCTATGCAGCGCAGAAGAAGACGGCAGCGGTAACATGGCAGAGGAGTCCCCACTAGCTGAGGGATGATGCTGGCCTGCTTTAGAAGAAAAAGAGCTATGAAAACACACAACTATGCATAGTTTATGTTTAAGAACACATATGCTAATTCAAGAAACGTGGCCAAGCAGTAAGGGCCCCTCCCACAACGTGGTCACTTGGCATTCACTAGGAATGCCATTACATTAGTGCATGGATTGTTAAACCAGACTAGACCCATTGTTCATGTGTCTCAAAACAAACATGCAACTAATGGCTGATGTGTGAGTTGCCACATCCCTTTAAGGTGATGAAGTTAACACACTAAGGTGGCAAAAAACACTTACAATATGATTCTGGTGGGGAACATTGTATGGCATAAAACATTTCTAGCAAACCATCTTAATCAGTTGGCCAACTAACCCAGCTCTTACCAAATTGACCAACAGCCAAAGATGTTAGTGTTGCGTGTGCTTGTCAATTAATACATAGCACCCATTCCTTTTCTCCACTCCTAAGTGACATATTTTTCAAAAATTAACTTAAACATCATGTATGTGGGTGTCAATGTGCACATTACCAGGCCACACACATGACACACCCTAGTCAAAGTGAGCACTCCAAACAAACCCACCCCCTAGAGCCATGTGTTTAGCTAGCCCTTGCTGCCTATGTGTATGTTTCCATACATTTGTGGGGTCATTCACACATTACTAACCTGCAGGAATTGGTGGGTTGTCGGTGTCCTGCTGGCCCGAGTGTCCCTCTAAGGCCACGGGATGTAATAAGGCCAGCACCATCTCCTCAGCCAGTGTAAATCGCATTTTTGTTGGGAAACCTCCGCCAGTTTTTTCGCTGTAAAACATAGTAAGCATAATTAAGCGCACTGATGGAGAGACAAGAATAATACAAACCTTAGACTCTCTTTCTTCCGCACTGCATATTTTAGGTCCGAAATCTTACGTTGAATCTGGGCCATATCTTTACGTTCCTCACCCGCTGCATTGACTTGCCTGGTGAGTTCTTCAAAAATCTCAGTTTTGCGCTGTTTACTGGTGTGTTTTGATTTTCTGCCATATAGCTCATCAAAATGTAAGGTGAGCCCAGTAGCCAATGCCAGAGTTTGGGACTCAGCAAAATGGCCACCCAAGTGTCCTCTGCGCAAGTTGCGCCCTCTTCGGGGTGGTTGTGGCTCCTCAGTGCTTGGTGGAAAATGGGGTGACATTCTGGCCGGGGGGGATGGAGGAGACCTCAAGGACTGGAGGCTGACTGTTGATCTTACTGGACTTGGGAAGGGACTGGGTGTTCGGGGCTGGGTGGACCCTGAAGTTGCAGGTGTAGATGTGGCATAGGGGGAATGCATGCCAACCTGTGCCGGAGGATAATGTGGGCGAGCAACAGAGGGTCTTGGCGAGCTGGAGCTGCTGCTTGGAGCCCTGTGGGTGTGTGGGGCCTTGGAGGTGGTTGGCTGGGTCTGTGGGGCCTTGGAGGTGGTTGGCTGGGGTGAGGCATATCTGCTCACACTTTTTCCCTTAGCTTTTGAGCCACGTGCGGGGGGGAGGGGGCCGTTGGCCTTTGGCGGCTTTTCGGGGTTCTGGACCTGGTTCTTGTTTGGCCCCTGCTGCGGCTTGGGCCCCTGCTGCGGCTTGGGCCCCTGCTGCGGCTTCTGGACCTTGACCTTGTTTGGCCCCTGCGGCGCCTTGGGCCCCTGCTGCGGCTTCTGGACCTTGACCTTGTTCGGCCCCTGCTGCGGCTTCTGGACCTTGACCTTGTTTGGCCCCTGCGGCGCCTTGGGCCCCTGCTGCAGCTTCTGGACCTTGACCTTGTTCGGCCCCTGCTGCGGCTTCTGGACCTTGACCTTGTTTGGCCCCTGCGGCGCCTTGGGCCCCTGCTGCGGCTTCTGGACCTTGACCTTGTTCGGCCCCTGCTGCGGCTTCGGGCCCTGTGTTTTTGGCCTTTGCCTATGGGCTTGGTGCCACGTGGGGGGGTGATGTGGGGCAGGGTGGGGTGGGGCTTCGTCCCCTCTTACCCATCTGAGTTTTGCCAGCCTTGGTGCTAGCCCTTAGTCTGGCTTTAGGCTCTTGCGACCTGGTTTGCGGACCCTCGGCCTGCTCAGCCTGCTTGCTCTGCTTCTTCTGTGCAATCTTTTTTTTTGGTGCCATTTTGGGTGGACTCTCAAAGAGAATGAGCTGTGTGTGCAGGGACCTTTAAATAAGGTATCCGGCGTGTGACGCCTACGCGTTCGCTTACACGCACGTGCTTATCTGCTGCCGAGAAGAATAAGAAAGATGGCGCCCACTATCTTCACCCGCCAACAAGAAGAGATCATCATGCTCGTAAGTGTCTTTTAAGAACTTTGCTTTGATTGGTAAATGCTGCTCTACATGTTAAGGATGCGCAATAAGTAATATTTTTTTTTAAGATTTGGTTCAACTACATGCACACCCAAGCGCACGCCACACACGTGCCAAACGACAGTGCTGCCATATTTGAAAGTTAACTTAGGCTAGAAGTGTGTGTGTGTATGTGTTCATGTGATTGAACCAAAGAATGTATTGTTGGCACTTCTAGATATGCATTTCTGAGTTCTTGCTATGTTTGATTTCTGTTTTGTAGACCATGCTGGAGCGCAGGTACGACTACCTGCCCAACTCGTTTGAGAAACGAAACGTCGCCCTGGAGATCATCTCGGAGATCCAACACCGGACCGACACCACCTTCACCCACACACAGATCATGCAGCATTGGTCGGACCTGAAGCGACTGCACATGCCCCGGGTGCGGAGGTTTTTCGGGATCCATTTCCCAAGTAAGTACATAGCGCTTGCATGCAAGATGTAACTACGACAGAATTTAGGCCTTTTATTTATAATGCTTTCTCTTTGGTAGTGTTGGAAATGGATTACAGAATTCGCCGCACCCGGAGGCGCACAGGCCGACCAGTGCTGCATGATTCTGCAGCTGGGAGTGAAGGTGGTGGATCTCCAGGGCGACGGGCCGACCCCTCCTCTGTGGCCTCCTCAGACCAGCCCCTGGACCTTACCACAGAGGAGGGGCGGCACAGCGTGGGCAGGCAGTCGTACCCTGCCACGCATGCGGGATCCTCTTGTATGTCACTCTTTATGTCTACGCCAAAACATATACATGCTAGCTCCTGATATCACCAAACTGAATCCTTGATTCTGTATTTGTAGATGCTTCGGGTGCGGGTGAGGTAGTGGGTGAGGAGGCAGCAGATAGGAGCCCACAAGACCCTGGAGAAGGTGAGTGATGTGACCCAGACTTAGCTAAAAACATTTGTGGACTGCTGAATCAGACATCCAAACTAACCATTTGGCCCATATTTCTACAGGCAATTCTTCACAGCAGAGCCAGGAACCAGGACCTCAGGGTGTTGTCCCCAACGAGCCATCTCTCGGCCACCAACCAAGTAAGTAGTCATGGCATTCTAGCCATTTCTGTCTAACTTCACATGAACCCCAAAAAACATGCCCTAGTCAATGCCAAGATAAGAGTGACCTGTGGCCACTTAATTAGCTTAATGACCTGTGGCCACTTCATAACCTTAATTCCTTTCAGTAATGACATATGTGCCTTATAGTGAATTTGTTTACTAAAATACATTAAATCCACAGGTGAGAAACATGTATTGTTCTCCCAATAATATTTTTCTCTGATTTTTTGGCAGGGACCACACGACAACGACTTGCTGAGATGAATCGGAGGGTCCTTGAGTTGGTGGCCGATCTGCAGGCGATGCGGGACACGTTGGGGACAACAGAAGAGGAAGACTAGTGTCCTGGTTCCTGGCCCTGTATATTTTGCAAACTTTTTAATTGTACATAGTTTTATTTGTTAAACCCAAAATTTTTTTGTATATAGTTTTATTGTTTTTTATATATTTTAGATTGTATATAGTTTTTAATGTTTTAAAAAAATTCTTATTGTATATATTTTAATTCACCAAAAAACAAAATGTATATAGTTTTTAAAATGTTTTGGCCAAAGTTGGCAAAAATATTGTTAAAAAAAAAAACAAGTTGAGCAATAAACCCAACAAAAAAGAAAAATGGTGTCCCATTTATTTGCACAAATACATTTACAAAAAACAAGGGGACAATGACATATTTCCAAATCAAGATTGTGATGTCCGTGAAGTAATTTGGGTAAGTTTTAGGGACCTAAAATGGAAGAAGAACCAAAGCGCTAAGTGATTTGGGTAAGTTTTAGGGACCTAAAATGGAAGAAGAACCAAAGCGCTAAGTGATTTGGGTAAGTTTTAGGGACCTAAAATGGAAGAAGAACCAAAGCGCTAAGTGATTTGGGTAAGTTTTAGGGACCTAAAATGGAAGAAGAACCAAAGCGCTAAGTGATTTGGGTAAGTTTTAGGGACCTAAAATGGAAGAAGAACCAAAGCGCTAAGTGATTTGGGTAAGTTTTAGGGTGTGAAAATGGAAGAAGAACCAAAGCGCTAAGTGATTGGGGTAAGTTTTAGGGTGTGAAAATGGAAGAAGAGCCAAAGCGCTAAGTGATTGGGGTAAGTTTTAGGGACCTAAAATGGAAGAAGAACCAAAGCGCTAAGTGATTGGGGTAAGTTTTAGGGACCTAAAATGGAAGAAGAACCAAAGCGCTAAGTGATTTGGGTACGTTTTAGGGACCTAAAATGGAAGAAGAGCCAAAGCGCTAAGTGATTGGGGTAAGTTTTAGGGTGTGAAAATGGAAGAAGAACCAAAGCGCTAAGTGATTGGGGTAAGTTTTAGGGACCTAAAATGGAAGAAGAACCAAAGCGCTAAGTGATTGGGGTAAGTTTTAGGGTGTGAAAATGGAAGAAGAACCAAAGCGCTAAGTGATTGGGGTAAGTTTTAGGGACCTAAAATGGAAGAAGAACCAAAGCGCTAAGTGATTGGGGTAAGTTTTAGGGACCTAAAATGGAAGAAGAACCAAAGCGCTAAGTGACTGGGGTAAGTTTTAGGGACCTAAAATGGAAGAAGAACCAAAGCGCTAAGTGATTGGGGTAAGTTTTAGGGACCTAAAATGGAAGAAGAACCAAAGCGCTAAGTGATTTGGGTAAGTTTTAGGGTGTGAAAATGGAAGAAGAACCAAAGCGCTAAGTGATTTGGGTAAGTTTTAGGGTGTGAAAATGGAAGAAGAACCAAAGCGCTAAGTGATTGGGGTAAGTTTTAGGGTGTGAAAATGGAAGAAGAACCAAAGCGCTAAGTGATTGGGGTAAGTTTTAGGGACCTAAAATGGAAGAAGAACCAAAGCGCTAAGTGATTGGGGTAAGTTTTAGGGACCTAAAATTGAAGAAGAACCAAAGCGCTAAGTGATTGGGGTAAGTTTTAGGGTGTGAAAATGGAAGAAGAACCAAAGCGCTAAGTGATTTGGGTAAGTTTTAGGGACCTAAAATGGAAGAAGAACCAAAGCGCTAAGTGATTGGGGTAAGTTTTAGGGTGTGAAAATGGAAGAAGAACCAAAGCGCTAAGTGATTGGGGTAAGTTTTAGGGACCTAAAATGGAAGAAGAACCAAAGCGCTAAGTGATTGGGGTAAGTTTTAGGGTGTGAAAATGGAAGAAGAACCTAAGCGCTAAGTGGTTAGGGTGAGCTTTAAGGGACCTCAAGGGAAAAGGCAGGATAGCGCTAAGTGGTTAGGGTGAGCTTTAAGGGACCTCAAGGGAAAAGGCAGGACAGCGCTAAGTGGTTAGGGTGAGCTTTAAGGGACCTCAAGGGAAAAGGCAGGATAGCACTAAGTGGTTAGGGTGAGCTTTAAGGGACCTCAAGGGAAAAGGCAGGATAGCGCTAAGTGGTTAGGGTGAGCTTTAAGGGACCTCAAGGGAAAAGGCAGGATAGCGCTAAGTGGTTAGGGTGAGTTTTTTTGGATGATAAGTGATGGGAGTGAAATTATGTATGCAAGCACTTTAATGAGATAAGTTTGTAGTGCGCAGGCGCAATATCGTAAGAATTTCGTCTGGACGAATACTTTTGGAAAAAGTGAAGCAGGATGTATCGGGAAATTGAAAGGATTCGTGTGAGGATACGATGGGAAAAGGGCAAAAACGAAAGGCTACGTTGTTAGTTGAGAAAATGAATCTGAAAATTCACGAATGAAAATGACATCCTCTTCTGCGTACTCTGGCATACGAGCGCACGGACGCTCGATGGAAGGTTTACGAAGCATGCTTGGAATCGCTCGCACATTCATACGAGAGCGGGAAATTTTGAAAATGTTACGACGTCGGCACCAAACCGAAAGTTTTTTTGTGTCTCTCTGAATCGAGCCTATTGTCTCTGCTTTCTATGGCTGAGTGATTTCTGATAACCCTCACTGCTGGGGAGTTTTATGAGGGAAGACAGTCAGCCCATCTGACCCTGTGTGCATACAGGGGGTTATATGGTGGGCAGGAGGGGGGGGGCATGAAAAGAGTTATACAGAGCAGAGGGGTCAGTCAAGGTCTAAATAAATATATATATATATATATATATATATATATATATTACACACACACAGACACATTAATTACCGGTTTGGTCACAGGGGCCCCTTTAGGGCTCTTACAGTAACAGCAGAGACAAATAATGCGTTTTTCTGTATGTGAAGGGTAATTCCGATGGGATTTTTAAAAGTTTCCATTCTTGTGGGCCGAAATGATGTCTTCAATGTGCTAAACATATGTATTTTTTTTCTTTTTTATTAGTTTACAACTGTTAAAAAATAAAACAGTTTCCCCTAGCAACAATGTGCTTACCTTAGCAATGTACATCAATTGGTGAGTTTGATGTACAGATCAGCTACTTCCTCACTCTTGCTTGCTCATCTGATTGGCTAAGGCAGAGACAGGGCAAACCCCTGCTGCTCTAAATCACCTTATTCAGATAGGCGAGATCACAATCTTGTGTTTCAGTAGCTAAAGAATTATTGGCAGTGTTCTCAACTCATCCAAAGCTGCTGATGAATTCACCCATTAAAGTACAAGGATTCTTGAATTTGTAGTCAGTAGTTTTTACTCAAGGCCAGGAAAACCACTCCCACTCTAGGATACAGACACACAAGAATATAGGAAACTTAGAAACAGCATGCAGATAAGTAAATCTGGGGCAGCAGCAGGGAAACTCACTGTTGCCATGATGCCTGCCACCAGTGCTGCCTCAAAGAGGTGTCACAGAGGTGCCAAGGAGGTAGCGCAGGGCAAGGATAGCTGAGAGTAGGACTGGAGGTATCCTCCATCGTGCTGGACGTGCTGCTGTATTACCATCACAAGCAGCACCACCGCCTGACACCAGAGCCGAGGAGGAGGAGGTGGCTTCTCAGGGGAAGGGGGAGCCATAAGGGGCAAACAGATGTATGGAGCCAGGAAAGGAAAGGGATGGATTACACAGGGGAGGGGGTGGAACCTTTAAGAAAGTCTGTCCCTGCTGTGCTGAACTGATTGGGGACTGGAGGTCAGGGGAGGTGCCATTTGCCCAGAAAGTAGGTGCGGGTTTTCAGTCTACAGCGAGGTTTACAAGCTGAAGAGCAGCTCTGTGACCCATGGCAGAAGGTAAGTGCTGCATTCACCTGGGGAATGGGTGAGACTGTACAAACACTTTAATATGATCAGTAGAAAGATCGTGTTTTTGTTTTTTTGAGACGGTTGGGGAATGGTTAAAGCCAAAAGGTCAATTTCAACGGGAGCAATTTCTGAGTCATCTGCAAAAATAAGATCCTTACCTCTTGTATGCTACAAGGTTTGCAATATGACAACCCAGAAGATGCCATACATATTGACATATTTAGGGTTAAATCCAGTTTGTAACCATATTGAAAACTGGCTGAAGGATTGTGTTGTGGTTAATGATATTGTAAGAAACTCACCTGGGACCCGTTCCCGTGGCGGCGTGGTGCGCTCTTGGCTGGCGCCGGTCTTCCGGCGGCCGCCTCCTCCTCCTCTGCTGGGGCTTCGGCCTCCGCCGCCTCCTCTGGGGGGCGAGCACGTTCATATTATGCCCCCCGGCGGCACTGCTCCCAGCGCATTCGTCGGGGGCAGAATTGAATGGACCAATCGGGTCCTAGAAGTCTGGTTCTGATGAACCCAGGGACTGGACAGCCTGACTGGTCAGGGCGGTCCAGTCCCTGGGGCTGCTCCTATTAGCAGCAAGTTCCTAAGTTGCACCAATCACAAATCAAGTTGCACCAATCAGTCATTCCCCCCTTCTCATTGGCCAGCTCCCCTTTAAATATGTCCTTGCCCTGACCACCAGTGCCCGTTATAGCCATTATTAGCTTGGGTGTGCTGTTGGAATTGCGTTTAGTGTGTTTGATCCAGCTTCGTCATTGACCACTCCTGTCTGCTGCCCGCACCGACCTTCCGCCTGTCTGACCTTGCTTCTGCTTACCCCTTGGATACCGCGCTTCTGTGACCTCCCGGCTTTGACCCCTGCCCATCTCGACTATTCTCTGCCTAACCCCTTGGATTGACGTTTCGGACTCTGTTCGCTTGAACCCCTGATTTGGGATACCCCGCAGTTCACCCGTCTTCTCCATAAGCCAGCAATCTTTGCGCCAGTAAGTCCTGGGGGCAACCGAGTCTGGAGAGGCATAACCCATGTCTCCAGCGACCGGGGGCTTGACTATAGGCACAAGAGGCGGTGGAGATTGGGGATTGTTGGCTCATGCAAGAAGGGTGTCCGGCGATCCCTGACAGATACCGGTTCTGAGTGGTCCTCGCTTGTAAGCAGTGAACCCCAGGGTTCAGTGCTGGGCCCACTATTATTCAACTTTTTTATAAATGATATTGAAGATGGAATTAATGACACTGTGTTTAATGTTTATTTTTGCAGATTACACCAAGGTTCTGTATGTAGCACACTGCAGTGCATTGAAGATGCTCCCAAACTTCAGGCTGCCTTGGACACTTGGACACTGAGTGTCTGGACATACATCTGTCAAATGAAGTTCACTGTGGATAAATGTAAAGCCATGCACTTCAGATGTAATCATCTGCAAGCCACATATGTCCTTGGGAAAGGTAGGATGCGAGAGTCACATCCTGTGAAGCATGTACTGGTAGACCACAGGCTAAATAACAGTATGCAGTATGTGAAGCAGCTGCTTCCAAGGCCACCAGGATATTAACGGAGCAATATCGCAAAAAATGGGCCAGTGCTAAAAACCCATATAAATATGCTGGATGGCAGGAGCAGAGGTCACAGAGGGGCTTTATTCATGAAGGGATAGAGACAGGTAGTGCCTTGTAAGTGGCAGGTAGCAATTCCACATTTATGAAGCCAATTATGGTGAGCGACTGGAACAATGCCATGTAGCGTACGATTCATCATTACCCAAGGTTCAGCGTAGAGCGCCAGCGTTTAGGCTTCCAGAGCGCCATGTCTTACCTGTCGCTACCTGCTGCTCTCCCATACATTTCAATGGACAATACTTTTCTTCACTTTAAACAGGGTTTTGTTTTTGTTTTTTAATTAACAAATAATTGTGTGACCTCTTCTGGCCTATTTAAAGTCATTTTTGAAAACTTTTTTGATTTATAATATTTTTATGCAGAATTGTCCTTACATGTCTGGTATTAAATTGTTCATTACAATGTAATAACAATGTAATTCCATATGTTTTTGCTTTGTTACTAGTGGATGCATGTTCAAAAACAGACTTTAATCACACAGCATCTGGCGCTCTGGGCTACAACGACCTGATTTTGAGCGCTGGCACTGTGTGGGGCTATTTTTTTATGAATATGGTGTGAGTCGTCGCACTGAGCTGGCACTACCGTTCGCTCCCATACAGCGCTGTACTAGTATTAGAGCGACTTACATAATATATACATCAATGCCGGCCAGCGACTGAGACGCTCTGGAATAGAGAACCAAAGCCTCGCTACAGACGCTCATCTGTCGGTACCTGGCGCTATTAATGAATCAGCCTGTTATACATTCGGCATCAAGAAATATCCATTAAGGCTTGTTTTTTTTATTTTAATGGAAGGAAGAGGAAATCAGTGGTGACAGGTTCTGTCACCCTGATACACTAAACCTGTCACCCCTGGATTTTATTCCTACCAGCAGAAGCCAACCACATGCTTAGCAGGAGTTTTATTCAGTTCGGGTATAAAAGTGACCCCTCATTAGCCGACGTGTTTATATGTATAAGGATAACAACATAGGTAAACAGACAAAGGAAATGTAGCTGTCCGTAGCTCATCGTGCAAGCTTCAAAAGACCATACATATTATTACAATGATATAATTGTCCAACATATACGACAAATAGCAAAGAGATCTTATCGCATTCAGCATGCTTCGTGTCATGAATGACTTGCCTTCTACCCGTGCCCGTGGTGTCCCTAGGCAACAGGCTCGGGTTCCTCCTGCCCAGCAGCCGCTTCTGCCTCCGGTGTCATCCCCAGCGGCGCGTGTGTCGCCAAGTAAGTCCTCCCCCCTTGCCCATTGTCACTCAGCTTGTGCTTGCTGGCCTATACAGTCAGCTCATGTCCTCCGGTGGTGTAATACTCAGAATGGCCACCGGAGGCTGTTTAAAAGAACGAAGTCTAGAAGGTGCAGCTCTGAGCAGTTTGCCTGGGAAGCTCAGCTGGAGCAATCAGCCCAGAGCTCACCAATCAGACCACAGGGCCAGTGCTCCAATCTGCCGCCAGATCCTAAGTGCACCAATCCCAGCCACTGTCTCCCTGTCCAATCCTGCCGGTTTTCCCACTATAAAGGGATTTCCACTGCAGTGTGTCATTGCCTGTGATAGTGCTCAGAACCCTGTGTTACCTACTCCTGTGAAGTCTAGCCTGTTTCCGATTTGATTGTACGACCACTCTCGATCCTGAATACTTGTTGCCGACCTTTGCCTGAACTGACGCTTCTAGATCCTGATCCCCAGTTGCTGACCTCTGCCTGAACCCCGACTACGTCTTGCCTGACCCCTGGTGCCGCTACAATCTCTGCCTTCCCGTTATCAACCTATTGCCTGTCTCTGGACTTCTGTCACTCATGCTCTTGCTATTGGTTCTCCAGTCCTCCCACATATAAGCTTACATCCTTTGAGCCATTAAGTCCTGGGGGCAACCGATCCCGGGTAGGCGTATCCTGCGTCCCGGCAAGCGGGGGCTCCTACAGGTGAAGCTGGCTGTGGAGATTGGGGGTTGTGAGCTTATTAAGAGGGCTGGAGTTACCCCGAGCGTGACATTATCACAGGCCTCAACATGGATGACCTGGTACAGCAGGTGCAAGCTATGGCCACAGTGATCAATCAACTCGCTCAAAGAGTGGCCACTCAGGAGAGTTTTGATTTGAAGCGACTTGAACAACAAGTGCATGGCATGGGTACCGCCATTAACTACTTGTCCCAACGTGTGGCAATTCAAGATCGCCAGCCGGCTGCACCACCTTCATCCTTACCTCCTGTCGAGCCGAAGGTTCCCCTTCCTGAAAAATTTGATGGGGATCGTAGAAGATTTTCCAACTTCAGGAACTCCTGTGAACTTTATTTCAGACTACGGCCCTGCTCCTCGGGCACCGAATTGCAGAGGGTCGGTCTGGTTATCTCTCTGCTCCAGGGTGATCCACAGTCCTGGGCGTTTGGCTTAGCGCCCACTGATGAGGCCTTGCAAACTGTCTCAGCTTTTTTCTCCTCTATGGAGATTCTGTATTCAGACCCAGACAAGACTTCGACCGCCGATGCCAGGCTTCGAAGCCTGAAACAGGGGAAGCGTTCAGCAGAGGAATATAGTGCTGAATTCCGCCGCTGGGCGATTGAATCCCATTGGAATGAACCTGCTCTCTGTAGTCAGTATCGAATTGGTCTCTCAGAGAGTGTTAAGGATGTTCTAACGAATTTTCCCTACCCCAGAAGCCTGGATGAACTCATGCCTATGGCCATTAAAATTGACAGACGGCTACGGGAGAGACACATGGAGAAGAATCACTCTTACTTCCGGGAATCTTCCCACCGGGAGTCATCCACTGTAGGAGTTGTCTCATCTTCGCCCCCTGATGAGCCTATGCAACTTGGTGCTACTCACCTTTCCCCTAATGAAAAGAGTAGACGTCGCGCCTTAGGCCTATGCATGTACTGTGGAACTTCTGGTCACCTGGTTAGGACCTGCCCCAATAAAAAACCTTTGGCGGGATTGCAACGTCATAACAAGACTGAGAAAGTTTGTCAGGACGGTCAGGTAACTTCCCTTCATAGAAATAAGATGTTGTTACCTGCTACTGTGGGTTGGGAGTTGTCCAGGAAATCCATCCCCGCTCTAGTCGATAGCGGAGTAGTGGGCAACTTTTTGGATAAATCCATAGTGACCGCCTTAGGCATTCCATTAATACCCCTTGGGAAGCCCCTCCAGATTTTGGCTGTAAATAATACTCCTGTTCATGGAGGAACTGTAACCTCCAAAACCCCTTTTATCAGCCTAGTTGTGGGACCCTCCCATTCTGAGAATCTTGAATTTTTTGTTTTTGACTGCCCTGAAACCCCGGTTGTCTTAGGGTTCCCTTGGTTGAAGATGCACAACCCTACCCTTAATTGGAAAACTGGGGAATTGACTGGATGGGGCCCACACTGTGAAGAACACTGCTCTAGCATCACTGTTGGGGCAACCCTGTTCTCAGAATTTGTTTGTCCGCCTGCCTCTCCATCCTGGAGGGTACCTCGTGTATCTTCGTTGAAGTCTGTCAGAACAATTCGCCCTGCTGAGTTTGGTGAGGGTCCGGAGGCCCCTCGTGAAGGGGGGGGGGTAATGTCATGAATGACTTGCCTTCTACCCGTGCCCGTGGTGTCCCTAGGCAACGGGCTCGGGTTCCTCCTGCCCAGCAGCCGCTTCTGCCTCCGGTGCCATCCCCAGCGGCGCGTGTGTCGCCAAGTAAGTCCTCCCCCCTTGCCCATTGTCACTCAGCTTGTGCTTGCTGGCCTATACAGTCAGCTCATGTCCTCCGGTGGTGTAATACTCAGAATGTCCACCGGAGGCTGTTTAAAAGAACGAAGTCTAGAAGGTGCAGCTCTGAGCAGTTTGCCTGGGAAGCTCAGCTGGAGCAATCAGCCCAGAGCTCACCAATCAGACCACAGGGCCAGTGCTCCAATCTGCCGCCAGATCCTAAGTGCACCAATCCCAGCCACTGTCTCCCTGTCCAATCCTGCCGGTTTTCCCACTATAAAGGGATTTCCACTGCAGTGTTGTCATTGCCTGTGATAGCGCTCAGAACCCTGTGTTACCTACTCCTGTGAAGTCTAGCCTGTTGCCGATTTGATTGTACGACCACTCTCGATCCTGAATCCTTGTTGCCGACCTTTGCCTGAACTGACGCTTCTAGATCCTGATCCCCAGTTGCTGACCTCTGCCTGAACCCCGACTACGTCTTGCCTGACCCCTGGTGCCGCTACAATCTCTGCCTTCCCGTTATCAACCTATTGCCTGTCTCTGGACTTCTGTCACTCACGCTCTTGCTATTGGTTCTCCAGTCCTCCCACATATAAGCTTACATCCTTTGAGCCATTAAGTCCTGGGGGCAACCGATCCCGGGTAAGCGTATCCTGCGTCCCGGCAAGCGGGGGCTCCTACAGGTGAAGCTGGCTGTGGAGATTGGGGGTTGTGAGCTTATTAAGAGGGCTGGAGTTACCCCGAGCGTGACACTTCGCAGGTGCCAATTGGATCATATTTTTATCAGTAAGAGGGGAAAAAAGGAGGGATCAAGGGGGGCTTCTCCCCCAGAGCTTGTCCCCCCCTTATTCCTAGATATTCTCTTGACTCCTACCCTCTGAGGTGCCTTGAATCCTGCACTATGTGTAAGGACGGACTTGACCTTAAGTCTAAGGGATGAGGGGAAGGATAGGAGGGGTATGGGACAGGATATCTCTGAATATGGGGGGGGGGGACGCCTGATCCCAGGGAGCAATTCCTCTCCATCACTCTTTCACGCTCCAGGTCGTAATAAATGTCAGGGGCTTCACAATTCTCTGCTTGAAGCAATACTGATCCGATTCACCCCTATGAATTCTATGAAGAGCTATCTATCAGGGTTCTATACTCCTCCGACTCCTGGAAGACCAACCAAGGCCACCAGGTGTTCTTAAACTGCTCGTCCCTGTCGTGAAGGGACAAAGTCATGTCCTCCATCTCCCTAATGGAGGAAACTTCCCTCAGCCAATCTCCTACTGATGGGGCCCCCTTTTGCTTCCACAAACGAGGGACCACTTGCTTCGCAGCATTTAGTAGGTGGTATTTCCAGATAGAACCTTCCGCCAGGTGTAAAAGTATAACTGCAGGGTCGTGTTGGGTCTGAGAGCCTGTGATCTTCTCAATTACTGGAATAACCTTCCCCCAGTATGTCTGAATTTCAGGGCATCCCCCAAAAATATGGAATAGAGTCCCCTTTTCTCCACTACACCTCCAGCAGCTATCGTCTGTCCCTGGAAACATCCTGCTAATTCTATCCGGTGTGTAGTACCACCTCGTTAGAAGTTTGTAATTTGCTTCTTGCACCCTGGTGGCTACTGAGGATTTATGTGCTAACATCGCCACCTTCTCTCTGTGCTTATCTGAGAGGGATCAGCCCAAATCGGCTTCCCAATCCCTCCAGAACATTGGGGGAGTCTCCCGTTTTCCCGAGAGCAGTGAGTATATCTTAGAGACAAGGTGGGAATGTTCCAGCTCTCTCTCATGCAAAACCTTTCTAAATCCGTGAGACTCCTGCATCTATCTTTTTTAAAGCCCATGCGGGTTAAGTAAGATTGGAAATAAAGTAAGTTCCAGGGGTCGAGGTCACTATCGGGCCACCTATCCTTCAAGTCGCCCAGCGCGGTCCACCCATGAGTGGTTATTAGGTCTCCACTTCTCAGGTGTGGCAGATCTCCCCACCCCCTGAGCATGGCCCTAGAACAGCTTGGAGGGAGTGAAGGATTGTTCAGGAGTGATGTTAGGGGGCTCGGCCAGGGCGATATCTCCTCTCGTACCCTATGCCTCTTAAAGACGTTCAGGGTCGCGGATATCGTGGGGTGCGTCCTAACTTTGGGCAGGGGGATTACTTCATTCCATGGAACAATATCAAGGGGTATTATTGCTCTCTCCATATTTACCCATCTCTTTGTATCTCCACATAACTGCCACTCGCACACCCTCTGTAGATGGGAGGCGACCCAGTATAGTTTGATATCGGGTAGCACCATCCCTCCCTGTTTTGGCCTACATAAAATCTGGTACTTTATCCTGGCCGTTTTCTTCTGCCAGATAAAGTTTTTGAATGCCTGATTCAGGTCCTTAAAGAAGGGTTCAGGCAGGTGGATTGGGAGGGACTGGAAGAGGAATAACAGTCGAGGCAACACCGACATCTTGATAATGTTGACTCTGCCCATCCAAGAGAAGGTGGGCAGGTCCCATTTCTCTAAGTCTGCCTTTATCGTTCACACAAGAGGCGAGAAGTTCAGGGCATAGATGAGCAGGAGTTGGCTCAGTAGTTGGGTTCCTAGGTAAGTTATAGAGGAATTTGCCCACCTGAAGGAGAAGGACTGCTGCAGGGTCTTGCTAATCTCAGTCGGGAGTGTCACGTTTAGGGCTTCTGACTTACTGAAATTTATTTTGAAGAATGAGAGTTTCCCATGCACTTAAAACTCTTTCATTAACACCGGTAAGGATAATATTGGGTTAGTAATGAAAAAGAGAAGGTCATCTGCGTATGCTGCTATTTTGTGTGACCCCTCTGCAGTTTCCACCCCCCGAATGTCTCGGTTATTCCGCGCCTTACACAAAAAGGGTTCCAATGAGAGTGCAAATAGGAGTGGTGACAGTGGGCATCCTTGTCGAGTAACGTTCGAATCAGCACCGGCCTCGAGAGGAAGCCATTCGCCCTGATCCTAGCTGAGGGGGAAGTGTAGAGTGCTTCTATAAAATTCCTCATCATGTCTCCCAGGCAAACGTGACAGATCGTTTCCTTCATGAACCTCCAATTCACCCTGTCGAAGGCCTTCTCTGCATCTGTAGACAGGAGCATCGCAGGGTGGCCAGTAGATCTCACCTTATGGATCACGTTGATGGCTCTCACCTTCTGCCTTCTTAAAGTGGACCAACACCCAGGATTTTGACTATACTGGGTTTTGGTCCACTTCGGTGGGGCACCCCGATCGGGGGTACCCCGCTGTGTGAAACCCCCCAGAAACCCCGAAAAACTCACCTCTCCTCGCTCCCACGTGACCGCCGCTGCCAATCCCCGCCGACGGACAAGCGGGAGCAGCGACGGACAAGAGAGCGCGCCAGCCGCCACCTCCCGCACGTCACTCTTACAGGGCGCGCGCCCGCGCCGGCCATTCACAAATGGCCGGCGCGGGTGCTCGTCCTGCTAGAGGGATGCGCGGGAGGCGGCGGCGGGCGCCGCTGGATCGTGGATAAGGTAGGGATTTAGGGGATTCTGGGGGGTTTCACACAGCGATCGGACCGATCAGGGTGCCCCGCAGTCAGGGAGTATGATCGGTCCGGGAATCTTATAGATTCCCGGGCCGATCATGGGAGGGTGTTATTCCACTTTAACTCCTGCCGGAGGATCGTTCTTTTCTCTGGGGAGTTAAGACCCCTGACATTAAGAGACGCCACCTTTATAGTGCTCATCTCTAAACTGTCTCCAGAGAAATCCCGTGGGGAATGACGTGGGGATGGGGGGGTGTGGGGGAGAGGGAACGGGGGGAGACTAAGACTAAGAGAAAGGAGGAAAGAAAAAAAGGAAGGTCGGGGAGCAAGGTAGAACAAACTCCAATAAAGTACCGGTGCTACGCCTTTAGACGATGCCTATTGCCCTCGCAGGGCGGGCGCCAGGCCCTAGACCCCTGTTAAAAGAATCTCACTCTCCCGTCTAAGAGGGTCAGTGAATCCTCTCAGAGGGGCGCACGCAAGACTCCTGGGGGGCGAGGAAGACTAAACTCTTGGTTGGTGCGTGGGGTCCGCACCGTAATTATCGCTAACCAAAGAGGCATAGATAGGCTCTAAGAGCCAACAGATATCAGACTTAACTTTAACCATAACTGAGGCAATAAGGCAGCAAAAAACAGAATGCAAACATTTCAAACCTTTTGGATAGGCCGAGAGCGCGCCACCCGCCCCTCCCACCCCAACGCCAACAGACACTGGGGGAGGGGCAGGGGACCCGGCGGGCGACGCCCCCCGACCCACACCACATCAATTCAAGTATCACAAATCCAAAACGCTAAAAGCTCTTTGAGGAGGTGCCCATCTCAGCCCTCCCCCCCCCCCCCCCCCCAGCAGGAAAAAAAACACGGGGGTGGGGGGGCGGAGAGGAGACCAAGGGGACACCAAATTAATACGCTAAAGTCCACACTCGGCGCTTCCCCCCAACGGGGCTGAGGCACTCCAACCTTACAGACGCCGTCCTCTTCTTCCTCTTCGACATCCCTGAGTCCGCCTCCCGGGAGACAAGGCAGTTGCCTGGCGTACACGGCTAGATCGGGCGCTGTCCAGTCCGGGATGTCGAACATCTCGGTATCCAGAAAATGAAAAAGATCAGGCAACTGAGTCTGAGCTTTGAGTATGAAGAGGCTGTTGTTCTTCTGGACTATAAATTGGAAAGGGTGGCCCCATCTATATGTCGCCCCTGTCGTTGAATCGTCTCCAACAGTGGTTTCAGAATCCTGCGCATGTGCAATGTCCTTCGGGATAAGTCCTGTAGCACAATTACTTGGGCTCCCTGAAATGCGATGGGGCCCTTGTCCCATGCTCGTCTCAGGATCTCCTCTTTAATTTTGAAAAATGGACTCTGCAGATGATGTCTCTGGGTCTGTCGCCCTGTCGCCCTCCTGAGGGGGGGGGGGGGGCCTAGGGCCCTATGCACTCAGTCAAGCTCAATGGCGTTCTCATTTGGCTGATCAAGCAGAGTGTTGAAGATGGAGACAATGGCTTGCAGTAGACCTGGGCTCCTATTGACTCAGGGACACCCTGTAAGAGCTAGACACAGCTCCGAAAAGAGCCTTTTATTGGTTTCCTGCTGCTGCTCCATTGCCGTCATCCTTTCTGACAGGGCCCTATGCGTGGTTTCCATGCCATCCAATCTCTGAGTGACTTCCGCTACCATTCCCTGTAGGGTCGCCAATTCTCTTTTTATAGTCCCCTCCATTCTAGAGACATATCCATCAAAGTCCCGTCGTGTGGGGAGACCCCGCAGGGCCTCGCTGATATTGATTCGGACTGCCTCTGCTACGGACTGTGAGATTACATCCAATGGAATAGGAGGGGCCTGACTATGCCCAGGGGGGGAACCGAACCCCACTCCTCGCGCCCTCCGTGCTGCACGTCGCGGGGGGATGCATGGTGATCTGTTGCCCCGGGCGGGTTGTTCAGGGCTTGCTTCTCTCGGAGGGGACAGTCTCCCATGTGGCTCCCACGGACCGCAGCAAGTCGCGGGGATCCCTCGTCGGACCAGCAGCCATGCAAGCCGCAAAAGCTGAGGCCACCGCAGGGCTATCATGTGGCGGCTCGTACTGCATGTCCCAAACATGGTTCGGGCTCCCTGGGGGAGTCAGGGTGCCCAAAAAAAAACTACTGCCGGGGGACTCCCTCGCGACCTCCACTGCAAGGGGCCCATTCTGGTTCTGGTTGGGGTCAGCTAGGAGAGGGGGCCACTCCCTGTGATCTGGGGAGTCAGGATTGACTGTGAGCTCCTCCCGGCCCTGTGACCCTCTGCACTGATACTGCGGCGTCTCTGTCCCAGTGCTGATCTGGGACTTCCCCCCCCGTCCCCACCTGGGGAGCTTGTGCGTGTTGTGGCTCCATGATTTTACTGGTGCCCATCTCCAAACTCTGTTCAGCGGGCCCACCGGGTGAGCCGCCGGTCGCTCCATTTGGCCAGTCCGGCGCACTGTGTATCATCGCCTGCACCACGTGTGGGTGCCTTCGCTCCTCCGGCGTCTCTGCAGCTCTGCAGCGCTCACGAGGGGCCTGTCTTTCCTCCTCCTCCTCCACCACAGAGGCGCACTTCACTGCCGCTGGCCCGGGTGTCGGAGGACTCACCTCGCGCCGCTCTCCGGCCGTTTGACCTGCGGCCGCGCGCGCCGCCATCTTGGATCCCGCCGACGGCTCCTCTGCACTCTTCCCGCGGGTGAAATAGGAGCCGATGGCCCGGTCCTTGCTCCTCCGGGCTGCTCCGCGCTGCTTCCCACGTCTGGGCATCCGTCTGCTAGCCGCCGTCTGCCTCACAAGCCTCTGCCAATGAAGGTAAGGTGCGGAGCTCCCTTCAAACGCTCCTCACGCCGCCATGTCGAGCCCCCCCCCCCATATATGTATTTTTAATATTACACAATTTCTCGAAGGGGCCCAGAAGTCCTCTTTACTGCCCTAGCTAGCCCTCTGGGTGGTTCTGGGGATCTATCTTTGGAGTTCCTGAGCCTCTGACCAAGCTTAAAACGTGTTTAACGCCATGTCCGACCTAAAAGTTGTATCCCTTAATGTCAAGGGCCTTAACAGCCCTAAAAAGAGGTCCCTTGTCCTAAGAAATATTAAAGGATTGAAGGCCAAGGTTTCCCTCCTGCAGGAGACCCACTTCAGGGCCAGTAACCCCCCATCTTTCAATAATAAAGCGTATCTGAGGGCCTATCACAGCCACTCCTTGGACTCCAGATCCAGGGGGGTTAGCATTCCACTGGAGGCGGCCCTCCCCTGGGAATTGATGGATTTCAAGACAGACGGGGATGGGAGATGGATCTTCCTTAAGGGGAGGATCGCTACCTGTGTTTATACGTTTGTCAACATATATACGCCCAATACGGGTCAAATCACCTTTCTTATACGAGTATTGCCTCCTTTAAAGAGGGGGAGCTGATCATAGCAGGAGACTTCAACGTGGCATTGGACCCACTCCTTGACACATCAAAAGGGAGTCCTCATGAATCCTTTGCCAGGTTGAGACGACTCAAAAAGATACTAGCTCTCCATCAACTGATAGACCCTTGGACAATACTTCACTTGAGCAATCGGGACTACACCTTTTTCTCTGTGCCACATGGGTCGTATTCTATTGACTTCTTTCTGATCCCACATGCTTCCTTGTCCCGGGTCGCAGATTCGACCATTTGTAACATCATGGTTTCGGACCATGCCCCTGTTGCACTCACTGTTTCCCTGCCCCATCCTATCCCAAGGTGCTGGTCCTGGAGGCTAAATGCTTCTTTGCTTGATGACCAAAGTGTGTTAGCCGAGGTTCAGAAGGATCTCAAGGAGTTCTTCAAGATAAACACCTCAAGTGAGATTGGCCCTGGGGTCCTGTGGGAGGCCCACAAATGTTTCATTAGGGGAACCTTCATTAAGCTGGGGTCCAGAATCAAGAAGCAAAGGGAGGAGCTTACTCTGAAACTCCTCAATGAGATCGGGAAATTAGAAAAGCTTCATAAAAAGTCTTTGGCAGCTACACATCTTGCAGCATTGACCCCCTTAGGGAGAGGTTGAAAACCCATTGTTGTGATAAAATTAAGGACCAATTAGTCAAATGTAAAAAAGTTTTTTATGAGTCTGGGGATAAGTGCGGCAGGCTTTTAGCGAAAGCATTGAGGGCAGAAAGGGTCAGAACATACATCCCTAAGATCTTCAACGCAGAGGGCCGATTGGTTCACCTAACTAGGGATATTGCTAAAGCAATTTTTATGAGTCATTGTACAATCTACCCAGTACAAAGGGGAGAAACAAGAGCTACGTATAGCCCAGTATTTGAGGGAGTCGGGTATGCCTAAGCTCCCCAGGGAGGTGTTGAGAGAGTTGGAGGAGCTCATCTCGCTGGTAAAGGTGCAGAAGGCAGTAGCCGGGTCAGCGGGGGGGGAAGGCTCCCGGCCCAGACGGCCTAAGTCTATATTACTACAAGGTATTTTTTCCCATTCATAATATCATTAATTTCCAATTAGCAGTCACTATGGTGCCTTATCAAGGAGCCACAAAAATGCAGAACTTCAAAAAGGCAAAGTTTAACCAACTTAGAGATGCCCTAAACTGCATTGACTGGGAAAATGTCCTTAAAAACAAAAGCATGGGCACTAAATGGGATACTTTCAAAGGAATCCTTAATTTTCATTGGTTTCCCTTCTGTTTGTTTTCTGGACTACTTTGGACTGGACTTCGTGTCTGTATGTTTTTCCTCACTGCACTGTATGTATAGCAATCTGAGTGTTTGTTTGCTTGTTTCTCTCAATAAACACATTGTGTTTGCTGCATAATCCCAGTCTCTCTGCCTTGCAGTACTCTAATTATTGGTCACTCTTTATTAATGGATATCTGTGACAGAATGCTGACCCCAATAAAAGACCATAAGAGACTGTAAGGCTGAGCTGGCTTTGGTGTGCTGAGGATATGCAGGGTCCTAGTGCCAGCCTTAGATTTTACTTTGAGTCTGCATTTGCCTCCTAGCTGTAGTTTGCCATAGTCTGTATTGGGGCCCAACCTTGTTTAGTAGTTTGGGACCCAGTTTTTGTCTGTCTAGTATTTGTCTCTCCTGTGTTCCCCTTTCCCAAGTCTGCGACCACCACGGGATTACCCAGGGCCTGTGCATCTTCACCTTCAGAAGCTCTGCTGAAGAATTAGGTGGATTACGGGCTCCTCGAGTTCCAGGTCCCCTACGCTTCTGGGTAATCGGCAGTTTGCCTCCCTGGTGGCGCAGGCGAGTTGTCTGTCTGTTTGCGTGTGTAGTCAGCTTTAGCCCCCAAGATGTCCAAAAGGGCATTTGTTGCTATGGACTCTGACTGTCCCATGGTTCCCACAGATGGATATATCTTTGTGCCTCCACTTCACTTTAAAGAGCTCACCCTGGCCACTTACCCCCAGTTCCTCCAGACTGTCGCAAAGTTACTGCTGGAGCCTCATATTCGGCAGTCTCCCTTGACTACCTTGAGTCGTCAGGTGGCTTATTTCCTGTTTGAGGATGAGCTGTTTTTCTGGGCTGAAGCCTGGTTAAATCATAGCAAACATCTCAGTGAAAATGTGGTGGATTTCCTGCTATTCATAGCTACTTCCTACTTAAATATTCCTGAGTGTTTGCTGGCCATGACCTGACTACAGTTTTTGCAGCCCAGAAATAAAAAAATACAATTCTGTGAAATACTCACCTGTAGAATTGGTATTATTAGTATACAGTACGTCCTGCTCCAAATATAATACTTACACTCAGGTTATCCTCCGCCAGATGGCGCTGTACTGCAGAAGCATGCGAAAACCGGCTCCTCCCGGCCCTTTAAATACCCAGGGACCTCCCACGAATCCCCAGCATTGACAAGCAGTGAACAAGAAGCCGGGAGAATTAAACCACCCAGAACAACTGGTAAAGATAACCATGATAACAATCACCATACAGGGGATCCAGAAAAAGCAACAACAGGGTGGGGTGGAGCAGGACGTACTGTATACTAACAATACCAATTCTACAGGTGAGTATTTCACAGAATTGTATTATTCTTAGTATACAGTACGTCCTGCTCCAAATATAATACTTACACTCGGGACATCCAAAAGCAGTGTCCATAAGTAGGGTGGGATCCCCAACAACAATACGACCACAGCAGACAGTTAAAGCACTGTCACCTGCAGAACCAGACGGCCAAGACAGCATGAGCTGAGGCCCTAACATCAACGTTGTAAAAAGAAACCTTGCAAAAGGAATGAAACAGAAGGCCAACGTTAGTGGCCTAACCAATCCATTCAACAGCAAAACCGGAGTTGAAGCCCAAGAGGCATCAAGCCCGCATATAAGGAATCAAGGCGACAAGGGAGGTTCTCCCCCTTGCCTGAATAGTCCTGAGTAATAGCCTGACAATCCGATTAGCAATGAATTTGGCATAAGCCAAGGCCAAAAAACAAGGTACCAGGAGTAACATCCATTAAGGTAACAACCAGGACCAAACCTCCCAACTCGGGCGAGAATAAGCACATTCAGGATGTAATGACCCCAAGCCCCAAGGAACCTCAGTTTCCTTAAGGGACACAGTGACTTCTAAGAAAAAAACTGCCAACACCTGCATAAGGAATGCAGAACCACTTCCTCGACGTTGCAAGGAAGGGGGACAGCCGTGGAAAACAATATCTCAGATAATTGAACATACGACACCTACAGATGTAGAGAATCCGGCTTCAGGCGGAACTCCACCTTATCTTGGTGTATCTCAAGGAAGGAGAGCTAGGTAGACCGAAAACCGCCCGCTAACACACGCCTGACCAAGGCAACAGTCACCAGAAGGACAACCTTGAGGTTAAGGACATCCAGACAGCGTCCTGAACAGGACCAAGGAACAATCCTGCAAGCAGACGGAATGAATTCAACTTCAATCCCAACAGGGACCATAGGAGTACATAGAGGACGCACATGGGCACCCCCTGAAGGAATTCTTAACCAAGTAAGACTGAACCAGAGACTGCTAAGGCAAGGTGGACAGGGCAGAGTCTGACCCCTCAGAGAACTGAGCTGGGGAACCAACTCCAATTCATGCTGAAAGCCACACTGGAACCTGGGAACTGAGAAAGTTCAACAATAGGAGAACTAGACTCGCCCCAATAAATGTGGGTATGCCATACCCAACAACAATAGAAGAAGACGAGGAAGAGGCTTACTCCTAGCCTTCCCATAGTCATCAACACCGAGACAGCTAGAACTTGTCTCCAACAAGATGTATGTTTCAGCAGACAGATCAACTAGGCTAGGGACCATGAATTATAGTGACATAAAGGGGGGCCCTGAGTGATCAACTGGCACTCCTGGCAAGATGCAGAACTACTGACCGCAGTACCATGTCTGCAACCACACTATACTAGGTCAACTGGGGGCCACCAGAATCACAACTTACCAGAGTAATCTTCCGCATAACCCTGCCTAGCAGAGGGAACGGAGAAGGACATACAGAACCGGCGTCCTGTCAAGACGGTACTAAGGGCATCCGGACCACTGACATAGGATCCTGGGACAGGGAAACAAAGGCCGATAGCCTGTGAAGGTGACGGGACCCAACAGATCCATGACTGATTGGACTCCATAACGCCACGGGGATTAGCACATCCTGTCGCAGAGGGGCTTCGCCGGAGCTGATATCACCAGAAGGGAACATAGACACTCCCTGGAAGGTCCGCCAGTTCCAGGCCCTTTCCAATGGTTAATGTAGTACGTCTGTCGTCAGACGGACCGAGCACCCCCAGCCTGGTAATTCCGGAGGGGGAACGGCCAAGCGAGAAGAGCCAACTGAAAAATGCTTTCTGCTTAGACTTCCATAGACATAAGGACCCTCTAATGCCCCACCAACACCAACTCGCCGGGAGTTTTTGGAAGAAACTATCCCCTCAACGAAGGTTGGCGTCCATGGTGGCCGCCTCCAGGAAGGCAAGAGGGAACTTCCCCCAGACAGGTCCCACGAGTTCATCCACTTTCAAGAGAAAGAACGTCATACAGGAGGGAAGGCCCACAGGCCCTGCTCCCGGAGTGCTGGATCCCTGTCCTATGCTTACCACTAGAAGTCGCAGACGGCCCAAGGGAACTAAGCATAAGGGATCTTTAGCTGCTCGGGCTCCTGCCGAGCAAGTTAACCACGGTGTAAGGAATTTACCTCTGCCAGGGGGCCGGCGGCGAGCGTCCGCGGGGCGATGCAGCACTCCTGCTGCTGGGAGCGCGGCGCGTCACTCTGGCAGCCTCCCTTGCCCCTCTCTAGCTGTGCAGGCGCGCGTCCCCCAGTCTGTAAATTTTGCCACTAGGAGGCGCTGTGCTGTGAGTGGCAGGCAGCGCAGAGTGCTCCACACCTGATGGGAATCAGGGGCTGATCAGCCCTGCAGCCAAGACTGACCAGCCCCTGGATAGTGTGTCCAATCACTCAGTGTTGTAAGCACATACACTCCCCCCCAGGGTGGCCATTGGTCGATTCCCAAATAAATATGGAGTCAGCCCAGCACTCAGTGCCTGTGATTAGGGTGTGATTCTGTTAGCTGTTATCTGATCCTGACCTGGCTTGATCGACCATCCCTGTCTGCTGCCTGTACCGACCTCTGCTTTGTCTGACTGCGAACCTGCCTGCCCCTCTGGATACCCTGCGATCTCTGACCTCCTGGCTTGACCCATTGGCTACCCCTGACTACGCACCTGTCTCATCCCTGTACTCTGACGCACCCTCCGGATTGACTACCTGTGAACGACCTCGGCTTCGGGATACCCTCGTGGTTCATCGGCCTTCACCGTAAGCAGCCATCCTTTGCGCCTATTAAGACCTGGGGGCAACCGTGTCCGGTGAGGCGTGCCTAGCGTCCCGGCAAGCGGGGGCTTGACTATAGGCAGAAGTGGTGGTGGAGATTGGGGGTTGCCTGCTTACAGAAGGCTGGTGTCCCGCTGGGCATCACATTATCACGGGCCCCATAAATGGACCAAATTTTGGAACAGGTGCAGGCCCTGACCGCGGCCGTGGAGCACCTGGCACTTCGAGTGGCGGCTCAGGAGAACCGTCCAGCTCCTGCACCCTCTGTGCCCCAGGGGGCAATAGCCGCCTTTCCAGTTGAACCCAAGATTCCCCTTCCAGAGAAGTTTTCAGGGGACCGGAGTAAATTTGCCAACTTCCGGTATGCCTGTAAGCTCTATTTTCAGCTTCGCCCTCATGCTTCCGGCTCCCAGGAGCAACGGGTGGGACTTATCATCTCCCTTTTGCATGGGGATCCCCAATCCTGGGCTTTTAGCCTCTCCCCTCAGGATTACGCCCGCCAATCTGTTGACGAATTCTTCAAGGCCATGGAGATCCTGTATGATGACCCAGACCGAGGGGCAACTGCTGATGCCAAGCTACGATCTCTTAGACAGGGGCGAAGACTGGCAGAAGAATATTGCTCGGAATTCCGACGCTGGGCAGTGGATTCTCGCTGGAATGACCCAGCATTGTGTGGGCAGTTCAGGCTAGGTCTGTCAGAGGTCATAAAAGATGTCATGGTAAATCACCCAGTACCTAACACCTTGGATGAAACCATGCAATTGGCTATCCGCATCGACCGACGCATACGAGAAAGACGCCTGGAAAAAGGGGCCCAGTCTGAAGTCAGTATGAAGCCTGAGGCCTTAGTCCCTTCTTCTTCTGAAGAACCCATGCAGCTTGGGGCCACCAAGCTTTCTGAAGCTGAGAGGCGTCGGCGTCTGTCGCAAGGTCTATGCCTTTATTGCGGAGAAGTCGGTCACCTGGTCCGCTCCTGCCCTCGGAAACAGGCATCGGAAAACTTCAGAGCCTAGGTGGGGTCGAGGAAACCCACCTAGGCTGCAAGGTATTTCCTCTGTGTTGCACACAAATTACATTGCCTGTCGAGATTACTCATGATTTTGAGTCCAGGTCTGTGGAGGCTCTTTTGGATTGTGGGGCCGCCGGGAATTTTATTGATTGGGGCCTGGCTCAAGCATTAAAGATTCCGCTGCAATCTTTAGTCAATCCAATTAGAGTCAAAGCCATTGATAATACCCCCCTTGTGGGGGGCCTGATTCAGTACCGTACTCCACCAGTGTTTGTTAGAGTGGGGGCGGGACATACCGAGCTAATGAGCTTCCTGCTCCTTAAGATGCCACTTACCCCTTTGGTTCTGGGACTCCCCTGGCTGTCTAAACACAATCCCCAAATTGACTGGGTCTCTGGGCAGGTTATCAAGTGGGGGCCACAATGTTTCCAGTCTTGTCTTGAGCTCCCTGTACGTGCCACTCGCTTGACTGCTGAGGGCATCCCTACCCCCTATGCAGATTTCGCAGACGTGTTTTCTGAAAAAGCAGCTGATGAACTCCCTCCTCATAGGCCTTTTGACTGCCCGATTGATCTTCTCCCAGGAACTATGCCGCCTCGGGGAAAGATTTATAATTTAACCCAAGCTGAGAATAAGGCCATGAAAGAATACATTGCTGAGAATCTGCAGAAAGGTTTTATTCGGCCGTCTACCTCACCAGTGGGTGCCGGATTTTTCTTTGTGGAAAAGAAAGATGGGGGCTTGCGCCCCTGTATTGATTATAGGGGCCTGAATAAAATTACAGTTAAAAATAAATACCCCCTTCCCTTAATAGAGGGACTCTTTAACCAGGTCATTGGGGCCCAGGTTTTTTCTAAGCTTGACCTGAGGGGGGCCTACAATTTAATCAGGATCCGTCAGGGAGACGAGTGGAAGACTGCCTTCAATACTCAGGATGGGCACTATGAATATCTTGTTATGCCATTCGGCCTATGTAACGCCCCAGCAGTCTTCCAGGACTTTGTTAACGAAGTTTTTAGAGAATACTTGGGCCGTTTTGTGGTCATCTACTTAGATGACATCCTAATATTCTCCCCGACCTTAACCGAGCATAGAGAGCATGTGCGGATGGTTCTACAGAAATTGAGAGAAAATCACCTCTACGCCAAGCTAAAAAAGTGCGTTTTTGAGGTTTCTGAGGTTCCGTTCCTGGGATACATTGTTGCCGATACTGGGTTAACAATGGATCAGGCCAAAGTGTCTGCAGTCCTCCAGTGGGAACAACCTAAAGATTTGAAGGGTTTACAAAGGTTTCTGGGGTTTGCTAATTTTTATAGGCGCTAATTTTCCACCTTGGTAGCCCCACTCACCGACCTCACTAAGAAGGGGGCGTTTACCCCTACTTGGTCGGGCCTATCCATCCAAGCCTTTGAGAACCTTAAGTCTGCCTTTAGTTCGGCACCTGTGTTGACCCACCCTGATATCCACCGAGCCTTCATAGTCGAAATAGATGCATCTGAGCTCGGGGTAGGGGCAGTTCTCTCACAGTACAGTGGGTTTCCTGAACGGCTACATCCCTGTGCCTTTTTCTCGAGAAAATTTAATTCCGCTGAGCGGAACTATGATATTGGCAATCGAGAACTTCTAGCTGTGAAATTAGCCTTTCAGGAATGGAGACATTGGTTAGAGGGGGCCCAGTTCCCAATTACGGTATTCACAGATCACAAGAATTTAGAATACATCGAATCAGCTAAAAGGTTAACCCCCCGTCAGGCCCGATGGTCTCTTTTCTTCTCCCGTTTTAATTTCACCATAACATACAAACCAGGAACAAAGAATGTTAAAGCTGACGCTCTCTCCAGAAGTTTCAGAGTTGATAAAGTCCCTGTAGAGGAGATCCTTCCCATAATCCCACAACACAAGGTCATAGCTGTCATCCAACCTGACCTGTCAAGTGAACTAAGTCGGTTTCAATCGGATTCTCCTCCGGGCAAACCCGATCACCTCCTCTTTGTACCCCTGTCCCACCGTCCGGCAGTACTTCAGCAGTTTCATGACTCCAAGACGGTGGGTCATCCAGGGGTTAAAAAGACTTTGGCCCTTCTAGCCCGTCATGTCTGGTGGCCATCTTACAGGAGAGATACCCAGGCCTTTATTCAGGCCTGTAAGATCTGTGCCCGTAGCAAAACCCCCAGGTCAGCTCCTGCCGGACCTCTGGTGCCCCTGTCCACTCCTTCAAAGCCTTGGACGCACTTGGCAATGGATTTTATTACTGATTTACCACAGTCCCAGGGATATACCGTTATCTGGGTTGTGGTAGATCGATTTAGCAAAATGGCGCATTTTGTCCCCCTAAGAAAGCTGCCCACAGCCCAAGAATTGGCTCAATATTTCTTAGATTATATTTTTAGACTTCACGGAATTCCAGAAGATGTGGTCTCAGATAGGGGGGTCAAATTTGTGTCACGCTTCTGGAGGGCATTCTGCACCCGGCTAGGCTTCACTGTTTCTCTGTCTTCAGCTTTTCACCCTCAGTCCAATGGGCAGACGGAAAGGACCAACCAGTCATTAGAACAATATCTCCGTTGCTTCACCTCTGATATTCAGTCAGAGTGGTCCCAATTTCTTCCCTTTGCTGAATTTGCCTTCAATAATGCAGTTAACTCCTCCACGGGGGTATCGCCCTTCCGATGTGTATATGGGAGGGATCTTAAGTTCTCAGCACTTTCAGGCTCGTCCTCTGGTTTGCCTTCTTTAGACGATTGGTTGTCCCAGTGGCCAGATTTATGGGCCAAGATTCAGCGGCATTTGGTCCAGGCATCGAGTCAGCAGAAGGTCTTTGCGGATCGTCGCCGATCCAAGAATCCAGATTATAAAGTGGGGGATTTGGTCTGGCTCTCTACCAAAAATTTAGCGCTACGCCAACTCTCTGTAAAATTGGGACCACGATATATCGGCCCTTATCCCATTTTACAGAAAATTAACCAAGTCACATACAGACTCAAACTTCCACCATCTCTGAGGATTTGTAATTCCTTTCACGTTTCCCTCCTTAAGCCTGCCAGGGGAGTGGAGGAGGATTCCTCTCCTTCTCCTATCCTAGTTGATGGTGAGCAGGAGTTTGAAGTTGCACGAATTCTGGATTCCCGTTTCCTCCGGAATTCCTTGCAATATTTAGTTGACTGGAAGGGATATGGGCCAGAAGAGAGGAGTTGGGTTCCAGCTAGAGATGTGCATGCAGACCGTTTAATTAAAAGATTTCATAAAGAAAATCCTCTTAAACCCAGGGTGGAGGGTCCTGGGGCCCCTCCTCAAGGGGGGGGGGGGGTAATGTAAGCAATTTACCTCTGCCAGGGGGCCGGCGGCGAGCGTCCGCGGGGCGATGCAGCACTCCTGCTGCTGGGAGCGTGGCGCGTCACTCTGGCAGCCTCCCTTGCCCCTCTCTAGCTGTGCAGGCGCGCGTCCCGCAGTCTGTAAATTTTGCCACTAGGAGGCGCTGTGCTGTGAGTGGCAGGCAGCGCAGAGTGCTCCACACCTGATGGGAATCAGGGGCTGATCAGCCCTGCAGCCAAGACTGACCAGCCCCTGGATAGTGTGTCCAATCACTCAGTGTTGTAAGTTACACCAATCAGCACATACACTCCCCCCCAGGGTGGCCATTGGCCGATTCCCAAATAAATATGGAGTCAGCCCAGCACTCAGTGCCCGTGATAGTCTCTTGTGATTAGGGTGTGATTCTGTTAGCTGTTATCTGATCCTGACCCGGCTTGATCGACCATCCCTGTCTGCTGCCTGTACCGACCTCTGCTTTGTCTGACTGCGAACCTGCCTTTCCCTCTGGATACCCTGCGATCTCTGACCTCCTGGCTTGACCCATTGGCTACCCCTGACTACGCACCTGTCTCATCCCTGTACTCTGACGCACCCTCCGGATTGACTACCTGTGAACGACCTCGGCTTCGGGATACCCTCGTGGTTCATCGGCCTTCACCGTAAGCAGCCATCCTTTGCGCCTATTAAGACCTGGGGGCAACCGTGTCCGGTGAGGCGTGCCTAGCGTCCCGGCAAGCGGGGGCTTGACTATAGGCAGAAGCGGCAGTGGAGATTGGGGGTTGCCTGCTTACAGAAGGTTGGTGTCCCGCTGGGCATCACACACGGCCCACCAGTTGCATCCCTGCCTGGTTAAGAAACCGGGACAGTAGGGAGGGACTGGGCCCATGAGACCAGAATGCCCACCTAATTGCTGAAAGGGGGAGAATCTGGTTTGAACCTGATCCAGAATCATTCCTATTAATGGAGTCACCACTATAGGGAACAGCGAGGACTCGAGGTGATTGAACACCCATCCAAATGACTCCCAATGGCCCGCCAGCCGGGTATCCAACTATCCTGACTCAGAGACAGGGAAGTGAGGAAGGGCACCCGGGTAAACATCGTGTGGACGTACCTTGGTCTCATCAGAGACATCGCCATCGACAGCACCTGAGTGACACTCTAGGAATTGAAGAGAGGCCAGATAGCACGCCACAATTAACAGTGTTGGACTTTCAACACGAACCTGGAGAGCCTCATAGATCTGAGGGCACAGGAATGTAAACATAAGCATTGAAGAGTGCCCCAGGCGGCAAGACGCCCACTGGGCGCAAGGTGCTGATGGCCAAACTCAAGAGTATCCATGCAGGAAACTGCCTGTAATTAGAGAATTGCTGTGAATCCAGAATGGGCCACCTAACCCATCCTTTGGGGGGCTGTGGGAGGTGGTATATCGGCCCTTGCCTCTGCCTATTTTGGGCAATCTCCAAGAGACCCTCAGACCTTGCAGGCCTAACATGGCCTGAGCCAGCAACCAAACAGGGGCAGAGACCAGGAGTACCTGGGGTCTGATAAGGAACTGGCGAAGGCAGTGCAGCAAACTCTATCCTGTACCTGGAGGACACCACCACCTGATCCGCCAGAGTGAGGCGAAATGTGCTGCAGCCATCCCCTCACCCAGCCGGGCGAGGGCGCCCCATCATGCTTGAGGGGGTTTGGTGGAAAATTTGGGCTTAGCCCCGCCGGAGGGGCCAGAGCGTTGCCTGCTGCTCGTGGGAAAAGAGTCTGCCCCAAAAATCCGGAAAGACACCCCTGGTTCCTCTTTAACACTAAGGTAGGGGGGAGGGGGGGTGCTCCTGCCTCGAGGGGGCCGGGGCGGCCGTCTGCGAAGGGGTGATTTGCCCTTTTTTCCGAACAGGTCTAGACAGGCCCCAAATAGCCATCGCCCTCTGAAGGGGAGCCCAGTAAGAGTCTTTTTTGTAGCATCATCAGCACCCCACTGTCGCAGCCAGAGCAGGCAACAAATAGCCACCGCAAGGGCGGAAGTTCTTGCACACATTCTAATCGCGTCTTCTAGCGCCAATAGAATAAACTTCACAAATACATCACAATTGGAGAGTGCATTGAACACCTCCCAAGGGAGATCCTCGGGGTGATGATCGAGCAACTTTTTGATGAGGGTTCTAGCGGCCACCGCAGTAATGGCTGCTGCACAGGCCGGACGCAGCGCCATCCTGGGGCAGGAAAAGGCATGGGAGGCCAACAGCTCAATGAGTCGGTCCTCAGCATCCCGAAGGGCACTATAGGCAGGGGTTATAATAAAGGGGGGGTTAGGGACCCCTATGATCGGCGCATCCACCACGGGGGGGTGACGACCAGCAATTAACCAATGGGTATTTCCTATCCCAGTCCCCTGGAACCCCTGGAAGTTTACTGGGGCATTCCCATTCTTTGAGGACAAGATCATTGAAATGAGCCTGCTCTAAAAATTCCAAACGTGCAGTCGCAGTATGGAAACGCTCCCCTCTAGGCTTGGGGACCTGACCAGGGGGAGAGATAGACAGTGCCTTAAAGACCTTAAGCAACAGGTCGTCAGTGTCACACTGGCCCCAGTATTCCAGGCCAGAATCATCGTGAGTCATCGTCATCTCATCAGAAGAGCTGGAGTCAGAGAACAATTCCCCTTCTTCAGAAGCAGTAGCAAACCCCTCAGTTCTCATAGAGCATACAGAAAGATGGGGCGACAGGTGCCGCTTCCTACCAGGGCCCATATGCTCTGACAACCTAGCAATAATCTGTTCAGCCGTAGGCAGCCTGGAAGGGCCAGCAGGCTGCAATTCCCCACTTGTAGGCGACTCGGCAGGAGAGAGATTTATGCCTGGGGAAATAGGTGAATTGAAGCTAGGTGTAACCACTGGCCGACCTCATTGCAGGGCCAGTGCTTGCTCGGCACAGGGTACGCAGACCCGTGCCCTGCCAGCATCAGCATGGGGTTGTCCACACGCTATACACCGCCGGTCTTGTCCTGGAGGGACCCCGGTCACATAATTCTGAGATGCCTCCATATGGTGATTAAACATTAGTCTGGTCAGACTAAGGCCATAACGTGTAAAACATACACAAGACCTTCTACACACACACATACCCCCCCCTTTCTTTCCCCCCCGGATGGGGGGGAACGAGGGAGGATGGCGACCCTTTGTATAGGGCCCACCGCTACACGGGGCATGGGATAATAGCGCGGGAGGGGCATCCTCTAGAGGCTCACCATCAGCCTAAACCGCCTACCCTTTGGTGGGGGACTGCGGTGGAGCATGGCTCCATAAGCACACAAGGTGCTGCCTACCTTCACCCGACCGACGCAGCCCAAGCTGGGAGGCACATCACAGGGAGGACGGGTGGGAATAGTCCAACAGGGCCGCAGGCTTGATAGCCCCGCTCACCTGCGAGAGTGTGATACTTCATGTCTTTGCAGTCAGCACTGCAGAGATATCGGGGAATTCGTGGGAGGTCCCTGGGTATTTGAGGGGCCGGGAGGAGCCTGTTTTCGCATGCTTCTGCAGTACAGCACCATCTGGCGGAGGATAACCAGAGTGTAAGTATTATATTTGGAGCAGGACGTACTGTATACTAAGAATATTCCAGTCCAATCTGACCAGTCTGTCCAATCTGACCAGTCTGTCCAATCTGACCAGTCTGTCCAATCTGACCAGTCTGTCCAATCTGACTTGTCTGTCCAGTCTGTCCAATCTGATTTGTCTGACCAGTCTGTCCAATCTGACTTGTCTGACCATTCTGTCCAATCTGACTTGTCTGACCAGTCTGTCCAATCTGAATTGTCTGTCCAGGCTGTCCAATCTGACTTGTCTGTCCAGTCTGTCCAATCTGACTTGTCTGTCCAGTCTGTCCAATCTGACGTCTGTCCAATCTGACGTCTGTCCAATCTGACTTGTCTGTCCAGTCTGTCCAATCTGACTTGTCTGTCCAGTCTGTCCAATCTGACTTGTCTGTCCAATCTGACTTGTCTGTCCAGTCTGTCCAATCTGACTTGTCTGTCCAGTCTGTCCAGTCTGTCCAATCTGACTTGTCTGTCCAGTCTGTCCAATCTGACTTGCCTGTCCAGTCTGTCCAATCTGACTTGTCTGTCCAGTCTGTCCAGTCTGTCCAATCTGACTTGTCTGTCCAGTCTGTCCAATCTGACTTGTCTGTCCAGTCTGTCTTGTCTGTCCAGTCTGTCCAGTCTGTCTTGTCTGTCCAGTCTGTCCAATCTGACTTGTCTGTCCAGTCTGTCCAATCTGACTGGTCTGTCCAGTCTGTCCAATCTGACTGGTCTGTCCAGTCTGTCCAATCTGACTGGTCTGTCCAGTCTGTCCAATCTGACTGGTCTGTCCAGTCTGTCCAATCTGACTGGTCTGTCCAGTCTGTCCAATCTGACTGGTCTGTCCAGTCTGTCCAATCTGACTGGTCTGTCCAGTCTGTCCAATCTGACTGGTCTGTCCAGTCTGTCCAATCTGACTGGTCTGTCCAGTCTGTCCAATCTGACTGGTCTGTCCAGTCTGTCCAATCTGACTGGTCTGTCCAGTCTGTCCAATCTGACTGGTCTGTCCAGTCTGTCCAATCTGACTGGTCTGTCCAGTCTGTCCAATCTGACTGGTCTGTCCAGTCTGTCCAATCTGACTGGTCTGTCCAGTCTGTCCAATCTGACTGGTCTGTCCAGTCTGTCCAATCTGACTGGTCTGTCCAGTCTGTCCAATCTGACTGGTCTGTCCAGTCTGTCCAGTCTGACTGTCCTGCCGAGTCTGCCGGGTTTGATCGCCCGCCTGCCGAGTCTGCCGGCTTTGATCGGCCGCCTGCCGAGTCTGCCGGCTTTGATCGGCCGCCTGCCGAGTCTGCCGGGTTTGATCGGCCGCCTGCCGAGTCTGCCGGGTTTGATCACCCGCCTGCCAAGTCTGCTGGGTTTGATCACCCTATCCAAAGTGTGCAAATTAGCTGCTGGCCTTTATATGCTGAGTCTGGCATGTAGTCAGGGCTCAGCATTTTACTCTGTCATCTGGAACCTGAACTCTGTAGCAGAGCCTCTGAATCCTGAATCCCGAATCCTGAACCCAGGACTTCCTTGTGAGCCATTAGTTTCCCTTCTGTTTGTTTTCTGGACTACTTTGGACTGGACTTCGTGTCTGTATGTTTTTCCTCACTGCACTGTATATATAGCAATCTGAGTGTTTGTTTGCTTGTTTCTCTCAATAAACACATTGTGTTTGCTGCATAATCCCAGTCTCTCTGCCTTGCAGTACTCTAATTATTGGTCACTCTTTATTAATGGATATCTCCCTTGAGATATCCGGGACACTTAGCATCTGTGGTGGGCAAGCTGTTTGAAGGTTTCTTAAGGGATACTATCCTGGAGCACCTTGGGGAAAATGACCTTATTACTCCATATCAGCATGGATTTATGAGGAATCGCTCCTGCCAGACAAACCTAATCAGCTTTTATGAGGAGGTAAGTTCAAGATTGGACCGGGGGAGTCATTGGATATCATATATCTTGACTTTTCTAAAGCATTTGATACTGTGCCACATAAAAGGCCGGTACAAAGGATGAGAATGCTTGGACTGGGGGAAAACGTGTGCAGATGGGTAGAAATTGGCTTAATGATCGGAAGCAGAGGGTGGTTATCAATGGTAGATTCGGTCACTGTTACTAATGGAGTACCACAAGGGTCAGTTCTGGGACCAATTCTCTTCAATATATATATGAATGACATTGGGTATGGATTAAACAGTAAAGTCTCAATCTTTGCAGATGATACTAAGCTGTGTAAAGTAATTAAAACAAAAGAGGACAGCAGGCAGCTACAAACAGATTTAGATAAATTGGAAGCATGGGGAGTTAAATGGCAAATGAAGTTTAACACAGATAAATGTAAGGTTATGCACATGAGAAGGAGAAATCTGTGTCATGATTACACACTAAATAAAGAAACACTTGGTAAAACAACAATGGAAAAGGACCTAGGGGTTTTAGTTGACAATAAGCTCAACTGTAGTAATCAATGCCAGGCAGCTGCTGCCAAAGCAAATAGGATCATGGGGTGCATCAAGAGGGGCATAGGTGCTCATGACCAGAGTATAATTTTACCCCTGTACAAGTCACTGGTCAGACCCCATATGGAGTAGTGTGTACAGTTCTGGGCACCTGTGCTTAAGAGGGACATATCAGAACTGGAGCGCGTTTAAAGAAGGGCAACAAAGTTAATAAAAGGAGTGCGGGGACTAGAGTACCCTGAAAGATTGTCCAAGTTAGGTTTATTTAGTTTAGAAAAAAGATTGAGGGGTGATCTAATAACTATGTATAAATATATTTGGGGTCAATACAAAGATCTGTCCCACAATCTATTTATACCCCGGAGTGTAACCATAACCCGAGGGCATCCACTAAGGTTAGAGGAAAGGTGCTTTCTCCACCGACATAGGAGGGGATTCTTATCTGTAAGAGCAGTGAGACTATGGAACTCGCTGCCAGAGGAGGTAGTAATGATGGATACAGTAAAAACATTCAAAAGTGGCCTTGATGCCTTCCTGGCATGTGATAACATTTCCAGCTATGAATGCTAGACCACTGGAAGGAGTTAAACAGGCTGAACTGGATGGACTAAAGTCTTTATTCAGCCTTACATACTATGTTACTATGTTACTATTCTCGCCCCTAAAATGCTGGGGTTGTTTGATTCTCTCGGAGATGGGGGGACCATCCCGCAGGACTCCCTCAGGGCTCACATTTCCGTGCTTCCCAAAGAAGGTAAGGACCCAAACTGCTGCTCCAGCTATAGACCAATCTCGCTCTTGAACTCCGATGTAAAATTATTAGCAAAAATTTTAGCCTCCAGGATCGCGCCTCATTTGCACCATATTATAGGTCTCGACCAGGTGGGGTTCATGCCGCATAGAGAGGCCAGGGATAACACAATAAAGGTGTTGAACCTGATCCACATGGCCAAGCGGAAGAACCTCCCCTCCCTGCTTCTCGCCACTGACGCCGAGAAGGCGTTTGACCGTGTAAACTGGCAATTCATGCACGCCACTTTAAGGCACATTGGCCTTGGGCCGAATGCACTGAGCTGGATCGCTAGCCTTTATAGCTCGCCCTCGGCGTCGGTGAAGGTGAACGGGGTCCTCTCAGACACTTTTAAGATTGCTAACGGGACTAGGCAGGGGTACCCACTCTCCCCGCTGATTTTTATCATTACCCTCGAATCTTTCCTGTGCAGGGTCCGTTGGAACCCTGATATCAAAGGGTTGGTGGGCTTCAATAATCATTATAAAGTAGCCGCCTATGCGGATGATTTAATTTTCAGCTTATCGGGGCCAGAAACATCACTGCCCAATCTGTTGGAGGAGTTGAGGCGTTACGGAGAGCTCTCGGATTACAAAATCAATTATCAAAAGTCTGAGGCTCTAAACGTAAACATCCCTCCCAAAAGGTTCCATAATATTCAGAATTCGTTCCCTTTTAAATGGGCCTGAGACAGTGTAACATACCTCGGGACCAGAATCGGGAGCAACTTGAAGAACATTTTCATTCTTAATTTCCCCCCCCCCCCCCCTCCTGAAAAAGTTTGAAGAGGAGATTTCTCGGTGGTCCATGGGAAAGATATCCTGGTTCGGCCACTGTAACGCCCTCAAGATGAATCTGCTCCCGCGCCTGCTCTATCTAATGCAGGCCCTCCCGGTGGCGGTACCTCAGACTTTTCTGCAAAGGGTTAGAGCTCTTTTTGTCAGATTCGTCTGGAGGGGTAAAAACAGAGGCTTAGTAGGAATATTCTAACATGGGATAAAGAGCATGGAGGTCTTGGTTTTCCCGACCCGGTTCTATATCACGCAGCGGTCCACTTGAATAGGGCTATAGATTGGTGTATCCACGGTAAACATAAACAATGGGTGGGCCTCGAGCAGGAGTTCTCGGATTCCCCGCTGGCCGGTGTCTTGTGGCTTACGGGCAAGGATACCCCTTTGGCAATGAAACACCCCACTCTGGGTACTCTGTTAAGGGTTGGCAGACAATACATGGGCCGCCCCGACCTCTCCCCCTACCCCTCCCCGTTGTTCCCAATTCTTGGAAACCCTAGCTTCCCTCCCGGGTGCGAGGGTCGTACTTCAAAGATGTGGATGGGAGGTGGGATTTACAGGGCAAGGCACTTCTGGGTGGATGATGGGTGGGCGGATTTGGATAGCTTGGTGGGATCTAAGGGCCTCCCGGCCTGGACAGGATGGCAGCGTATGCAGCTTCTCCATTTCCTCTCCTCGCTCCAGGAGTTCGTTGAAGGGCAAAGAAAACGTACTGCATTCGAAGAGCTGTGCTCAAGTAGAAACACAGAGAAACACACGCTCTCGTTTGTGTATAAAACGTTGATTGCTCCCCCAGAGGGAGATGAGCCTCCCTTCTTAAAGAAATGGGAATAGGGAGTTTCGTTTTCAGCCAAGCAGTGTAAAAAAATCCTGGCGATGCCTCATAGAACGGCTGTCTGTACCAGATTTCAGGAGTGCAGCTATAAAGTTCTTACTAGATGGTATAGGGTGCCATCTGTACTTAACAAATGGTTCCCGGGTACCCCCGCTGTGTGCTGGAGGTGTGAGGCAGCAACGGGCGACTTATTGCCCTTATCCTCTGGTCCTGCCCTGAGCTTAAACCATTCTGGGATACTGTTAGGGGAGTTGCGGGGAGATTGGTTGATATGGATATCCCTGATGACCCAGCCCTATGCCTCATCCACTCAACGAAGATCCCAACTAAACGGTACAAGAAGTCCGTGCTGTGCCACCTGCTAAATGAGGCGAAAGCTTTTCCACAAATGTGGAAAAAGGTTGATCCTCCTTCAATAGCTATGTGGGTTTTGAAGGTCAATGAGATTATGCGGTTCGAGAGCCTGATTCTAGCTAAAGACAACAGGCAGGAAAGTTTCACTTGTACATGGTATAGGAGGATAGAGTTTTCCGAATCTGATTAATGTAAAATGTTGCTTAGGAAAGCCTAAGACCCCTCTAGCCCCCCCTTCCCTCCCTCCCCCTCTGGTGAAGTGGTTTGAACACTTGGATGGTTTACTGATTAGTCTTTATTTTGTGGTCAAAATTAAGGTTTGCCTTTTGACAATTGTAATCTGATCTGTAATGTCCATAATATTGTGCATTCTGTTTAATCACCAGCAGGAGGCACTGTTTTTCTTTCTTGATGCCGTGTTACCTGTTTTTCTTGTATGGATAAAAATTTGTATAAATAAAGAATTTTGAAGAAAAAAAAATTACACAATTTCGCAATAGTGCTCCTTTACGTGTGATTCACAGCCCTCTAGCTTAGATTTCCTTTCAGTGCATAAGGCCATTCATCACACGTAACTCTACGTGCACTTGCATGATTCAGAGCATCCATCGGGGCTGGTTCGTACCTTCGTATCTTCTTTCATGTCTTGCAGCTTACGCAATGGACAACAGGTTTGTTGATCTGGCACGAACGTCTGGTCCTCCAGTGTTTTTGGGGTGTTTTTCAACGTTCTTTGCTGCAAAATTTGTGACTGTCCAGCGAGGTCTTACTAGTTAACTTTGGAAATGAGCTGCTTTGTACTTCTTTTTTGCGTATTTAGTCCATGGTCTGTACGCATACTCTGGCTTGTACGCATATGCAAGCATTCATTGTTTTGTGTTTTCCAGTGTTCTGCCCTAGGCCCTGGCATTCTAGTACTCCAGCATCACTTCTTTTTCATGCTTGTTGTTTGTTTCTGGTGTTCCATCCAGTGTCTTTTCATCTCCTAAGTGTTTACCTGTACCACTTCCTGATTTCTCATCCAGTGCCTTTTCATCTCCTAAGTGCTTACCGGTACCCATCCTTCTTTCCAGCTTTGGTCCTTTTCCTTGCTTGGTGTTTGTTTGGGATGCCCCCATGTTTATAAATTACACAATTACTAATTTACATTTAAATTACATTTACTAATGTAAATAGTAAATTTACATTTAAATGGTAAAATGTATTTATATATTTTTTTATTTTATTTATTTTTTTAAGTAGTATAACATTTTACATTTTTGTTTAGTGTATAAAATATGTAAAACAATGTTAAAAATGGGGTAAAATGGGGGTTCAAAACTATGTACAAGGGGGGAGTTAAAATGTGGCAGGCTTCCAGTTTATTTAGTTGGGTGGCCAAGTGTGCAATGTCCCCCACCTGCCTGTGGACAGCACTTGACAGCTCCTGCAGATGCTGCTAAACCTTGTCTTTGTATTTTGTAAAAGACAAAAACAATTAGTGTCTAGCCTTTGCTTCCTGGAAAACTTACTAGGCTGGTTGGGTTGTCGACTCAACCTTCTCACTGGGACCTGCCATTCCTTGGGGGCCAAGTCAGTAGTTAAATGTGTTAGAGCTCTGAATTGTATTGTGTTGTGTGTGGCACATCACCCACCTGCTTGTTGGGGCTTCTGTAGTGGAGCTGCTCCTTCCCCTGGCTGTTCATCCACTGGAACATCCTGACCTTCTAGATCCCAATCATTCCCTGTTGTTTCCAGTACAAGATAGGTCAGTATGGGCAGCAAAAAACACACATACACAAGCAGGATAGCTGAACCAAGCCCTGCCCCGATGGATGTTCATTCCAGACCACGTCACCACAGCCCCTCTTCGAACGCATGCCAGCACACACTCAAATTCGCAAAGTGCTAGGCGAAGCCACACCAGTTCCAGGCAAAGTGATAGGCCGAGCCAGAGCAGTTCCAGGCAAAGTGCTAGGCCAAGTTGGTGCAACCCCTCACACCCCTTCTCCGAATGTTCCAGACACCCAGCCAAATCTTCGAATAGTGCCACATGTAACCTCTAAGCCAAGTTCTAACCTTTATATGCGCGTGTATGTGCCACACCTTACTTACGTGGAACCGGATGGAGTAGCCATTGCTTAGCCGCACAGGCTATGGAGCTTTACTAAGCTTATGCCCTCAACATCTGCCTCAAGAGCTGCCACTGCAGCAGCATCTGGATCCACAAATCCATCTGCAGCAGCAGCATCTGCCTCCCCCACTCCCTCTGCAGCAGCAGCTGGATCCACAAATCCATCTGCAGCAGCAACATCACATCTGCCTCCCCCACTCCCTCTGCAGCAGCAGTTGGATCCACTAATCCATCTGCAGCAGCAGCTGGATCCACATCTCCAGCATGACCAACAGCTGCAGCTTGATGAGCAGCTGCAGCCATCACCTTTATGGGAGAGCTCTGCTGCAGAGAATCACCCACATCAGCTCCAGCTGCAAGTGTCCCTACCCGGGGAAGAGGACGACAGCCTCACCTACGTCACCATATTCCCCTGTTAAGAGGGATGCAGTTGATGTAGGTGGATTGGCGAGCAAATAGCAGAGCCTTCACGCAAAGAACAGCCGGTTCCACCAAAGCATGCGTAGACACATAATGCTGCTACACCATGACCTCCAAGCAATGGTGAGGAAGCAACAGAACAGCAATCAGCACAGGGAGGCACCTATAGCACCGTGGCAGCGGATAAATGACAAACTGGAACGTATGGTGCCATACCAAGAAGCCAGAGATCCACCAGATGTTGCAGGCCTAGCAATAAGAAAAAACACATTTGGTAGAGATTTTTTGGTGAGGTTTGGGAATCTCAGCCTCAGTAGAATATGGGACCACACTGTTCCAAAAAAAATTTCTATGACAAGCATAAATGATTTGTTAATTTAGTTTAATCTCATTGAATACATCAAAAGAGCAGGGGTCAAGCTTAGCAGAACCAAAAAAAAAGGCCAAGGCTTGCCTCAAATCCAAATTTACATCTAGAAATATATACATAGACACAAAAGAAACATACAACTGGGGAACAAACAAATTAACTAAAATGAGACGAGACACGGTGGTTCCAGACAGATTGGCCAAAGGCACTCTGTGTGCCCTGATATAGGTCTGCCAGAACATCCAGAAGAGTTGCAGAGGGGAACACATCGCAATATAGGGGAACCTTCTACAGGAGAGCAAAGTAGTTCAGTACCATGCATACCACAATGATTTATTTCTTAATGAGGCTTAATGTGAGGCTGGTACTGCAGTCCCCCCCCCCCCCCCCGTATGGTCCAGGCCCCGGAACCGGGTTTTTCAGCAAGCCAAAGGCCCGCTCCACCACTGCCCTTGTCTTCCTATGAGCCCAGTTTTAGGCTGCATGTGGCCGAGGCTGCAGAATGGAAGTCATAAGCCACTGAGGGAGGTTGCATCCACAAATCCACAAGTTCTAAATAAGAAAAAAAATCAAAGAAAGAAAGGAAAGGAATAATAACAACACTTACCAAGTAGACAGCATGCAAGACTTAAATTGTGCATTATGTAGGTATGTATCATGGGTGGAGCCTGGAAACCCAGCCATAACACATAGAAACCAGAGGTCTGGACCGGCCACACACTGCACATTGATGGAATGGCCACTCTTACAGTTCCTGTACAAAAGACACAAAGCACACAGGTCCAGAGCAGAGCAGCATAAAAACACACCTACACTCACAGAATAGATGCTAAGCAGAAAGGGACAACCATTGGTAATACTGCCTTCTTTGGCTGAGTAAGGAAATGGACTTGGCAGATTGTGTAAGGTAGGAGGGCATAACTTGTGTGAGCAAAAGGAAAATGAACTGCTCATTTACATTGGCTTACTTTAAAGTGAAGCAGCTATAGGGAACAAGGGGCAACTTATTGAAAGGGGAGATTGAGGTCTGCTTTACAAAAGGCAATACAATGCAAGGGTCAACACATATTAAATATGAGGAAACTAAACTAATAATAGATGTCACTACATAGTAGGGAATTAAGGATGCAAAGAGAAACCAAACACATATCTAAAAAGATATTTATCTGCAACCGGTGGCACCAGTGCCACGTGCATACATTTAATCGCACCCATGACGTTGGGCATATGGGCCAGCTCGTAGAGGCCCAGCTTAAGCACATTCCACGGTTACCATGGAGTCAGGGAAACATATATACTTGTCCACCAAGGTAGCCATGCCGTCAAGAAATTTAGTGACAGTGTGGTTGAGCACAGCCTGGGGCATGCCCACAGAGAGGGCGCCCAGAGAGAAGTGTGCCGGGCACCAAGAGACGTTCACCAAAAGTTGAAGGCAGCCAACCAATTTGGTCATGCACACAATTGCATGCCCCTTGCTTGTGGCGGGGACCAACAACTCACAATACAGTTTCTCAAGGGAAGCGCGGTTAAGTCGGGTCAGCTCAAATAGCTCAACATCATGCATGGGATCGATATCTTCACGTGGCCGATGCAGTTGAAACTCTGGGAAAAGCTATTTCAGTGTCTGGAGAAAGAAAGATTCAATCTCCAGAGGCGACAATCCTTCTTTACCATAATAACTATAAAACTGTGACATAGCCTACCACAGAAGACACTGTATTAACTATGCAAGAAAGAAGAACACTAGCTTTCAGCCCAGGCAAACAATTTACATACTGACAGAAGGGTGGCATAAAGTTGTGATCCTGCATGGTTATTTTAAAAGACCTAATGTTTCAGCTTTAAAGTAATTGTCCAGACAGGAAAATAAAAAACTCCATACTCACATTTGTTCTAGATGATCAGGTTGCTCCTAGTCTGGCACACTTAATCTTACCTGATTGGCAGATCACACCCCATGCTGCTTGGATTCGATCCCTGGTGACATCCGAAGTCCTGGCGATGTACCTCCCCCACACCACCCATCACAGCCATGATGGCACACCTGTTCCATTCACTGCTATAGAGGGGACATGCTATGTTTTGACACATACCCTCCATTGCAGTGAATGGGGGGGGCCCTCATCATTGTAATCAGGTAGGGGACAAAAGGTGAGCGTAGAGTAGAGCCTGGACAATGACTTTAATAGAGATTTATGGGCTTACAGTATGGTCTTCCAACCAATAAAACTGTCTGCATATTTTACATAAAAAATGACAGACATATCAGCAAGGTTTACAGGTATGAACTGAGCTTTTGACACCTAAGTATGTATAACAGTTTTAAAGTGCAAGGCTGTGTTTACATAGGTTTACATAAGATTGCATTTAGTCTGAGTGCAAGGGTATTGTAGAAATGAATGCATGAACTTTTGTCACTGTAACTAACAGCAACAGCTTACCTATTAGTTGGGTCCTCTCTGGAAGGAACATCAGGGTCTGTGAAAGCAACAGCATACAATGCATTGGGCTCCATGCCATCCCAGTGAATAGTAGGCCTTTGTCTCACCTAAAATACATAGAAATATCACGTGAGTCTCCAATATTTCAACAAGGGCAAATCATTCTTTTATCAGGTTATGCTATTAACACATTTATGACATTAATTGTTTCATTAATCATCTTTTTAAAATCAAGCTGACCTCACATTTGCTAAGCCTGGGATGGGAGAACATATACATGCCTTCCCACCTATTCCGCACAGGAGCAAAAGTGTCCTACAATTTATCAAGGAGGCAGCTATGAAGTAAGTGACTGTTTCTTAAAGTAAAAGTCCGCTTTCAATGGCATTTTTAAAAGTTTCAATTATGGTGTGCCAAAATTATGTACTCAAGGTACAGAGCTTATCTATTATTATTTTTTCTTTTTTTGTTTGCCACTCTTTGTTACAAAAGAAACAGTTTTCTCTAGAAACAGTTAGCAACATACACAAACTGGTGTGTTTTGTGTACGTGAAAGAGACCTGGCTTGCTAATCATCTGATGGTGACGCAGAGGTGACACATCGCACTCCTGAGTTCACAGGTTTAACCACTCCTGCTCTAACTGAGCTTCTTTAGATGAGGGGGTCACAATCTTCAGTAGCTAAAAAGATTTTCATTTTCCACCTTTCACTCATTCTTAGGGGCATTCCTTGTAATCATTTTTTGTTGTAGAAATAGTAGTACAATGGAACAATTTAAAGCTAAGGCCTTGAGCTAGAAAGGCGCTTTATAGAGAGAAGTTGTTTAGTTGTTAATAGAAATTGTCATGTTAGAGAGGGGAGTGGAATTGAAAGGTGTGGAAATAACCAGGGAGAAATATAAAATAAGGGAAGGTAGTTGTTAGACAATTAGGAAGACAATGTAGAAGGGAAGAGAGAGACACAGAAAGAGATGGAGGGAGAGGGAGAGAGATATATTTATATTTTGTCTATAGATCACATCTATGATGGACATTGGTCTGCTTTCCAAAGGCATGCAAGGCTATGGTACGTAACACCGCTCTGACTCCATGTACACTGAAGCACTGGCACACTGTTACCTGGGATGGTTTGAGGACCTGTCCCAACTCCTCCACAGATGTGTCTCCGAATGTGAGCTTCAGTGGGTATTCTGGCTTCTCGTCCACTTCATGCAGTGCCAACGCGCCATCCCAGTCATGCACATTAAGTGGCATTGCACACAGGTCTAACAGAGCTCTGTACTCTCTGCTCACTGGCAGCACTGCCTAGCTCCCTGGACTTAAATTAACTCCAACTCTCTGCCTGCAAACTGTAGGCGTGGAGATGGGAGGCTCTAGCACAGGCTGTTTGATAGTGTGCAGCGATTTCAGCTTCTCCACGCTCTGTGTATTTTGGCACATGGTACCAGAGAAAACGCCACACCCCGTTGCCCTCTGCCAGCTTATCTGTAGTGCAAAGAAGACCAGTAAGGAAACAGTCAGTTTTGGAAAGAAGGATTCAGACTCTACCATTTAGTTCTGAAAATAAAGTTAATCCTGCTACACAAATCAAGGCGAGTGTAAGCAATAAAGCAAGCTTTATTATATCTATATCTCTTATATCTTTTGAGACTAATGCTGGAACAGTGGTCAAAGCAAACCGGCAGGCTATGGGCAAAACTACAGGACGTGGGGCCCCACAGCAAGTAAACAAATATGAACTGTTGCTCTAAATCAGAAGAATTTATGTGCCAATCATGCTTTGTATTTGAAACACATGTAAATGCACAGAGCTCGAATCGTGAAAGTCAGGTGCAGTCCAATACACAAAAAGCCCTCCACCAGGTGTGAATCTCACACTCTTACCCTGATGGTCTAATAGACAAAAGATTGTTTAGGAACCGTTCTTAAGTCTTCACAGGGCAAGGTCCATGTAAACAGATGATTCCAATCTCTCATACAGCCAAATATCCATAGGTCACATGAAAGAGAATGGAAAAATAGTGCAATACGTTCCAAAGTATCAAACAGTGTTTAATCAAAATGCACTCACAGAGTAAAAGATATAAAATAGCGTTGGTAAAATACAGGGTACTCAGCAATTCTCACCGCCGCTTCCCCACTTCGATATTGCCAATCTTTATGTCCGCCTGATAGTGACAGGGTAAAGATCCAATCTGATCCAGTCCAATCCGGTGAATAATACAACCAAGCGATCCTACGCGTTTCGTCGCCTATGGCAACTTCTGCTGGAATGCTTGGTAAGGTATAGTCTGGTCTTTTAAACCGGGAGCCAAAAGTGACGCCAGCGTCACGTGATATTGTCACGTGACGCATTGAGAGCCGACGGGCGCACTCGCCCATAGTTGTTGAGGGCAAACTATAACTTCCGCCCTGGCTAATCTACCCCAACGGCGCCTGCGCACAAACATTAGAGCATATAGTTCCACTGGATGGCTTCCGCCCTAGCATATCTAAATGGCGGCGCCGGCGCACAAACCACCAAGGGCTATACAGGCATGACGCCTTGAAAGCCGGCGGGCGCACTCGCCCGTAGTTGTTGAGGGCATAGTATAACTTCCGGCCTGACTAGTCTACCCCAACGGCGCCTGCGCACAGACATCCCAGCCATTGGAGCATAAAGCTCCAATGGATGGCTTCCGCCCTGACCTATCTACATGGCGGCGCCTGCGCACAAACCACCAATGACTCAACAGGATGGCTTCCGCCCCAACCTGTCAGTGTAGCGGTGCCTGCACACACACATCCCAGCCGATGAGGCAAACAAGCTCACAAGGATATTGAAGCGCTTGCGCAGCTACCCAATTTAATGGTTATAGATGCGCATGCGCAAAGAACGGCATCAATTTATTATAAGAAATCTGCTAATTCCTCAGCCCCAATTAAGGGCACTTATATGCCCCTTACAGAAGGATAAATTCTATACCCTATAGCTTGAATAGAACTATATACATAAATAAAGGTAAGTACACATAGTGCACACGCCGGTAACAATGCAATGGTTCACAATAAAAACCAAGCACCACCTGCCTACAGCAATAAAGCCTAAAAGCCAAAATAGGACCTTTAGCAGTAAAATGTTAAGGGGGAACCCGGCCTGGTGAGAAAAGCTTTACAATGATCAATAAAAATCATCCTTAAAAAACTTACATAAAACTTACATGACATAACATATATAAAATCATTAACCTACAAATTGGATAAAGGGAATCAAGAATTATCAATAAAGCAATTGAGGTCGAACTCCACATTAAGACCTCCAGGGACCAGGGTGTTTAAATCATAAATCCATTTACTTTCTCGCTGGGATAACTCCCTAACGAGATCTGAACCCCTCCAATGGCGGTCAATTTTATCCAAACCTACAAATAAAAAACTCCAGGATTGGATGCATGCATTTTTTTGAAATGGGCAGACAAACTATGCCCCTCATAGCCCCTTTTTATATTATAAATATGCTCACGGAGCCTAGTCCTCAGTTCTCGGGTGGTCCTCCCAACATAGGTCAAACCACAGGGGCACCAAATCACATATACCACCCCCTTAGAACTGCACGTTATAAATTTCTTAATTTTAAACGGTGTTCCTGTGCACGTGTCATGAAAGATCTTAATAACCCTCTCTTTCCCATTAGTTAAGCGACTCCCACATTTATAGAAGCCTATCAGGGGGGCTTCCACTAGAGAGACAGGCTTGGGAGGGTCAATAAAACTGCGTACCAATTTGTCCCTTAAAGCGGACCTTCACTCTGAATAAGAGTCTATCTTATATGTTTCCCCCACACTGTACATACAGATTGCTCACATTAAAAATCATCCTACCTGCATCTACTGATTGTTATGAGCCTTTAAACATCCAAGATGGCGGCTTATGGAAGCCGCCATTTTATCAGGCAGCCTGCAAACAGGAAGTGCCTGCAAACAGGAAGTGACTGTGCTGCTCTGCATTCTGGGACTGCTGACCTTTCCCTGACCCCAGCTCTGCTCTGTCTGAGCAAAGCACAGCTATAACCTGCCCCCCTGTACCTTATCCCACTCTCCTCTCCTCAGTAAGTGTGATGCTTCTGAGTCAAGATGGCGGCGCCCGTATCCTAAATTCCTGAACAGAGTTGCAGCCCAGTGGGGGAAAGAATAATAAGTTAGTGACTAAAAATGTAAAATATATTAATTTTAGATGCTGGGGAATCATTTTTTAAGAGTTTGGGCTTTTCATTAAATCACGGTGAAGGTCCGGTTTAAACTAGGGGCCCTTCTAAAAATGCAAACAGGTTTGGGGGGGATTACCGAGCCTAAAACAGGGTCTTCTTTGAGTATATGCCAGTGTTTATCCAGCACATGTTTGACCTTACGATATTGCACATTGAAACCAGAGATAAAAGCAAAGTCCATTCTTGTACTTTTCTCCGCCCTTCCCTCAGGTTTTCTAAAAAGTGCTTCCCGTGCCATCTCCCTTACTGGTCTCAATTGGTTATTAACCATATCAGTATCATAACCTTTGTCAACGAACCTCTGTGTGAGGTCCACTGCCTGTTTTTCAAAGACCCTCACATCACTGCAATTACGCCTAAGGTGCATAAATTGCCCCCTGGGTATAGCCCGTATCCAGTTGGGATGGTGGCAGCTATCCCAGGGGACATAGCCGTTCCTATCAGTGGCCTTAAAATAAGTGGCGGTTACCAGTTGCGAGCCTTCAATTTTAATAGTAAGGTCCAAAAAGTTAACCTCATGAGGGCCTATCTCAGGGGTGAATTCTAAATTGCAACTGTTGGTATTAACCCCTTTAAAGAAATTTTCTAAGTCTCCTTTAGGACCCTCCCACAAAACTAGTACATCGTCGATGTACCGCCGCCACAACTTAAGGTGTGGCCATGGTCCATCGAAAATAAAGCCTGATTCCCAAAAACCTACAAACAAGTTAGCCTGGTGCTTGGTTTTTATTGTGAACCATTGCATTGTTACCGGCATGTGCACTATGTGTACTTACCTTTATTTATGTATATAGTTCTATTCAAGCTATAGGGTATAGAATTTATCCTTCTGTAAGGGGCATATAAGTGCCCTTAATTGGGGCTGAGGAATTAGCAGATTTCTTATAATAAATTGATGCCGTTCTTTGCGCATGCGCATCTATAACCATTAAATTGGGTAGCTGCGCAAGCGCTTCAATATCCTTGTGAGCTTGTTTGCCTCATCGGCTGGGATGTGTGTGTGCAGGCACCGCTACACTGACAGGTTGGGGCGGAGCTTTATGCTCCAATGGCTGGGATGTCTGTGCGCAGGCGCCGTTGGGGTAGACTAGTCAGGGCGGAAGTTATACTATGCCCTCAACAACTACGGGCGAGTGCGCCCGCCGGCTTTCAAGGCGTCATGCCTGTAGAGCCCTTGGTGGTTTGTGCGCAGGCGCCGCCATTTAGATATGCTAGGGCGGAAGCCATCCAGTGGAACTATATGCTCTAATGTTTGTGCGCAGGCGCCGTTGGGGTAGATTAGCCAGGGCGGAAGTTATAGTTTGCCCTCAACAACTATGGGCGAGTGCGCCCGTCGGCTCTCAATGCGTCACGTGACAATATCACGTGACGCTGACGTCACTTTTGGCTCCCGGTTTTAAAGACCAGACTATACCTTACCAAGCATTCCAGCAGAAGTCGCCATAGGCGACGAAACGCGTAGGATCGCTTGGTTGTATTATTCACCGGATTGGACTGGATCAGATTGGATCTTTACCCTGTCACTATCAGGCGGACATAAAGATTGGCAATATCGAAGTGGGGAAGCGGCGGTGAGAATTGCTGAGTACCCTGTATTTTACCAACGCTATTTTATATCTTTTACTCTGTGAGTGCATTTTGATTAAACACTGTTTGATACTTTGGAACGTATTGCACTATTTTTCCATTCTCTTTCATGTGACCTATGGATATTTGGCTGTATGAGAGATTGGAATCATCTGTTTACATGGACCTTGCCCTGTGAAGACTTAAGAACGGTTCCTAAACAATCTTTTGTCTATTAGACCATCAGGATAAGAGTGTGAGATTCACATCTGGTGGAGGGCTTTTTGTGTATTGGACTGCACCTGACTTTCACGATTCGAGCTCTGTGCATTTACATGTGTTTCTAAAGCGGATAAAGAGGAAGGACTTTTATCAGCACGTTGAGCTTCTAATATTGAAGACTAGCGCGGTGTTAACTATCTGTTGTTTGACATGCTTTGTATTTGTCAGCCATCGCTGTTGTGATCTTTTACACTTATCTGGCTAAAGGTTGCCAACCCACAAGAGTTTGTAATCAAGGGTCCACACAGAAGCGCCTACCCTCCCTTTGTGTTCTGTATCTTTAGGATGCAGAATGTTTTAGAACTAACTTTGCGTGATTTAACTGTGTGTTTCTGTTACTAATAAGTCTGTAGTAGAAGAGTTCCTCCCTTTTTAAATCTGAGCTTATCCTCATGCCATTCTAACCACTCCCTGTTTGCTGCATGATCCCAGATGTGTGGTTTAACCCCTTTTGTTGCTGGGGCTCTTGTTTAGCCAGTTATTTTTTTCATTCTCAGCTGAATCCATAAAACACATAATCCCACTAAAAATGCATGTTAACCCCCTTTAACCATGTAGGATTTCTGCAAGAAATAAAAGATTTCATGCAAAAGTGCATATCCATCTACATACAATTAACCATTACCACACCTGAAGAAATCACAATAAGGAACACACAATGATGCAAAACAAAATAAAGATAAGTCTAACTAACAACCCCAATCCATGTGAACCTAATATACTAAAACTAATCCTAATACTAATATCAAATATATGATTATTCCACTAAGTTAGTTCATGAAATACACACAAAATTAGTCAGAAGATGTCGGCTTCTCTTCCTTGCAGGTACGCCGGGCTTACACCCGGCCATTTTTGCCTTATTTCTGCCGGGACCTTTTTTGTTAACCCCTTGTAATAGCCTCCCAGCTTGGTTGCAAGGTCCGAGTGAGGGTAGGCAGCACCTCTATAGGTGTTCAGGGAGCCATGCTCCACCGTGAGACCCCATATTAAGGGGTAGGCGGAATCCGGGTTGGTGATCCCGGTTTGGGATGCCCTATCCCTTATTATCCCTGACACGGCTTGGCGCCGTTTCTTCTGAGGTGCCCAGCCTCCTGGCTGGGAACCGCGCTGCTGTGTGAGGAAGGGGGAGCGGGGCCGGCGCGGCGCGCAATCCGCGCTGGCCTGTCCTTCATTTCCCTCTCTCGTTTTGGTTCTGGTGATGATAGAGGTGGCAGCCAACTTCTGCCTGCATATATATACATAAGGTGTGTGCATGTGCTTATGCCTTTATCTGCTTGTGTTTTACAGGAGAACTCCCTGTGACCACACAAAAAAGGGGGTTCTCCCGGTCCTAGGGTCCCTAGCAGTAATTTTGGGCACCTAATAAATCCTCCCACCAGGGACTCAAAGGGGCATCCCGGGTTGCTTACCAGCGTAAATCCCTCCGGTCATTGCGACCTACCCAAAAAATCACCATATGGAGGCTCCGCAGGATACTGGGCTTTGGCTCCCTTTGGGACAATCCCGGCCGTGTGTGGGTTGTGGGGTATCCCTTACGGGGGAGAATATGCTGATTTGTATACCATGTGCACAAAAGGCCACAGTCGGGTTCCCAGGCGTCTGGGTCAGCTCCGCCCTCTTCATCGCCTACCCCTCCCCGTCTTATCCGTACCCCAAGTGACACGGTCACTAGCGGGGAGTCGCACTCTGATGTTTGTGCTAGATTGGCCAGCATTGAGAGATTTATTTCTAGCGCGGTGGGCAAAAAGGCCCATGCTAAGAAGTGACATTTGTCGCCGCCCTTGTCGGTTTTGGATTTTGATGAGGATGAATGGTCGGATTATTCCCCGTTAAGGGGGATTTGTTTGAGGAATCAGAAACTGAGGATGTGCAGTTTTTTGATAATGATGTTGGGCAGGCGCTGGGGGATGCCGTGGGCAGGCGCTGGGGGATGCCGTTGACACCACTAAAGTTCTGGCCCATCTCCTGGAGGTTTTGGATATTGCCCCGCCGGAGGCGGCCCCTCTCAAAAAAGGGGAATTTTTGGGTCCTCCAAGGTCATTTTGATGCATTGATCCTGAGGGAATGGGAGACACCTAGTTGGCTTCCCGACGTTCCTCAGGGTTGGGATAGGAAGTATCCCTTCCCGGTTGAAGCGGTGAAGCGCTGGTCTTCCCCTCCCGAGGTCGATGCGCCTGTATTCTTAGTATACAGTACATCCTGCTCCAGATATAATACTTACACTTGGGTTATCCTCCGCCAGATGGCGCTGCACTGCAGAGACATGGAAAAACAGGCTCCTCCCGGCCCTTCAAATACCCAGGGACCTCCCACAAATCCCCAGATTTCTCTGCAGTGCTGACTGCGAAGACATGATGTATCACTCTCTCACAGGTGAGCGGGGCTATTACAGCCTGCGGCCCTGTTGGACTATTCCCATCCGTCCTCCCTGTGATGTGCTTCCCAGCCTGGGCTGCGCTGGTCGGGTGAAGGTAGGCAGCACCATGCGTGCTTAACGGAGCCATGCTCCACCGCAGTCCCCCACCAAAGGGTAGGCGGTTTAGGGCTGATGGTGAGCCTCTAGGGGATGCCCCTCCCGCACTATTGCCCATGCCCCATTTAGCGGTGGGCCCTGTACAAAGGGTCGCCATCCTCCCTCATTCCCCCCGTAGCCCGGGGGGAAAGAAAGGGGGTGTGTGTGTGTAGTAAGGTCTTAGTGTATGTTTTTACACGTTATGGCCTTAATCTTGCCCGGACTAGTATCCCTGTGGTCAGAACCGCGCAGTTTGTTCTTACTGTGTAATTGTCGCCACCGCGCGCACTTCTTCCTTTACTGGATGTGCGGCGCCGGGCGGCGACGTCGCCTCAGACGCTGCGGCATCTTCATTGGCAAATCATCTTCTCTAAGTGTCCATTCACTTTGCTCCTCATTACAGTTTATATCTACCTCAGAGCTTCGCACCCTTGGGGGGGGCAAGGACCTAGGTTGGCGCGCTCCGCGTCACTGCCCGCTCTGGCCCGCCCTTCAAGGTTCACTTTGGCGCCATTTTGATGCTGGTCGCACGCACGCGTGGTGGCGGTCCTCTCCCTCCCTGGGTCTGTAAGTGCCCTCATGGGCGATTTTCATGATCCTTGTTTACTGCACATGGTTCTGACACCCTTTATTCCCATTATGTCTTTCAGACTGGTGAACACCATTGGCTTCTCCCGGCCCGGTGTTAAATTATAGCGGGCCTTGTAAAATTCTCCCACTTCCATAGCGGGTCTTTGGGGCATCCAGGGTTACTTATTGTGTAAATCCCTACTGGCATATTGTGCCTTGATTAATCACCATATGGAGGCATCTCAGAATTATGTGACCGGGGTCCCTCCGGGACAAGTCCGGCGGTGTATAGCATGTGGACAACCCCATGCTGATGCTGGCGGGGCACGGGTCTGCGTACCCTGTGCCGAGCAAGCCCTGGCCCTGCAATCTGGTCGGCCAGTGGCTACACTCACTCTGGTCCTGGTTGTTACCTTAATGGATGTACTCCTGGTACCTTGTTTCGGCCTTCGGCTTCTGCCAAATTTATTAGCGATCGGATTGTCAGGCCTACTCAGGCAAGGGGAAGAATCTCCCTTGTTGCCTTGATTCCTTTTCTACGTGTGCTTGATGCCTCTTGGGCCTTTCAGCACCGGTTTTGCTGTTGAACTGGTTGGTTAGGCCACTACCATTGGCCTTCTGCTCATACCCTTTGCAAGGTTTTACTATGTTGATGTTAGGGCCTCAGCTCATGCTGTCTTGGCCGTATGGTTCTGTAGGTGACAGTGCTTTAAACTGTCTGCTGTTGTCGTTTTTGTTGGGGATCCCACCCTGTTTTATGGACACTGCTTTTGGATGTCCCAAGTGTAAATATTATATCTGGAGCAGGACATACTGTATACTAAGAATAATACAATTCTGTGAAGTACTCACCTGTAGAATTGATATTATTTGTATACAGTACGTCCTGCTCCACCCACCCTGTTTTTTGCATTTTTCTGGATCCCCTGTATGGTGATTGTTATCTTGTTATCATTACCAGTTGTTCTGGGTGGTTTTAAATTCTCCCGGCTTCTTGTTCACTGCTTTTCAATGCTGGGGATTTGTGGGAGCCTGTTTTTCCATGTCTCTGCAGTGCAGCGCCATCTGGCGGAGGATAACCCAAGTGTAAGTATTATATCTGGAGCAGGACGTACTGTATACAAATAATATCAATTCTACAGGTGAGTACTTCACAGAATTGTATTTTTAGGGTTGTCCAACACCTCTGTTGTCCACACCCCTGATGCCACTACCCTTAAAGATGGTGAGGATAAGCGCATTGATCAGATGGCATGTCATGCCTTTGCCAGTGTGGGTTCTGCCTCACGGCCTGTGTGTGCATCTGCGCTAGTGGCTGTGGCTACTAGGTCACTGGTTAGGGATTTGTTAAATGGTGCTCAACTTGATCCGGCCAGCGCTGAGTTCACTGCCCTTAAAAGGTGCGATTTGTTCATGGATTTTGTCTTGGCTGCTATGGAAGACACTATTGTCATGTGTAGTAGAACTTTGGCCTTATTGGTGGCCATGCGCCGATCGGTCTGGCTTCGCCAGTGGGCGGCGGACTTTGCGGCCAAGAAATCGCTCACAGCTCTTCCCTTCCTGGGTACGCGGCTGTTTGGAAATAAGTGGGATACGGTGGCAAAGGGAGGTAAGTTACCTCAGCGTAAGAAGCAGCGTCGCTCCTTTCGAGGGGCGAGCTCCTTCAATCTTTCCTTTCGAGGTGCCAGAGCTGTTAGAGGTTTTGCCTACTCTGGTGTCAGAGGTTCTTCCTGGAACAGGGGCAGAGGACGGGCCCGTCCAGCATCTGCCTGGGGTTCCAAACCTAAGCCCACTGCCAAACCAGCTCAACAATGAGGGGGCGCCCTCACCCGTACGGGTGGGGGGACAGCTGCGGCTCTTCTTCCAGGTCTGGGCCCAGAAGGTCACAGACAAGTGGATCTTGGAAGTGGTCTCGTCCGGGTACAAGCTGGAGTCCGAGTACTGGCCTCCTCCAAGATTCTTAAGGTCCCGGGTGCCCTCGGACCCTCAGGCTGCACAGGGGCTCCTGTTGGCAGTAAGAAATCTTCTGGACATGGGAGTCATATGCCCGGTGCCTCCCTCAGAAAGAGGCAGGGGCTACTATTCCAATCTCTTCACGGTCCCCAAAAAGGGACCCATGCTGGATCTGAAGATTCTCAACAGGCTCATCAGAACCAAGAAGTTCTGCATGGAGACTCTGCACTCTGCCATAAATTCCCTTCGTCAAGGGGACTTTATGACATCCATAGACATCAAGGATGTTTACCTGCATGTTCCAATTTTCCCAGCGCATTGGTTTGCGGTGGACGATCAACATTTTCAGTTTGTGGCCCTTCCCTTCAGGCTGACCACTGCGCCGAGGGTCTTCACCAAGGTTCTGGTGGGCATAATGGCCCTACTCAGAGCTCAGGGCATTCACATCGTACCGTATCTGGACGACCTGCTGATTTCAGCTCCCTCCCTCCGTCAGACGGAGCTGGACACCAAAAGGGTGGTGTCGACTCTGGGGAGGTTCGGTTGGGTGATCAACCGCCCCAAATCTTCTCTCTCTCCTTCAAGGGAGATTTCATTCCTGGGCATGAATCTGGATACCATTCAAGCCAGAGTGTGTCTACCTCAGCCCAAGGCGCAGGGGGTTCAGGATCTGATTCGCCTTCTTCTGGCCAATCCTTGCCCCTCGATCTGGCTAGGGATGAAACTGGTAGGTTTGATGGCTTCCTTCGAGGCCGTTCCCTTTGCTCAGTTCCACATGAGGTCGCTCCAACTCCACCTATTGACGCGCTGGGACAGATGTCCGCTGTCATTGGATCAGTCATTTCTGATGTCTCCCAGGGTTCGGCAGCCACTTCAGTGGTGGCTGGAGCCAAGCAATCTGATGAGGGGCAGATCATTTCTGGCCCCTTGTTGGGAGACGGTTACCATGGATGCCAGCCTGTCGGGCTGGGGAGGTTTCTGGAAAAATCTTCAGTTCAGGGGGTTGTGGGGTCCTCAGGAGGCTCTCACCCCCATCAATGTCCTGGAGCTCAGAGCCATCCGGCTTGTTCTGTCAAGGCTGACACCTCACTTACAGGGCTCAGGTTCGATGAGACAATCGAACGGCGGTAGCCTACATCAATCACCAAGGAGGGACTCACAGCAGGAGTGCCCTCAGGGAAGTCTCTCTGATCCTGCATTGGGCAGAGAGCAATGTTCCTTGCATTTCGGCAATCTACATTCCAGGAGTGGAGAACACGGAGGCGGACTCCCTGAGCAGGGGGTTCTCTCGCCAAGGAGAGAGGTCTCTCAACCCCGGGGTTTTTCGTTTTTTTGTCGCAAGTGGGGGACTCCGGAGGTGGATCTCTTTGCCTCACGGCACAATCACAAACTCCCGGCCTTTGTGTCTCTATCTCAGGCTCCTCTAGCTCTGGCAGTGGATGCCTTGTCCCTTGCTTGGAAGGATCTGGGGTTTCTGTACCTGTTTCCTCCCTTCTCCATGCTGGGCAAGGTAGTTTGCAAACTGGCTCTGGAAGGGGCACCAGCAATTCTGGTGGCTCCAAGGTGGCCAAGAAGGGTTTGGTGCGCAGACCTTGTAAGGCTGACGGTAGATCAGTTCCGGTTTCTCATGTTTCCGGATCTGTTATCTCAGGGTCAACTACTTTATCCCAATTTACCAACGCTGGCTTTGATGGCTTGGCTGCTGAAACCTTCATTCTGAAGGAGGAAGGTTTGTCTGAGGCTGTTGTTCAGACCTTGATTAGAGCTAGGAAGCGGTCCTCTTCTGGTGTTTACTGTAGGACTTGGCGGTCCTATATTGACTGGTGTGAGGCTAGGGCCTTGCCTTGCAGGGTGTTTTCGATCCCTAGGATTTTGGAGTTTCTTCAGCACGGTCTGGATCTTGGGGTCCAGCTTAGTAACTTGAAGGGGCAGGTCTCTGCTCTGTCTGTTTTCTTCCAAAGATCTTTTGCCTTACACCTGCTGGTTAAGACTTTTTTCCAGGGGCTCACTCATGTTCGACCCCCTCGGAAGGCTATGGTTCCTGTTTGGGATTTGAATTTGGTTCTTTCGGCTCTCCAGGGTCCTCCTTTTGAGCCGTTACAGGATATTGCTTTTTCTGTTTTCACTCAAAAGGTTGCCTTCTTGGTGGCTATTACCTCTGTTTGGCGTGTCTCTGAGTTGGCGGCTCTGTCGATTCAGGCCCCTTACTTTGAAAGACACCAGGACAAGGTGGTCTTTCGCTTTAAGCCAGATTTCCTTCCTAAGGTGGTTTCTGCTTTCCATCTCAATCAGGATATTGTTCTCCCTTCCTTGTGTCCTAAGCCTAGCAATAACAAAGAGAGGGTTTTGCACAATTTGGTTGTGGTTCACTGTGTTAAGTACTATTTGGTGACTACTTCTTCTTTCCGCACGTATGCCTTTTTCGTGGTGCCCTGCGGGCCCAGGAAAGGTTTGGCGCCCGCCAAGTCTACCATTAGCAAATGGATTTGTCAGGCCATTGTTGGGGCCTATTCTGCTAAGGGGAGGACTCCCCTTTTAGGGTCACTGCGCATTCCACTGCGCATTCTACTCGTGCTGTTGGTGCATCCTGGGCTTTTCAGCACCAGGCTTCTGTTGAACAAGTTTGTAAGCCTGCTACTTGGTCTTCCTTTCATACTTTTTCCAAGTTTCACAAGGTTGATTGCAGGCTTCAGCGGATGCCGTTTTTGGCCGCAAGGTTCTGCAAGCTGCAGTGGTTTAAGTGGGTGCATTCTTTACTGTTTATGGTTCCCTCCCATGACGGACACTGCTATTGGATGTCCCAAATGTCATGAAGAGTTGAAGCGGAGTGTATGTCACACTTGGAATAATACCGTTTTGTGAGTACTCACCTTTAAAACGGATATTATAAGTGTGACATACACTCCGCTTCATCCCACCCTTTTTGTATTTTGGATCCTTTATATGGTGAACCTTTGTTTCTTGGTTGTTAGTATTGTTATATTTTGTTCTTCCTGGTCCCCTTACTGCTATTTTACACTGGGGAATTGGTGGGAGGTCCCAGGTATTTATGGACTGGGAGGAGCTCCTTTTTTTGCATTCATCTCTGCAGAAGTTTGCCCTCTACTGGAGAATAACCCAAATGTCATGAAGAGTTGAAGCGGAGTGTATGTCACACTTATAATATCCGTTTTAAAGGTGAGTACTCACAAAACGGTATTTTTCTGACCTCTGAGTGGCAAGCAAAGCTACCTCGGCCATTTCTGTTTCAATTTAAAAACTAAAAACAGTTTAGGACAGTGCCAAATGTAGCCGGACAGAATGGTGTAACAATTACCTTTGCCTGCTGTAGCATTTCAACATTTTTTTAGACCAACCAGGAAAAGGCGAAGACGGCGGAGGGAACAGTGTCACCAACAGGGTGAAGACACTAAGAGGGATCAGGAACAGGGACAGGATGGCCCCCCTAGCCACACATGATGAGGAAAATAGGTCCTTAAATGTTATTAATCTCTCCAATTTCGTGCACCATGTTTCTCTTCTGTCAAGGGGCCTTTCTTTCTCCCCCACAGCGAGGGGGGGGGGGGGATGAATTCACATTATTTAAAGACATAGCACTTTTTCTTAGTAAAGTCTTATTTAAATCTATGTATGTGAAGGATGATAAGGCCCCGCCTGAGATGACGGATAGTGCCCCTTTGGCGGTCGACATTCATGGTGCTCAAACAGTAGAGGATTGTATGGCAATGTTACAGGATGAGGTAGAGATCCCTGACCTGATGCCAAAACTAGATATATTTAGACTTAAATCAAAGAATTTTCCTCCCTTGTCTCAAAATGTCCCTATTTTTGCAGGCCATGTAACGCGATCTACAAAAAGGCAATTGGAAGGATCTAGGTGGGATGTACAATCTCACCCCGCCCGAGAAACTAGCGTTGAATGAACTGGAAAAAGCGAAGGATATTATCATACGCCCTAGTGACAAGGGGGGAAATGTAGTCCTACTTAATCAGGACTATTACATTGCAGAAATTGAAATTTTGAAGGTCAGGAATTTCAATATCCCTATCTTGTACACGATCCCTAAGATACACAAATGCCCCTCCGCACCACCGGGTAGGCCCATTGTATCTGGGAACGGGGGTCCACTGGAAGGTATCGCCAAATTTGTAGACGAAAATTTAAAACCGCTCGTGAAAATACTGCCATCTTTCGTGTTGGACAGTAGTGATGTCCTTCGTAAGCTGCGATCCTTTGAATTAGAGGGTGACTGTTAGCCAGCATCGATGTAGAAAGCTTGTACACCTCCGTTCCCCATGCAGTGGGCCTTGAAGCAGTATCCTGGTTTCTGGAGTAACTTGGTCCCTGTGATGCGGCATATAATGAATTTGTAGTAGAACTCTTAGAGTTCGTGTTAGTGAATAACTTTTTCAGGTTTCACAGGGACTATTACCAGCAGATACGTGGCAAAGCCATGGGGGCTGCCTGTGCTCCATCGTATGCCTGCCTACACCTGGGACGGTGGGAGAGTCTTGAGGTGTTTGGGCGAGCTGACTTTGGAGCGCAGGTGGCCCTCTGGCTGCGCTACATCGATGATATCCTGGTGGTGTGGAGGGGCTCCCCAGGGGACTTTGAGAATTTTGTGGATCGGCTGAACTGTAACGAGCGAAATATCCGTTTGATTGGAAAATAGGCCCCAACCAACTTGAGTTTCTAGACCTGTTAATCAGACGAGATGGCGGTAGACTAAGTACCACCACGTATCGGAAGCCAACTGCAGGAAATACCCTGCTACACTTTACGAGTCACCATCCGATTCCATTAAGACGGGGGATCCCACTTGGACAGTTTCTGCGAATGCGCAGGAACTGTGACACGGAACGTGATTTCATACGTGAAGCACAGGAGCTGACAGTGAGATTTCGCAATAGAGGATACCCGCATAAACTACTGCAAACTTGTTTTAAAAAAGCGCTAGAGTCCAGTCGGGAAGAATTACTAAGAGGGAATAAAAAGGATAGGGTGGCCCTTCGGCCCCCAAAAAGTCCACCAACCCGCTTGATTACCCAATTTTGGACACATTGGGAAAGATTACGCACTATCCTTGAATCTCACTGGCACATTCTTCTACTTGATCCAGTGGTAGTAAGATGTGTAGGTCCGCGCACACTTCTCACTGCACGACGAGCAAAGAACAGGTATACAGTCAGTGAATAAATTGAATGGTTCCTTTAAGTGTGGTCACTGCAGTGCTTGCCCCTATATGGAAAAAACTATCAGTTTTTATGGGCACTAGGGATGTGAAGGGGAAACCCACGGTTAATTAAGGGGTTCATTAATTAAGCCACTTCTTATGTCGTGTACATGCTCATCTGCCCTTGTGACCTAAAATATATAGGCAAAACTAAGTGCGAATTGCGGACACGGGTCGGTGAGCATGTGCGCGACATTAGAAGGGGGCAATGAAAAAAGTCCTGTGTCAGAACACTTCAGGATCTACCATCAGGGAAACCCACGAGGACTTAGAGCGTGTGGAATTTTTACCCTAAGAAAGGAAGGTAGAAGAGGGTTCTGGGACAAGCGTTTAATTCAACAGGAGTCCTGCCTGATTTTTGAACTGGGCACAATGTCCCCTCAAGGTCTCAACACTGACTTGGGGTTGAGTGCATTTCTCTAGTTCCTAAGAAGGTAGGTAGACTAGAAGAGTGGACCTGCTCTCATTCATAGACGGGATAGACGAAAACTATAAGAAACTGTAAAGCGAAAAGGCTATATATAGGGAGGTGGGCATCATCTCAGGGTGGGTAGGAGAGGCAGTACTGCAGTACCGCTGTATAGGGGCACATTATTGCACACGGATAGTTGGGGCGATGGAGTTAATCTTACATGCATATTGAGAAGATGTGAGTATCTATGTAAAGAGGGTATGGCGATTGGCCGCTGATAGACTAGTCGATCACAATTGTTTAGGTTTGAACCTTAGTCCTATTACTAATGCTGGTCCCCTATTTATTCCTATTGTAGGCTACCGCTTTTTACTTGTGATTCCCTCCCTTCTCCCCTTGTGCATTTCATCTCCCCGTGGCTGGGTGCGCTTTGGGTGGACTTTAAGGTAGCTAGACATACTTACCCGTTATCTCCATTGCACTGCTACCCCCACCTATATGTCGAGTTGACTCCTCATCTTGTGAGCGTTGCACCGTCATAGGCCGGTTGTGATGCTGGCCATATATATGGTAGACGATGGTTTAATTTTAATTTTAAATTTAATTTTAATATTATGGATGATAAGGGAATCTCTATGTTAATGCTCAGTTATTGGTTAGTCCTGCCCTCAATTAGACCTAGGAACTATGGACATATATGCAATGTCCAGCAAGAATGTGGTACACGTGTGGTCTATTTGTGAGCTGCGGTATAGGAATGCTATGAACGAGAATGTAAAAAATGGCAACATTGGCCTACGAAGATGTCCTTGAATGCAAATATCCATACTCTTGTTGGTGACTTACAAAAGGTGTTTTATTTATGTATTTGTTACGGGGTGTTACTCCATGTAGCCCAATAATAATAAAAAATCCACTTGGAAACACAAACAAGCCTGCGCACAGTTGTGCAGGCTTGCTGGGACCTTTAGTCCGCAATGCTGTCCGCTGGGAATGGAATGACACCGACTGCGCTGATGATTCGGCTGTGTGATTGACCTAAGCCGTTTGCAATGACTATTGCGGCGCTGTCAGCGGGGATGGCGATTGGAATATGGACGGTAGTGGGAGGAACTAGACAGTATAAAGTGACGAGTAGTAAGACCGCCCATCACCCTGACAAAGCTCCGGTGGGAGGGGCGAAACACGTGTCGGCGGACGGCCCCTCCACGCCTACCTTCCCTGGAAGTCTCACGAGTGGCCGCTCGCCTAGCACCACTACAGCAGCGTGTTTGATGTTCAATGTTCATCTTGCCCTGGCGTGAGATCTTGGATACAGATAAGTCATTGTCCTGCCTTCCTTTCATGATATACGCTGAGGTTAAATGTCGCCGATGCACATGGCACTTTAGTGAGGCCCCGTTCATGGGACACCACAATGTAAATAAGCCCCAGCACGGCTTCATATGAGAAACCTGGGTTAATGCGCAGGGACACTTGAATACGAGAGCAGGCATCTACCCCAGTATAAAGGATCTATAATGCCATGGGGCACTTGGACACTGCCAATGAGCTTAGTGCATGAGCGCGCGCATGGTATTGTTTTGTTGTTGGGATCCAACACTCAATTTTGAAATCCTACTCACGGCCATTGCTACGGTGAAGATCCGGGGAAGAGTGTGGCTGGTAGTGTGACTGTGTGGACTGCATGAGGGGGGCCCCCCGTATATGTTTTAATCACTGATGTATGTTTTTATGCAATACATGGAATGAACTTATTATGTATTGTGCCACAATTGTTTTTTGATACGCAAATAAAATTGTTTGTAGCGGCAATAGTGTTATGCTAGCTTTTGTGCCAGTCCCACAAATAGCCTTGTCTGTATGTGTATGTGAGCATTTCAACATTAACTACTCTACTATCTTTCCAAATTAATTCATGATGGATAAAAGCATCTACACCCATCATAAAAATTGCAATGGCAAAATGCTATTTTTCCAGCACAGGCGAGTTCAGAAGACAAGTTGTTAGAGTTGAGCAGTTCTCGTCTGTAAAAGCACAATGGTAACTTCTCATCTTTCTATCCTATTGGGGAAGGGTAGAATGACGTGTGTTCTGAATACTTGCCTTGCGACCCTGTCCTAGGAAGGGTCCTGGTTTATACAGTAGGGACACTAACCTAACCATTGATCATTATTGGGGTTCACTTTTTGTTAGCAAAGCTCTATCCAGCAGGAGGCAGCTGTTTCCTGTGGGATTACATTTCCCCATCCCACTGAACTCCATGCCCAATTATGGCATCCTAGGGAAGGTGATCGATAAAAGTAATCTAATTTTATTTTTTTAAAAATTTTTACTTTTTAAATTATTTTTTAACTATTCTTTAAATGAATTAAATTAAAATGGAAAGCAGCACATTCATTCAAACCAGACCTTCACCCTAAATAAGAGCCTATCTTATATGTTTACCGCACCCGGTACATACAGATTGCTCATATTAAAAATCAGCCTACCTGTATCTATTGCATTTTAAACATCCAAGATGGCGGCCCATGGAGGTGCAGGCAGCCTTCAAACAGGAAGTGTCTTCTGACTGTGCCTGCTCCCCTGTACTTTTGACCCCTCTCCTCCTCTCCAGTATGTGATGCTACTGAGCCAAGATGGCTGCGCCCGTATCCTAGAGTGCTGAACAGTTGCAGCCCAGTGGGGGAAAGAATAAAAGTGATTAAAAACTTAAAGTATATTAATTTTAGATGCTGGGTAATAGTTTTTTAAGGGTTTGGGCTTTCCATTAAATTATGCTGAAGGTCCGCTTTTATTTAGCTAGGCATACAAAAATGGTGATGTTCAGCTATTAGATTGATGGGAACAGCATTGGTTGTTTTACCTTTTTAGCTCTTTTATCTCTTTCCTATTACAGTGCACCAGGGCCGTTGTGTAGCTTATTTTTGGTGATGATGCACAACACTGTCATACATATCACAAGAGGATTACAAGAAGATTATTTAACCCAGTTTTACCTGAGGTAGGTTATTTTTGATTAGGACTGTTTGGGGCTTAGAAGAAAGCGCTGATTAAATCTATGTAGTACAGATTGAAAGAGCTTGTTAAATATGTGTTAAACGTGAAGGGTTGTCTTGAAAAAGTCTCCTTAGTGAAGCCAAATGTTTGATTATGTGCCTTATCCAAACCAAACAATGCTTACTAATGAGAATAATTAAAAACACATGAATGTCTGCTGTTCAATCTGGTATGAATATGTACAATATTATGTTGCAGTGTAAACATTGCCTTGCATCCAAGAACAGAACAGTTGATGCTCCATGTAATTATTATCCACATGCTCTCTGAATTTGTTGCAGCTCAGAGATGCTCTTATATACTCTATGCTGTTATTGTGGTGTGACTACAGACAAGATGGCTTTAGTAGGTACTTGAGCTAGAGGTAGTACCCTTACCAGAGGCTGTCTGACAAAATTATAGAGTATTCTCAGACCAACGCAGTGGTAGATCAGTCATTACAAGAAGATGTAATTTTACCATGCTTCAATTCTGTACAGCCAATCATGAAGCTCGGAATCATGAAGAAGAGTAGGGGAACATACTACTATATGGAACTTATGGAATGGTGACAGCAAGTGGGGAATTGTACCACCACTTGTGTCAGACTGGAATACCTTGGGCTCAACACAGGAAATCATTCTTGTGGCCCATAAGAAATGTTTGACTGGAGTGCCTTGCTGTAATACTGGTGCTGACAGGACACCGTCAGGAGCACTAGGAGATTATGCTGTCAGTGCTGAGGCTACATGAGAATGAAAGCTGCTTTATGTACAGTCCAGTGCTCTGAGGAAAGCATGGCCTCTGGATCGGCCACCTATGTATCTGCAGGGATCGGCTTTCCACATGTCCTGCATAGTGGAGGTTGGTAGGAGGGGGTGAGTGAGGGAACGATCGTTTGCTTCTTGCTGACACTCCGAACAGGCCACTGAGGAAGTCTCTCTCCTTCATTGGTCTAGGTGTCCCTTTACCCCCCCCCCCCCCCCCCCAGCTCTCTTTAGTTTTATCTCTTTACATAGTTACATAGTTAATACTGTCGAAATTAGACATATGTCGATCAAGTTCACCCAAGGGTGTTGGGGTAGGGGGGTGTTATTTTTTATTTTATTTATTTATTTTACTGATAACAGCTAATAGTAACTGTTAATGTAATTTTCTTATAAATAAGCATCTAAACCTTTTTTGAAGCTGTCAGCAGTTTTATGCTGTAACAAGCTTCTGTGGGAGGCTATTCAACGGATTTAAAGTTATTATGGTAAAGAATGATTCTTGCCTCCCGACACTGAATTTATTTTTTTCCAGTCGAAAGGAGTGCCCCCTTTTCTTTAGAGAAGATTTTACCTGAAATAGTGTTTCCCCATATTTGTTGTATTGGCCATTTATATATTTATACAAGTTAATCATCCCCCCCCCTCAGTCGTCTCCTCTCAAGACTAAACAGATTTAATTGTCATAATCTTTCCTCATAACTAAGATTCTTCATTCCTATTATCAGTTTTGTGGATCTCCTCTGCACCCTTTCCATAGTGAGAGCGTCCTTTCTATGAATGGGTGCCCAGAACTGGATGACATATTCCAGATGAGGGTGCACCAGTGCCTTGTAAAGAGGCAAAATGACATTCTTATCCCGTGATTCATAAACTTACCGGTCTGTAATTGTCTACAGAAGACCTAGAGCCCTTTTTAAAAATGGGCACTACATTTGCCTTGCGCCAATCTCTTGGCTCTATACCAGTTTTTAGTGAGTCTTTAAAGATCAGGAACAGGGGTGATGAGATAACTGAGCTGAGTTCTTTAAGAACTCTTGGGCGAAGTCCATCTGGTCCTGCAGCCTTATTCACATTTAAATTATTTAGTCTTTCTTGGATGATATATATGTTTAGCTTGTTAAAGCGACCAAAACCCACATTTTTAATTAGCATCCCCTGAATTGCTCCCCCCATGAATAGTAACTTTTGCCTATTTTTACTGCTCCTGCTTCCCTCTAATCCCAGATAATGGCGCCTTTTTTTAGCTGTAAAGCTCCGCCTCCATTCATTACCACTGCTGTGTGTGGCAATGATGTATTTGCCACACTTATTCAATGTCTAATCACTTGCAATCCTACAGAGAGGGATAGCAAAAGAAAAGTGTTCCATGGCAATTTGATAAGTGAAAATATCCATTTCTAGTTCTACACCCTAAAAAGACAGTATCAGCAGGGGCTTTGGTCAAAAATATTTCACAAGTTCAGTGGGTTTTGGTCCGCTTTAAGTATTATACTTGGGCTATTGCTATCATTGGCATCTTCTGTGTTGCCTCCTTGCACCTCTGTTGTGTACACAGAGCTAATCCATTCAACAGCTCCGCCTTCTCTTCATCCCTAGTGACCATTTCCCCATTATCATTAAGTAAGGCATATACCTGTTCTGATTTAGTTTTCTTTGAATTTATATATTTAAAAAACTGTTTTGCTTTCTTTGGCCAAATCTCTTTCATGTTGTGCTTTTGCCAACCTTATTTCTTTCTTACATGCTTTATTTACTAATTTATACTTGTCAAGGGTTACAGCTGAGAGCTCAGCCTTGTAATGTTTAAATTCCCTTTTCTTTTTCTTTATTGTCCTTTTAACCGCAGGTGTCAGCCATGAGGGGTTTAATTTTAGCCGCTTATATTTCTTACCCATAGGAATACATTTTGCAATGTTGGTACTCACAATTGATTTAAAGCACTCCCATTTGGCATCTGTACCTTTATTCCTGAACAGATGCTACCAGTCTATAGGCTTGATTCAGAGAGACAAAAAAAAACTTCCGTTTTAGTGCCGATCTGTTTTTTTTGTGAAATGTTTCCGCTCTCGTATGAGTGTCTGAGCGATTCTATGCATGCATTGCAATCCTTCTGTAAAGTTTCCGTCCGTTCGTACGGCAGATTATGAATACGAGGATGTCATTTTCCAGCGTGACTTTTCCGTTTCATTTTCACATGTTACAACGTAGGCTTTAGTTTTTGCCCTTTTCCCATCGTATCCTTCCACGAATCCTTTACGTTTCCCGTTAGATTCTGTTTCCCTTTTTCAATAAATATTCTTCCAGACGGAAAACCTTACGATCTTGCGCCTGCGCACTACAAACTTAACTCATTAAAGTGCTCGCCTACATATTTGCCACCCTCACTTCTACTACAATGTTTAGCTAAATCACTTAGCATTATCCTCCATCTTCCCTTTTGGGCCCTTAAAGCTCACCCAAACCACTTCGCGGTTAGGTTCTTCTTCCATTTTAGCCCCCTAAAACTTACCCAAATCACTTCTCGGTCATGTGAATATTCATCTTTAAATATTTCTGGGCCATTAGCTTTGTGTTAATGTATTTTGTAAATGAAATGACACTGTAACATTTTTTTTTATTCCATCATAAATTATAATTTAAAAAATTTAGAAAATTTCACATTTTTACAACTATAAAAAACAAAATACATAGCAATGGCAGGCCACAGAACATTATTCTTCATCTGTGGTCCCCAACGAGTTGCGCAGCTCCTGCATCTCTCCCACCAACTGAAGGATCCTGACACGCAGTTGTGCCACTCTGGCACGTGTGGTCCCTGTTAAAAAACTTAAATTAAAATATTGGTATAACCTTGTTGGGGTCATACTGCAGTGCCCCCCCCCCCCCCCGTATGGTCCAAAACCTAAATCTGGACTTCAAAAGCCAGAGGGCCCTCGCCACCACGGCCCGGGTTTTGCATAGTGCCCGATTAAAGAACCCCTGGCCCGCATTCTGCAGGCAAAGAACGGGCATCAGGAGCAAGGGCAGGAGTGGATATCCAGAATCCCCTGAAAGAATTTAAAAATACTAACATAAAATACACATTCTAAGCTACAATATTGTTTAACATGTCATCAAGGGCTAAAAACAGCAATAGGTTAAGTCATGAGTCATCAACTATATTCATTGCCATACAGTGAAAATGGATTGATGGAATGTGAGCAAACTTACCCTGGAGCCATCCACCAGATAATTCTCCTGACTCAAACTGACGAAATAAGCGAGAGCTCTGCAATATATAAGCATCATGGGACGACCCTGGATGCCCTGCAAGAACACTGAGGAATCGCATAGATGGACCAAACACTGCTTTTATGTTGTGTGAGTGGCACATCTTGCGGTTCCTGCAACCAAATATAAAATAATTACACAAAGCAAAGGTAACCGACTAAAACAATAACTCCTACAACAAATTAAGATTCAAGTTCAACAATCCAAATATAATTCACAAAGGACATAAGTCTAAAAAACTATAGCAATTATATGGATGTGTGGGAAAATAATGGTTTACATGCTAAGGACTAATTAAGGTCAGCATTAAAATGCTTCTATAAGGCATACATGAAATGTATTGATTTAGGTATGCATTGCTATACAATTTATGGCCTCGGCCATGCTGATACATGCAATGCCTTGGTGCTAAAGGCGCGCAGACACCTCCACATAGCCGCAAAACATGTACAACAATAGCAATCCGAGCCCTCAAAGGTCCTGTAAGTGGATCGGAAATGAAACGGATTTATAGGGTGGTGATCCATCGGAAATCAGCTCTCTGAATCAGACGTAAGCCCATCCCAACAACGTAAGGTAACGAACGAAAAATAACAGATTTTTTTTGGAAAATGATCCGAACTAACGGAAATGATCCAATTTGCTTCCGTTCATCGAAAGCGCATATTCAGTGTTTTTGCCCTCCCAGACAAAAAATTTTTTTTACAGTTTATATTAAATACAGCTATATTGTGGTCACCGTTACCAAGATTTTCAGGGACTGTTACTGTCCCTATCAGGTCAACATTATTTGATATTATCAGATCTAAAAGAGCATCACCCCTAGTAGGTGCCTCCACAAACTGATTCATATAATTATCTTGTAGCAAGCTGAGGAATGCTCTCCCCCTTGTAGAAGTAGCAGAACTGTGTCTCCAGTCGATTCCTGGGTAGTTGAAGTCCTGCCTTCACCACCACTGTACCAGTCTGTAAAGCCCACTCTATCTGTTTATGCAGTTGACCCTCTATTTCCTCATTTATGTTTGGGGCCCATAGATTACACCAAATTGTATTTTAACATTGTTTATCGCCCCACACTTCTAACCACAAGGATTCTACATCCTCACAATCTTCAGCTAGTATCCCCTGATTAATATATGCTTCCAATTCTTGCTTTACATAGAGATGCACGCCGTCCCCTTTCCTTTTTCCTCTGTCTTTCCTAAAGAGAGCAAAACCTTGTAGATTGACAGTCCAGTCTTGTGTGGAATCCAGCCATGTCTCAGCCACACCAATAACATCAATATTTTCTTCCAGTACCAGAGCCTCAAGCTCCCCCACTTTACTAGCTAGACTTCTGACATTTGTGAACATATCTAGTTTGACACATTGTGCTTTAGTATTAGCTTCTGCATCCACCTAATTTTTCACTGCTGGTTTGCAACACATGGATCTCCTTAACCATCATGCTGTCCCCTAAGTAACCTATCTTCCCTTTTATTTTCTTTTTTGCCCTCCCCCCTCATCTCACCCCTTCTAGTATCCTCTTACCCAGCACAGCAGCCCCCCTTTCCATTCAGGTGCAAAATATCTGTAGAATACAGTTTGTTCCGCTATTGAAAAGTCAGCCCAGTGCTCTAGGAACCCAAATTCTGCCCTGCACCAGGACTTGATCAATGCGTTTAACTCTCTAAGCTCCCGCTGTCGTTCATATGTAGCGCATGGCACAGGCAGTATTCCAGATAATACAACCTTGGAGGTCCTTCTCTTCAACTTGGTGCCTAATTCCTTAAATGTATTCTTAAGGATTCTCCATCTTCCATTAATTCTGTCATTGGTCCCCAAGTGGACAATGACAGCTGGGTCATCCCCAGCCCCTCCAGGAATTTGTGCACCCTTTCCACCACATGCCGAACTCTGGCACCAGGGAGACAGCAAACTATTCGGTTGAGGGGGTCTTGTTGACAAATTATTCTATTAGTCTGCTTGATAATAGAATCCAATATTACCAGTAACTGTCTAGTCCTACCTACAGTCCCTACCACCAGCTCCCCAGCTGGAAGAGCAGTATCCGCTAGGGCTGCCATTTCTGAGATGGACACTCTTGCATCATTACCCAACTTGGCAATTTTTCATAGGGTGCACAGACACAGGTGCAGCCTTCCTTTTCTGTGCACCCTTTCTACTCCCTCTATCTACATTTACCCAGCTACTTATCTGCTCCTCCTGACCCATTACTCTGCCCTCTGTATCTACCCTACTTAATGCTCAGTGAGCAGAATGCCCTTTTCCATATTGTCAATCTCCCTTGGTGTTGCATTTTGCGCCTTCAGATCACCCAAGCTCCCAAGGTTGCAACATGCTTACATTGTCTCTTTGATCACCCTTCATGCATTTTTTACCCCCCTTTCTCTCCTCCATCTCTCTGTATCCTTTTTTCTCCCCTACATATCTTCATCCTCCGTCATCTCTGTTTATCCCCCTTTCTCTCTGTTGTCTCTCTTGAACCACCTTTCTCTATTTCATCTTCTTTTATTCTCTCTTCTACATCCATCTTTATTTCTCCCTCTCCTTTTCAATTCTTTTACTCTTCTGTCTATAGTCCCCTTTCTCACGTCTCTCAATCTGTCTATATCCCTCTTTGTCTAGGTCATCTCTCTTTATCCCTCTTTCTGGCCTTCGTCTTTCTTTATCCCTGCTTTGTCTCCTCTTTTCTTTCCTCAATTTGTCTATTCTTCCTGTTTATTTCTTTCCTTCATCTCTTTATATCCCTTACAGGCATGTGTATATTCCCCATTTATCCTCTTTTTTAAAATTTTCCTTCATATATCTATAACCCCTCTCCTTTATCTCTTTATATTCCCGCATTCTTTCTTCCTATCCAATCACTCTATATTTCCTGTTTCTCTACATTATTTCTCTATTCCCCCATTTATATTTTCACATATTTTCCTATATTATCCATTTATTTCCCTCATCTATCTACATACATATTATACTGCGTCCATTTATGGTTAACTGCAGAAAAGAGCTGGGTAGTGATGAGGTGCAGCGGAGAACAGGTCAAAGGCGGGAAGCAGTGCAGAGATGGGGGTGCATTGGGTATCCGAGGAGAGATGGGGGTTTCATTGAAGAGCATGACCGGGATGTAGGTGCAACAGGGAACAGGGCAAATATGTGGAGCAGAGCAAAGATGTGGGCACAGCAAGGAACAGGGCAAAGATGGGGAGCAGGGCAAAGATGTGGGTGCAGCAAGGAACAGGGCAAAGATGGGGAGCAGGGTGGAGATGTGGGTGCATTTGCGAGCAGGGCAGAGATTGAGGTATATTGGGGAGCAGGGCAGAGATGTGGGTGCAATGGGAAACAGAGCAAAGATGGTAAACAGGGCAGAGATGTGGGTGCATCTGGGAGCAGGGCAGGGATGGAAGTGCACTGGGGAACAGGGCAAAGATGGGGAGCAGGGCCAAGATGTGGGTGCAGCAATGAACAGGGCAAAGATGGGAAGCAGGGTGGAGATGTGGGTGCATCTGGGAGCAGGGCAGAGATGGAGCTGCATTGGGGAACAGAGCAAAGATGGAAGTATATTGGGGAGCAGGGCAGAGATGTGGGTGCAATGGGAAACAGGGCAAAGATGGTAAAAAGGGCAGGGATGTGGGTGGATCTGGGAGCAGGGCAGAGATGGAGGTGCATTGGGGAACAGGGCAAAGATGGAAAGCAAGGTGGAGATGTGGGGGCATTGTGGGGGCAGGACAGAGGTGTTAAAAACCTTGGGGTTTGTTCCTCTTAAATTTTGTATTTTGTTATATAAAAAGGCCTTTGAATGGCTCCCAGACACAACTGGTGGAAAGGTAAGTGCTCTGGGTAATCTGGTGAGTTTTACACAGCGGGCATCTCGAATCGAGATGCCCCAGGTAAGAGGACCAATCACAATCGATCGGGATTGCCTTCTTTGTGAAACCCCCCAGGTTGCCCCAACAGATTCACCTCTACCCGGTCCTACGGCGCATGCACAGCCGCTCGTCCAATCGGCGCTCTCGGATCCGCTCAAGCCCCCTGGTCCAGGAGCTCGTCTAATGCTTGCAGCCGCATCCCCTGTTACCCTTTAACAGGGAGCATTTCCGCCACCGGGACTCACAGACTCACCTCTACCCGGTCCTACGACGCATGCACAGCTGCTCATCCAATTGGTGCGTCGGATCTGCTCAAGTCCCCTGGTCCGGGAGCTTGTCTAATGCTTGCAGCCGCATCCCTTGTTACCCTTTAACAGGGAGCGATCTCGCGCCGGCCATTCACAATTCCACTAAAGGGATAGCAGGGACGCAGCCGCTGCTCGCACATGCGTTGTTGGACCGGAAACTAAGGTGAATTTTCGGGCGACCTGGGGGGGTTTCACACAGCGGGGAACCCCCGATCGGGGTGCCCCGGGGGAAGCAAGTATGCCTGTAGACTTCAGGGTGGGTTTTGGTCCACTTTAAATTAAATAGGTCCTTTGTGCTCTTTTTCTGATATCCAGCCCCAGGGGTGTCTGTAGCTTAAACCGGAGGATCACCCTTACAAGAACCAGTGCTCATATGCACCCCTCCCCAATTCAAATTGCTGCACTTAAAAATGCATTTACACAACACCTCTAAATAAACTACCGTGCTAGGTAAAGGGGGGCGTATTTGCACAAAACCACTCTACCAGATTGGGGTACTGGACCCCAATATACATACCCAACCAAATACAAAAGCTGCACAGGTAAACCAAATCAAATTTGTAAAAAAATGCTTTAATAAACAATAGACAACACTATTCACAAACATACATAGAAACACAGTCAGTTCATCCACAACTGTAAGTCTCTATATGGGTATAATGTAATAGTGTAGTGACTCATGAGACTTACCTTTTGTATCTTCTGCCATGGTTGATTCCCCCCTCCCCCCCCCCCCCCCTTAAAGAGGAACTTCTGAACTTCTTTTAGACTCCAGGGCAATCTGAGTCCCACTTCTTGGGGCATCCCAAATTAGGATGCCCCACTGTGTTGAACCTCTGGGGTCACCTGATCTTACCTCTTCCCATGCCCTCGCCGCGTCTCAGCACTGCGGCCGAATCCTCAACATATCTCTAGCTGTGCGTGTACCCACCTGTCCTTTGTGAATGGACAATGTGGACATGCCCACACGCTAGAAAAACGATCAGGGCCAGCTGTGCGATCGTCTCCAGGTAAAGGTAAGCAAAACCGGGTGAGAGACTTAGTAGAACCTGGTCATTTAATGGTTGGTTGTTCCTCTTTAACCAACATAACCCACAATGCAAAGCAGCAGAAAACCCAGCAGGTCCAGGTAAATTAATTTTTATGCACAGATATATGAATTGCCCTGAAGAGGGATGCATATGAGCACTGTTTCTTGTAAGGGTGTTGGTTTACGTCTTGCTGTTCCCTACCCTGCTAGCCCCAGCTGACATCCCCCCCGTTCCCTCACATTCAGATAGGCTGTGGATGGGAGCACGCGCGCTGCTGGGGGTGCGATTGCTGCACTCCAGATTGCTGAAGCCCTGCATGTAAGCAGCCATTTGACAAGCATTGCATATGCACAGAAAACTGCTCTGATTGGACAAGAGCCCGCACATGTGCTGTAGGACCAGGTGGGGGTCAGTTGTTCTGAGCTATCTGGGGGGTTTCAAACTGTGGGGCATCCCAGTTTGGTCAAAGTCAAAATCCTGGGTTTTGTTCTGCTTTAATGCCTTTTGTTGCATTGTATAAGTTTGATCCTGCCAGCCCTTCACAATTAGGTTGTGGTACCAGCAGCTCATGCTGACCCCTGTGGTCTCCACGCCCTGCATTTGGGGTGTACTGCCTGTGCGATCATAAAAGCCACCATCCCTGTCTCTCTGTAAGGGACCATCAGGAGACACAAGTCAAACACCTCTATAGAGAGAAAGCTACCAAATGGCCCGGGAGGACTCTCTTTTCCATATTTCCTCCATCTTTCTCTCTGTTTTGCACATTGCCTTCACCATTCTTTTCCCCTCTCTTCTTTGTTCCTCTTTCTATCGTAGCCATTATCTTCTTCCTTTACATTTTTACATCTTTTACTCTTTTATGTGATTTGTGATCCCCGTCTTTCTCCTCTTTATTAACCCCCCACCCCCTTCCTATTGCACTCCCCTGCATCTCTCGCGTTACCTTTTCTCCATTTCCCTTTTTAACTTTCTTCCCACTTTTTCACATTCGCTTTCTCTCTCTTTCTTTCACATTTTCTTGTTTTGGTGATGTGATGTCCTCAAGCTGCTGGGCTTATCTAGCATTTTTGTATTTTTCATTTTGTTAGCAAATGTGTTTTATGGAAGTAGTTTTCACTACCTACAATTTGTTCCTATTGGTTAATGTAAATCAAAAAGAGAGAAGTGAGACCTGTACACACAGAACGCTGCTAAAATGAGTAAGGGAGCTCACTCACACCAAGACAGGTACAGCAGCAATGTTCTTTGAGTATACAGGGCTCACTTTTCTTGTAAGACTTGGTGTACAGTTGCCCATAACAACAGATTTCAGGTAGTGAAAACTGCTTCCATACAGCACATATTTGTTAACATAGGAAAAAAATAAAAATACTAGATGAGCCCAGCACCTTGAGGACATCACTTTACTTAAAAAAATATACACTTTCAAAAATACCATCAAAAGTGGACTTATCCTTTAGAGCTCAGTTAGTCTCTCTTTTGGGGTCAAGCTAAAGATCTGGAGAAGCAAGTTTACCTTTGGGTGTGCTCCCTCCCTGGGAATCCAGTGCCACAATTGGCTGCCCGGCACTCACATAGGCAGGACATTGAGTGTCACTACCCACGTGACCTCTGGGCAGCCAATCGCGGCACCGGATTCCCGGCGGAGAAGTGAGGATAAGGTAAGTATTACAGGCATCCTAGAGGGTTATGTGTGGGGGGTCTAGCATTTTGGATGCCCCCTCCAGCCTGTAAGATAGAAGTGGCACCGGCGGCCACCAACACCCTCACCGCGCTTTAACGCACATCCTCTGCTTTAGCACCGTTTGTTTCTATGCTCTTGTTTAAGAAATTGTTTTAGTTAAGCCGTTGAAAGATCAGTGAGTAAGCTAAATATATTGTTAAGCTATGAAAATAAATCCACCCACATGCACTTGGGCCAAACAAATAAGCAGGGTGTATTATGTTTACTTTGCTGGTAATAGGTATTGACTTGCATAATAAGCCTGGTGATAATGCCAGTTTATTGTGTACAACAGCAGAGCTTTTGGGTGAGGTTCTAGTTAAAGGGTCTGTCCAGGCACAAACATAAAAAGCTATAGTCACCTTTTTTCCATGTTGCTCCTCCGTCCTGCTCTGGTGTTGTAAATCTGGAAACCTTATTTGTCAATTTGGCTTTATTTTAAAAGCATATGAGTTCCGCCTGGGAGGGACCACGTTTTAGAATGGCAGTGCAAGTCAAAACGCCGATGTTAAATAAGCAGCTTGATTTGCCACACTAGGTGTTGGACAACCTATAGGACCTCTAATAGTGCCAGTTAGCATTACGTTGTTCCTCCAATTTACAGGTCCTGCACGCCAGATGTATTAATTTTTTACATGCAGAAAAGATTGACGCAGTATTTAATAGGCGCTGGTCGGCGTCATTACAGTTGCAGGATATAACTGCTGTGAACTAAAGGAGCAAAGTGCATTTTGGCTGTTGTTGCAGTTGTGCTACATTGTACACATTGTAACAGACGTGATAAAAGATTTTACTAGAAAATAATCAAATTTCATTTGGCGATATCTAAGTCATGAATTTACATTTGTTACAAGTCGCCGAAGCAAGTTCTGTACAAACATATGAGTTTAACATTATTTTTAAAGTGGACCAAAACCAAGGATTTCATGTCCCTTCCTCTGGGACATCACAGCGCTGGCACAACTGTCATCCAATCAGCTTCACCAGCCGCACATATTAATGGAATCCTAGCTGCAAACACGATCGGCATGCAGCACCCTCTGCATCCCTCAACTGTGAGCAGCCGAGTCAGCCTAAACACCAGCGCCAATTCACACACATATAAAAAATACATAAGTAGGTGCAGTCATAACTAATATTTGAGAGCCCCACTTGGGACATACAATGCAATGGATAAATTGGGAGCAGCTTACCTGAGGTTGCCCTATAATCTTGAATGCAGCACATGGCACATTGTATTTCTCAAGCGGGGCTGTCATAGATTAGAGTTAGGACTGCATCTACACACACGCACCTTGGTGTTTGGTGGTGCAGCTTTAGCATACTTCTGCAGAAGCAGTATTCTGAGAAAGATCACTGATATTCGCTGAACTGGACCGAATGGCTCAGACCCGGGTCAAATCTACCCCAGTCCTGATCCAGAGCTCATCAATACTAATAAGCAGGTTACCAACTCACCTCTAGAACAGTAGTTAAAGTGGACCTAAACCTGGGTCCATCCCCCTGGAGCATCATGATTTGTTCTGCCCCTCAACATGACACTTGCCCTATCTACATAGTCTGCCGGTGTTCCCACCAAGCGGCTTTCCTCTTATCAGCTTCTTCGGCCACACATTGTGCCCCTGGAGAAGATAAATGGAATCCAAGAGAATAAGATATTCCTGATGGCTTACTTTTTATATATACTTAGCTCTTTAAAAGATATTGCCTTATTTCCTCACTCTCCTACAGCTATGTCCTAGTAAAGTTTCCGTGTGTTGGCAACCTGTCTAGAGACAATATTATATTCTTCTGATAGCTACAAGGATCTAGTGACATCTAGTGTCTGTAAGACTGTAGTGCTACTTCACAGCATATAGATAAACCTTTATAAGCAACAATAAATCAAACCAGATGTATATAACTATCCAATGTATAATGAGCACACTTGACTATCTGAATCTATTTAAAGTGGACTAAAACACAGGATTTTGACTATCCCGAATTTTGGTCCTTGCCCCTGGGGCATTCAGATGCAGGATGCAGGATGGCTGGCTGTGTGAAATCCCCCAGGTCACCCACTCCAGCTCACATTTCCCCGGTCCGACGATGCATGTGTGGGGATCTCAGGTGCAATCAGCATGCTCAACTGAGCTGATGCGAACTCTTCAAGCCCCAGCTAAGGACTCCAGCAGAGTGCCGAGCGTGCCCGCGCCCTAAAAGGAAGTGTGCCCATGCCAGCTATTAGGGGGAGAAGGTGAGTTTACTGGGCGACCTGGAGGGAGGTTCACACAGCAAGGCAGGACGAATCTAGGCAGGCCCAGGATGCCCTGGGGGGACGGAAGCAAGCGGCCCTGGGTATTTTATAGTATCTAAACATGGATTCTTACAGCCTCTGACAGTCTTTGAAAAAAAATAATCTCTATTTAAATTAGTAGTATACCCTCAGCGCATCCTGATATCTGTCTAGGGAGAAGGGGGCCCCCATGCCATTTAATATATATTTTTAAAGGATTTAACCCTCGATAGTGCACATAGTACCTAGTTGTATTTTATTTGAAAATCTCATAAAGTGCTCTTTTCAAGTTGGGATGTCTCCTGGCCAGGATTTTCTAAAAAAAAAAAAAATGTATTTAAAATAAAAATTAATTAAAATGTTAAAAAAATTTAACATGTTTTTCCACATATTTCCCCCAAAAATATTAAAGTGCACCTATACTTCAAAAGTAAGCTTATGTTGTCAACTTCCATTCCTAGTCCAGTACCCAAAAAAAGCCTTTGTACGGCCTGTGTTTCTTTTTTTACTAAAGCCATTGTCCAATATTCATTAAAAGACTAACAGGAAGTAGTATTACGGCTTGGCAGCCATATGCTAATTAGTTAATTTACAACAAAACTGTTACATTAGGGCTGAGTCAACATCGTGAGAAATTTTCATAATGATTTTTTCCTTAGTAAAATTCTGCACCATTTTAGCTGTATATATTTTTAAATAATTTGCACAGCTAAAAATAATGCTGAATTGCACTAAGAAAAAAAATAATTTAAAAAATCTCACAAAAAAAAAACCTTAGACAAAAAAATGTAATCTTATTAATGTAGATTTAATCTTATGTAGATGTAATCCTAATCTTATGTATTTTTTTATGTTTAAGTCAGCATGTTTTTTAGCTGTTCAAATGTATAAAACATTTCCACAACTAAACATGATGCAGCAGGCAAGGAATGTGCGTCAACCCACCTCGGCCCAAGGCTGCTACAAGGTTCGGCCCATTGTTGCACACCACCTTGCCCGGCTTCAGGTGCAACGGCAGCAGCCACTCATCTGTCTGCTCCTGGATGTTGGTCCACAGCTCCTGGACGGTGTGGGGACTTTAGTCCAGACAGATGAGTTTTAGCACTGTATGCTGCCGTTTCCCCATGGCAGTGCGCAAATTGGTGGTGCAGGGGCTGCTCTTACTGCTTGAGGAGGAAGCAGAGTAGGAGGAGGAGGCTACAGGAGGCACCCTGGGTGGTGGAAGGATCTGTGCCACAGTGCTACCTGTCTCAGTCCCAGCTGCGACTATGTTAACCCAGTGGGAGGTTATATAGATGTATTGTCCCTGCCCGTGCTTACTTTTCCACGTGCTTCACATTGTGAGGTAGACACTGGAACTAATGGCATTGCCCAGTGCACATTTTATTTTTTTTACAACATGTTGGTGCAGGGCAGGCACGGGCTGGCGAGAAAAGTGGTGGAGGCTAGGAATGGCGTATTGTGGACCAGCCACCGCTCTTAAAAAGGTCTCCACCAGGTGAAATGGGGGCAATGCTTGCATTCAGGGCCAGGGCTTGTGGCTGAGATGGGCCCAACTTTCGCTTTCTCTCCAAAGTTTGCGGGATGGAAACACTTCCCTGGGATGATGTGAACCAGCTTGGTGGTGGTGCTGCTGCTGCTGGGGCTCCCACATTCTCCCTTTGGGGGGAGACAGGTGGCCTTGTTGTTGGGGAGGTGGGAGACAGAGGGGGTGTTTTCAGGATTTTCTGGTAGTTCTGCCACTGCAGCTTGTGTGTTGTTTGCAGATGCCTGGTCATGCACAAGGTACAGAGATGATTAGCAGTTTTCCCTCGCTTCAGTAACAAAAAATTCCACACTGGTGCGATCCTTTGAGGCAGGTTTGGCATACCCAGTCCCTGGGCTTGGTGGCCAGTAGTCGCAATGGGCTGACCGATCATGGCTTGCACCCTTCTTCAGATGGCTGCCTTGGGCTGTGTGACCACCATCTCTTCTTCCGAACTCTGATGGCCTTCAGTCCACGTTGGGTCTAGGAAATCGTCATCACCCCTGGCACCACATCATCTCCCCTGGCATCCTCTTCCACCCACTCCTCCCTGCTATCCTCCCTCTCAGCCTCAATATTGCAGAAAGCTGCAGCAGTCGGCACTTGGGTCTTGTCATCCAGGGTATCCTGTGACGTTACGCTGGCCGCGTCCACATTCTCCCACAGAAGCTCTTGGGCATCCGTGAACCCTAGGTTTGCAACTGGGCAGGGGCATGTGGATGGCCCATAGTATCCCACTCTGTGACTTCTGGCTGGGACTGCTCTGCCGATTTTATGGGGGGTGAGGTGGAGGGCTCTGTACTCTCTGCAGCAGTGGGGTGGGTTGAAGAATATCCCACGGAACTGGTAGCACTGCGTGCCATATAATCTACGACTGCCACACCAGCAGTGTTGGGGCCTACAAAAATGAGCTCCAAACCCTGGTGTCTGCTTGTAACAGAGGAAGGTGAGCAGGCAAGGATGAAAGCTGCCCTCTCCCTGCAACTCCACCGACTGGACAGTATTGCAGAGCACTAACAGGTTCCTTGGAGTATAGGTATTGAAGAGCACTAATAGGTGCCTTGAACTACTGGTAACTACACAAAGAAATGTTCTTAAGTGCCCTGAACCAGTGGATACTCCACTAACAATAGGTACTGAAGAGCACTAACACACAAGTGCCCTGAACAATTAAAGTGCGGTTCACCCCAGTGCTTTTAGCTTCTTGTAGGATAAGGGGATACACCCCAGTGCTTAAAGCGGACCTTCATCCTAAATAAGAGCCTATCTTATATGTTTCCCTCAACCTGTACATACAGATTGCTTACATTAAAAATCATCCTACCTGCATCTATTGCATTTTCTGAGACTTTAAACATCGAAGATGGTGGCTCATGAACGTGCAGGCTGCCTGCAAACAGGAAGTGTCCTCTCACTGTGCCGCTCTGCATTCTGGGATTGCTGACCTTTTCCTGACCCCAGCTCTGCTCTGTTTGTGCAGAGCACAGCTATAATCCCACTCTCCTGCACTTTTGACCCCTCTAAACTCCTCAATATGTGATGCTACTGAGCCAAGATGGCGGCACTCGTATCCTAGAGTGCTGAACAGAGTTGCAGGCCAGTGAGGGAAAAAATAAAAAGTGACTAAAAACATTAAATATATTAATTTTAGATGCTAGGGAATAGTTTTTTAAGGGTTTGGGCTTTTCATTAAATGACGCTGAAGGGAAGATGGAGGGCTCTGCACTTTCTGCAGCAGCAGAGTGGGTGGAAGAATATCCCACAGAACTGGTAGCACTGCATGCCCAAAACACCAGTGCTTAAATGAAAAGGTGGGTTAAGGGGTACCCAAACTCCAGTGCTCAAATGAAAAGGTGATTAAGGGGCGCACACAAACCCAGTGCTTAAATGAAAAGGTGGGGGGTTAAGGGGGCACCCAGACCCCAGTCCTTAAATGAAAAGGTGTGTTAAGGGGGCACGCAAATCCAGCTGTGACATTGGTATTAGTGCAGTAATAGTGAATAGTGAGTCCAACCCTACTCTAGCCCTCACTTCAGTCGCTATGCCTGACTATAGTTTGCTCTAAAAGGGCAGTTATTCCAAGTATGTCTCACACCCTGCTTCGGAAAGATTAATTACACGTGGGTTATGGTCCAGTAGATGGCGAACTTCTGTAGAGATGACTAGAAAAAGAAGCCCCTCCCAGTCCATAAATACCTGGGACCTCCCACACATTCCCCAGTATTCTCTGCAGGAGTCGGCAAGCAAGTCAGAAGATGGCTGTCTCTTCCTTGCAGGTACGCCGGGTTCACACCCGCCCATCTTTGTCCCTATTTCTGCCCGGACCTAGTTAATTTTAAACCCCTATGCCTCCCAGCCTAGGCTGCAGGTCCGGGTGAGGGTAGGGTACACCTTAACAGGTGTACTTATAGGAGCCTTGCTCCTCCGTGACACCACATAACAGGGGGTAAGCGGCTACCAGTTTGGTGACCCTGGTTTGGGATGCCCTGTCCATTTCCCCACTCTACTACTGTAGTTGGGGACCTTCCCCTTCCATTACTCCCTTTCCCGCAATGGGGGGGGGGGGGCTGTGTCCTTTCACTCATGATCCTTCACCTTTTTCTTTCTGTGTGATTGTGTGGGTGTGTGGTGCTTGCACTGTACTGATGCGCCTGTTTGGGAGCAGCAGCGCGCCTGGAGCCGACAGCTCTGCGCTTGGTGGGGAGAGCTTTTTCCCCTCCTGTCTGTCCTCTCTCTCTCTCTGGCGCCCTTTGCGGTGCTCTGCATTGGCCGGGAACCGTGATGATGGGGAAGGTGCGGGGCCAGCCGCGGCGCGCGATCTGCGCTGGCCCTTCTTCTTCCTCTGCTGTCTGCACATTTTGGTCGGAGAGGCGCCATTACAGGGTTGTGAGTGCCCTGCGGGGCTTCTTGTTGTTTTCATATACTTGTCTAAGTTATATACGCCTTTTTTGTCTAGCGCGGCGGCTGCCGTTAATAACGCATGTATCTGTTGCACATTTGTGTTTAAATCATATATTGACATTTTCTGCATGTATGATTGCTGTGGAGAGTGTGCCTTGCTTACAGGGTTCCCCTCTCTTTTTATGTCTTTCCGGAGGACCCTGCTTAGTTAAAAGGGGGGGGGGGTTCTCCTGGTCCTAGGATGCCTTGGCTAAATTTGGGGCATATTAATAATTATTATTATTATTATTAAAATCCTCCCACTAATGGACTTAAGGGGAATCCCGGGTAGCTTTCAGCGTAATTCCCTCTGGTCATTGCAACTACCATAAGATTCACCATATGGAGGCTTCCCAGGATACCGGGCTCCCTTCGGGGCAATCCCGGCAGTGCGTGGGTTGTGGGGCATCCCTTACGCTGGTTTGCATACCATGTGCACAGCAGGCCATAACGCGGCAGTCGGGGGTCCCAGGCGTCTCGGTCAGCGCTGCCGTTCTCATCACCTACTCCATCACTCCTGATCCGTACCCCTAGTGACACTGTCATTAGCAGGGAGTCGCAATCTGATGTATGTGCTAGATTGGCCAACATCAAAAAATTGATTTCTAGCTCTGCGGCCAGAAAAGCCCCGGCTAAGAGGTTCTGTTTCCCCCCTTCTCCATGGTAGGCAAGGTGGTGCGCAAGCTGGCTCAAGAGGGTGCGCCAGTAATTCTGGTGGCCCCAAGGTGGCAAAGACAGGTTTGGTTCGCAGACGTTGTACGGCTGGCGGTAGATCAGTACAGGTTGACCCTGTTTCCGGATCTGATTTCTCAAGGTCAACTTTGTTACCCCAATTTACAAACGCTGGCTTTGACGGCGTGGCTGCTGAAACCTCCATCTTAAAGGAGGAAGGTTTGTCTGATGCTGTGATTCAGACACTTGTTAGAGCTAGGAAGAGATCTTCCTCTAACATCTACTACAGGACTTGAAGGTCCTATCCTATCTGGTGTGAGGCTAGGGCATTGCCTTGCAGGGTGTTTTCGATTCCTAGGATTTTGGATTTTCTTCAACACGGTCTGGACCTGGGGTTCCAGCTTAGTACATTGAAAGGGCGGGTCTCTGCCCTGGCGGTCTTCTTTCAAAGGTCCTTTGCGCTGCATCCCTTGGTTACATCTTTTTTTTAGGGGGTCACTCATGTGCGGCCCCCTAGAAAGCCTTTGTTGCCCGTTTGGGATTTGAATTTGGTTCTGTCGGCCCTCCAGGGGCCTCCTTTTGAGCTGGTGCAGGATGTTGCACTTTCTATGCTTACACCAAAGATTGCCTTTTTGGTGGCTATTACATCTGTTCGACGTGTCTCTGAGTTGGCGGCTCTGTCTATTCAGGCCCCTTACTTTGAGAGACACCAGGACAAGGTGGTCTTTCGCTTTAAGCCAGATTTCCTTCCTAAGGTGGTTTCTGCCTTCCATCTTAATCAGGATGTGGTTCTCCCTTCCTTGTGTCCTAAGCCTAGCAATGACAAGGAGAGGGTCCTGCACTCTTTGGATGTGGTTTGTTGTGTGTAGTACTATTTGGTGGCTACTTCTTCCTTTCGTAATACAGACGCCTTGTTCATGGTGCCCTCCGGGCCCAGGAAAGGTTTGGCGCCTGCCAAGTCTACCATTAGTAAATGGATACGTCAGGCCATTGTTGGGGCCTATACTGCCAAGGGGAGGGTCTCCCCTTTTCAGATCAGATCATTCTACTCGTGCTGTTGGGGCTTCTTGGGCTTTTCAGCACCAGGCTTCTGTTGATCAAGTTTTTAAGGCTGCTACTTGGTCTTCTGTTCATACTTTTTCCAAGTTTTATGGAGTTTAAGGTTGACGTGCGGGCCTCAGCGGATGCTGTTTTTGGCCGCAAAGTTCTGCAAGCTGCAGTGGTTTAATTTGTGCACTATTGCCTGTTGGGATCCCCACCCTTTTTTGGACACTGCTATTGGATGTCCCAGGTGTAATTAATCTTTCCGAAGCAGGGTGTGAGACTTACTTGGAATAATACTATTTTGTGATTACTCACCTGTAAAATGGGTATTATAAGTATGTCTCACACCCTGCTTCATCCCACCCTGAGTTGCATCTTGGATCCTCTATATGGTAAACTTTTTTTCTCATGGATTTTATTGGCTCTTCCTGGTCTCCTTACTGCTTTCTTATACTGGGGAATGTGTGGGAGGTCCCAGGTATTTATGGACTGGGAGGGGCTTCTTTTTCTAGTCATCTCTGCAGAAGTTCGCCCCCTACTGGACCATCACCCCCGTGTAATTAATCTTTCCGAAGCAGGGTGTGAGACATACCCATTTTACAGGTGAGTAATCACAAAATGGTATTTTTTAACAATAGATCCTATTTGTCCCTAAAAACGCTGGCAGCAGGAAACTCTCCCTATCTAAATTAGTGCTGCAACGGTGCTGGGGCACAAGGCCCTGCCTTTTATATGGCGGGTCATGTGTCCCGTCAGGCCAATCACAGTAATGTCCTGAATGGGGTCCTGAACCTGCAAAGTTCAGCATGGATCCAAACATAATGGGTTCAGCTTGCTCAACACTAATGTGGACTAAGGCGAATCCAAAATGTGTAACATCTGATTTCATGGTGATTTTATTGGAACTGGAATAATGAATATAATGTCATGGGAACACCGGTAAGGTGAGTGGAGTGGGTGATCTGAGGGGGTTTCACAGTGGAACAAAACAAAACCCCAGGGCCACTAGCCTTCCTCTGGGGCATCCCAATTTGTATGTCTTGCTGTGTGAAACCTCCCCCAGTCTCTGAAAAACTCACCTGTGAACAATGCCGGGTGCATCTACAGCATCTCTGGGCTTCTGCACTGACCCATTAGGATGGGGATGGGAAATGGGGATGCGGCTACTCCCACTCACTATTGCCGAGCTCTGCTTTTAAACAGAGCTGTATTGCCATTCGTTAATATTCACAGCATACAGCTCTGACTAGATGAGTGCCCGCGAGCAAGGAACAAAATCCTTGGTTTTGTTCCAATTTAATAACCAGAAATGACTGATGGTGGTTCTACTGGGTGCTTCCCACACCATCCCCCCTAGCAAACCTGCAATTTTCTTTCATTGGAATTGAAGGTAAGCCTGGTAGGCAAAGCTGATGCATTTGAAATGACCATTTATATGATAAATGTATGCTAAAGAAAGTCTGTTTACATTGGTTTCACACTGTTTTAGTTTACTGTGTTATGTCTATGTGATGCACAAAGGGCCCTAGATGCTTATACTGTGCAAAACAGGGCACCTTTTCCCTCCTTTCAATTCCATTCCTCCAGGACCATACAAAAAAAATGGTCTAGCAGCCACTCTTCCCCTTGAAGCATGGCAGGTCACAGTGGTTTCACAACTGTCTCTGACCACAGCAGAGCATGCACATGACTCTTAAAGCTGTGCCATGACCCGCCCTTCCCAGCCCAGCCACAAATTTAAGGTGAAGAATGCTGCTTCACTTCAGAATACTTAAAGGAGCACTATCACGAAAAAACGGCCTAATGATAAAAATCCATATAAATATGATGAATGTAGAGAGAAGGGGTCACTTATACAGCCGGCATCAAAATATATGCAGCCAGGCTTGTTTTCTTATATTTTGATGAAAGGAAAAGGACATCCAGGGTGAAAGGTTCTGTCACCCCTCATAGACTAAACCTGTCACCCCTGGATTTTATTCCAACCAGGAGAAAAAAAAAACACAAGCTTGGTGGGAGTTTTATTTAGTTCGAGTGTATAAGTGACCCCTCCTCTCATTAGCCGGCGTGTTTATATGGATTTTTAATATTACACAGTTTTGCGATAGTGCTCCTTTAATGTATTAACACATAATCTGAGATTTTCATTTTTTTACACTATTCCTAAGTGAGGTTCAGGGGGAGGAAGTTAGTGTGTGTCTGGACTGGAACTTTAGCAAGCATTATATATATATATATTTATATGCAATATATATCTGTACAAATAATGTTACTTCACCGCTAGTAATTTCTGCACAAGAGGGTTGATTCAGAGAGACATAAAAAGACTTTCGTTTTTGTGTCGATCTGTTTTATTTAAAATTTTCTCGCTCGCGTATGAGTGTACGCGCGATTCTAAGTATGCATCGCAAGCCTTCAGTAAAGTCGTCGTCCGTTCGTATGCCAACGAGAATGTCATTTTCCAGCTTTCGTTTTCCGTTTATGTTACTCATGTTACAACGTAGGCTTTTGTTTTTGCTCTTTTTCCATCGTCTCCTCCCACGAATCATTTACTATTCCTGTTAGATTCAGATTTCCTTTTTCTATAAATAATCGTCCAGACGAAAATCCTTACGACCTTACGCCTGCGCACTACAAACTTAACTCATTAATGTGCTCGCCTACATATTTGGTTCACTCATTTCTGCTACAATGCTTAGCTAAATCACTTCGCAGTCAGATTCTTCTTGCATTTCCCACCCCTAAAACTTACCTAAATCACTTCGCGGTCAGGCGAATCTTCATATCTGAATGTTGTTTTTTGCATTCGTTTTGTGGTAACCAACCCTTAATGAATGTATTTAGAAAAGGAAATGACACAGAAACAAGTTTTTTTTTTTTTTTTTTTTATTTGAACTGGCATTTTTATATTGCCTTTTTTTAAAAAAAAACGTATTTTTTTAAAATGGAACAACTTTGAAGATATTTTTTTTTCTTTTTTTTACAAAACTGTAAATATAAAAATTTTACAATTTTAAAAATACAAATGTACATGTTTTAAAATATATACACTGCAATGGCAGGCCCCAGAACATTATTCTTCATTTGTGGTCCCCAACGAGCCGCGCAGCTCCTGCATCTCGCCCACCAACTGAAGGACCCTGGCACTGTTTTGTGCCACTCTGGCACGTGTGGTCCCTGTATAAAAATTTTTTTTTAATTATTTGTCAGCAAATACATGTTTAACAGCTGTGGATGGAATGTTTATTAGGTTGCAAGCTAACTCATGAGGCCATATATGTCAATATGCTAAGGAATTAATAAAAGGAAGAGGCGCTCATATTCCTCCACAAAGCCACAAAACATGGTCAAAAGCAAGCAAGCCGAGTGCAAAATGGTCCCGTAAGTGTATCGCAAATGAAGCGGTTTTATAGGGCGGTGGTCCCTCGGCAATCAGCTCTCTGAATCAGACGCAAACCCATCCCAATAACGTAAGTTATCTGAATGAATGCAAAATATCAGATTTTGATGGGAAAATGATCCGAACTAACGCAAATGATCCGATTTTGTTCCGTCTATCGAAAGCGCATATACGCATTAGCGCGAATGAACGTACGAATGGAAAATGGAACAGAAAAACCCCAAAAAATTACAAACACACACAAAGACATACACAGACAGCTACGAAAGTCCAGACGAATGTGTCTCTGAATCGAGGCTAAGATGCTGGAACAGGTAGGAGTCCCAGTTCAATTCTTCTTATTAGTTGTCTGTAACTTGAATTGTGCTACCTAAATGGTTGTCATCAATTTATAACTGTGACATAACAGTGATTTATAGGGATCTGCAGTTAATAATTACTGTGAATATTATATTCATGCTTCTGTTGACTCAAGGTGTGAAATGATAGGAAATGGTGACATTGGTAAACACTAGCCCAGTCTTCCAGTTGCGGCTCAGCTTGGATCTCATAATTACAACCAGTGACCTCTGCCTCACCCTCATTGAAGAACTATAAGTGTTAGTATAGGATGTAGGTAGTGGAATATTTGCACTTTCTGGCATGAGTCACTTTACAAAGTGCAGCCACACTCTTTTGTCACTTCATAAAGCCTATGTGTATAGGGCCGCCGCTCTAGGTTCAGGAGCGTCATGTAGTACCTGTCGCTCTGTAGCGCTCTCCCATACATTTCAATGGGGCTTCATTAGTTGTGTATAAATAGCATGTTTGCCTTTTTTTTTGCTCATATCATTGTGTGACCTTCTGGCTGCAAACATTTTTAGAAACTTTTTTGACTATTTTTATGCAGAATTGCATTTACAGGTCTGGCACTAAAGTGTTATTGTCTCGCCAAAGTTCAGAAAAGAACAGGTATCCGCATGCAGAATTCCAAGAAATGTGTGTGAAAAGTCTGTATCTGTGTGAATAAATACATAAAAACTTAAACGTCTTTCGCATCCATATGTATCCATGCATAAAGCTATTTTTTTACTGTTTTATTTAGATTTTATTATTGAGCATGTTGTTGTTTTTTCAGCAATAGATCTGTTAATTATGTCCAACCTGAATTGTCTTTTGTTTGAACATTTATTCTTTTACATTATTTTTATTGAGCAATCACAGCATGTTCCAGTCAAACAGATAATAATACTGCATACTGATGTTATTTAATCTAAGCGGTATAAATGTCAGATAATTGCTGTCTTTATCATTATAAAAGTGCAAGTTCTAATAAATCCTATGTGAGTCTCTGTTAACTCTAAACAGCCTGGCTGCACCACCGTGACCAGAACCCGCCCCGGGGGGGGGGGGGCTTTTGCTCTACCGAAGACCCTCTTGGGAGGAGCTGCAGTAGAGGATGTTATGCAAATTAATTTATAAACTCATTATACATTAAACCACACATAGCAATTTAAGGCGTCCACAATGGACTACCTGTTTAAACAGAACAAAATAAAGCAAGCAGAAAGAAGGGAAGGAAGAGAAGTTAAGAAAGGGTAAAGAATGAAAAGGGAAGAGAGGAAAAGTGGAGGGAGGGGGGAAAAAAGTAAGGTTGGCGACGTTAGGGCCTCTATAAAGGTGGATGGAAGGAAGAGGGGCGTCCCAGAGCACGCAACATCTCCCCTCCTGCTGGGTCAGTGCTCATTAACCCTATTACCTAGGGCCATCAAACCTAATAGCCCCTAACACTTTTTCCGTTGGAACTCTCTCCATGGTTTCCACACCTGGTTAGCCTTTTCCTTATTAGACATAATGGAGGCTGTCATTTGCTCATTCACCATTATGTTCGCCATCCTCGCCATAATAGTCTGGGGGCTTTCCAATTCGCTGCCACTGTTAGTCGCACGGCAACCAATAGATGCTTTACTAGACTCCACTCATCCCTTGTATAGGGCTGCTGCTTCAATGATAATAAAGCTTCAAGCGGAGTCGGGGAAAGAGATCTACCCAAGATGTGAGATAACACTTTGTACGCCTCATTCCATAAGCCCTGTACCACTGGGCATCCCCACCAAACATGGAGGTACTCTCCAATTGCTCCACATCCCTTGTAGCATCTGGGGGAGTGTGAGGCGGAGCATTTATGAAGTCTCGCCGGGGTGTAGTACCAACGGAGTACTATTTTATAAGCGTTTTCAGTCGCTAAGACATTTAGCGACGTTTTTCGCACATTAGGCTCGATTCAAAATCCCAAATGTCATTATGTTCGTATTTGCAATCGAAAGTTTTGTTGGGTGTTTGTCATTTTTTCCTTTTTTTTTGGCCATTTTCGACTCGCACGAACGTTCGAACATAGACGTATATGTTCGTTCGTCCATCGAAATTCATTTTGTGTTTTTACGCAACTTCGGGACTTTTTTCCTTCGAAATCGAAAATGTTTCGATCGGTCAAATCATTTACGTCATTGCAATGGGCTGGCGATTAATTCAGAGAGCTGATTGGCAAGTATTCCGACGCCCATATAGTCATTTCCTTGTCGAGCGTCTTACGGCACCTTTTTGACCTCGGGACTAGGCAGCCAAGCGTGATGGAGAGTGACTTTGAAGAGCATCAAGCTCTTCTTCTGTTTGGCATTGATGGGATCTTGAGGTCAGAGCCCAGATTGCACCGGCGGCGACGCATGAACATCAATGGCATGCATGACGTTGAGCTGTTCGAGCTGACCAGGCTTAATCGCGCTTCCCTCCATAAATTGTATAGTGAGCTGCGGCCATGGTTAGCCCGCACCACAAGGAAGGGGCATGCAATTTCAGGTATGACCAAGATGCTTGGCTGCCTGCAATTTTTGGCGAACGGCTCGTTCCAGAGGCTGGGTGCCCTCTCCGTGGGGATCTCACAGCCTACGCTGAGCCGCGCACTATCACATTTTTTGGAAGGCATGGCTACCCTAACCCCCAAATATATTTTTTTCCCCGATGATATGGTAGCCAGAAACGCCATTAAGCTTGGTTTTTATAATATCGCCGACATGCCCAACGTCATTGGTGCCATTGACTGTACCCACGTCGCCCTGGTGCCTCCTGCTGCCGACGAGTACATATACAGGTAAGTAATGTTTTTAATTTTTGGTTTCATTTTAGGTTAAGCCTCCTTGTAATGGTCCCTCCTTGTAATGGTCCCTCCTTGTAATGGTCCCTCCTTGTAATGTTTCCACCTTCTAATGGCTCCACCTTGTAATGGACCCACCTTGTAATGGTCCCACCTTGTAATGCTCCCACCTTGTAATGGTCCCACCTTGTAATGGTCCCTCCTTATCGAAATGTGTGTGTTCATTTTTCTAAATGCCTTCCTAATGTTTTCTTGTCTTCCTTTTTTTCCAGGAACCGCAAAATGGGCCACTCCTTTAATGTGCAGGCAGTGGTGGGGCCGGACATGCGGTTCCTTAGCGTCCTCGCCGGCTACCCAGGCTCAGCCCATGATGCGTACATCCTTAGACGATCAGGATTGTACCGACGGTTTGAGTCTGGGGAATTTTCAGGTGCATGGCTCCTTGGTAAGTGAACATAAACCACATAATGTAGTTGTGGATGTTTGTTTTTAATTAGCATTTGGCAGTAATGTCTGCCAAACTTACACCTTAAATAAACTTCTGCCCATGTGAAACCACACTTGAATGTTAGTTATTAACCAACCAAGCGTTTCGCCAAGTTTGGCCTGCATTAGCCACATTCTAAATTATCTGTTGGTCTAATTTAATAATCCCTCTTACACCACCCTTGTGTGGAATCGTGCACTTAACTTGAGCATAGTTTCGGACCCATCTTTGCTAAGCTGGTTTGCACTTCCACACGAGAGTAGAGCGGGATAAAGTGCATGTGGCGTGTTTCTGCTGTTTTGGTCTCACACAAAGCATATAAGGGGTCAGCAAAACCTACATCCTAAGCACACTTTGAAACCCAGAGCTGGGATCCATATGTATGATTGTCCCTCATCCTCACTCTTTGTATGTTGTCCTTTTGTAAACCTCTAGGACAGATGTTTAGTTTGGGACTGGGACAGTGGCAAATGTTGCCTCATGTTGATCACACAATTGACAAATAGCCTCCTATTGATGTTGCTGGTGCCTTGATGGTCTTACATGTTTGTTTTCCTAATCTTATGTATAAGGTGATTCAGGATACCCGCTGCTGCCGTGGCTCTTGACGCCAGTACTCCGGCCCCAGGATGCCTCCCAGGATGCCTACAACTGTGCGCACCGCAAGACCAGGGCTGTGGTAGAGAGGGCCTTTGGTCTTTTGAAGACTAGGTTTCGTTGTTTGGATCATACCGGGGGCGCCCTGCAATATGATCCGAAAAAGGTCATAGACATAATAATGGCCTGTGCTGTTCTTCACAATTTTGCTATTTCACAACGGGTCCCCCGGTATGTAGAATTTGCTCCCTCTCCACCCAGCGAAGACCAGGAGGACTCATTTCTGGACACACACAGTAGTGTGTCTGGCCAAAGTGTGCGGACTAATTTGATCGCGACCCATTTTGCTTAATGTAACCTGTATTGGCCTTTGTTTAACATTGTGTTGTTGATTTAGTTTTATTTCCCTTTGTGTATGTTTCGTTATGTTTGTGGTGTTCAAATAAGTAATAAAGTAATTACTCACCACAGGCCTAATGCTTTCCAACTCTCTTTTTTGGATGTGTGAACTGTGTGAATGTCCAAGTATATATTTCTCTGTGACACCCAAAAAAGAGACAATAAAATTTATGAGCCACAGGTGTCTTTAACTGTTTATTTGTAAAAAATAAGAGCTCCAACTTGGAGTTGCTGCTCACTCCAATTTGCTCAAAAAATTGAGGTAAACACAAAGGATTAATGGTTAGATCAACCATGGCAATAATGAAAAAAACAAACAATCCTGGTTGGCCACATTTGGCCCTGCCACAGGTGTAAACCTGGTACAGGGGTAGAAGCTTGAGTGGCACGTTCAGTGAGGATTCAGATATGGCCTTGGCTAGTGGCCTACCTCACCACTCTAAGGAGCTCTATGGGCGCAAATCAAAAACACACAACCCAAGGCATACACCAAGGGTATCTTGGTTTGCCTCACCAGACAAGTCAATACAGGGGGGATTAAGAGCAAAGATGTTGTACAGATTCATGTTGTGGAGACATTAATATGGGTGATGGCCATAGTACCCAGGTGGTGGCCCTTGCTGATTGGCCCGAACGTGGGCCTGTGTGGCATTCTGAATCTGCAACTGGTCCAAAATGTTGCGCATGATATTTACCATTTCACCCCTGTAGGCACGGTTGTCATTGTTGGCAGTCTCCATGTGGCTGTTGAGGGTCCTCAATTCGTTCTGCACAGCCTGTAATGTGGTATTTAGGTTCTCGATCCGGCCATGCAGTGCCTCTCGGTTTAGTTGGTTTTGCTGCTGGAAGGTCACCCTCTCGTGGTGCCATGCGTCCAACATTGCCATGCCCCTCCCCTGGTTGCGCCGTAGCGGATTCCGCCTCCCCAATCCCCTGGTTCGGGGTCGTGCCGAGGCTGTTGGTCTGGGCCCCTCAACAGACACAGGCATGCTTTCACTATCCTCAACAGCAGAGACAACACTGGGGACTTGACTGTCAGTCTGTGCATGCTGGCCATCATGTGCAGCCACCATGCTGCCAGATTCCCTCTGCTGCTGCTGAGTTGGTGGTGAAACATTTTGGACCAGTTGCAGATTCTGGGCCAGGGGTAGATCTTCAGAAGGGCACATAAAGGATCCATCCTCCTCCAGCTCCTGGATTTCATCCATGAGTGTGTGGGTCTGTATGGACAGAGACAAATTAGATGTTAGCTTGCCCACTACATATGTCAATCTGTTAGTAGTAACATGCAAAGTAACATGGCTAAACGACATTTGCTCAATAAACTTACCGAATATATCGGTTCCTCCCTCCTAGGCTGCACGGAAGTTGACGGCATGTCCACACTGGCAGTGGATTCCACAGTAGCTGAGCGATGATGGTGGCCTGCATGAGAAGCAAAGACACTATGTAAACACACACCTATGCATTGTTGACGGGTCAAAAGACATATGCCGAATTAGTTAACGGGTCAAAACTGTCATGGGCACTTCAACAACGGGGCCAAATAAGCTTCAATTTCCATGCCATTATGTTGTTAAATTTTTGGCCTACAACTACTTCCACATTGTTCTACTCAACTAAGCCAAACATTCAAGTTCAGCTTGTTATGTGGCTGACCACATCCCTTAGAGGCCATTAAAGCGGACCTTCACTCTGATTAAGAGTCTAGCTTCTATGTTTCCCACACCCTGTACATACAGATTGACCACATTACAAATCTTCCAACCTGCATCTACTGCATGTTATGAGCCTTTAAACATCAAAGATGGCGGCTTATGGAATCCGCCATCTTATCAGGCAGCCTGCAAACAGTAAGTGCCTCCTGACTGTGCTGCTCTGCATTCTTGGACTGCTGACCTTTCCCTGACCCCAGCTCTGCTCTGTCTGAGCAAAGCACAGCTATAACCCGCCCCCCTGTACCTTATCCCACTCTCCTCTCCTCAGTAAGTGTGATGCTTCGGAGTCAAGATGGCGGCGGCCGTATCCTAAATTGCCGAACAGAGTTGCAGCCCAGTGGTGGAAAGTATAATACATTAGTGACTACACATGTAAAATATATTAATTTTAGATGCTGAGGATTTTTTGGATAAGAGTTTGTGCTTTTCATTAAATCATGGTGAAGGTCCGGTTTAATGGGAACCCACAAACTTTTACACTCGGGTTCAATGTACATTCACGTCTTGTATGTGGACCAAAAATCAACAGTTAAGTGGCCACACACATGCCACACCCTGGCCCAACACAGAAATCACCTACAAGCCACAGCCTAGGTGCCTGGCTTCCCAGATGTGTTACTGGCTAATTGTGCATGCTCACTAATTGTAAAGGTCACATACATCTTACTCACCTGCAGGACGGGTCGGGGAATCTGTGTCCCTTAGGGCCGCGTGGCCTTCGACGGCGACTGGATGCATCAATCCATAAATCATCTCCTCAGCCGGGGTCAACTTGAGTTTGGAGGGAAAACCTCCTCCAGTTTTCATGCTGCAAAACAGAGTTAGGGTAATTTAGAACCAGGTGGCCAATACAACATCCAGTCTAATCCTAAAGCTAACATTTTTACCTGTCAATCCGCCTTTGATTTTCTTTCTTCCGTGCAGCATATTTGAGGACCGATATCTTGCGCTGAATCTGTACAACATCCTTTAACTCTTCCCCCGCTGCATTCACTTGTCTGGTTAGGTCTGCCAAGATGTTGGCTCTGCGCTGTTTGGTGGTGTTTTTTGATCTGCGCCCATATAGCTCATCATAAACTAAGGTCAGGCCACTAGCCAAGGCCATAATTTGGGCCTCACCAAAACGCCCACTTAACTGCCCTCTTCGCAATGTGCGCCCTGTTGTTTTGGGTTGTGGGTCCTCCATGGTGTCATCCAAATGGGGTGACATCCTTGGCTGGGTTTGTGGGGTATAATGCAGGGAATGGTGGCTGCCTGGGGATTGGCCTGGACTGGGCAAGGGACTGGGTGTTCTGGCCTGGCTGGCCACAGAAGTCCCAGGTGTTGATGTGGCATAGTAACCTTGCCTTTCCACCTGTGCCGGTGCCAAATGTGGGCGAGCAGGAGAGCTTCGTTCGGAGCCTGAAGTAGTGCTGCCCTTGGAGGTAGTAGGGCGGACCAAGGGTGAGGGCGATCTTGCAGGGCCGGCCCTCTTCTGTTTTTTTTTTGGGCACACTCGTGGTGGGCTGCGGGACCTGGTTCGGCCTCTTTGTGGGCTGCATGGCCTGCTGCGGCGTCTAGGGGGGCTGCGGGACCTGGTTCGGCCTCGAGGGGGGCTGCGGGACCTGGTTCGGCCTCTTTGTGGGCTGCGTGGCCTGCTGCGGCGTCTAGGGGGGCTGCGGGACCTGGTTCGGCCTCGAGGGGGGCTGCGGGACCTGGTTCGGCCTCTTTGTGGGCTGCGTGGCCTGCTGCGGCGTCTAGGGGGGCTGCGGGACCTGGTTCGGCCTCTTTGTGGGCTGTGTGGCCTGCTGCGGCATCTAGGGGGGCTGCGGGACCTGGTTCGGCCTCGAGGGGGGCTGCGTGGCCTGCTGCGGCGTCTAGGGGGGCTGCGGGACCTGGTTCGGCCTCTTTGTGGGCTGCGTGGCCTGCTGCGGCGTCTAGGGGGGCTGCGGGACCTGGTTCGGCCTCGAGGGGGACTGCGGGACCTACTGCGGACTATTGTGGGTGTTGTAGTGGGGCAGGGTGGGGTGGGTCTTCGGACCCTCTTACCCGTTTTTGGCCCAGTAGCCATACTAGCCTTTGTGGCCTGGGTCTTTGGTTTGCCTGGCTGCTCCTTTTTTTGCCCATAGCTGGTAGTTGGCTTGGCCGGCGTTTTGGTACTAGGCCGTAATTTTGCTTTTGGCTGCTGCGACCTGGTTTTGGGCCCTTCGGAAGGCTCCTGCCGTTTGGCTGCCTTCTTCCCCGTTTGCTCCTTTCCAGTTTTGCCCGGAGGTTTTTTGGGTGCCATTTTGATTTTCTCAAATAATCAGCTGGGTGTGCAGGGACCTTTAAGTAAGCAAGCCAGCGTGTGACGTACGTTCGCACGGCCGTGCGGAACCCGCTGAGGCATTGCGTACGTTCGCACGGCCGTGCGGAACGCGCTGGGGCGTTACTTATCTGCTGCCGAGAAAAAGAAGCAAGATGGCACCCACTATCTTCACCCGCCAACAAGAAGAGATCATCATGTTCGTAAGTGTATTCGATGGACTTTTGTTAGATTAGGAAATGCTGCTCTATATGTGAAGGAAGCGCAGGAATAAATGGCTTTGGTTAAAAATGTGATAAACTACATGCACAACCAAAGGCACGCAACACACGTGCCAAACAACATTTAGGCCATATTGTGAAATTAATGAACACTAGAAATGTGTGTGTGTTAATGTAATTACCCCAAAAAATGTTTTGCTGACACATATTGATATGTATTGAGAAGTAAAGTTGATGTTTTCTTTCTGTTTTGTAGACCATGCTGGAGCGCAGGTACGACTACCTGCCCAACACATTTGAAAAACGCCACGTCGCCCTGGAGATAATCTCCACCATCCAACAGCAGACCAACACCACCTTCACCCACACGCAGATCATGCAGCATTGGTCGGACCTCAAACGGCTGCACATGCCCCGGGTGCGGAGGTTCTTCGGAATCCATTTTCCAAGTAAGTAGATTGCGATTGCATGCAATATGTAACTAAGACAGAAGGTAGGACTTTACTTAGAATGCCTTTTCTTTTCTAGTGTTGGAAATGGATTACCGAATTCGCCGCACCCGGAGGCGCAGAGGACGACCAGTGCTGCATGATTCTGCAGCTGGGAGTGAAGGTGGTGGATCTCCAGGGCGACGGGCCGACCCCTCCTCTGTGGCCTCCTCAGACCAGCCCCTGGACCTTACCACAGAGGAGGGGCGGCACAGCGTGGGCAGGCAGTCGTACCCTGCCACGCATGCGGGATCCTCGGGTATGTCACTCTTCATGTCTACACCAAAAAAGAGAATTGCTAGCTCCTGATATCACCAAACTGAATCCTTTATTCTGTATTTGTAGATGTTTCGGTTGCGGGTGAAGTAGTGGGTCAGGAGGCAGCAGATAGGAGCCCACAAGACCCTGGAGAAGGTGAGTGATGTGACCCAGACTTAGCTCAAAACATTGGAGGACTGCGGAATCAGACATCCAAACTAACCATTTGGCCCATGTTTCTACAGGCACTTCTTCACAGCAGAGCCAGGAACCAGGACCTCAGGGTGTTGTCCCCAACGAGCCATCTCTCGGCCACCAACCAAGTAAGTAGTCATGTCATTCTAGAGATTTCGGTCTAAATTCCCATGAACACAAAAACACATAATGCCCTAGTCAATGCCAATATAAGAGGGACCTGTGGCCACTGAATTAGCTTAATTAGTTGCCCAACTGTCCTGTGGCCACTGAATTAGCTTAATTAGTTGCCCAACTGTCCTGTGGCCACTGAATTAGCTTAATTAGTTGCCCAACTGTCCTGTGGCCACTGAATTAGCTTAATTAGTTGCCCAACTGTCCTGTGGCCACTGAATTAGCTTAATTAGTTGCCCAACTGTCCTGTGGCCACTGAATTAGCTTAATTAGTTGCCCAACTGTCCTGTGGCCACTGAATTAGCTTAATTAGTTGCCCAACTGTCCTGTGGCCACTGAATTAGCTTAATTAGTTGCCCAACTGTCCTGTGGCCACTGAATTAGCTTAATTAGTTGCCCAACTGTCCTGTGGCCACTGAATTAGCTTAATTAGTTGCCCAACTGTCCTGTGGCCACTGAATTAGCTTAATTAGTTGCCCAACTGTCCTGTGGCCACTGAATTAGCTTAATTAGTTGCCCAACTGTCCTGTGGCCACTGAATTAGCTTAATTAGTTGCCCAACTGTCCTGTGGCCACTGAATTAGCTTAATTAGTTGCCCAACTGTCCTGTGGCCACTGAATTAGCTTAATTAGTTGCCCAACTGTCCTGTGGCCACTGAATTAGCTTAATTAGTTGCCCAACTGTCCTGTGGCCACTGAATTAGCTTAATTAGTTGCCCAACTGTCCTGTGGCCACTTACTAACCTTAATTCCTGTGATTAATCATATGTGCATTATACTTAATTTGTTTCTTTAAATACATTAATTACACAGGTGATAAACATGTATTGTTCTCCGAATAATTTGAATTTCTGATTTTTGGGAAGGGACCACAAGACAGCGACTTGCTGATATCAATCGGAGGGTCCTTGAGTTGGTGGCCGATCTGCAGGCGATGCGGGACACGTTGGGGACAACAGAAGAGGAAGACTAGTGTCCTGGTTCCTGGCCCTGTAGATTTGTAAATAGTTGTATTTGTACATAGTTTTCTTGGTTAAACACCAAATTTCTTTGTATATAGTTTTCTGGTTTTTAAAAAGTTTTAAATTGTATATAGTTTTTAAAGTTTTTAACAAAAACTGTGTATATATTTTTAGTAAAGCCAAAACAATTTGTATATAGTTATTATTTTTTTTGGGCCAAAGTTGCCAGAAAAATTTTGCCAACAAATGGCAATTGAGCAATTAAAAACCAAAAAAAAAAAAAAAAACATGTTGTCCCATTTATTTGCACACATACATTGAAAAAAAACAAGGGGACAATGACATATTTGAAAATCAAGATTGTGATGTCCGTGAAGTGATTTGGGTAAGTTTTAGGGACCTAAAATGGAAGAAGAACCAAGGCGCTAAGTGATTGGGGTAAGTTTTAGGGACCTAAAATGGAAGAAGAACCAAGGCGCTAAGTGATTGGGGTAAGTTTTAGGGACCTAAAATGGAAGAAGAAACAAGGCGCTAAGTGATTGGGGTAAGTTTTAGGGACCTAAAATGGAAGAAGAAACAAGGCGCTAAGTGATTGGGGTAAGTTTTAGGGACCTAAAATGGAAGAAGAACCAAGGCGCTAAGTGATTGGGGTAAGTTTTAGGGACCTAAAATGGAAGAAGAACCAAGGCGCTAAGTGATTGGGGTAAGTTTTAGGGACCTAAAATGGAAGAAGAACCAAGGCGCTAAGTGATTGGGGTAAGTTTTAGGGACCTAAAATGGAAGAAGAACCAAGGCGCTAAGTGATTGGGGTAAGTTTTAGGGACCTAAAATGGAAGAAGAACCAAGGCGCTAAGTGATTTGGGTAAGTTTTAGGGACCTAAAATGGAAGAAGAACCAAGGCGCTAAGTGATTTGGGTAAGTTTTATGGACCAAAACTGGAAGAAGAAACATGGCGCTAAGTGATTGGGGTAAGTTTTATGGACCAAAAATGGAAGAAGAAACAAGGCGCTAAGTGATTGGGGTAAGTTTTATGGACCAAAAATGGAAGAAGAAACAAGGCGCTAAGTGATTGGGGTAAGTTTTAGGGACCAAAAATGGAAGAAGAAACAAGGCGCTAAGTGATTGGGGTAAGTTTTAGGGACCTAAAATGGAAGAAGAACCAAGGCGCTAAGTGATTGGGGTAAGTTTTAGGGACCAAAAATGGAAGAAGAAACAAGGCGCTAAGTGATTGGGGTAAGTTTTAGGGACCTAAAATGGAAGAAGAACCAAGGCGCTAAGTGATTGGGGTAAGTTTTAAGGGAGGTCAAGGGAAAAGGCAGAAGAGCGCTAAGTGGTTAGGGTGAGCTTTAAGGGAGCTCCAGGGAAAAGGCAGGAGAGCGCTAAGTGGTTAGGGTGAGTTTAGTGATGGAAGTGAAATTATGTAGGCGAACACTTTAATGAGAGAAGTTTGTAGTGCGCAGGCGCAATATCGCAAGAATTTCGTCTGGACAGATACTTTAGGAAAAAATGAAGCAGGATGTAGCGGGAAAATGATAGGATTCGTGTGAGGATACGATGGGAAAAGGGCAAAAACGAAAGGCTACGTTGGTAGTTGGGCAAAATAAATCTGAACCTTTTCGATGGAAAATGACATCCTCGTCTGCGTACTCTGGCATACGAGCACACGGACGCGCTACGGAAGGTTTACGAAGCATGCATAGAATCGATCGAACGTTCATGCGAGAGCGGGAAATTTTGAAAATCTTACGACGTCGGCACCAAACCGAAAGTTTGTTTGTGTCTCTCTGAATCGAGCCTATTGTTCCAAATTTTCCTCCAATCCTCCCCTTCAATTGGGGCCCCCAGCTCCGCCTCCCACCTCTTCATGTATCCATGTCACGAGGGGTCAGCCCACTGCACCAAAGCCCCATAGATATATGTGATTATCCCCTTTGCAAACAGCTGGCGAAGAGATGCTTGCTCCAGTGGGGTAAGCCTGTATGGTGGAGATCCCCTCTTCAGAATGCCACCGACAAAATGCGAAAGTTGCAAATATCTGAAGATTTCCGAGGAGGGGATCTGTTTGGCGCTTTTAAGATCCTCAAAAGATAGCACTCCTTTTGGGGTACTGAGATCGTGTATAGTCACAATGCCATTGACCTTCCACCATCCGAAGCTGTGAGCATGCATGACCCCTGGGAGAAACAATGGGTTATCAAACAGCCTCACTAAGGGCGAATGTTTAGATTCCAGCTTTGCCCTGGTCTTGCAAAGATCCCATTTGTCCAACAGGCAACGCAGGATTGGAGAGATGGTCTTAGGCCGCACTCGCTTAGGGACCCACGGTAGCGTCTCTACATCCATTGGCAAGGATCTTCTTGCCTCCTCCAGGACCCACAGTGGGGCCTCCTGTTTAGCATGGAGAAGCGGCAGAGGAGCAACCTGTGCCGCCAGGTAGTATTTATGAAGCAGAGGCACCCCCAGGCCTCCCCTGGTGGTGTGGTGGTATAGTGTTTTCCAGTTCACCCTTGATTTGATTGGCCCCCAGATTTACTTTAATATCTTATTTTGCAGCGGCTTAAAAAAGGATAAGGGGATCGAAATTGGGAGCACCCTGAATAAATATAAAAGCTTCGGCAGGAGGGTCATTTTAACTGCGGCTAGCCTACCTAGCCACGATATTTTTAGATTATACCAAGGGTTTAACATTGAGTCGGGATATGTGAATAGTTAGCCTTAAACAGCGTATCATATGTGGGGGTAATTTTGACCCCCAGATACGGCAATTGCTGCGTCCAGGTCCAAGGTAATTAGCCAAAAGGGCCTGCTTCGTGGAAGGCTTCAAGGAAATATCCAGAGCTGTGGACTTAGTGTAATTTATCCGGAGGCCTGAAAAGCTCCCGAATACAGAAAGGGTTTTGAATATATTGGGAATAGAGATATGTGGACCTGTAACCATCAGCAGCATATCATTCACGAAGAGCAATAGCTTATTTTCCCCTGAAGCTGCGGAAATCCCCCTGATGCCTCCATTGCTCCGGATCTTAATAGCCACGAGCTCCAGTGCCAAAATGAATAGGATGGGGGACAGAGGGCACCCCTGCCTAGTTCCTCTATAGATTGAGAAGGTGGGAGATTCTACACCCACGTATTTCAAGGTGGCCTTTATAGTAAGTTATATAACGCATCCACAGCAGCCAGCATTCCCTCCCCAAATCCCCACCTCCCCAGCACCCACCGCAGGTATTCCCAGGAGATGGAGTCAAATGCCTTCTCGACATCCAAAGACAGCAACATGGACTCCTGATCAGTACCCTTAACTGAATCTATCAGTTGTAGTATACGCCTGACTACATCTCCTGCCTGACGGTATGGGACAAACCCCACTTGGTCCTTGTGGATTAGGCAACCCAAAAAGCAATTTACCCTAGTGGCTAAAACTTTAGCAAACAATTTAAGGTCAATATTTAAGAGGGAAATGGGTCTATAGTTGCTCCATTTTTGATGATCCTTTCCTGGCTTTGGGATCATAACGATGTTTGCCTTTAAAATGGACCAACACCCACGGGTGATCGGCCGATCACCTCCCTCCCCGCGGGACATCCGAGATCGGGATGTCCCGCGGGGTGAAACACCCCCAAACACCCCAAACTCCTTACCTTATCTTCAGCGGCGGCCGGCCGCCGCCGCCTCCCTCGCGCCCATCTAGACGTGCGCGCGCCCGCGCCGGCCGTCTGTGAATGGCCGGCGCGGGCACGCGCGCGTCAAGAGGGACGCGCGGGAGGCGGCGGCGGAGGAGCCGCTTGTCCGCGGCTTGTCCGTCGGCGCTGGGAGCGGGGAGAGGTGAGTTGTTCGGGGGGTTTCACACAGCGGGGCACCCCGATCGGGGGTGCCCCACCGAAGTGAACCAAGACCCAGGATAGTCAAAATCCTGGGTGTTGGTCCACTTTAACATTTCACCCTCAAAGAAATTACCCCGCATTATATGGTTAAAGAGGTTAACTAGTGGGGGGGTGACCTCTTGGCTGAGCTTTTTAAAGAAGGTTGCAGTTAGTCCATCCAGGCCCGGTCTTTTAGCTGGCTTAAGTTCCTTAATAGCCTGTGACACTTCTGCAGCTGTAAAATCTGCCTCCATAGCTAGTTTTTGTGGCTCAGTTAACCTAGGGAGCGAGATATCCTCAAAAAACTCAGAAACCACTTTCCCATCCATTGGTTGGGGGGCCTCATACAGCTTTGCCAGGCCTGCCCTAAATTCCTCCAATATTTTTGGGGGGGGTGGTGGTTAGAGCCCCGCCTTTCACCTTCAGCCTTATTGGAGGGGCCGGATTTTCCTGACACCGGAGTTGGGCAGCCAGCAGGTTGTTGGGTTTGTTACTGCAGGCATAGTATTTCTGCCTCGACCATTTATACCTAGTTTCTGCCTGACTGATTTGAAACTGGTTTAGAGCCACCCTGGCTTTTTCCAGTCTGGCCACCCCGCTACCCACCTTTGAGTCCTTAAACTCCTTGACAGCCTCTGCATACTCCTTCTCCAGTACCCGAGCCTGCAGCTCCCTTTCCCTTTTCCGCCTCGAAGCCATCCCTAGGAAGTGGCCCCTCATAACAGCCTTAAAAGCTCCCCACAACATTGAGGGTGAGTCCACTGAGCCCTTATTGTGCGCAAAATATTCTGTGGCAGTCTTTTTCGCCTGCTGTACTGCCTCCTCCATAGATAATAGGGAGTCGTTTAACACCCACCAGGCCGGCCCCGTTTTAGTTAGCAAGCTGCAGCATGTGATTGTAACCATATCACGATCAGACCAAGGTACTGGTACTATCTCTGCACGCAGGATTTGCGTCAAAAAAACCCTAAATGTAAATATATGGTCAATTCTACTATGCAGCTTGTGAGGGTGGGAGTAATGGGTAAAATCTCTTTTCCCTGGGTTCAATTCCCACCATGTATCAACCAATTGGGCCCCCTGGATTATACTGGTAAGGGCCTTAGCTTCTCCCTCAAGCTGTGGGGAGGGACCTATCTAGCCTGTTATGTAGGGTCACGTTAGAGTCCCCACATAGGATTACTGTCCCCTGTACATGTGCCTTAACCAGCTCACAGATCCTGGACAGGAACTTAGCCTGTCCCACATTTGGCGCGTGATAATTGCACAGCGTGACCTGCACATCATGCAGGACTCACTGGAGAAGCAAATATCTGCCCGCTGGATCTGCCAGCGGCTCAGTGCAGACAAATGGGGAGTTTTTGTGAAAAGCTATGAGGACCGCCTTTTGCTTGGTTTGCCCCGTGGCTTGAAAAAATTGCTGGGTGCAGGTAGCGCGGTGAGGAGGTCGAGGAGAAATGCGTTTCTTGCAGGCATACTACTCCCGCTCTCAGAGAGTTAAATAGATTAAATGCCCTCGATCGCTTATTAGGGGAGTTAAAGTGGACCTTCACTCTGAATAAGAGTCTATCTTATATGTTTCCCACACCCTGTACATACAGATTGTCCACATTAAAAATCATCCTACCTGCATCTACTGCATGTTATGAGCCTTTAAACATCCAAGATGGCGGCTTATGGAAGCCGCCATCTTATCAGGCAGCCTGCAAACAGGAAGTGCCTCCTGACTGTGCTGCTCTGCATTCTGGGACTGCTGACCGTTACCTGACCCCAGCTCTGCTCTGTCTGAGCAAAGCACAGCTATAACCCGCCCCCCTGTACCTTATCCCACTCTCCTCTCCTCAATAAGTGTGATGCTTCTGAGTCAAGATGGCGGCGCCCGTATCCTAAATTCCTGAACAGAGTTGCAGCCCAGTGGGGGAAAGAATAAGTTAGTGACTAAATACGTAAAATATATTCATTTTAGATACTGGGGAACCGTTTTTTAAGAGTTTGGGCTTTTCATTAAATCACGCTGAAGGTCCGGTTTAAGGCATTGCACGTTCAGTGAGATCACCTTCACAGCCATAACATGAGATTAACCCAATTATGAGCGCTTTGCTTACCAAGTAGCCCAAGCACCTTTGCCGCCCCATGGGTGAGAAGTGAAGGGAAAGGATAGGTAGGGTAGATAGAAGTAACTAGAGTGAAGAGGAGAAAAAAGAGGGAGAACATCCCAAAAAACAAAACACAAGTCGCATGAGACATATAACATTCAAATAGCAATACGTGGATCTCATCCACTAGTATCATTCTACCAGGGCCTTTGCCACTGGGAGAATGACAGGGGGTAAGCATGGTTCGGCCCCCGGGCACCAGGGCCACCCCACCCTAAATGCTGAACACAACAATCTTATAGCCATTATCATGATCACAACCGTGACTGTAACTGCTGTTATAACGGCCCAGCCCCACATCACCAAGCTGCGCCTATCCACCCACAGGCCCCACTGAGCATCACTCCTGTTGCCGTCTATTATCCAAAATTGCACCAGCCCGGGCAGCCCCCGGCGGCCCCCAGTCCCCCCACGCCCCTTCGGCGCGGGGAGACCGGGGCCCGCCATGGGCCCCCAGGCACCACACCCAAGTTAGGCGAGCGCTGTAGGGCTTATAACAATGCAGCTCCACCTGTCCACACTAGAGCAGGTAGCTACTAACATGAAAAAACTTGGAAAGAAACAGAAACTTAACTTAGCATAACCAACTATTTACCGTCCAAAGACAGTGTTAACCAATCTAAACTCTCCACACGACCAGAGGTGTGACACCAAAACCTAATTTTTTGCGCCCTTTTGTCACCCCTGTGCAGTGCTCTGAAAGGCCTGGGATGACAGAGTCTTCAAGGCCTGAGATCTATCTCTCCCCTGCCTCTTTCGCTGGGAGCCCCCAGATGACATTGGGGCATCTTTCCTTCGCTGCGGGGCCTCTATCAGGGATGGTGTTGAGGCTAGTGCTTGGGGCTCCTCTGGCTGCTGGAGCCCGAATTGCTGGAAGGTAGCTTTTAACTCCAAGGCTATGGAGGCTTGCACTGTCTTTCCGTTGTATGTGAATGTCACTTTAAATGGAAAGCCCCACCTATAGCGTAGGTTTTGTGAGCATAGGATCTGCAAATATGGTTTAAGAGCCTGCCATTTGGCAATGGTGGTCTGGGCCAAGTCCGTGAAGACCTGATAGGGATGTCCCTGAAACTGTAGGGGCTCTTTATCTCTATCTCTCGCCGCCTGCATCACTGCTTCCCTGGTTTTAAAATAAACAAACTTAACAATGATGTCCCTTGGGGGGAGTCGGGGGAGCATTTGCTGAGTGCACGGTGCTCCCGCTCCAGCTCTAACCACACGACCGGTATATTGGGCGTCAGCTCCTGCAGCAGGGCCATAATCGTGCCCTGGGCATCCTCCATGGACTCAGGAAGGCCTCTGAATCTGAGGTTGGACTGGCGATTTCTATTTTCCAAGTCCTCATGCATATCTTTCAGCACAGCAATCTCCTCATGTAATGCCTGCACTTCATCCTCATGCCCCTCCAGGACTGTTGTGACATCATTCATTTGCCCCTCCAGGGTCTGGATTCTATGCCCCTGCTCCTTTAACTCCCTAAGGAGCTGGGTTGTGCTTCTAGTGACCACAGAGATCTCCTCCCTAATCACTGCTCTAATGTGCTGCAGTGATCCCTGATCCAGGGCCATCTGGGCGCATTGGTTCTGGAACTCAGTGGGGAACTGGGCTTGGCTGTCTACAGAGTCCAGTGAATCCTCTGCGTGCAGCATGGTTAGTGTCAGAGCTGTCTCCCCTCGCTCACCTCTCACTGCACGTGCTGCTGCTGGAGTTACGGTCGCCATTTTAGATTCCGGCTGCTGCTGGGGTCTGGCTGCTCTTGGCGGCCCTTGCTTTGATCTGCGACCCTGTCGCATGCTCCACTGGTCGGGCGACCTCTTCCCCCTTCATCTCCTTTGATCTGGCGGCGAGTCTGAGCTTTCAGGCTGCTGCTGGGTGGTCTGTTAGTGCCCAGGATGACGGAGCTCTAGCTGAGCACGTCCATCAGCCGGCTCCTCGGTCATGCACCCCCTTGACCATTTATTCTAAGTATGCAGCATGTCCTGCTCCAGATAGTATTCATAACAGCTAGGATATAACTCCACAAGAGGGCGCTTTACTGCAGATATGGCCCCTCCCGGTCCATATATACCCGGGACCTCCCACTAATTCCCCAGTTTCTTCTCTGCAGTGGGCTGTGAAGGACAAGATGATGGCTTCTCTACGGCAGGTGAGCCGGGCTTCACAGCCCATGGCCCTGTAGGACTATTCCCACCCGTCCCACCTTTATTCTGCCTCCCAGCCTTGGCTGCGTGGTCGGGTGATGGTAGGCAGCATCTATTAGAGGTGCTTATTAGGAGTTCGCTCCACCGCAAATCCCCCACCAGAGGGTAGGCGGCCCAGGTATGGTGAGCCTGAATTGGGATGCCCCGTCCTCTTATGCCCTCCTTTACTTTAATGTATTAATGGGCATTCATCTTCCCCCTTCTCCCTCTGTCCTGGTTCGTCGGGGGGGGGGGGGGTGATTGTCTGTGCGTGTTGTGCTTTACGCCTCTTCACTGTGCAAAGCTGTGCTGTGTGTTTTTTACTGACTCGTGCTGGCACTATGCTCAGCGCTTCACCTCTCCCCTGGCCATATTTGAAGTTCCTGCCGCTGACACGCGCGCCCTGCAGCGTCCGCGGTCAAAATCGGTGATGTCACTCCGGGTCTGCTGGGCCCTGATTGGCTGCGGGCTGTCCCCGCGCTTCCTGGAGGGGGCGTGGCTTAGAGCGATTTGCGCATTCTGCATCTCTCATGCTGCCCGCCCCTTCTGAGCCCTCCAGCGCCATCTTGCTCTGCTGCATCGATGATTGCTAGCTCTTCTGCGGCCATGAGTGCCCCTGGGGGCTTTGATTTGATTTGATTTTCTATTGATTTTTCGGTATAACTAATGGGGAGTAATTTGTTATGTCTTACAGGCGGGAAAACTGGTTTAGAGGTTTCTCCCAGTCCTGTGCCCTCTATTAGTTCCCTGTAACTTTATTAGAGACTTAAATATTTAAATCCTCCCACCTTCCTAGCGGACATTTGGGGCATCCCAGGTAGCCGCACAGCATAATTCCCATTGGCCAGTTGTGCCACAAAAAATCACCATATGGAGGCTTCACAGGATATAGTGCATCGGGACAGGCCCGGCTGTGTGTGGTGTGTGGGGCATCCCCTGTGAGCGACAATGTGTGGGTCTGCATACCCTGCACCCAGCAGGTGCTTCCACGGCATTCTGGGCTGCCTGTGTCGGGGTCTGTGCCCACCATGTCTTCTCCCACACCCCCTCGTTTGATTAGGACTCCCAGTGAAATTAATACAAGTGGGGACTCTGATGTGTCTTCCAGGCTAGCCAACATTGAGAGATTGATTGCTAGCTCCGCGGCCCGTAAGGCCCCAGCTAAAAGGCGGCATGAGGCGCCTGCTGCGTCAGCCTTCCCTATGGAGACTGAGGATTTCCTTGATTTATCCGACTATACCCAACTTGAGGAAGGGGAATTATTTTCAGATTCAGAATTTTCTGATGATCAGCATTGCCTTGGCGCTGATGCCGGCTCAGAGCATTGGGATGCTGACGACACCCATAGACTTTTGACTCAAATCTTTGAGGTACTTTCCATTTCCCTTCCTGCTGCGGTGCCTAAGCAGCAAGGGAATTGTTCGGTATCGCAAAGCCACGTTTGGAATTCCCAGAACAGGCACATTTCAATAATTTGGTTCTCAAGGAATGGGAGCGATCTAGCCGGCTTCCCGGTATACCTAAGGGATGGGATAAGAGGTATCCCTTCCCCTCTGATGTGGTTAAATGTTGATCAACTCCCCCAGAGGTGGATGCCCCTGTTTTGGGGTTGTTCAACACTTCTGTGGTGCATTCCCCTGATTCCACTACCTTGAAGGATAGTGAGGACCGGCGTATTGACCAGCTGGCTTCCCATGCCTTTGCCTGTGCGGGATCTGCCTTGCCCCCTGTCTGTGCTTCTGCTATTACTGCTGTGGCTATTAGGACTCTGGTCAAGGGCCTTTTGGAAGGCTCTCCCAATGAGTCTTCTAGTGCCGAATTTAGAGCCTTATCATAATGTGAGATGTTTATCGCTTATATTCTTTCTGCCTTAGATGACACCATTAGGATGTGTAGCAGGACCTCGACTCTGGTTGTTTCTATTCGCCGCTCGTTCTGGCTGCGCCGGTGGGCAGCTGACAATGCTGCTAAGAAGGCTCTCACAGGGCTACCCTTTAAGGAACTGTGCCTTTTTGGTGACCATTTGGACCTTTTTGCAAAGGGAGGTAAGTTGCCCCAACGCAAAAGACAGCCGCGGACCTTCAGGGTTCAGGGTCCTTTACTCCCTCCTTTCGGGGATCTAGGTCGGGGAGGGGGGTATCCTTTGCGGAGCACAGGGGAGACTTCTGGGGCAAGGGTAGAGGCCGTGCCCGTCCCGGATCCTCTTGGGGATCCAAGCCAAAATCTGTCATCAAGCCCGCTCAGCCATGAAGGGGCGCCCTCACCCTTACGGGTGGGGGGACGGCTGCGGCTCGCTCCTCTTCGCTCATGTCTGGGAGCTACAGGTCTCAGACAGGTGGATTCTGGAGGTTATGTCCTCCGGCTACAAGTTAGAGTTCGCTGCACGGCCCCCTCCAAGATTCCTCAGGTCTCGGATTCCTCTAGACCAGTGGTCCTCAACCCTGTCCTCAAGGCCCACCAACATGTCATGTTTTTTGTATCTCCAAATAGCCAGCTCTATTGCTCTGCAGCTGCACTAATTACTCCACCTGTGCATCTTTGTGGAGATCTGCAAAACCTGGCCTGTTGGTGGGCCTTGAGGACAGGGTTGGGGACCACTGCTCTAGACCCCCTGGCAGCTCAGGGTCGGTTTCTGGCTGTACAGAACCTATTGAATATGGGGGTCATCTGTCCGGTCCCTCCGGGGGAGAGAGATCAGGGTTATTATTCCAATCTCTTCACAGAACCCAAAAGGGATGGTTCCATCAGGCCCATCCGGGACTTCAAGCTTCTCAACAAGTTCATCAAAACCAGACGCTTTCGCATGGAGACCCTGCACTCCGCGATCAGATCTTTGTGCCCGGGTGACTTCATGACCTCCATAGACATCAAGGATGCTTACCTTCAAGTGCCAATCTTCCCAGGGCATCAGCAGTTCCTCAGGTTCGCCCTGGAGGACGAGCACTACCAATTTGTGGCTTCGGTCTCACCTCAGCCCCCAGAGTGTTCACTAAGGTGCTGGCGGGGGTGATGGCCCTCCTCAGAGACGAGGGGCATTCGCATTCTCCCTTATTTGGACGACCTTCTCATTACATCTCATTCTCTCCAGCAGGCAGAATTGGATACCCAGACGGTGGTGACTACCCTGGACACGTTCGGATGGGTGATCAATTATCCCAAGTCCTCCCTCTCCCTGTCCTGGGTGACCCCCTTCCTGGGCATGAATCTGGATACCATTCAGGCCAGGATTTTTCTTCCTCAGCAGAAGGTGGATTCTCTTCATGCTGTCCAGCCCTCGGGCAAGGGATGCAATTGGTGGGACAGATGGTGGCCTGTTTCGAGGCAGTCCCTTACGCTCAATTTCACATGAGACCCCTTCAGCTCCATCTCCTTTCAGTCTGGGACAAGAGTCCCCTGTCTCTGGATCAGGCTTTTGTTCTCTCTCCTCCTGTGGTGTCTGGACTCGAGGAATCTTCTGGGGGGCAGATCTTTTCTGACTCCGTGTTGGGAGACGGTCACTACGGATGCCAGTCTGTCAGGTTGGGGGGGCTACTAGAGAGCCCTCCAATTTCAGGGGCTGTGGGGCCCTCAGGAGGCTCATGCTCCTATCAACGTCCTGGAGCTGAGGGTGATTCGGTTGGTGCTGGCACAGTGGACTCCTCACCTTCAGGGTCTGCCGGTACAGGTTCTCTCCGACAACCAGACGGCGGTCGCCTATATCAGTCATCAGGGAGGGACTCGGAGCAAGAGTGCCCTCAAGGAGGTGTCGTTGATTCTGTCATGGGCCGAGGACAATGTCCCATGAATCTCAGCAGTTTATATTCCGGGAGCGGAGAATCTGGAGGCGGATTCCCTGAGCAGGGGGGCCTCTCGCTGGGGGGAATGGTTCCTCAACAGCAAGGTTTTTCTATCCCTTTGTCACCATTGGGGGATGCCGGATGTGGATCTGTTTGCTTCTCGCCACAATCCTCATTTTCCTCTTCTGAGCATGGTTCTGCGCAAGTTGGTGCAGGAGAGGGTGCTAGCCATTCTGGTGGCTCCCAGGTGGCCAAGACAGGTGTGGTTCGCAGACGTCGTGCTGCTGGCAGTGGATCAGTACACTCTATCCTTGGTTCCAGACCTTCTCACTCAAGGACAGCTCTGTTATCCCAATTTACAAATGCTGGCTTTGACGGCCTGGCTGCTGAAACCTCCATCCTGAAGGAGGAAGGACTATCTGATTCGGTTGTTCGTACTCTTGTCAGGGCTAGGAAGAAATCTTCCTCTACTATAGGACCTGGCGGACCTACATTGACTGGTGTGAGTCTAGGGCCTTTCCCTGTCGTGTGTTCTCCATTCCTAGGATCCTGGAGTTCCTTCAACATGGTTTGGATTTGGGTTTTCAGCTCAGCACCTTGAAGGGTCACGTGTCTGCCTTGGCTGTTTTCTTCCAGAGGTCCTTCGCTCTACATCCTCTGGTCAAGACTTTCTTCCAGGGGGGTCGCTCATGTGCGCCCTCCCCGCAAACCCATGTTACCGGTCTGGGATTTGAATTTGTTGTTGTCTGTCCTTCAGGGTCCTCCATTTGAACCTGTGCATGAGGCTGCCTTGTCTATCCTTACCCTGAAGGTTGCCTTTCTGGTGGCTATCACTTCTGTTAGGCGTGTTTCTGAGTTGGCGGCTCTGTCTATTCAGGCCCCCTACTTTGAGAGACACCGGGACAAGGTGGTTTTCCGTTTTAAACCTGACTTCTTGCCTAAGGTTGTCTCTGCCTTCCATCTCAATCAGGAAAATAGCCTCGATTCAAAATCCCAAATGTCATTGTTTTCGTATTTGAAAACGAAAGTTTTTGTGGGTGTTTGTCATTTTTTCCTTTTTTTTTGGACATTTTCGACTCGCACGAACGTTCGAACATAGACGTATATGTTCTTTCGTATTTCGAACTGAAATCTTTGGTTTTACGCTAGTTCGGACCCTTTTTCATTCGAAATCGTAAATGTTTCGATCGGTCCCAATATTTACGTCATTGCAATGGGCTGGCGATTAATTCAGAGAGCTGATTGCCAAGTATTCCGAAGCCCATATAATAATTTCCTTGTCGAGCGTCTTACGGCACCTTTTTTACCTCGGGACTAGGCAGCCAAGCGTGATGGAGAGTGACTTTGAAGAGCATCAAGCTCTTCTTCTGTTTGGCATTGTTGGGATCCTGAGGTCAGAGGCCAGATTGCACCGGCGGCGACGCATGAACATCAATGGCATGCATGACGTTGAGTTGTTCGAGCTGACCAGGCTTAACCGCGCTTCCCTCCATAAATTGTATAGTGAGCTGCGGCCATGGTTAGCCCACACCACAAGGAAGGGGCAAGCAATTTCAGGTATGACCAAGATGCTTGGCTGCCTGCAATTTTTGGCGAACGGCTCGTTCCAGAGGCTGGGTGCCCTCTCCGTGGGGATGTCACAGCCTACGCTGAGCCGCGCCCTATCCCAGTTTTTGGAAGGCATGGCTACCCTAACCAACAAATATATTTTTTTCCCAGATGATATGGTAGCCAGAAACGCCATTAAGCTTGTTTTTTATAATATCGCCGACATGCCCAGCGTCATGGGTGCCATTGACTGTACCCACGTTGCCCTGGTGCCTCCGGCTGCCGACGAGTACATATACAGGTAAGTATTAATTTTTAAAACATTTTTAACATTTTGGCCAAACCCTCCTTGTAAAGATCCCTCCTTGTAATGCTCCCACCTTGTAATGCTTTCTCTTTGTAATGCTCCCTCCTTGTAAAGATCCCTCCTTGTAAACATCCCTCATTTTAAAGATCCCTGCTTGTAATGCTCCCTGCTTGTAATGCTCCTTCCTTGTAATGCCCCCTCCTTGTAAAGATCCCTCCTTGTAAAGATCCCTCCTTGTAAGGCACCCTCCTTGTAATGCTCCCTCCTTCTAATGATCCCTCCTTGTAATGATCCCTCCTTTTAATGCTCCCTCCTTGTAATGCTCCCTCCTTGTAAGGCACCCTCCTTTTAATGCTCCCTCCTTGTATTGCTCCTTCCTTCACTATTGTTCCCTCATACACTATCTGAAATCATTGTGTAGTTTACATAGGATTAATTGACCCCTCCTGTTCGAAATGTGTGTGTAACTTTTAGACAAAGCCTTGCTGTTTTTTTTTTTTTACTTTTTCACCAGGAACCGCAAAATGGGCCACTCATTGAATGTCCAGGCAGTGGTGGCCCCGGACATGCGGTTCCTTAGCGTACTCGCCGGCTACCCAGGCTCAGCCCATGATGCGTACATCCTTAGACGTTCAGGATTGTACCGACGGTTTGAGTCTGGGGAATTTTCCGGGGCATGGCTCCTTGGTAAGTTAACAGAAACAACATAATTTAGTTGTGGATGTTTTGGTGGAATTAGCATTTTTTTTTGAAATTCTTTATTTATAGATTTTGCAGGTTTATAACATACATGCATACAGTAGGGTCAACAATACTGGAAACATGAAAGGAATAGGGGGGATCATGTGGATCACTGTCATAACGGAGGTAAAGTATCGCAGTATAGTAATCATATCAGACAACAGTACATAATGCAGTATAATGCGGGTGCCAGCCACGGGGGGTCATGAGTCAGGGGAACGCCACGCGACGAGAGCCGCCCAGCGACCCCCTGGTCAGTCCACCCCGTCATCTCTCCGCCTCAGCAGGCGCCTACCGCCACTGGGCTTTCAGATAGAAGTGGTTTCAACTCCCTCCCATCGAGTGGGGCCACAAGCCCTCCCTAGGGTAAAGAGACTAGACGTATAAGAGGGGGGCGTAGGGGGAGTGAAAGGGCAGAGGGTGAAAGGGGGGAAAGGGGGAAGGAGGAGAAAGAGGGGGGGGGACAAGGCGGGAGGCGGGGGGGAGGAGCAGGTGTAGGAGTAGGTATGGCGTGCGGGACAGGGCTCCAGGCCGGGCTCCGCCCAGCGGCTGTCCAAACCAGGCCCTTCGCAGGCGGGGGCGAGACACATCCCACGCAAACAGGTCACAATCATGGGCCGATGCAGCGTCCCGTCAATCACATGAACAAATCACGGAACTCTGCTGATTCTTCAAAGACCAGCCAGGGTAGCCAGGTAACTCTATATTGCTCGTCCCTGTCATGGAGAGTTGAAGTTAAGTCCTCCATTTCCTTGACGATGCCAACCTCTTTCACCCAATCCTTAACGGAGGGAGCCCTCTTCTGCTTCCAGAATCTGGGTATAACCTGTTTGGCTGCGTTCAACAAGTGGCACAGCAGTGTCCTCTTATATTTCCCTATCGGGGACTTCGTGGAATGAAGCAGAACCTGCGCCGGCTCTCCCAGCAACTGTGCCCCCGTCAGCTGTGACACTATGCTCAGTACCGCCCGCCAATATTCCTGTATTCTGGTGCATTGCCAGAACAGATGGAATAGAGTCCCGCGCTCCCCTCCGCATCTCCAGCAGCTCACATCCGCCGAGTCATACATCTTGCCTAGTCTGTCAGGGGTGTAGTACCAACGAGTCAGCAATTTATAATTGACTTCTTGGGTTCTCGTCGCCACCGAGGATTTATGTATCAAGGTAGCTATCTTGGTTCTCTCCTTCTTGCCCAATGGCCGACCCAGGTCCCGCTCCCACTCCCCCCAATAAGCAGGTGGGGACTCTACCTCCCGAATGAGGAGCGAGTACAACAGTGAAATCAGATGGGGCTGTGGTTGCCCAGTCAAACAAAGCCTCTCAAATTCGGTATGGTCCCTGAAGTTCTCCCTGCGACAGCCTATCCTGGACAGAACCGACTGGAACCGCAGGAGAGTCCAGGGATCCAAGTTCCCTCTCTCAAATTTTGTCCTTAGCTCCCCCAACGCGGCCCAGACCCCTCCCGATAACAAGTCACCTCCCCTTAGTTGGCCTACCTTCCCCCACTCCCTGAGGTCTCTCCTGGTACAATCAGGCATGAGCTGCGGATTATCCAATAAAGCCACCATGGGGGAGGGCCATGGGGAGATATCCGAGCGTTCCCTAGAACTCCGTAGGACGTCCAGGGTGGCTGCTACAGTGGGGTGGGATCTCAAAGCTGGCACCCGATTCTCTCTGTTCCAAGCGACAACGTCCAGGGGGGCAGGGGCCAGGGAGTGTTCGAGCCGTACCCATCTCTTCGTCTCCCTGCACGTGTGCCATTCACATATTCTTTGTAAATGGGAAGCCACCCAATACGACTGGACGTCCGGCATGGCCATGCCACCCAAGTGTTTGGGCTTAAATAACACCTGCCGGCGGAGCCTAGCCCTCTTCTTCTGCCACACAAATCCCATAAGAACTTTCTCCAGGTCCCTAAAGAAACGAGCCGGTATCTTGATCGGGAGAGCTTGGAATAGGAACAATAGCCTTGGCAGGATCGACATTTTAATTATATTCACCCTACCCATCCACGAAAAGGTAGGGGAATCCCATTTTTCCAAGTCAGCCTTTATTTTCTGAGATAGGGGCAGGAAGTTCAAGGCAAAAATGCTCGTCAGGCGATTTGGCAACCGCGTACCAAGATACGCTATTGAACCCTTGGCCCATTTAAAAGAAAATGCCTGTTGAACCATCCTAGCCACCTCTCCAGGGAGGGAGATGTTCAACGCCTCCGACTTCTCGAAGTTAATTTTAAAGAAGGATAGCCTCCCGAATGCTTCAAACTCCTTCATTAACACAGGAACGGAGACCGCGGGATTTGTGATGAAGAACAAAAGGTCATCCGCGTAAGCGGCGACCTTATGGATACCGCCACCAACACTCAGGCCCCTCACGTCTACATTCTTCCTAATTTTACATAGAAAAGGCTCCAAAGTCAAGGCGAACAACAGAGGCGACAGAGGGCAGCCCTGGCGGGTGCCGTTGCTGATCGGCAATGAAGCGGAGAGATGGCCATTCACCTTAACTCTCGCGCAAGGTACCGTATACAGGGCTTCAATGCGTTTCCTGATGTTCTCCCCTAAGCCCATGCATCTAAGGGTTTCTTGCAAGAAAGGCCACCCCACCCTGTCAAAGGCCTTCTCCGCATCTGTGGACAAGACCATCATTGGCACTCCCGAGGACTGCGCGGAGTATATGGCGCTAAGTGCCCGGACCACGTTGTCCCTGGCCTCCCTCCCCAACACAAAACCCGTTTGGTCCAAGTGGACCACCTGGGCCACTACCGGGGCCAATCTATTGGCCAAGATCTTTGCGTACAGCTTCAGGTCAGTGTTGAGAAGGGAGATAGGGCGGTAGCTCCTGCACGACAGGGGGTCCTTCCCCGCTTTGTACAAGACTGAGATGTGAGCCTCAAGGTCCCTGCCGGAAAAGGCACCCGGAGCATCCGGGTCTGTAATGGTGTTCCAGGCCCCAACCATGTGAGGGCCAAGGATCGAGATGAAAGCTTTATAGTAGTGGACCGAGTAACCGTCGGGCCCCGGGGCTTTCCCTAGGAATTAGCATTTTGATGTAATGTCTGAAAATATTTAAGCTTCAACAACCTTCTTGCCATGTGAAACCACACTTGAATGTTAGTTATTAACCAACCAAGCGTTTGGCCAAGTTTATCCTGCATTAGCCACATTATAAATTATCTGTTTGTCTGATTTAAGAATCCCTCTTCCACCACCCTCGTGTGGAATAGTGCACTTAACTTTAGCATAGTGTCTGACCCATCTTTGCTTAGATGGTTTGCACTTCCAGAGGAGAGGAGAGCGGGATAAAGTGCATGTGGCGTGTTTCTGCTGTTTTGGTCTCACACAAAGCATATAAGGGGGCATCCAAACCTACATCCTAAGCACACTTTGAAACCCAGAGCTGGGATCCTTATGTATGATTGGCCATCATCCTCAATATTTCTATCGTGAACTTTTTAAAACATCTATGACATATGTTTAGTTAGGGACTGGGACAGTGGCAAATGTTTGCTCATCTTGATCACGCAATTGACAAATAGCCTCATATTGATGTTGCTGGTGCGTTTATGGTCTTACACTTATTTTATTTTAATCTTATTTATAAGGTGATTCAGGATACCTGCTGCTGCCGTGGCTCTTGACGCCAGTACTCCGGCCCCAGGATGCCTACAACGGTGTGCACCGCAAGACCAGGGCTGTGGTGGAGAGGGCTTTTGGTCTTTTGAAGACTAGGTTTTGTTGTTTGGATCATACCGGGGGCGCCTGCAATATGATCCTAAAAAGGCCATAGACATAATAATGGCCTGTGCGGTTCTGGTCCCCCGGTATGTAGATTTGGCTCCCTCTCCACCCAGCGAAGACCAGGAGGACTAATTTATGGGCACATACAGTAGTGTGTCCGGACAAAGTGTGTGGACTAATTTGATTGCGACCCATTTTGCTTAATTTAACCTTGATTTGCCTTTGTTTAACATTGTGTTGTTGTTTTTGTTTTGTGACCCTTTGTGTATGTTTCTTTTTGTTTGTTGTGTAAAAATAAGTAATAAAGTAATTACTCACCACAGCCATAATGCTTTACGACTCTATTTTTGGGATGTGTGAACTGTGTGAATGTACAAGTAAATTTTTCTTTGGGACACCCAAAAAAGAAACAAACAAATTACTGAGCCACAGGTGTCTTTAACTGATTAATTTAAAACATTAACATCACAAACTTGGAGTTGCTGCTCACTCCAATTTTGAAACAAAGTATATGTAACAACAAACGTCTAATTGGTATATCAACCATGCCACATTCCAATTGCACACAGCCATGAGTTTAGAAGGAACTTCCTCCTGGCAGACGTTAATGTCAATTACGCATCGAAAGATATAATAGCTAAACAATGTCAATAATGTAAACCACAAAGTATTTACAAGGTCAAAAATCAAAAAACACACTCTCCTGCTTTCCCACATTTGCCACAGGCACAGGTGTAAAGCAGACATACCTCGGCCACATCTACATCTTGAATTCATGGCACACCCAAACCAGAACACCCAGTCCCCAGGCCAATCCAGTGAAATCTTAGGCAGGAGGCAAGGGATTATGTTTGCAGGGCCGATTGTCACACAATCAGGTCTACAAACAGGAGGAGCCATAACCAATCTAAGGCCGCACAATGCGTAAGGGCAACAGCTTGAGTGGCACGTTAAGTGAGCATTGAGCTATGGCATTGGCTAGTGGCCTACCTCACCACTCTAATGAGCTATATGTGCGCTAATCCAAACCAGACAACCAAAGGCAGACACAAAGGGTATCTTAGTTAGCCACACCAGACAAGTCAATACAGGGGGGATTTGGAGCAAAGATGTTGAACCGATTCACGGAGTTTAGACATTAATATGGGTGATGGCCATAGAACCCAGGTTGTGGCCCTTGCTGATTGGACCTAACGTGGGCCTGTGTGGCATTCTGAATCTGCAACTGGTCCAAAATGTTTCTCATGATAGTTATCATTTTAGCCCTGTAGGCACAGTTATCATTGTTAGCATTCTCCATGTGGCTGTTGAGGGTCCGCAATTCTGTCTGCACAGCCTGTAAGGTACTATTGAGGGTCTAAATCCAGCCATGCAGTGCCTCTCAATTCCTTTGATTTTGTTGTTGGAAGGTAACCCTCTCGTGGTGCCATGCGTCCAAAATTGCCATGCCCCTCCCCTGGTTGCGACGTAGCTGATTCCACCTCCCAATTCCCCTGGTTCGGGGTCGGGCCGATGAGGTTTGTCTTGGCCCCTCACCAGACACAGGCATGCTTACCCAATCCTCAGCAGCAGAGAGAACACTGGGGACTTGAGGGTCAGTCTCTGCATGCTGGCCACGATGTGCAGTCAGCATGCAGCCAGCTTCACTCTGCTGCTGCGGAGTTGGGGGAGAAACATTTTGGGCCAGTTGCAGATTCTGTCCCAGGGGGAGATCTTCTGAAGGGCACATCAAGGATCCATCCTCCTCCAGCTCCTGGATTTCATCCATGAGTGTGTGGGTCTGTATGGACATTGACAAATTATATGTTAGCTTGGGCACTACATATGTCAATCTGTTAGTAGTAACATGCAAAGTCACATGGATAACCTACATTTGGTCAATCAACTTACCAAAAATATCGGATCCTGCCTCCTAGGCTGCACGGAAGTTGACGGCATGTCAAAACTGGCAGTGGATTCCACAGTAGCTGAGGGATGATGCTGTGCTGCATGAGAAGCAAAGACACTATGTAAACACACACCTATGCATTGTTGACGGATCAAAAGACATATGCATAATTATTTAACGGGTCCAAGCTGTCATGGGCACTACAACAACGGTGACAATTAATCTTCAATTCCCATGCCATTATCTGTTAAATGTTTAATTGACTAACTACTTAAACATTGTTCCCCTCAACTATCCCAAACATTCTAGTTCTGCTTGTTCTGTGGCTGCCAACATCCCTTATAGGCCATTAAGTGTACACACTCAGCCTGGAAATAGCAGGGACCTGTTTTTTTGGCTGACTAGCAATGTATCTTTTCCAAATTTTAAACAAGCATGTTTTGTGCTTTGTACCCAACCACAGCTCACACACAAGTAGGCAACAGATCAAGGTTGAAGTGTGTGATGTCATGGAGTGTAAAGACATAACTGCCAGGTTAATGCGAAACCGCAAACTTTTTTACTCGGGTTAAGTGGTCATTAACGTCATGTATGTGTCAAATAAATATGAAGTTAACTGGCCACACACATGCCACACCCTGGCCCAACACAGAAATCCACTACAAGCCACACCCTAGGGGCATGGCTTAACATATGTGTTAATGGCTAATTGTGCATGCTCACAAATTGTAAAGGTCACATAAAGCTTCCTCACCTGCAGGACGGGTCGGTGAGTCTGTGTCCCTTAGGGCCGCGTGTCCCTCGACGGCGACAGGATGCATCAAGCCCAACACCATCTCCTCAGCCGGTGTAAACTTCAATTTTGAGGGAAATCCTCCTCCAGTTTTCATGTTGAAAAACATAGTTAGGCAAATTTAGAACAATGTAGCCAATACAAAATCAAGTCAAATCCTAAAGCTAACATTTTTACCTGTAAATCCGCCTTTTATTTTCTTTCTTCCGCGCAGCACATTTGATGTCCGATATCTTCCGCTGAACCTGTTCAACATCCTTTAACTCTTCCCCCGCTGCATTCACTTGTCTGGTTAGGTCGGCCAAGATGTTTGCTCTGCGCTGTTTGGTGGTGTTTTTCGATTTGCGCCCATATAGCTCCTCATAAACTAAGGTCAGGCCACTAGCCAAGGCCATAATTTGGCCCTCACCAAAACGCCCACTCAAATGGCCTCTTCGCAATGTGCGCCCTGTTGTTTGGGGTTGTGGCTCCTCCGTGGTTCCATCAAAATGGGGTGACATCCTTGCCTGGGTCTGTGGGAGATAATGCAGGGACTGGTGGCTGGCTGGTGATTGGACTGGACTGGGCAAGGGACTGGGTGTTCTGGCCTGGCTGGCCACAGAAGTTCCAGGCGTGGATGTGGCATAGTAACCTTGCCTTCCCACCTGTGCCGGTGCCAAATGTGGTCGAGCAGGAGAGGTTATTTCTGAGGATGAAGTTGTGCTGCCCTTGGAGGTAGTAGGGCGGACCAAGGGTGAGGGCGATCTTGCAGGGCCGGCCCTCTTCTGATGGTGTTTTTTGCCCCCTGCGGGTGGGGATGTTGATGCACCAAATTTACCTCTTGGGGGGCTGCGGCCCTTGCTTCTGCCTCTTTGGGGGATGCGTGCCCTGCTTCGGCGTCTAGGGGGGCTGCGGGACCTGGTTCTGTCTCTTTGGGGGCTGCGTGCCCTGCTTCGGCGTCTAAGGGGGCTGCGGAACCTGGTTCTGCCTCTTTGGAGGCTGCGTGCCCTGCTGCGGCGTCTAGGGGGGCTGCGGGACCTGGTTCTGCCTCTTTGGGGGCTGCGTGCCCTGCTTCGCCGTTTGGGGGTGCTGCGGTCCCTGCTGTGGCCTCTTTGTGGGCTGCATGCCCTGCTTCGGCGTCTAGGGGGCTGCGGGACCTGGTTCTGCCTCTTTGGGGGCTGTGTGCCCTGCTGCGGCGTCTAGGGGGGCTGCGGGACCTGGTTCTGCCTCTTGGTGGGCTGCGGGACCTGGTTCTGCCTCTTGGGGGGCTGTGGGACCTGCTGCGGCCTCTTGGGGGTGTTGTTGTGGGGCAGGGTGGGTCGGGTCTTCGGACCCTCTTACCCTTTTTTGGACCAGTATCCATAATAGCCTTTGGGGCCTGGGTCTTGACTTTGGCTGGAGAATCCTTTTTTTGGCCATAGCTGGTAGTTGGCTGGGCCGGAGTTTTGGTAGTAGCCCGTAATTTGGCTTTGGGCTGTTGAGACCTGGTTTTTGGCCCTTTGGCATGCTCCTGCCGCTTGGCTGCCTTCTTCCCCGTTTGCTCCTTTCCCATTTTGCCAGCTGCTTTTTTGGGTGCTATTTTCATTGATTAGAATAATGAGCTGTGTGTGCAGGGACCTTTAACTAAGCTAGCCGGCGTGTGACGCTTACGCGCCCGCGTGTGACGCGTACGTTCGCCCGTTCACACGGAACCCGCTGGGGCATTACTTATCTGCTGCCGAGAACAAGAAGCAAGATGGCGTACACTATCTTCACCCGCCAACAAGAAGAGATCATCATGCTCGTAAGTGTATTTTAAGGACTTTGCTTTGATTTGTAAATGCTGCTCTACATGTTAAGGAAGCGCTGGAAGAAATGGCTTTAGTTCTAAATGTGATAAACTACATGCACAACCAAAGGAACGCCACACACGTGCCAAACAACATTTAGGCCAGATTGTGAAATTACAGAACCCTAGAAATGTGTGTGTTAATGGCATTTCCTAAAATAATGTATTGTTGCCACATATTGATAGTTATTTAGAAGTAAATTCTATGTTTGCTTTCTGTTTTGTAGACCATGCTGGAGCGCAGGTACAACTACCTTCCCAACTCATTTGAAAAAATGCAACGTCGCCCTGGAGATAATCTCGACCATACAACAGCAGACCAACACCACCTTCACCCACACGCAGATCATGCAGCATTGGTCGGACCTGAAACGGCTGCACATGCCCCGGGTGCGGAGGTTCTTTCGGAATCCATTTCCCTAGTAAGTACATTGCGATTGCATGCAATATGTAACTAAGACAGAAGGTAGGCCTTTACTTATAATGCCTTTTCTTTTGTAGTGTTGGAAATGGATTACCGAATTCACCACACCCGGAGGCGCACAGGCTGACCAGTGCTGCATAATTCTGCAGCTGGGAGTGAAGGTGGTGGATCTCCAGGGCGACGGTCCTACCCCTCCTCTGTTGGGTCCTCCGAACAGCCCCTGGACCTTACCACAGAGGAGGGGCGGCACGGCGTGGGCAGGCAGTCGTACCCTACCACGCATGCGGGAGCCTCTGGTATGTCACTCTTCATGTCTACGCACACACATATACATGTTTGCTCCTGATAGCACCAAACTGATTCCTTTCATCTTTTTTTTAAGATGCTTCGGGAGCGGGTGAGGTAGTGGAGGAGGAGGCAGCAGATATGCTCCAAGAAGAACCTGGAGAAGGTGAGTAATGTGACCCAGACTTTGCAAAAAACAATGGAGGACTGCTGAATCATACATTAAAACTGACTATATTTTCAATGTTTCTACAGGCAGTTCTTCACAGCAGAGCCAGGACCCAGGACATCCTGTTGTCCCCAACGAGCCATCTATCGGCCACCAACCAAGTAAGTATTCATGTCATTATTGCCATTTCTGTGTTACTTGACATGAACACACAAATCCATCAAGCCCTAGCCAATGGCACTCGAAGAGTTACCTGTGCCCACTACCTTAGATAAATGACTTGACAGACTTACCTGTGCCCACTTTCTTAGATTAATGACTTGACAGACTTACCTGTGCCCACTTCATAAGTTTAATGACTTGCAAGAATGACATGTCACTTTTCGTGGATTTTAAAACTAATAAACATTAAATCCACAGGTGACAAACATGTATAGTTAGCAAACTAATTTTTTCCAAAAATATTGTTACAGAGACCACACGTCAAAGACTGGCGGAGCTGAATCGGAGGGTCCTTGAGTTGGTGGCCAATCTGCACGCGATGTGTGACACATTGGGGACAACAGAAGATGAAGAGTAGTGTCCTTGGTCCTGGCCCTGTGTATTTGTATATAGTTTTTAAGTATTTATTTTTTCTATGTTAAATGTTCGCAGAATATGTAAATAGTTTTTTATTAAATCTTAACATTTTCCAAAAATTTTAACAAAAAAAAAAAGCCACACAAAAGTGGCTGTTTCCGATAATAAAACCAAAAAAAAAAAAAACTTCCTGTGTCAATTATTTGCACAAATACATTGTCAAGAAACAAAGGGTAAATTACATTTTTAGAATTCAACATTCAGATGACTGGGAAGTGGTTTGGGTAAGTTTTAAGGTGCGCTAAATGAAGAAGAAACTAACCGGGAAGTGGTTTGGGTAAGTTTTCAGGTGCACTAAATGAAGAAGAAACTAACCGGGAAGTGGTTTGGGTAAGTTTTAAGGTGCGCTAAATGAAGAAGAAACTAACAGGGAAGTGGTTGGGGTAAATTTTAAGGTGCGCTAAATGAAGAAGAAACTAACAGGGAAGTGGTTGGGGTAAGTTTTAAGGTGCGCTAAATGAAGAAGAAACTAACAGGGAAGTGGTTGGGGTGAGTTTTAAGGTGCGCTAAATGAAGAAGAAACTAACCAGAAAGTGGTTTGGGTAAGTTTTAAGGTGCGCTAAATGAAGAAGAAACTAACCAGAAAGTGGTTTGGGTAAGTTTTAAGGTGCGCTAAATGAAGAAGAAACTAACCAGAAAGTGGTTTGGGTAAGTTTTAAGGTGCGCTAAATGAAGAAGAAACTAACCGGGAAGTGGTTTGGGTAAGTTTTAAGGTGCGCTAAATGAAGAAGAAACTAACCGGGAAGTGGTTTGGGTAAGTTTTAAGGTGCGCTAAATGAAGAAGAAACTAACCGGGAAGTGGTTGGGGTGAGCTTTAGGGGGCTGCTATGTAAGTGTTAGAGTAGCGTGAAGTGGTTAGGGTGAGCTTTAGGGGGCTGCTATGTAAGTGTTAGAGTAGCGTGAAGTGGTTGGGGTGAGCTTTAGGGGGCTGTTATGTGTTAGAGTAGCGTGAAGTGGTTGGGGTGAGCTTTAGGGGGCTGCTATTTAAGTGTTAGAGTAGCATGAAGTGGTTGGGGTGAGCTTTAGGGGGCTGCTATTTAAGTGTTAGAGTAGCGTGAAGTGGCTGGGGTGTGCTTTAGGGGGCTGAAATTTAAGTGTTAGAGTAGCGCGAAGTGGTTGGGGTGAGCTTGTTAGTGCAATATATGGGGACACATTTGTGTGCGAACAATTTAATGAGTTAAGTCTGTATTGCGCAGGCGCAGGATCGTAACTTTTTGCGTCCAGACGATTATTTTTGGTAAAATACTATTAAATTTGCTCGGGAAAAGTAGGGGTTTCTTTGAGGTAGACGATGGGAAATGGGTAAAAACTAATGCTGCCATTGCAACCAGAGAAAAGGAATCAGAAAAGTCACGCGGATAAATGACATACTCGATCTCGTACTTTAACATACGAACAGACGGCCACTTTACCGAAGGAAACAAATAAATGCATAGAATCACTCGCACATTCATACGAGAGCGCGAACGTTCGAAAATAATACAAAGAGCGGCACTGATACGACTGTATTTTAAAGTCTCTCTGAATCAAGTCTATTGTGCTTCCTTCTTTGTGCCCTAATCCTGGTAATCCCAAGGAGAAGGCCTTGCATTCTCTGGATGTTGTCAGGAATTTGAAATACTACCTGGTGGCTACTGCGCCTTTCAGAAAGACGGACGCCTTGTTTGTGGTTCCCTCGGGTCCCAAGAAGGAGTTGGCTCCTGCTAAGTCTACTATTAGCAAATGGATTCGTCAGGCTATTGCTAGGGCCTATTCTACTAGGGGAAAGGATGCTCCTTTCCGTGTTACTGCTCATTCTACCCATGCTGTGGGGGCTTCCTGGGCCTTCCAGCACCAGGCTTCTGTTGAACAAGTTTGTAAGGCTGCTACGTGGTCTTCTGTTCATACCTTTTCCGAGTTTTACAAGGTTGATGTTCGGGCCTCAGCGGATGCTGTTTTTGGCAGTAAGGTTCTGCAGGTGGCAGTGGTTTGAACTGCACGTTGTTGCCTTTTTGGGATCCCCACCCGTTTATGGACACTGCTATTGGATGTCCCAGCTGTTATGAATACTATCTGGAGCAGGACGTGCTGCATACTTAGAATAATACAATTCTGTGATTACTCACCTTGTAGAATTGGTATTATAAGTATGCAGCACGTCCTGCTCCATCCCACCCTGATTGCCTTATTCTTGGGTCCTCTATATGGTGATTGTTTTCCTTGTTAACGTTGTTGAATTTGTTATTGGCTTCTCCTGGTTCCCTTACTGCTTTTCTATACTGGGGAATTAGTGGGAGGTCCCGGGTATATATGGACCGGGAGGGGCCTCTTTTTGCCATCTCTGCAGTAAAGCGCCCTCTTGTGGAGGTATATCCTAGCTGTTATGAATACTATCTGGAGCAGGACGTGCTGCATACTTAATACCAATTCTACAAGGTGAGTAATCACAGAATTTTATTTTTTCTAGTTAAATCATTTGTGATGTATAACTAGAAAGAAAGATGGACCGCACCAGCTGTAATATTAAATAGTGTGCACAAACCCGAGTACACTTATAGAAATGCACACAAGACAAGAACAAAGCAGGGCTTCCCACACTCCCCTAGAGTTACCGAGGCAGAAAAGTGGCACCACTATAATGTAAAAAGTATCAAATCTTTTATTTCATAACCAAGCCAACTTTTATGGACACAATTAAAACACTCTAAAAAACATATAAACAAAACTAATGCTATGTTCTCATAAATTGATCATCAGAGCCCTAATTTCCTACAGTCCTACCCTAATATTCCCAGATAGTAATTACAGTGCAAAATCATAAATTATAATACAGACTCTCAATTAATGAATGTGCAATATTTATACTCACAAGATAAAGTGCTAAGTGCCAAAGTTCTACATATCTCAAGGACAAGCCAGAGTAGGATAGGCTGGGCAAATGCTTTAAGAGATAGCACATATTCAAAAGGATATGGAGGAACAAACCAGCTGCCCCCCCCCCCAAAATCACTGCCGACGCGTGTTGTGATGCGTTTTGTGACGCCTCCAACGTCACTTCATCACTTATCATTTGTGATAACCGAATATATGTACTGTATTTTTCGATGCACCTGCCCATAAGACACGCCTAGGATTTGGAGGAAGAAAAATTATATTCTGAACCAAATAGTCAAGGTGCAGAATCCTCCAATTACAGGTGGCATCCCCCTTCCCATTCCCAATAGGCAGTGTGTCATTCCCCCCATATAGGCAGTGTGGCATTCCCCCCTCCCATTCCCCATTTAGACAGTGTGGCATTCCCCTCCCATTCCCCACAGTGTGGCATTCCCCTCCCATTCCCCATATAGGCAGTGTGGCATCCCCCCTTCCCCATATAGGCAGTGTGGCATCCCCCCTTTCCTCATATAGGCAGTGTGGCATTCCCCCTTTCCTCATATAGGTAGTGTGGCATCCCCCCTTTCCTCATATAGGCAGTGTGGCATTCCCACTCCCATTCCCCATATAGGCAGTGTGGCATTCCCCCTCCCATTCCCCATATAGGCAGCGTGGCATTCCCCCTCCCATTTCCCATATAGGCAGTGTGGCATTCCCACTCCCATTCCCCATATAGGCAGTGTGGCATTTCCACCTCCCCATTCCCTATATAGACAGTGTGGCATTTCCACCCCTCCCATTCCCCATATAGGCAGTGTGGCATTTCCACCCCTCCCATTCCCCATATAGACAGTGTGGCATTCCCCATATAGACAGTGTGGCATTCCCCTCCCATTCCCCATATAGGCAGTGTGGCATTCCCCCTCCCATTCCCTATATAGGCAGTGTGGCATTCCCACTCCCATTCCCCATATAGGCAGTGTGGCATTTCCACCCCCCTATTCCCCATATAGACAGTGTGGCATTTCCACCCCTCCCATTCCCCATATAGGCAGTGTGGCATTCCCCATATAGACAGTGTGGCATTCCCCTCCCATTCCCCATATAGGCAGTGTGGCATTTCCACCCTTCCCATTCCCCATATAGACAGTGTGGCATTCCCCATATAGACAGTGTGGTATTCCCCTCTTATTCCCCATATAGGCAGTGTGGCATTCCCCCTTCACCATATAGGCAGTGTGGCATCCCCCCTTCCTCATATAGGCAGTGTGGCATTCCCACTCCCATTCCCCATATAGGCAGTGTGGCATTCCCCCCACCATTCCCCATATAGACAGTGTGGCATCCCCCCTCCCATTCCCCATATAGACAGTGTGGCATTCCCCTCCCATTCCCCATGTTACATTCCCCATATTACTGCTTGGCCCGGCCAGTAAGAAGAAGCGGTGGGCTCTGTTCCCGCCCCTGCTATCGCTATCTTTTCTGGCAGCGACAGCAGCGGCAGGGACAAAGACAGCGCCCGCCGCTCCTCCATCTTCTGCCCTCCTGCTGCTGCCTCTTTCTGCCTGGCTTCTGCACGGACCCGGGTGCTCGCACGTTCCCCGGCCGGAAGAGGCAGTGCCAGCAGCTGGAGGGCAGAAGAAGATGGAGGAGCGGCGGGCGCTGTCTATGTCCCTGCCGCTGCTGTCGGAAAAGATAGCGGCAGAGATGAGGACAGAGCTCGCTTTTCTATTTTATTTTGGCCTCCCACAGTGTGGCAGGCAGCCCGGCCAGCAATGCAGGAGCATTGGTAACGTGTGAGTTTCCTTTTTTTTTTTTTTTACCTTCGCCCGATAAGGCGAACTGATATTTCCCCCCCACACTTTTGGGGAAAAATAAGTGCATCTTATAGGGTGAAAAATGCAGTGTATATTGTATTATTAATTGCTTTTGGATATGTTTATATATCTCTAATCTAACCTATTTTTTTTTTTTTAAAATCTTATTTTTATTGAATTTTCCAGACATGAAAAAGGTACAAGAGACAAAAACGGATATACAGGATACAATCAGGTAGACAGGCCCCCTCCATATCCCCCCACGCCCCCCCCCCCCTCGGGAGCCGATAATGTAAAACCTCTCCCGACCCCCTCCCTCGCCAGAGGCAGGTAACTCGCGAGCCAAGGCAACCACAATGATCAACCATCAGTGTCTGCATCCCACATCTCCAATTGTTGGGTCAGCCGCAAAGGGAGAGGGCCGGGCTCATCATCAAGTAGCACGTGTCGGGGGCAGGGAAGGTGAACGCCTACCGCCAACCGTCCAAGCAGTCAGCGTGTAGGACGTCGGATGTGGGAAGGCGGGACGACCACGCGGAAAGAGCGCAAGGAGGAGGGCCAAGCCCAACCCCGTGGGAGGGGCATAGGGGCGCCCAAGGAGACAGGGAGGGGCCAAGTCAGAGAGGAAGGGGAGGAGTGGGGACCAGGAATGAGAGGGAGGAAGGGAGAAAAGAAGAGGAAGAGACAAAAAAAAAGGGGGGGCGGGGGAAAGAAAGAGGTTAGTGCAGATAGTAACGGGGAGGCCAAGGGATCCAGCTCCAGGGTCAAATCCAAAAGGGCCCTGAGAAGGGACTCCACCAGTCAGTCTCCGCCAGGGGGCCTCCCTCACCCCAGTCCGACACCCCCCATCAAAAAGGCCTTCGCTTCGTCTTTCTCTCTAAATCTGATCCAACCTGTCCAGGTCTCCAAGAACCTCTCGTTATTTCCTTTATCCTCCGAAATAAGGTCCTCCATTCTCATGATGTGGTCCATTTCCGTGAACCATTCTGTCAAACTGGGTGCCTGTGAGGACTTCCAGTGCCTAGGGATAATCGTCCTTGCTGCCGTTAAAAAGAATTTGACAACCCCTTTCTTCACTTTGGCTATTGGTCCCGGGATCAAGGAGAGAAGAGCAATCTCAGGGCTGTTTGGTACGACAAAGCCTTCCACTTCAGTGTGGATTTTGAAAATAGCGTCCCATAATCTCCTAACCGGAGGGCATTCCCACCAGATATGGAGGATCCCTCCTTGGGTCTCCCCACATCTCCAGCATACACCTGATTCATTTGTTGAGAATGCGGCAATATCCACCGGGCACCTATACCACCTTGTGAGGACCTTATAATTTTTCTCCTGTGCCGTACCGGCGCCAGAAAGCCCATGCGTCAAGGTGAATATCTTTAGGGCCTCTTCCCTGGAGATTGAAATCCCCAGGTCTCTCTCCCATCTGGACAGGAACTCAAGTTCCGAGGCATGTCTGGAAGCTACCAATAAGTTGTAGAACTTGGAGATCATGTGTTCCAGTTGTCGGGGTTGCGTGAGAAACTCCTCTAGTGGGGTTAAGGGAAGGGATGCCTTCTCGAGGCGCCCTTCTGTGGCGAGGAATGTCTCCAGTTGACGATGTAGGAGCCATGACAGCGGACCTCCTTCATTTTGCAATGTTAACTCCGTTAGGGAGGGCAGCCTTCCTCCCACAAGGATGTTGCGCAGCCTGGTGTCATCTGTCTCCTTCCAAATCAAAAACCGAGAAGTATGCTGCCCCGGAACGAAGTCCGGATTGTTGAATAATGGAGTAAGAGGACCCTGTTTATGCACCAGTTCCCCTTGTCGTTGGATCCTGGTCCAGCCGGAGAGAAAATGCCGGGTTAGAAATGGGTAGCCCCTCCTGCCTATGCCGCCTGTGGTTGACACCCATGGGAGAGAGCGTGGATTGAAACCCATAAGGTCTCGCTCCAGTTGGACCCAAAGTTTGTCCCTCCCCCTGTACGTCCAATCCACCAGCCTTGTTAGGAGCGCCGCAGCATGGTAGAGTTTCAGATCTGGTGCCCCGCCCCCACCAGCCCGCTTGGGCCTGACCAGTATGTCAAATCTGATTCGGGGCTTACGTGAGCCCCATATAAATTTCAGGAAAGCTGTCTGTATGGACTTGAAAAAGTGCCTAGGGAGAAGGATGGGTATCGTTTGGAACAGGTACAAAAATCGGGGGAGAATATCCATCTTCAGGATGTTTATCCTCCCGAACCAGGAATAGCGTCCTCTATCGTATTTTGAAAGGTCCTGGATGGCTTTGGACTTGAGCTCTTGAAAGTTGAGCTCATACAGATTGTTCAGATTAGATGGTATTAGAGTCCCTAGATATTTTATTGCAGCGGGTTGCCACTTAAAGGGAAAGCTACTCTTAAGGTTGTCTACTAAGTGCTGTGGCATAGTCAGATTCAATGCCTCCGATTTTGCATAGTTAATGCGGAAGTTGGATAGCTGACCAAACCTCTCCAGTTCCCTGAGAGCCACAGGAAAGGAGACAATCGGTGATGTAAGGTGGAGAAGCAGGTCATCCGCAAAGATCGAAATTTTGTATTGTCTGCTACCGCACTCAACACCCTTAATGTCCGGGTTGTTCCTTATCGCTACCGCTAGGTGTTCCATAGTTAGGATGTACAATAGGGGCGAGAGCTGGCACCCCTGGCGAGTGCCATTTGTAATTGCAAAGGGTTCCGATAGGATGCCATTAGCTCTAACTCGTGCCGTCGGATCGTGATACAGTGCCATGATCTTAAAGATGATGTTGGGACCGAAGCCGATCTGAGCTAGGGATCGAATGCCTTCTCGGCATCACATGAGAGGACACACGCGGGGATGTTGACATCCTGAACATGCGCAATAAGGTTCAGCAGTTTGTTTGTATTATCTCTGTCTTCTCGTCCTGGGACAAAACCCACTTGGTCTAGGTGGATCAGGTGTGGGATAAGTGGTTGGATTCTAGTGGCAATGATCTTTGCAAACAGCTTCAAATCGACATTGAGCAGAGAAATAGGTAGCTGCCACAAGTCGACGGGTCTTTGCCTGGTTTGGGAATCACAACGATTGTAGCTTCCAGGGCTTGTTTCGGGAAGGGGTTGTCTGGACCCATGTGATTAAAGGCCTTTACCAGGAAGGGGGCCAATTGTGTTCCTAGGGTCTTAAAGAACCTAGGAGTAAAGCCGTCCGGACCCGGACTTTTTCCGGAGGGGGTCTCCTTGATGGCCCTCAGGACCTCCAGCTCCGTGAAGGGGGTCTCCAGGTCTTCTGAGTATTACCGGGAGCTGTGTCTCAGCTATATAATCTCTTATATTTGCCTCTAGTGCCTCAACCGAGGCGGCAGATAGATTGGGTTGGAGGTTATAAAGGCCTCCATAGAAGTCTTTAAACACCTCTGGGATTCTAGCCGGATCCACAATAGACTCCCCTCCTTCCGCTTTGACGTTAGGGATGAACGATATTGGAGCTTTGTGGTGGAGAGATCTTGCCAGAAGTTTACCGCATTTGTTCGCATGCTCGTACATTGAAGCCTGCCGTCTGTCTCTGTGTCTGAGGTGGGCCTGGTCATACAGTTTCAGGAGTTTATTCCTGCTGAGTGAGAGCTCAGAGAGCAGCTCCGGAGATGGGTTCTGTTTGTGTTTGGACTCAAGATCGTGTATAGTTTGTAGAGTTTTAGTGATTAGTGCTGCTCTCTCTCGCTTCATCCTCGAGCCCTCCTGGATAAGGACCCCCCTCAGTACACATTTGAGCGCTTCCCACTGAATCGCAGGAGAACAGTTATCCTGCTGGTGGTCTGCGGAAAAATTGGTGATCGTTTGCTTGACCTTGTTCAGACACACCAAGTCTCTAAGAAGATTATCATATAGTCGCCAGCTCCATTGCTTAGGTGCGGAATCCGGAAGATCAAAGGACAAGAAGACCGGTGCGTGGTCAGACCACAGAAAAGGACCAATGTGGGTCTTAGGGCTCCATTGCAAGGCATGGTAGCTTAGTAAAATATAGTCAATGCGACTATGCGCAGGTGAGAAATAAGTATAATCCCTGGCTTGCCCATGTTCCAGTCTCCACACGTCCATTAGCTGCAGGTTATACAGAGCTTTCCGCAGGGACTGCAGCTTCCCAAGGGACACAGAGGACCTACCCGATGAGGAGTCCAGGGAGGGATCAAAATCGAAATTTGGCAGGTAGAGGTTCGCTATTGTGTATGTTTTTTGATGGATTGACACCTTCAGAAAGATGAATCTTCCCTCGGGATCAGACAGTTGGCCTAGCACCTCGAAGGGCAGGGATTTGTGCAGTGCTACGGATACACCCCATGATTTGCTCTGCGGGTTGGTGCTATGGTACCACGAGGGAAAAATACCATTTTGTGAGTACTCACCTGAAAAATGGATATTGTTGGTGTGCCACACACCCCGCTTCACTTTTAATATTCTTCACGATTGGGTTACTCACCGCCAGGTGACGCTGTTGCAGAGAGGAAGTCTTGTAACGAGCCCCCTTCCGGCCTATATATACCTGGTACCTCCCACTTATCACCAGTGTATTAAAAAGCAGAAAGACAAGGTACCAGTAATTTAACGGTAACCTCAAAATAAATCAAAATAAATAAAAGCTTCACCATATAAAGGATTCGGGATACCGAAAAGGGTGGGAGTGAAGCGGGGTGTGTGGCACACCAACAATATCCATTTTTCAGGTGAGTACTCACAAAATGGTATTATTCTTGTTGTGCCACACACCCCGCTTCACTTTTAATATTCTTCACGATTGGGACATCCAAAAGCAGTGTCCACAAGGGATGGGCATCCCAAGGCAAGGTGAAGCATAACTTAAATGACTGCAGTCTGCAGAACTTTGCGGCCAAAAACAGCATCCGCTGAGGCTCACACATCAACTTTGTAAAACTTAGAAAAAGTATGAACAGAAGACCAAGTGGCGGCCTTACAAACTTGTTCAACAGAAGCTTGGTGCTGAAAAGCCCAAGACGCTCCAACGGCGCGAGTAGAATGAGCAGTGATACGAAAAGGGGGAACTTTCCCCTTAGCAGCATAGGCCGCAATAACGGCCTGACGTATCCATTTGCTAATGGCAGATTTGGCTGGTGCCAAACCCTTCTTAGGCCCACAGGGCACAACAAAAAAGGCATCCGTCTTACGAAAAGGAGACGTGATAATCAAGTAGTACTTAACACAGCGTACTACATCCAAACAATGCAAAACCCTCTCTTTGTCATTCTTAGGATTAGGACACAAGGAGGGAAGAACAATATCCTGATTCAAATGAAAAGCAGAAACAACCTTAGGAAGAAAGTCTGGCTTGAACCGAAAGACCACCTTATCCTGATGCCTCTCAAAGTAGGGCGCCTGGATAGACAAGGCCGCCAACTCCGAGACACGCCGGACCGAAGTGATAGCTACCAAGAAGACAATCTTCTGAGTCAGGGTAGACAAAGCAATATCTTGCAGAGGCTCAAAAGGAGGAGCCTGCAGAGCAGAAAGAACCAAATTCAAATCCCAAACCGGGAGTAATAGTTTCCTGGGAGGCCGCACATGCGTAACCCCCTGGAAAAAAGTTTTAACTAAAGGATAAAGCGCAAAACGCTTCTGAAAAAAGATAGATAAGGCAGAAACTTGCCCTTTCAAAGTACTTAGCTGAAGACCAGAGTCCAGCCTAGATTGTAAAAACTCCAGAATCCTGGAGACCGAAAAGACCCTACAAGGAAAAGATCTCATCTCACACCAAGCGATATAGGCTTTCCAAGTCCTATAGTAGATGATAGAAGAAGACCTCTTCCGGGCACTGATCAGAGTCTTAACAACTGGGTCAGAAAGACCCTCCTCCTTCAAGATGGAGGTTTCAGCAGCCAGGCCGTCAAACCCAGCGCTGGTAAATTGGGGTAACACAACCGACCCTGAGTGAGCAGATCGGGCCGAAGAGGCAGAACGAACTGGTCCACTGCCAGCCAAACAATGTCTGCGAACCACACTCGCCTTGGCCACCTTGGGGCCACGAGAACGGCGGACACCCTTTCCAGAGCCAACTTCCGAACCACCCTGCCCAGCATGGGTATCGGAGGAAACAGGTATAGAAATCCCAGATCCCCCCAGCTCAGGGACATGGCGTCCACTGCCAGAGTCAGAAGATCCCGGGAGAGCGACACGAAGCTCGGGAGCCTGTGATTGTGACGAGAGGCAAACAGGTCCACCTCCGGTGTCCCCCATCGGAGACACAGTGAGCGAAAAACCTGAGGATGGAGAGCCCATTCTCCTAGACGGGGAGAGCACCTGCTCAACCGGTCCGCTTCCTGGTTCTCCACTCCTGGAATGTATACCGCCGAGAGACAAGGAACATGGGCCTCTGCCCAGGTCAGGATCAGGGATACCTCTCTGAGAGCACTCAGACTGCGAGTCCCTCCCTGATGATTGATGTAAGCAACCGCTGTTCGATTGTCTGAACGCACCTGGACCGGAAGGCCCAGAACGTGATGAGTCAGGAGAGCAAGCACCCGACGGATGGCTCTCAGTTCCAGAACATTGATGGGTAAGTGGGCCTCTTGAGGACCCCACTGCCCCTGGAACTGAAGCTCCTTCCAGAAACCGCCCCATCCCGAAAGACTGGCGTCCGTGGTGACAATTTCCCAAAGAGGGGTCAGGAAGGACCTGCCCCTCACGAGATTGGCCGAGGCCAACCACCACTGGAGGGACTGCCGGACCTGGGAGGACAACTGGAAGGGCTGATCCAGCGACTGAGGCTGCCGGTCCCAGGACGCCAACAGATAAAGCTGAAGCGTCCTCGTGTGAAATTGAGCAAAAGGAACTGCCTCGAAAGAGGCGACCATCAACCCTACCAGCCTCATCCCCAGACGGATGGACGGCCGAGGATTGGAAAGTAGGACCCGAGCCAACTCCTGAATCAGATGAATTTTGGACTGGGGAAGAAACACTCTGTGTTGATGAGAGTCCAACTGCATCCCCAGAAAGGACACCACCCTGGCCGGAGCGAGGGAGGACTTGGGGAAGTTGATCACCCAACCAAAGCTTTCCAGCGTGGAGACCACCATCCTGGTGTCTGTCTCCGATTGATTGAGCGACGGAGCCATGATGAGAAGGTCGTCCAAATAAGGTACGACCCGAATGCCCCGAGATCTGAAAATCGCCATCACCCCTGCCAGTACCTTGGTAAACACTCTTGGAGCCGAGGTAAGGCCAAACGGAAGTGCCACGAATTGAAAATGCTGATCTTTCATCACGAATCGAAGAAAACGTTGATGAGCATGGCAGATGGGAACATGAAGATAAGCATCCTTGATGTCTATGGACGTCATGAAGTCCCCCTGCCGAAGGGAACCGACGGCCGTACGCAAAGTTTCCATGCGAAACTTCTGAAAACGGATGAACTTGTTGAGTAATTTCAGGTCCAGGACGGGACGAACCGACCCGTCCTTTTTGGGGACTGCGATAAGATTGGAGTAGAAACCGAGGCCCATCTCTAAGCGCGGTACCGGCCGGATGACCACCATTTCTAACAGATTCTTTACCGACGCCAGGAGCCCCTGTGCGGCCAAAGGATCTATAGGCACCCAAGACCGAAAGAACCGTGAAGGAGGGCGAGACTCGAATTCCAGCTTGTAACCGGACGACACTACCTCCCGGATCCATCTGTCCGGAATCTCCTGGTCCCAAACCTGGGAGAAGTGTCGCAATCGTCCCCCCACCCGCACGGGTGAGGGCAGCCCCTCATTGCTGAGCGGGCTTACCGGCAGGCTTGGGCTTGGTACCCCAGGACTGTGCGGGGCGGCCACGGCCCTTCCCCCGAGTCCAACCTGCACCTCTGGTAGCGGGAAAGGAAGCCCCCCCTACCCGCTCTGAATCCCCCAAAGGAAGGCCTACCAGAACCTGCCCCCCGAAAGGGACGACGAGGCCTCTTACGTTGCGGCATTTTACCACCTTTTGCAACTGAATCAATTTTATCACCAAACAGTCGCAATCCCAAAAAGGGGAGAGCTGTGAGCACCTTTTTAGAAGCTACGTCCGCCGACCACTGGCGCAGCCATACTGCCCGACGAATAGCCACCAGCATTGCCGCTGTCTTGCTACTCATAGCCAGCGCATCGTCCTGAGCGGACAGAACATAGGAAACAAAAGACTCACACTGCCTGAGAGCAGTAAACTCCTTACAAGTGGGATCAAGATGCACGCACAGATCCTGAATTACAGATCTAACCGCCAATAGAAGAAGCGCCGAAGCACACACCGGGCGCATCGTTGACCCGGCATAAATAAAACCATGGCGAGCGTACTGGTCAATCCGACGATCCTCACCATCCTTAAGGGCAGTAGTCTCAGCAGACTGCACCATAGCCATGCTGGAGAGCCCTAGCACAGGGGTATCGACGTCAGGAGGAACCGACCAAAGCTTTACCAATTCTGGCGGAAAGGGATAACGTTTCTCCCAACTGGAAGGAATTCCAGTTAACCGCGTGGGATGTTCCCATTCCTTAAGCACAACCCTCTCAAAGTGGTGTTGTCTGGGAAAAACCAAACGCGGCTGAGGCACATTAAACAACTGACCCTTTGGCAGGGTGACGGCCTCAGGCGGATCTAAATGCAAAATTTCAAACATTTAAGCCAGAATGGAGGGGGTGTCAAGGGAAACCCCCGCAGACAAATCGCCAATAGCATCAACCTCAAGCTGATCTGCAGGCTCATCTGACTCCACCAGGAATTCTCCCTCCTCATCCAGGGAGCAATCGGACCAATCTACAGGCTCACATACTTCATCCTGTGAAGCCGGAGGTACAGGAGAATGGTGCTTCCGTTTTGCAGTGGCCTTTAACCCTGCTTTAACGGAAATTATCTTCTCGAGGTTGGCTAACCATGCAGACACCTCGGATTGCGAATCCCCACCTTTGACAATGTCACATGGGGTCCGGAACAGGGAGGGAGGGGTAGGGGATGATGGAAGTTGCGAAGAGCCAGCAGCCGGAGCAACGGACTGACGCGCAATATTCTGCCTTGCACAAGGAATGCATACAATAACATCATCGCCTGGGAGCGGAGTCCCACAGCCTCCACACACCCTAGATGGCCCAGAAGAACCATTTCCGGTATTATCGGAAGCCTCCATATGGTGATTTATGGTATTCGCAAAATCCTGGGTTTAAGGCATAAGCCACCCGGGATGCCCCTTTATATTAATGTCCCGGGAGGGAGGATTTAATTTATAATAAAGATCCCCTTAAAATAAAAGTATAAATAAATATATATATATATATATATATATTTTTTTTTTTTTTTAATATATATATATGTGTAAATAATGGGCCTTTATGGAAAATCAATATTGTTAATAATGGTATATATATATATATATATATATATATTTGAATATACAGCAGGGCATGACATGAAGTGGGAAGGCCTAAGGCACGTTTTCCAAGCTAGATAATATCTGCATTCCAAAACCAGAAAATAGAACAAAAGACATCTGAGAGGGCACTAGATAATATCAACATTCTGTGACCACACCATAAAATATACAAACGGCTTCTGGGAATTTCCGGGATGCACCCTCTTTTGCATAACCGGTGGGTCAAGCCCAAGGGGGGGGTGGAGGTCAGCAGGACTGAAGATCAAAAGGGCAGGGAGGTATAATTGAGGGGGGTGCAGACAGGAGGGGGACAGGACGGCTTGGAGCGGACACTGCTTGCACATGAGAAGCTTGTGAGTGCCGTATCAGGAGGGTAATGTGTCTTTCCCTGTATATATGTATGCCAGTCTCATAACTGTATGCCAGTCTCATGTATTGTGTTTGATTTGAGATTTGATTGCATCATTGTGTTATTTTGTCAACAATATATCTCTTTATTTACTGCGTGTCTCAGTGTCTCTTGCATTTACCAGAAGTCAAAAGAACCTACAGTCTTATAGTCTTATGCGTGTATCCATTGCGTGATCATTGGCCAGATATTGATAGTATTGGTATATGTGTTGCCTATTTTAGTCGAGCCGGGCAGGATATAAATATATACCCAATATTATTAATATTTTAGTTGTTTATGCTATTAATATTGTTTACATAATTGGATTGCGCCAGCCAGGAGATATTATTAATATTAGCTATTAATATACCCAAGCAGAAGATTTATAGTTATAAATTAATATCTAGATATTGATATAATATCTAGTTATTAATATTAATATCCAATTGTTTACATTTGGCCGAGCGGCAGGCAGGAGATACTATTTATAATATTATTATTATTATTAGTATTGTTTACAGTTTGGCGAGCCAGGCAGGAGGCATCTTGTGTATTTGCAGAGCACTGTGTTGTGGTGAATATTGAGTGTATTGTGGTATATAATACATTGTGCAATTCAATTTCTATAGTTCACAGACCGCTGTTGCTATTGGTAACTATAGCATATTTTAAAGTGTTGCAATTGGTTTGAAGTGCCTTATTGTATAGACATGGAGGGTCTTGCAAAAAAGATGAACAAGATAAAGAATGCAGAGGGGATTATTAGAGCAATGCAGGGATCCAGTAACCCATGGGCTGAAGCCCAGGATTATGTGTCTAAATGCATTGCTGCTAAGCAAATCTCCAAATCTGAGGGCAAACGCTTTTTGATTTATGGGGCAGTTTGGATTGCAAAGGAGTTTGTTTTGGTGAAAATACAAAATGAAAGCCTCAAAGAGGAGGTAAACTCCCTGGATAAAGCACTAGGAGCCATGAGGGCATCTACTGAAAGTTTGGGCGCAATTGTGGAGCAGCTGAGAGCTGAGAGCAGAGAATTGCGCAGAAACAATCAGATGATGTCAGAAAAGCTGATAGTCACAGAAAAAGAAGTTGAACTTGTGTCTGTGGATATCAGGAGACAGGATGATGTCTTTCCTAGTGCTGCTGAGGAGGTTTCATGTGGATCTTCACCAAATAAGCATATAGACTCGGGGGTGCAGGGTAATTGTATGAGTGAAAATTACCCAAAGGTAGCCCCAAAGGTCAGTGCAGTCACACAAGCTCCAGTGGCAGTCTCAAGGCCCCCATTACAAAAAGCAATGCCTAGACTAATTAACTCTGCTGTACCGTGCAGAGACAATGTAAAGAGAGCTAGAAGTGTGAAGTGTCACTCTTGTGGCCAAGCAGGTCACATTTCCAGGCTCTGCCCCTCTGCGAAACCAATGTGTAGTAATAAAGTCCAGAACTATAGAACCCACAAAAGGCAGACAATGGTTTACTCTGCTAGATTTGGGACAGGGAGCTTTAACCAAAAGAAATTTGCTAGGGAGCATTATAGTCAAAGCAAACCTATAAAGTGTGTCCCAGTAAAATGGTTAAGAGCCAGAAATGAATACCTTATGGCAGAAAATCTGCAGTTGAGGAGTGATATGAGCTCCCTGATACAACAGGTTATGGCCATAAGTGAAGAGGTAAGTATGTCGGGGAACAGAAGAATGTCGGATGAGCCAAGGCTTAGACAAAAGGTTATAGAGAGGCACCCAGTTAGGTGTTATTAATTCTATGTGTTTTGTCTTTCAGGTCCATTGGATAAAATCCCGGCTAAGTCTCTGATTAACTCTTTGATCTTTTCCATTAGGTTTTGAGGACCTTAACGTGGCCTTTTTTGTGTTGGTTTTTTTTTTTAGGTGCACACGTTTAGGATAAGCCTCAAAGATTAATTTGATGAAAGCAGTCAGGTTATCAAAAATCTAAATTCATTTTTGTTTTTGTAGTTAAAAGACCTGAACTGCGAAGCTGGCATGGACAGGGTTTCGGATATCCCTGATTTCCATTAAAGTGTAAATTTAGTATTTTTTTTGTGATTGCGCTATATTTTACGGATTGCGCATATTTAATAACTAGTGCCAGCCTAGTGTATGTAGGAGTTCTCCCAGGTGTCACTGGCAGGCTGTGTGGAATGCTCTGTTGCTGGGGCTGCAGTGTCATTCCAGGCTGATTAGCATTTCTATACAGCCAGGGTCTTTCCAGTGACAATACATTGGGAACCAGTTTTTAAGCTTTTTTTTCCTTTTACAATGAACAATGAAAAGGTTAAAATTCATATTTTGGCCTGTTCATTGGATCAATCATTTTAAATTGTGTGCTTGTAAGCTATTTTTGCTGTTATGTTATTGGAGTGGGTACCATTATTTTTTTTGCTAAGTAACTTTTTTTTGTAGTTGGTACACAGGCACACAATTTGAAACTATCTGTTTGTTTGTTTTCTTACTCTGAATGGTATGAAGTGGGCGAGCAGCTTTTCTCCCCATTTTCTTCACAAGTTTTAATTTAAATGTTATGAAGTGGGTGCAGTTTAGTGCTTAGGATTGTTCAATATGGTCAACATACTAGGTCTGCATTAGGTGGACCTATTATCTTATGGATGTGTGTTATAATATGTTGTATATTGTTGTAAAATAACCTTTAAACAGTATTTTTCCATAGATAGCCCAGATATGCCCTTGATTTGAGTTTGCGGAGACGGAGGGGGATTATTGATATAGCATAGTGGCACCTTTATTTTTCTTGGGTTATAGCTTGAATCCTCAAAGCCACATCTACAAAGTCACACTTTCTTTTGTTCAAGGTTTTCTTTCAGACATTTCCACCGTAATACGCCGTTTGCTATGTTGCATTATGTTTATGCTCTCTGACCAAAAATCTATTTCTTGGAGTCTGCTGTGTATCACTGTGTTGGAGAGTATATCACCGATTGCTTCTAATATTGCAGATGTACTGTTGCTGTAACTCCTTATGGTCTGTGTGAACTGTCAGAGTACATTTGCACCCATAACAATATGGACTTTTCTAATGATATGCACCCATGACAATATGGGCAGTTCTGATGCTGTGCACCATGAAACCATGGGCAGTTCTGATGCTGTGCACCATGAAACCATGGGCAGTTCTGATGCTGTGCACCATGAAACCATGGGCAGTTCTGATGATGTGCACCCATAACCATATGGACTGTCACGCTGTGCACTCAGTATATTATGGACTGTCACCTTGTGCACCCACCTCGCTGATGATAATACAGGCCTTGGAGACTCAGTGACAGCTGATAAAGCATTGTCTGCAACATACAATGGAAGTCGACGGATCTCTGTCAATACCAGCAGCAGTGAATAAATCCGGATGTCACCAGATTTGGTCACCCAAAATCACATAAGCGGTTATGGGTGGTGTAAAAATATGAAATATGTTTGATGATCTGTTGAAGAAGGTGTGGCATTAAAACAGTATGTGGTGGCTGAAGGATGCAGGCTGTAACTTGAGATACTGGGGGTTGTGATAACATTGTGCGGTAATATATCGGTCCCATCGGTCTCAGCAAATTTGAAGCACTTACATTTTATATATTTGTGAGACCTCGATATATATATATACATATAAATATAATATATATATCTCTGTCTCAAGTGGGCGATATATAAATAATGGGCCTTTATGGAAAATCAATATTGTTAATAATGGTATATATATATATATATATATATATATATATATATATATATTTGAATATACAGCAGGGCATGACATGAAGTGGGAAGGCCTAAGGCACGTTTTCCAAGCTAGATAATATCTGCATTCCAAAACCAGAAAATAGAACAAAAGACATCTGAGAGGGCACTAGATAATATCAACATTCTGTGACCACACCATAAAATATACAAACGGCTTCTGGGAATTTCCGGGATGCACCCTCTTTTGCATAACCGGTGGGTCAAGCCCAAGGGGGGGGTGGAGGTCAGCAGGACTGAAGATCAAAAGGGCAGGGAGGTATAATTGAGGGGGGTGCAGACAGGAGGGGGACAGGACGGCTTGGAGCGGACACTGCTTGCACATGAGAAGCTTGTGAGTGCCGTATCAGGAGGGTAATGTGTCTTTCCCTGTATATATGTATGCCAGTCTCATAACTGTATGCCAGTCTCATGTATTGTGTTTGATTTGAGATTTGATTGCATCATTGTGTTATTTTGTCAACAATATATCTCTTTATTTACTGCGTGTCTCAGTGTCTCTTGCATTTACCAGAAGTCAAAAGAACCTACAGTCTTATAGTCTTATGCGTGTATCCATTGCGTGATCATTGGCCAGATATTGATAGTATTGGTATATGTGTTGCCTATTTTAGTCGAGCCGGGCAGGATATAAATATATACCCAATATTATTAATATTTTAGTTGTTTATGCTATTAATATTGTTTACATAATTGGATTGCGCCAGCCAGGAGATATTATTAATATTAGCTATTAATATACCCAAGCAGAAGATTTATAGTTATAAATTAATATCTAGATATTGATATAATATCTAGTTATTAATATTAATATCCAATTGTTTACATTTGGCCGAGCGGCAGGCAGGAGATACTATTTATAATATTATTATTATTATTAGTATTGTTTACATATGTATATATATATAAATATATAAATATGTCCCAATTTGGAGAAAAGGAAAGGACTAGCCAGGCAAAATAGAACCGGGAGGCCACTGTATTGAGGGAATGCCAGGATCTGTGGGGAAGAAACAAACCAACAGTAAGACCCCCAGAAACCAATGGCAACATGCAACATAACATACATACACAGCACCAGAGTGCTTTGAAGAGGCAAAGAAAACTGGCCTCTGACTTTCCTCCTTTTTTTTTTTTTTTTTTTTAAATAAAAGTATTTCTCCATTAAATATTTTACTTTTTTTTTTTTTTTTAAATAAACTGTCAGACACAATAAAAAATAGACGGCCCCACGCCAGGTGAGGCCGCTTATCTGCCCATGTAAGGCTACAAAAGCCCAGCACCCGACCATAGAAGTGGTGGAAGACAGGCAGCAATGTCAGCGAAGGAGGCAGTGGCAGCAGTGGGGCCGTAGCGGCAGAGCTCGCAGAAGTGGAAGAAGCGGCGGTGCGGGCAGCAGTAGCAGCAGCAGCAAACATATGCGGCTGAGAGCCCCGCACGCAGCCTCCTGATAAACAGGAAGGAAGTGCGGCTGGGGCCGGTGAATGACGCGCCGCCGGACCATGCCCCCACCCCTGACATCATCCGGGCCACGCCCCCCCGCCAATTTTGAACAGTGCGGCCCGCCGGACGGCGGTGCCAAAGCAGCCAGAGGGCTAACAAGCCCTCAGTAAAAAGGAGAAGGGGGGAGGGGAACCGGAGATCCTAGGCAGCCTGTGCTGCCCCCAAATATTAACACGCGGCCCGCCAAGCGGCGGCCGTTTAAAACAAAGGAGACAAGGGGAGGGGGGAGGGGGAGCTGAATAACCTGAGAAGGGCGCAGGCAGCCATAAGCAAGCCTGACACCGTGCAGCCCGCCCCGGTCACCCCTAAAGCTGACCAAAAGCTCTGGCCCTACAGGCCAGCAGCAGCCCGCATAACAGAGACTGCCAGAGGAATCTTAGTCAGGCCACACGCACCCTCGCTTGCGGTGCAGCCTGAAAAACGTTGAAATAAGCAAACACATGAACATACAGTAAACCATACACACAATACACATCCCTCTACCCCCCCCCCCATAGTGAAGGGAGAAGGGACCGAAACGGGAGAGCAAGGGGCCAAGGGGACCCTCGGGACAGGGGCATCCCACCTCCGGATCACCATGCCGGATAGCCGCATTGCCCCCAAAACAGGGGGTCGAGCGGAGGAGATAAGCTCCTAGGCACCTATAGTGCCGTCTACCAATTGCCCAGTGAGCAGCCTAGGCTGGGAGGCTTCCATTTAACCACAAAGGTAACAAACAATCAAAACCGGGCAGAAATAGACCAAAAAGGGGGTGCCGGGGTAAGACCCCGGCTACCTGCAAGCAGGAGACTTCAACCTTCTGTCTTGTCGTCATGCAGAGAGAAAAACACTGGTGATAAGTGGGAGGTACCAGGTATATATAGGCCGGAAGGGGGCTCGTTACAAGACTTCCTCTCTGCAACAGCGCCACCTGGCGGTGAGTAACCCAATCGTGAAGCATATTAAAAGTGAAGCGGGGTGTGTGGCACACCAAGAATATATCTACTATGGAGTTTAGGCACATTGCCTTCCTGAAAGTGGGTCTCCTGGAGAAGGAGAATATTGACTCTTTGCTTGTGTAGATCATATAGCACCTTGGACCGTTTTTCAGGGACGTTGAAGCCCTGAACGTTCAGAGAGCAGAGTGTCAGCTTGGCTATGTCAGACGCAAGGGGCGAGGGCCCACCCCCAGTCCCAGGCCAGGGAAATCTGGGCTATGAGCACCGGGTGTATCCGGATCCGGCAAAGGAGGGGGGCGTGAGCGGAGGAGAGAGAGGAAAAAAAAAAAGGGGGGGGGGAAGAAAAGAAAGGGGGGGGGGAAGGAAGGGGGGGAGAGAAAACAAAAAGAGGGAGCTGAACGGATGGGAGGGATGGGAGGGTAACGATTAGAGGTTGTGGGGGGGATAGATGTCTCTGGTTTCTACCACTAAAACCACTGAGCTGAAGCCCCACAAAGGGGGCCCGCCGCAGTAGGTGCAGTCCACCAGCCAATAAGTAAGGGTTTAGGTATAGGGAGGATAGGGGACAAAGGATAGCAGGTCACCAGGACAAGGTGAGCCCGCAATAGACTCTAGTAGAGGGAGTTCTGTGGTGGTAGCTAATCACCAATACCCTCGTTTCCCTGTTTGGGACGACACCAACGTAATTGGTGCAGGGTCCCACCAGAGATACCTAAGTTGAAAGCGACACAGGAGTAGGAGATGCACACACTGAAAAGTCATTGCACATCATATACGGACAAGTAACTCTAAATAACTTTATATAAGGCACAATCAACACTAATAACTTTAAAGCGTAGTCTGGATATGAGACCCCAGAGGAGCACCCCGAAGTGGTTCACACCAGCCGCCCCCCGCCCTGAAAGGGAAAGCGCTTCCTCACTCGCCCCCCCCATATGTGGGCGGCTGGTTTCCCCCCCCCCACCCGTGTAGGGTTCGAGAGGGGCCGCAGCGAGAGGCGGCCGGCAGAGCAACACCCAGGGGCCCCAGCACCCCCCAAGGGAGGGATAGATCCACGTCGTCAGCTCAACCTCTAGGGGCCCAGATCCAGGCGGCAGAACATAAAAGAGGATCATATACTTTTAACAGAGTGATACGTTGCGAGTAGCTCTAAGACCCGTAAGGTGACACATATAAGGGGGGGCATCAGAGAGTGGCGAATGCCAGTCATCTACTGCCATGGTCAAAGGAGTACCCCCCACCCCCCCAGGCGGGCGCCCGGGCCCCCACCAGTCCATTACCCCCCCTGTACAGGGCAAAGAAGGGGATGGAATAGTGCGGCAAGGGCAGCAGAAGGCAGGCAAAACCCAGGGGCCCCCGGTATCCCCGCGAGGGGACCACCGACCCCTTAGGTATAGTAACACGCCACAGACCTCCACAAACAGTGTTATAGCCCGTGAAGCGCCCCTGGAATACAGTACCCAAAAAAGAAGGCGACCTATGCCGGCCTCCCGCCGCCACGGAGGGGAGGTAAGAATAGTTGTCTGAAAGTTTGGAAACAACAGCACTCTATGTGGTATGCAGAAAAATATCTTTAGCATAACCCATATGGTGCTGTTGTTTGCAAACTTTCAAACAATTATTCTTAACTCAAAAGAAAAATGATGCACCTCGCCTGTAAAAATGCCCCTTCACATGTGCAGGTGATTTTTTTTTTTTTAGAAAAAATCTAACAAAACATTTTTATTGCACGTTTTTCAGTGTTAAAGTTAAAAAGCTCACCGATATGCAGGCTGCAATTCACACCCAAATTCGCATCGAGATTTAAACTTGCTTAATCAAATCTTTAGCATGACCCCCATTGTGTGCCTAGCTTAGTACATTAGGAATTGTCATTTTGAAGGTTGCTATCCCTCCCTAGCTACATACCTATTGGATAATTCGAGAGTGGTAGCCACCAGGTGAACAATGGAGAGCAATTTTCATGTACCTTGGTGACTTTTTATCGCTTGGGAAAGGTCAGTTGACTCTACTGAATGATAAAAATATTTTCGCATGTGAGACAGATTAGCAGATACAAAAAAGCATTAAATAAGCATAAAACAATTTTCACAACTAAAAAACTGTGCTAGTTAGCAAGGATGTGAAGAGGATGTGAAACTGCATTGTTTTAGCAAAAGGTCGGAATGTTCATTTTCATTCACACCTTGTTGAATCGGCACTTAAAGGAGCAGTATCGCGAAATTTGCATTAAAAAGATAAATAATTAAATAGCCACACAATAGCTTCTAACATGTGTATAAATAATCTGGCGATAGAAAAAGGAAAAAATATATGCCTTTCTTTTAAATTGTATAATTACAATGGCTCAGTCCATTTTCTGAATAGGGGGATCTGCTGGGTTGAATTTAGTGAGCTGCTTCATTTAGCCCACTGGTCTCCTAGCAACACTTTACCTCAGAGGCTGACACTGTAATCAGTGGTAACGGCTGTGTGTGTGTGAGGTGCTGCTTTTGTTATGAGACCAGGTGACTCAAATGTGTAATATCTATACAAAATAAACTAAACTGACTGAAAACGATTGAAGTTCTTCTTTGAATAACTGTGCAGGAAAATCTAAAGGTATTAAAGTGGAACAAAACCCTGAGTTGCCGACCCTGAAGTCTATAAGACTATAGACCTTGCCCCTTGGGCATTCTAAATCAGGATGCCCACTGTGTGAAACAACCCCTGGATAACCACAGATCCCCCCATTTTTCTGGCGCGCTCACGCAGGTAGTCATTTAGACAGGCCGGGCAGCCAGGAAGGTTACTGCTCAGGCTCCCCATCTGTGTGCAAACAGAGCTGATTGGATGAGAGCCCGCGCATGCGCTGTGGGACAGGGAAAGGTAAGTTTTCACAGGCGAACTTGGGGATTTCACATATCAGGGCATCCCAAGTCGGGATGCCCCTAGGGGCACAAAACAAAACTCCTGATAGTGAAAATCCTGGGTTGGGCTTTGCTCAAAACACACAAAGCTGGGGCGTGTCTGGCAATGGTGGAGTAGCACGTAGCTTTGCTCCCGGACCCCAGACCCCTTTTTCAAACTGAGCTTTGCCAACACGGGTGCCGGCGACATGTCTAAGAAAAAAGTGAAGAGGAGAGAGGGCAGAGGAGACAAGAAACCCCCCCCCCCCCCCCCGAAATGGGCGACTGCAGGGAAATGGCTCACCGGGGGGGGGGGGAGAGACGAGCAACATGGCGGCGGGACGGGAGGAGGAGTACTTGACGGCGTCAGCCTGCCTTACCTCATCTTGCAGCGAGGCATCAGAGCCGGAGAGCGGGGTGTGCCATGGCCCACCGAACGATCGGGCAGCGGAGCGAGGGGGGACGAGCGGCAAGGAGCGCAGTGAGTGGCGAGTAGTAAGATAGCGGCCGCTGAGCTGGAGGCGGCCGCATCACTGCCCACGTCACGGCCCGCACCGCAGCCTCCGGAGAGCCTGTCGCAGGGAGCTGAGAGAGAGGCTCAGTATGCCGACACAGGCTCGGTGCAGAGAGAGGGTGCCGCTCAGATGCGCTGTGGGGCTCCGCAGCGGAGAACAGAAGAGGCAGCAGCTAGCAGGCACATGGGACCATACAATGTTAAAGCAGCACACTCCCTGTCCTCCCCCCCCCCGAAAAAATACCAGACAGGCAGCAGGAGATGAGCTGCCCTGCTGGTCCCCCAGCAGCACTATGTATAATGAAGGAAGTGGTGCAGGGGTCAGAGAGGGGCAAGGCTCCTTTGCACCCAAAACTATTAAAATATGCTTTTGAGCCCAGAAGAGGGGACAACACTGCTCTGCATGCCCCTGGAATTCTTACTGAAGTTGAAGGGACCGCCCTGGTGGGGGCACTTCCCCAGAAGATCCCAAGTCATGGGGGGGTCACTCAGGGAGCGCACCCAGCGGAGTTTGGGGGCCCTCCCCTGCTGGGCTCCCCACCGTCACCTTTGCTACCGTCCCCAGAGAGAATAAACGATCAGGAGGGACCGAGACTTTCACCCATGTCTCCGGGGTCCTTTTCGTCCCCGTCTGGCGTGCATCCTGTACCCTCACCAGGACAGCACTTCCCTCCCGATGGAGGTTCCCTTGCAGTATCACAGCCCCATGCCGAAGAAATCCATTTAGAGACCGTCTCGCTTCTAAAGGGGATTCCGTCAAGATTTGATATTGAAAGCCTCATCGCAAAATATGAAGCAACATTCAAATGGGAGCTAGCAACAATCAAACATCAGGTTTCAGATGTTGAGGTGAGAGTTAATACCCTTGAGACGGAGGGTGTTACAGCGGCGGATCGTGTGCAAGCGTTAGAATCCAGATGTGATCGGCAAGAAACAATGCTGCAAACGTGCCTTCTCCATATGGATGACCTGGAAAACAGGAGTAGGCGGAACAATCTCCGTCTCAGGGGCATCCCCGAAGCGCCCGGGAGAGAAGACCTACAGCGTGTAGTCTCCGACATCTTTAACACGGTCCTTGATCGGGATCTAGCGACTTCTATCGAGCTCGACAGAGTGCATCGGGCCCTTGGCCCCAAAAGTCAGGATCCCAGTTTTCCACGAGATGTGGTGTGTAAGGTCCATTTGTTCTCTCTCAAAGAGGAAATACTTCGGAGGGCCTGGGGCTCGGTCGAATACAATGGAGCTGCTGTCAAAATTCTTCAGGACCTATCCAAGCGGACTTTACAGATGCGGAAGGCTCTTAAACCCCTCCTTGAAGTTATTGTTAAACACGGAACCACTTACAGATGGGGCTTTCCTTTTCATTTCATTGTTAAGAAAGAGCAGCGCAATTTCACACTGAAGTCGCCCCGAGACTTGGTAAATCTGTTTGAGTTTCTACGCTGCGAGCCCGTCCAGATCCCGGACTGGTTATCCCCGGAGTTCTCCCTCCCTGCGTTTGAGCCCTTGAGCGGACCGCGGAGGGGCCCGAAGAATTATCGAGATCTGCAGCGCCTAAGGAGGACTTCCACCCCGTATGGGGGTGGATCGTCTCGGAACAGGCAGACCGATCTCTCCTTGCCGAGACCCCGCTCGGTCCTCCTGGGCGGACGGTCTGGGGGGCTGGGACCTTCTCCCCACTCTCCGGCGTCCCCGTCTGGAGTGGTGGAGAGAACTCCGCCCCAGCGATCAGCAAGTCCCGAGAGGAGCGACCGGCATTGATCCCTTGGCTCTCTATCGCCCCATTCCTTAGTTGTATCTGCTGGGATTTAGTGGGGCAGACCAGCCCTACTCTGGGGCGGAAGAGTTACATGGATATGGCACCAGGGAGAGGTCCCCTTCGGGCCTAGCCATCGTTGGGTCATCTGTTAAGTTCTAGGTTGTTGTTTTCCTCTGGCTCTCTTTTCTCTAGTACAGTTGATATTCATTTTGGCAGCTGATTGGCGAGTGTACGTGTCTAAGCAGGGGTCGGGGGACGGTGGGATGCCTGCTTTTGAGTTCCGTCTTCCCTGCCAGACGCTTCACCCCCCAATAGGTTGGGCTTCTGGTCGTCTCGGCGACCGAAGCCTCTATTATCCATACTTGGAATAGTACTGTTTAACTCTAACCTGTTTTGTTTTGTGTTACACTTGGTTATAGTGCACCCCCTATCCCAGGGGCAGATTAGTTACCCTTCATACCCCCTCTTTCCCTTCCTTCCCTTCCCCTTTAATATTGTGTAGGGCCGAATCACGTGGGTGTAATGGCCGGGGGGGGGGGCAAGCCAATGATTCCGGCCAGGGCTATCTCTGAATTTAACATAGTTTCCTTGAATGCCAAAGGACTCAATAGCCCGGAAAAAAGGTCCCTCGCTTTGAGGAATCTTAAAGTGGACCAACACCCTGAGGTGATCGGCCCGGGAATATATAAGATTCCCGGGCCGATCACCTCACACACCGCGGGACATCCGAGATCGGGATGTCCCGCGGGGTGTAAACCCCCAAAAACCCCCGAAAAACCTTACCTCTCCAGCCGCTGCTTCCGCCGCCGCTGCCTCACTCGCGCTCCTCCAGACGTGCGCGCGCGCGCGCCGGCCATCTCTGAATGGCCGGCGCGGGCGCGCACACGTCAGGAGTGACGCGCAGGAGGCGCCGACGGGCAAGCTGCTTGTACGTCGCTGTCAATCAGCTTGTCCGTCGGCGCCGATTGGACGGCGCGGCCACGTGGGAGCGGGGAGAGGTGAGTTTTGGGGGCTTTCTGGGGGGTTTCACACAGCGGGGCACCCCCGATCGGGGTGCCCCGGGGAAGTGGACCAATACCCAGGATAGTCAAAATCCTGGGTGTTGGTCCACTTTAAGGGGCTTAAGGCTCAAATTGCTTTCTTGCAGGAAACGCATTTCAAGGCAGGTAGACCACCCTCTCTTGGCAATAGAACCTTCCAAAAAAGCTACCACAGCTACTCCCCGGACTCTAGGTCAAGGGGGGTCTGCATCTTTATTGATAATGGTCTCCCCTGGGAGCTTGTTGATTATAGAACTGACGAGGAGGGACGCTGGATCTTCCTGAAAGGGAGGTTTGCGTCTCATCTTTACACCTTTGCCAATCTTTACCTGCCGAACACGGGTCAGACTACCTTCCTTGAAAAGGTGTTGGACAACCTCTCTACCTTCAGGGAGGGCGAATTGATTATTGGGGGGGATTTTAACCTAGCGCTGGACCCACTTATCGATACTTCTAAGGGCTCACCCCATCTGTCCTATACAAAACCTAATAGGCTTAAGAAAGCAATCGCCCTGCATCAGTTGATAGACCCTTGGAGAATCCTGCACCCGACAGATAAGGACTTTACGTTCTTCTCTGCCCCCCACAACTCATACTCTAGGATTGACTTCTTCCTTATCCCCCATGCCACACTATCCAGGGTCTCTGCTGCAGAAATTGGTAACATTACCATTTCTGACCATGCCCCAGTCATACTCACAGCAGCTCTGCCGAGCCCAACCATGAATGGATGGTCTTGGCGGCTTAATACCTCATTATTAGAAGACCAGGTAGTCCTGGAGGAAGTCAAAAGAGAGCTCCAAGAGTTCTTTGCCCTCAACGCCTCCCCTGAGATTGGTCCTGGAGTCCTATGGGAATCACATAAATGTGTTATTCGGGGGGTTTTCATCAAAATCGGTTCCCGAATCAAAAAAGAAAAAGCAAAACGCACAATGGAACTCCTGGCTGAGATCAGGGCACTCGAGAAACTTCACAAACAGTCCCTTGCAGCCGCCCATCTGACTACTCTGACGTCTTTGAGGGAACAGCTAAAAACGGTGAGTTGTGATAAGTTGAAGGCTCAATTGACCAAATGCCGGAGAGCCTTCTACGAGTCGGGGGACAAGTGTGGCAGGCTATTGGCAAGGGCCCTGCGATCTGAGAGGGCAAAGACCTATGTCCCAAAAATCACAGACCCTGATGGTCGGGTCAGACACCTAACAAGTGAGATTGCAGAGTCTTTCAGGAGGTTTTATCAGTCCTTATACAACCTGCCGAGAGACCAGAGACCTGACCAGACAGCAGTAATAGCAAGATATATTGGCGAGTCGGGGATGCCCAGTCTGCCGCCTGAGGTGGTCGAGGGTTTGGAGGAACCCATCTCATTGATGGAACTGCAGAAGGCGATCAAGGGGACAGCGAGTGGGAAAGCCCCGCTTTACTATAAACGATTAATGCCGATCTTGGCCACTAGAATGTTGTCGGCATTCAACTCAGTAAGAGATGGGGGCTCCTTTCCGACAGACACCCTAAGGGCATTTATTTCTGTGCTGCCGAAAGAGGGGAAGGACCCTTCGCAGTGTGGCAGCTATTGACCTATTTCGCTTTTAAATTCAGATATTAAAATATTCGCCAAGGTCATGGCCACCAGAATTGCCCCACACCTTCACCACGTAATTGGGTTAGATCAAGTAGGTTTCATGCCATATAGGGAAGCTAGGGACAACACTATTAAGGTGTTGAACCTAATCCATACAGCACAACAGAAAAACATACAGGCCATTCTCCTCGCGACCGACGCCAAGAAGGCATTTGATCGGGTCAACTGGCTCTTCATGAAGGCCACCTTACTTCACTTGGGTCTAGGCCCCAAAGCATTAAGCTGGATCCACAGCCTTTACGAGGCGTCGGTTGGTGTGAATGGCGTGTTCTCGGGTTCTTTCAATATCTCCAATGGGACGAGACAGGGGTGCCCGCTGTCTCCCCTGATTTTTATTCTGACCCTTGAACCACTACTCTGCAGGATACGTCAGCACCCAGATATCAGAGGATTGAGAAGTGTGGGGGCAGAATATAAGGTGGCTGCTTATGCGGACGACCTGATCTTCTGCCTATCGGGCCCAGAAATTACATTACCTAACCTGATGGAAGAGCTCAAAAAGTATGGGGAACTTTCAGGTTACAAAATCAATTATTCTAAATCAGAGATTCATAATATTAATATCCCGTTAGAGAAATTCACCCGCCTGCGGAGCTCGTTCCCCTTCAAATGGGCCAAAGAAAGTTTCACTTACCTGGGGACTAAAATTGGGTGTGACCTCACTAAAATCTTTGGATTGAACTTCCCTCCTCTCCTTAAAAAATTTCACGAGGATATTTCAAAATGGTCTCTTGGAAAATTGTCGTGGTTCGGGCGCTGCAATGCTCTGAAGATGAACCTCCTCCCTAGGCTGTTGTATCTTCTGCAGGCCCTCCCGATAGCGGTCCCACCAGCCTTTCTGCGGGAGGTAAGATCCCTCTTTGCCAAATTTGTCTGGGGAGGAAAACGGCACAGGATTGACAGAGAAACGCTCACCATGTCGAAGGAGCACTGGGGGATAGGGTTTCCGGACCCAGTGAGATACCATTCTGCTGTGCACCTAGGGAGAATAGTTGACTGGTGTCTACATGGGAGCACCAAGCAGTGGGTTGGTTTGGAACAGGAGGCTGCGGAGGCGCCGCTACCAAACATTATGTGGTTGGGGGTGAGGGGCGTCCCTCTGGCTCTTAAACACCCTACTGTAGGAACCACATTAAGGGTGGATGGTCGGATCTATTGTCATTAGCTCAAGCCAGGGGGCTTTCAGAGTGGTCGAGTTGGCAGGGCATACAGCTCCGGCATTTCCTGGGATCCTTTGGGGACCTCCCTGCCAGACATAGACCTCTTACGACCTTTGAGGAAATTTGTATGAGCAATAATCCCGAGAAACATGTCCTCTCCCTCATGTACAAGCTACTTATCTCCCCCAAGGCGGATGAGGTGCAGCTCTAAGTTAGAAAGTGGGAACGGGACCTGGGCGTTTCCCTGACACCCTACCAGATCAAGCGGCTTCTCTCCGCGCCACATAAAACCTCCATCTGTACCAAATTCCAAGAGTGCAATTATAAGCTACTTACCCGTTGGTACGCAGTCCCCATAATACCCGTAATAGGCAAGTGGGCCCCTGGCTTGTCGACTAATTGCTGGAGGTGTGGCGCGGAGAGAGGTGATCTACTACACATTTTCTTGTCATGCCCTGGGATTCGACCTTTCTGGGACTCCGTAAGGAAGGTAACAAACGCTGTATCGGAGTATCACCTGCCTGACAACCCGGGTGCGTGTTTACTTCACCTGACCAATGCCCGGTTTAAGAGTTATAGGACATCTCTCCAATGTCAGCTACTGAATGCAGCCAAGGTGTGTATTCCGTTGACGTGGAGGCAGGTGGGTCCCCCCTCGCTGGCAACCTGGGTTTTGAAGGTGAATGATATCATGCGCTTCGAGAGTCTTATACAGACCAGGGACAGAGAAATTCACCACCACCTGGTATAATTGGATGTTGTTCTTGGACTCGGATGAATGTAAGTCAATCTTGGGGTCTCCCTAGGGTTTTGAGTTCTTGCACCATGGTATTTACAATGGCTTGCGTCTGACGTGTGGCCCCCCTCCCGCGCAGGTTTCCCCCCCCCCCCCCCCGTGTTGGTGCGCCCAGGCGTTCTCCCTGCACAAATACCCTGCTTACCACTCTGTTTTTTACTCTGTTAAGTGTTATGCATCTTTGAATATATGTTTGTGTCATGGGCTAGTTTTGTGCGTGATGCAGAAACAAGCGTACATATAGAGTTATGTGTCATTCACTAGGATGATCTTTATTGGTTACTTGCTTGACATGCATTATGTTTATGTTTTAACCTGAAAACTAATAAATAAAGAATTTATAAAAAAAACACACAAAGCTGAAAGATATGGAAAAATGAAAAATAAGAATATGAAAGAGAAAATGGTAAACTGAAAGATTCTGCAGCAGAGCCAACATGAAGGGAAAACTGTCAAAATCAGCTAAATGACTTCTAGAGCTTTTCTCTGTTTTACATATATAAGTTCTGACCAGGCAATGTTGCAATGTTGTTATCTAATGCTGGACGGCTGCCAGCACTGAACAGCTGATACTTTGATACATTGTTTCCCCCTCTCCTCAGCATGGAACAGGCCAGAGTGTCGGGCTCCGACACTCAGAAGACATAGACATGAACTATTAGTCTCCAGCTGTTCAACACAGACATAATTTATTCTAAGCATACAGTACGTCCTGCTCCATATATAATACTTACACGTGGGTAATCCTCCGCCAGATGGCGCTGTTCACTGCAGACATGAAAAAACAGGCTCCTCCCGGCCCTTCATATACCCAGGGACCTCCCACAAATCCCCAGATATTCTAAGCATACAGTACGTCCTGCTCCATATGTAATACTTACACGTGGGGCAACCCTCCGCCAGATGGCGCCGTTCACTGCAGACATGCAAAAACAGGCTCCTCCCGGCCCCTCACACACCCGGGGACCTCCCACAAATCCCCAGATTTCTCTGCAGTGCTGACTGCGAAGACATGAAGTATCACTGTAAGGACTGTACCGGACACCAGTCTGTCTTGAGCTGATAATCCCCAATCTCCACCGCCTCTTCTGCCTATAGACAAGTCCCCGCTTGTAGGAGACGCGGGTTATGCCTCTCCTACTCGGTTACCCCCAGGACTTATAGGGCGCAAAGATTACCAGCTTAAGGTGGAGACTGATGAACGGCAGGGAGTCCCAAGTGAGGATGCCGGATGGCGGAAGTCCGATTACAAGCCGAGGTCAGAGCCGGGAGGTCACGGGGCGAGGTATCCAATGGGAGGTACAAAGAGTAGTCAAACAAGCCGAGGTCAAATCCAGAAGGTCACAGTGTGAGGTATCAGAGGGGTCAGGCGGAATCGTGGTCAGGCAGGCAAAAGGTCAGGGCAGGCAGCAAGCGAGAGTGGTCAAAGTTCAAAGCCGAATTATATGGAAAAAGACAATCTGTAACGCTCCCAGAACCCAGAGGCTATAACGGGCACTGGGATACTGAAGCAGTCTTACTTTATAGGGAATACTGGCCACTAAGGAAGGGGGCAAATGGAGGGAAGGACAATGATTGGTGCACAATACAAAAAACGGGAGTGGTCCCAGAAACCGGACGGCCCAGGCCAGACAGGCCGACCAGTCCCTGGGTCCGCTCCCAGGATCAAGCTGGGGATAGGCTGATTTAAACTTGCCCCCGGCGGGCGCGCTGGGGGAAGCGCCGCCGGGAGGCATAAAGAGGACGTGCTCGCGCGCGCGCGCAAGCACCTTGCAGATCGGGCCCGCTAGGAGGGGGAAGCGCCACACTGAGAGGGAGCCCGGCGGGACCGCGGCCACCGACACTGCCCAGCGCCGCCGACCCCCGGTCCCCACGACAGCGCCGAGGAGTCGGCACACCCGGGGACCGTCAGGCAGCAGCCAGCCGGGGGCCACCCGACAGCGCGTCGCGGGACCAGGGACGGCGACGAGGTAAGTGCCTAACATTACCCTCCCCTGAGGAGGGGCCACTGGACCCTCCAAGCTGGGCTTCAGAGGATTCTCCCTGTGGAATCTCTTTACCAAATTCTGCGCATGAACCTCTCCGGCCGGAACCCAAGATCTTTCTTCCGGGCCGTACCCCTTCCAGTCAATTAAATATTGAAGAGAGTTTCGAAAAAAGCGGGAATCAAGGACCCGGGCAATCTCAAACTCCTGATGCCCATCAACTAACACAGGACTAGGAGGACTATTAGATTCGTGGTTTCTTGCAGGCTTAAGAAGTGACACATGAAAGGAATTACAGATTTTCATGGAGGAAGGGAGGGCTAACCGATACGTAACCTGATTGATTTTCTGTATTATGGGGAAGGGGCCGATAAATTTAGGGCCTAACTTAGCGGAGGGCTGGCATAAGGCCAAATTCTTAGTTGAAAGCCAAACCCAGTTCCCCACATCATAACCAGAATTAGAAGAACGTTTACGATCTGAAAATTTTTTCTGTTGAAGGACAGCCTTGGTCAGATGTTGCTGGATCTTATTCCATAACCCCGGCCATTTGAAAACCCAGTTGTCCAAGGAAGGAACCCTAGAGGGTTGGTCCGAAAGGGCTGAGAACTTCAGATCTTTGCCATAAACACAATGGAAGGGAGAAACCCCCGTGGAAGAATGTGAAGTGTTGTTCAATGCGAATTCAGCAAACGGAAGGAAGAAAGCCCAATCCGTCTGAGTATCAGCAGTGAAACAACGCAAGTACTGTTCTAAAGATTGGTTTGTTCTTTCGGTTTGCCCATTCGACTGAGGGTGGAATGCAGAGGAAAGAGAGACGGTGAAGCCCAGCTTAGTACAGAAAGCCCTCCAAAACCGGGAGACAAATTGGACCCCCCTATATGAAACAACGTCTACTGGGATACCGTGGATTCTAAAAATGTGAGTGATAAAGAGTTGAGCTAAGATTTGAGCTGTGGGAAGCTTTTTTAAAGGGATGAAGTGAGCCATTTTGCTAAAGCGGTCCACTACTACCCAAATAACGGTATATCCCTGGGAAGGGGGAAGATCCGTAATGAAATCCATGGCCAAATGGGTCCACGGAGAGGCAGGAATGGGCAGTGGTAGTAGAGGGCCTTCAGGGGAGTGTCTTAAAGACTTACTCCGAGCACACACCTTACAGGCTAGGACAAATTTTTGTGCATCCTTCCTAATGGATGGCCACCAGACTTGGCGGGACAGTAAGGCGATTTTTTTTTACCCCCGGATGACCCGCTGTCTTAGTATCGTGAAAATGAGACAAAAAGGCAGTGCGGTAAAGAGAGGGCACAAACTGGACCGACTCAGGCTTTTCAGGTGGAGCCTCGGCCTGGAATTGAGCTAGATCAGGGAGTTGAGGTTGGATGGCGGCTACCACCAGGGAGTGGGGCAAGATGGGAACATCCATCCTTTTGGGTGAATCAGAAAAAGAAAAACTCAGAGACAGGGCATCCGCTTTTACGTTTTTGGACCCAGGTTTACAGGTTATGGAGAAGTTAAACCGAGAAAAGAACAAGGACCAGCGAGCCTGTCTAGGAGTTAGTCTTTTTGCGGATTGGATGTACTCTAGGTTTTTATGGTCCGTAAAGACAGTAACTGGGTACTGAGCCCCCTCCAACCAGTGTCTCCATTCCTGAAAGGCCAACTTGATAGCCAACAGTTCTCGGTTACCGATATCATAATTTCTTTCAGCCGCCGAGAATTTCTTAGAAAAAAAGGCACAAGGATGAAGGCGTTCAGGGGACCCGCGATATTGAGATAGAACTGCCCCCACAGCCATCTCGGAGGCATCCACCTCCACAAAAAAGGGTAATTGACCGTCCGGATGTACTAACACCGGAGCAGAACTAAAGACTCCTTTCAATTTCTCAAAAGCCTGGACAGCCTGGACCGGCCAAACTGAAGGATACCCCCCTTTCTTGGTAAGATTCGTCAACGGGGCCACTAAAGAAGAAAAGTTTTTAATGAACCTCCTATAAAAATTAGCGAAGCCCAGAAACCTTTGCAGGCCTTTCAGATCCCTGGGCTGCTCCCATTCTAATACTGCTTTCACTTTGGATTGATCCATGGAAAGACCAGTATTAGAAATAATGTAACCAAGAAAAGGAACCTCTGAGACTTCAAATTGGCACTTTTTTAACTTAGCATATAGACAGTTTTCCCTGTGTTTTTGCAAGACCATGCGCACATGTTTGCGATGTTCGTCAAGAGATGAAGAGAAAATCAAAATGTCATCTAAATAGACGACTACAAAACGGCCAAGGTAGTCTCTAAAAATCTCGTTTACAAAACTTTGAAAAACTGCGGGGGCATTACATAAACCAAATGGCATTACTAAATACTCATAATGCCCTTCGAGGGTATTGAAGGCCGTTTTCCACTCATCTCCCTGCCTAATCCTGATAAGGTTATAGGCGCCCCGGAGATCCAGCTTAGAAAAGACCTGTGCCCCAGCCACCTGCGTAAACAGCCCCTCAATAAGGGGCAGGGGATACTTGTTTTTAATAGTAATATTGTTTAAACCCCGATAGTCAATACACGAACGGAGCCCCCCATCCTTCTTCTCAACAAAAAAAAATCCTGCTCCTGCCGGGGAGGAAGATGCCCGAATAAACCCCTTTTCCAGATTTTCTGCAATATACTCCCGCATAGCATGATTCTCAGCTCGGGTTAAATTGAAAATTCTCCCCCTAGGAGGCATGGTACCAGGAAGGAGCTCGATGGGGCAATCCCACGGTCTATGGGGGGGAAGTTTGTCTGCCGCCTTTTCAGAGAAGACGTCAGCAAACTCCAGGTATGGAGTGGGAACTCTAGTTGGAGATAATTGCGTGACCCGAACCGGAAGTTCCAAACAGGTCTGAAAGCAATGGTGCCCCCACTTCACAATTTGCCCCGACACCCAGTCAATTTGGGGATTGTGCTTCTGTAACCAAGGCAATCCCAGAATTAAGGGGGTGCTAGGCATGCTCAAGACTAGAAAACTGATAATTTCAGAATGATTAGCTCCCACTTTAAATGGTATAGGAAGGGTTCTAAACTGCACAAGTCCCCCTGCAACAGGCGTGCCATCAATGGTGGAAACTCGGATGGGTGTGGGCAAGGACTGGAGCGTAATTCCTAAACTCTGGGCTAACTCAGAGTCAAGGAAGTTCCCTGCTGCTCCAGAGTCTAAGAGGGCCTTCAAATTCAAATATTTTAAATCAACTTTAAGCTGAACCGGGATAAGAACCGGCGACGATACATGAGGTGATACCTTACAGCCTAGGAGGGCCCCCTCGAAACCCCCTAGGCTCTGAAGTTTCCCGACGGCTTCTTAGGGCATACTCTGACCATGTGACCAGTTCCGCCACAGAACAGACACAGCCCCTCTGACAGGCGCCGACGTCTTTCAACTTCGGTGAGTTTTGTGGCGCCCAGTTGCATGGGTTCTTCAGATGGTTGCACTACTGGGGCCTCAGCTCTCAAAACTGAATCGGCATGTGACCCTTTCTCTAGGCGTCTTTCCCGAAGACGACGGTCTATGCGGATGGCGAGGTGCATTAACTCGTCTAGGGTCTGGGGTTCCGGGTAATTCACCAAAGTATCCTTAATAGAATCGGCCAATCCAAGCCGGAATTGGCCGCAGAGGGCAGTATTGTTCCAGCGTGAGTCCACTGCCCAGCGCCGGAATTCTGAGCAGTAATCTTCAGCTGGACGGCGTCCCTGGCGAAGGGTACGTAGCTTAGCGTCTGCCGTTGCCCCTTTGTCGGGATCGTCATACAGAACCTCCATCGCGGAAAAGAAACTGTCCACTGAGAGACGAGCAGGATCCTGGGATGATAAACTGAAAGCCCAGGATTGTGGATCACCTTGAAGGAGAGAGATGATCAGCCCAACCCGCTGCTCCTGTGACCCCGAAGAGACAGGACGAAGCTGAAAATATAATTTGCAAGAGTCCCGGAAGTTGGCAAACCTTGCTCTGTCGCCATGAAATTTTTCTGGGAGTGGAATTTTGGGTTCCACAGAGGCTGCAGCCGGAGCCCCCTGAGGACTGGGGGTGATAGGAGCTGGACGGTTCTCCTGGGCCGCAACCCGGTGAGCCAGGTGCTCTACAGCCGCTGTTAAGGCTTGCACCTGTTCCAGGATTTGGTCCATTCTTCTGGCCCGTTATACTGTAAGGACTGTACCGGACACCAGTCTGTCTTGAGCTGATAATCCCCAATCTCCACCGCCTCTTCTGCCTATAGACAAGTCCCCGCTTGTAGGAGACGCGGGTTATGCCTCTCCTACTCGGTTACCCCCAGGACTTATAGGGCGCAAAGATTACCAGCTTAAGGTGGAGACTGATGAACGGCAGGGAGTCCCAAGTGAGGATGCCGGATGGCGGAAGTCCGATTACAAGCCGAGGTCAGAGCCGGGAGGTCACGGGGCGAGGTATCCAATGGGAGGTACAAAGAGTAGTCAAACAAGCCGAGGTCAAATCCAGAAGGTCACAGTGCGAGGTATCAGAGGGGTCAGGCGGAATCGTGGTCAGGCAGGCAAAAGGTCAGGGCAGGCAGCAAGCGAGAGTGGTCAAAGTTCAAAGCCGAATTATATGGAAAAAGACAATCTGTAACGCTCCCAGAACCCAGAGGCTATAACGGGCACTGGGATACTGAAGCAGTCTTACTTTATAGGGAATACTGGCCACTAAGGAAGGGGGCAAATGGAGGGAAGGACAATGATTGGTGCACAATACAAAAAACGGGAGCGGTCCCAGGAACTGGACGGCCCAGGCCAGACAGGCCGACCAGTCCCTGGGTCCGCTCCCAGGATCAAGCTGGGGATAGGCTGATTTAAACTTGCCCCCGGCGGGCGCGCTGGGGGAAGCGCCGCCAGGAGGCATAAAGAGGACGTGCTCGCGCGCGCGCTTCCTGATCCACATAACCCTTGACAGGTTGCGCGCATGTGTATTTTTCCTTACTGAGGCAGTGTCATTCAGTAGTTACGGCGGTTCCCTTAGCTAAATTCTACTTGTGTGCTTTATCCACTGCTTGTTATGAATGTTACCGCTGGGTTGAAGCTTCGCGCTCTTTGGGGGAGGCAGGGACCTGGCTTGGCGCGCTCCGCGTCACGGCCAGATCAGGGCCCGCCCCTCGAGGTTTGCTTGGCGCCATTTTGATGGTCTTCGCGTGCGCGCGCGCGTGGTTGCGATCCTCTGTCCTTTGTCATGTAAGTGCCCTCCTGGGTGGTTTTCCTTTGATCTTTCATTATGCTGCGCATGGCTCTGACACTCCCCCTTATTCTCTTTATGTCTTTCAGACGCCAAGATTTCGGTGGCTTCTCCCGGCCTGGCATATATTATAGCAGGTTCACATAAAAATTCTCCCACATTCCTAGCGGGTCTTGGGGCATCCAGGGTTGCCTATTGCATAAATCCCTGTGGGCATATTGCTCAGATAATCACCATATGGAGGCATCTCAGAATGATGTGCCCGGGGTCCCTCAGGGACAAGACCGGCTGTGTAAAGCTTGTGGACAGCCCCGTGCTGATGCTGACAGAGCACGGGTCTGCGGACCGTGTGCTGAACAGGTACTGGCCCTGCAATCAGGTTTGCCAGTGGCTGCACTTCGCTGCAATACATCTGTCTCCCCGTGCCTAAATCTCCCTGCTGATGAGTTGCACTCGAGCGGGGATGACCAGCAGGTCGTGCCGTGCTGGCTGCCTACAGCTGAGCAGGTGATATCTAGTTTGCCGGAGCGCTTGGGCCCTGGAAGGAAGCGGTCCCCGACGCCTCCTGGTTCTCTGGTTCCTACTGAAACTGAAGAGTCTGCTGCTATGCAGGACCTTGCTCCTTCTGATGAAGGTGAGCTGTTCTCCGATTCGGGCTCCTCAGACGGAGATGCCTTGGAGCCGTGATGATTCTGGCCCCGGTTCCTGGGGCCTGTGTGACACTGATGAACTACTTATTAAGATCTTTGAGGTCTTGTCAATCTCCCCTCCTGAAGAGGCTCCCAAGCCTAAAAGGGAGAGTTTCCACACAGCGACACCGCGCTTGAAATTTCTGGAACAGGATCCTTTCCAGGCTCTTATATCCAAAGAATGGGAATCGCTTTGTAAACTTAAAGGGGTCCCAGGGGTCTGGGATTGGAAGTACCCTTTTCCCCCTGATGTGGTTAACCTTTGGTCAGCACCTCCCGTGGTGGATGCACCGATCATAGGGGTTGCTAACCCCCCCTTCATGACAGCTCCTAATTATCGTACCCTCCGGGATGCTGAGGACCGGCGCATTGACAGACTGGCTTCCCACGCCTTTTCGTGTGCAGGGACGGCTCTGCGCCCGGTCTGTGCCGCAGCCATCACTGCGGTGGCCGCCAGGACCCTCATTAGAAAGCTACTTGATCACCAACCTGAGGATCTCCCCTGGGAGGTCTTTAATGCACTCTCCAATTGTGATGTGTTTGTGAGGTTTATCCTCTCAGCGCTGGACGACACCATTAAGATGTGTGCTAGAACCTCTGCCCTTGTGGTAGCTATTCGCTGCCTGGTCTGGCTGCGACAGTGGGGTGCTGATGATGATACAAAAAAGGCTCTCACTGGCCTTCCCTTCAGAGGACGGCGCCTATTTGGGGCCCATTTGGACCTTTTTGGAAAAAAGGGTAAGGCACCCCTGCGCAGAAGGCCGTCTCGGCCTCCTCGGGGCAGGGACACCCCTCCCTACGTTAGTATCAAGCACGAACCAGAGGTGTGCTTCCAACTTTTCGGAGTAGATTCCCACCCCAGGGTGGGCAGGCAACGTCCTGGGCCCTCCGGCAGGACTAAGTCCAAATCTGCCAAGACCTCCCAAGCATGAAGGGATGCCCTCGCCCTTCTGGGTGAGGGGACTGCCGCAGCACCTGGCTCCTATGTGGGAGCGTTCACCCATCTGGAGACAGGTTATCTTCTGGGTGACTTTGTCTATTGGAGGGCTAGGAGCAAGCTTCTTCTTCCTCCGTCTATTATGGGGTATGGCATACCCATATTGATTGGCGTGAGTCTAGGTCCCTCCACTGTTGGACATTCTCTGTTCCCAGGGTTCTAGAGTTATTACAGCATGGGTTGGAGTTGGCTCCCCATCTCGGTGCTCTGAAGGTTCAGGTTCTGCCTTGTCCACCTTTCCGCAGAGGTCTTGTTCAGTCTTCCTTGTTAAGCATTCTTTCGGGGATTGCTCAGGTGCATTCCCCAAGTAGTTCTATGGTCCCTGTTGGGATTCATTTTTCATGTTTCCCTTCCCCTTTGGACCTATCCCTGATGCTGTCTGAACTGTTCTTACTTCAAGTTGCCCTTCTGGGGGCTGTTGCTTCAGTCAGACGTGTGCCTGAGAGGGTGGCTCTGTTTAGTTAGCCCTCGTTCATTATATATACATCATGATGTGGTGGTGTTCCACCTTACGCCAGAGCTTATGCCCAAGGTGGTGTCTTATGCTCATTTATTCAGGACTTTTTGTCTGTCTCTGGGCCTTATTCTTAGTAACGCTAAAGTAAGGGGGTCTACTCTCCCTCAACAGGTGTTGCAGTTTTTCCTGGATTGTCTCTTGTCCCTTAGGGGGACTGATGCCCCTTGGGGTTTGCGGGCGTCTCCATCTGTATGTGCCTGATCTCGTCCACTTCCAGGGGTTATGCGCCCTTTGCACTGGTCTTACTTGGATGGATAATGTCCTTCTGGTCCTGAGTAAAGGTTTCGGCTTCTTGCTGATCCTTGTTAGTGTAGTGGTCGGTATCCCCGCCTGTCATGTGGGAGACCAGGTTTCAAATTCCCCGATGGGGAGAGCTCTAAGTTTTACAGAGGCTACTGTTGCATTTGGACTGGTCAGGATGTTACTCTGGCCTATTCCTTTAAGGGGGAAGAATCTTCTTCTCTTTTTATTCTGTTTCTACTTGTGCTTGGGTACCTTTGGCCTTTTCAGCACCAGGTTTCTGTTAATCAGGTTTTCTGTTAATCAGGTTTTGCTAGACCGCTGCTTGTTTTCTGTTCATACCTTTTCAAAGGTTTTTATGAGGTTGACGTTAGAGCCTTTGCTCATGTCGCTCTTGGTAGCAAGGTTTGCAGGTGTCAGCGCCTTTACTGTCTGCTGTGCCTTTTTTGATGGGGATCCCACCCTACTTTATGGACACTGCTATTGGATGTCCCACGTGTAAGTATTATATATGGAGCAGGACGTACTGTATGCTTAGAATAATACAATTCTGTGAAATACTCACCTGTAGAATTGGTATTCTACGCATACAGTACGTCCTGCTCCACCCCACCCTGGTTTTACATTTTTCTGGATCCCCTGTATGGTGATTGTTAACATTGTTATTGTTACCAGTTTGGTGGTTGGTTTCTCCCGGCTTCTTTTATCACTGCTTTTCAATGCTGGGGATTTGTGGGAGGTCCCCGGGTGTATGAGGGGCCGGGAGGAGCCTGTTTTTGCATGTCTGCAGTGAACGGCGCCATCTGGCGGAGGGTTGCCCCACGTGTAAGTATTATATATGGAGCAGGACGTACTGTATGCGTATAATACCAATTCTACAGGTGAGTATTTCACAGAATTGTATTTTTTCTAAATTTGTAATTCTTACTCCAACACTTACCTACATTCAAAGTCACCAAGAAAAATTCGCGATACTGCTCCTTTAAGTCCAGATTTCATAATAGTGATAGATACTATAGTCCATTTCTCATATCTTGCTGACCTTTGATTTTATTTTCATACCACTGGATGTGAAAAAAATAGACCACATCTACATAGACCATAATCAGTAATTCCTGGATATAGTAACTCCTTCAGATATGGGCCTTGATTCACAAAGAGTTGAAAAAAACTCTCATGGTAGTTAAAAATTCAATTAATGAGAAAAAAGCCTGAGAATGTCACTGTTAATGAATCACCAGATAGGAAAACAATGAATGTCAATGGCACTTTTTACTACAGGTAAAAAGGAGGAAAAAGTTCAATACTTTTCTGAGGAGTAAAAAATACAACTCTGTGAAGTACTCACCTGTAGAGTTGATATTATACGCATACAGCACGTCCTGCTCCCGAATAGTCATAACATGTGGGTAGTCCTCCGCCTCCGGCGCCGTGCACTGCAGACATGTAGAAAACAAGCTCCTCCCGGCCCTACATATACCGCGGGACCTCCCACAAATCCCCAGCATTGAAAAGCAGTGAGAAGAGAAGCCAGGAGGAACCAACCACCCAGAATAACTGGTAGCAATATCTTAATGATAATAATCACCATACAGGGGATCCAGAATTAGTGAAACCAGGGTGGGGTGGAGCAGGACATGCTGTATGCGTATAATATCAACTCTACAGGTGAGTACTTCACAGAGTTGTATTATCCTAAGCATACAGCACGTCCTGCTCCCGAATAGTCATAACATGTGGGACATCCAATAGCAGTGTCCATAAGCAGGGTGGGATCCCCAGAAAAAGCAAGGCACAGCGGACAGTAAAGGCGCTGTCACCTGCAAAACTTGCAACAGGCATGACATAAGCAAGGGCTCTAACGTCAGTCTCATAACAGGACCATGAAGGTATGAACAGAGACAGGCCATAAGTCTAGTAACTGAACTAACAGAGAAAAAACCCTGGTGCCGAAGGGCCAGTGATACCCAAGCACCCATGGTAACGGAGTAAACAGTAAAGGGGAAGAATCACTCCCCTGAAGGAACATAGTTCAGTGTAGTGACCCAACCAGCTCACAGGCAAGGAAGCCTTGTGGCAACTCTTGTAACACCCCCGAAAAGAACAAACAACAGGTCACCCGACCAAGGCGGGAATACAGAGTCTTAATTATCAGGAAGCCAAGGCTTCCTCAAGATCGGGGAGCATCCAGAAGGATCAGTCCAAAGGCGCAATGGCGCTGGAAAAGACATCAGGCGCATACCTAAGGAGGCGCCCGTAGACTCCAAGAACAGCAGTCCCCCCTAAAGGCCAAGAAGGCCGGCATGGGGAGAAGTGCAAAACCTGTAGAGGGATGTAGGCCCTCATATTAGTATTAATAATGATCAGCCCATGGCTAGACTAAGGAACTGAATCAAGGGTCCAACAGACCACCTGAACCGGAAGCCCAGCGTAAAAGGAACACCCCCAGGCATGGGGTGCCTGTAGCCGTATCCATCTGTACAAGTATATATGTGTATACATCGAGTCAGGGAGTAAGTAACCAGATCCATCGTCTCAGGCACATGTCTGACAGAGTCAGGAGGCCCCAGAGGAGCGGGCTGGCCTACAGGGCAGCTGAGACTGCATCCAGGCAGAGTCCCCAGGAAGTCAGCAGGGTAACAGAGTGAAAGATTGATCCCCACGGGGACTTATGGAACTACTGGGGAGGTGCAGCTAAGCAATCCCAAAGAGAATACTCTACAAGGGTGACAGAACCAGACTCCTGCAGGAAGGCCAAGACAGACCTACACCTTCAGAGTCCCCAGATGGGGAGCCAACCCCAACTTACGCTGTAATGGCTTTAAAGGCCCTGGGAACCGATAACGTCTCACAGGGAAGAGACTAAGGCCCATGCCAGTCAATATGGGATACCACCAAGCCGTTATAGGCGGAGTAAGGGGAAGCTGGGGAGCTAGCTCCCAAACCCCCTCTCATACTAAGTCACCCAGAAGATGAGGCCCGTCCCCAAGGGGCGAATAAATCAGCAGTCACTCCCCAGACAGGAGACCTTTGATTGGAAACAGGAAGAGACCTGATAAGGGCAGAACCACACCCCAACAGAGATATCACAATTCAGCAGCCTTCAGCAGAGGCGTCTGCGAACCATTACTCCCAGGGCCGCCTAGGCCATAGATCCCATGGGACTCTCTATCAGGCCAGCCGTGCGCAGAACCCAAAGGTAGGGTGATGAAGAGAAGGCATATGAAATAACAAGGCTATGCCTAAATACTCAGGCCCCCTGACCGGAGTCAGAATATCCTGGGACAGTAGGAACAAGGGCAGAGGCCCTGTGTCAGGAGGGAGACCCCTCAGAGCCACGCTAGGCTCCCCGGGCAACACCGGTATAGCATAACCTGCCGCTAAGGGCATCCATTGAAGCGAATACCGCTGAGAAGCAGGGGGGGTAGAACCCCGCCCAGGCCAGGAACAGGGACCCTCCAGAGGTAGCAACCTGTCACAATCTTTAGACCAGCATTAAAAACATGCCATCGTCTTTCAACAGACCAGGAGTCCCCCATAACCCGACCGATCGTGAAGGAGGAGAAGGCCCGCCATATAGAGTCAATGGGGGCCCACCGTTTCAACAAGCCCAGCAGGTAAGATGGACCCTCTAAGGGGCCCAACCTAGAACCACAGGGGTTGTGGAAGGGATTTACCTTTCCCCTGCCAAACCTGCGAGACTTTGTACCCAGGGTGACCATACTCTAGGAGATGCTGGTAAGGAAGGGGAGTGCCCCCCTGACGGGGCCCTTGCATATGGGAAGCTCCAGAGGAACCACCTTACCAAGAAGGCATGAGCACAGACCAAGCACCGGGGTGCTGGGACATATGTAGGTTTAGTAACCTACTGCGCCGAAGAGCCCGAGGGCCCTGTAAATAAATGACATCATCTTGATGTGCCACCAACAGGCCCACCAGCTGCCAACCCGCCTGGTGAAGGCAAGGCGCCAGTAAGGGGGAGCAGGGCCCCGTAACCAGGGGTCCCCTAATGCCAGAGAAGAAGGCAGCAAGCCTGAACCGATTTCCCAGGAACGGGGAATAGTAGATAAGTGACCGTGAGGGGATGAGGTGTTTAAGCAACCTTCCAGTAGCTTCCAGGGGACACTGTCGGCCAACCGACCCACTTCGTCTGATGCAAAGGCTGGGGAGTAAGGAAGACGACCCAGTAGGTCCCAACGCAGACGCCCCACCTCAGGCGTGTCCCCAGACACGCCAGGCTAGTAGCCTGGGCCGAAAGAAAGGCCCCAAATAGTGCCTCAAGCCGCAGGGTTGATCCTGTGACACTGACTAGAAATAGTCTTTGGCTTCCAGCTGACCCCAGATAAACTAAGAAGAGCTAGAGCTTCACAAGAGGCTGAAACCCCCCCCCGCACAGGGGGCCCGTGACCTAAGACAGAGTTGTCAAATATGGACTACTTGTGAAGGTAGAATTGCTAAGCCTGCCATGGCCCCATACCATTAAGGCAATTAACAAGCGCGCCCAACACTGCAGGCCCAGTCCGGCCTGCGCCAGTTTCAGAGGGGAAAGCAGGGACTAAAAACACCCTGACAAAAAACTGAGGGGGGACCATCCAGCGAGAACCCATCCTGAGCCCAGGTGGGTTACATCCCGGAACCACCAGAAGGAGAAGGCATATTCCTGGATGTAAGACAGCTGTGCAGTCATCCCCTCGCCCCCACACGGGCGAGGGCACCCCTTCATGCTTGCGAGGTTTTGGCAGATTTGGACATGGTCCTGCCAGAAGGCCCAGGGCGCTGCCTGCCCGCGCCATGTTGGAAATCCACGCCGAACAGCTGGAAACCACCTCAGATTCCCGTTTGATACTAACGTAGGGAGGTGGAGGGGTGACCCTGCCTCGTGGAGGCCGGAGCGGCCTTCTGCGGAAGGGTGCTATAGCCTTTTTGCCAAAAAGGTCCAAGCGGGCCCCGAATAACCGCCGTCCTCTGAATGGAAGGCAAGTGAGAGCCTTTTTTGTAGCTCCATCGGCGCCCCACTGTCGCAGCCAGACCAGGCGGCGAATGGCTACCGCAAGTGCTGAACTCCTAGCGCACATCTTAATGGTGTCATCCAGTGCCGATAGAATAAACTTAACAAAGGCTTCGCAGTCTGATAGCGCACTAAACACCCCCCAAGGGAGGTCCTCAAGGCGGTGATCCAGTATCTTTCTGACAAGAGTCCTGGCGGCCACCGCTGTGATGGCCGCGGCACAAACCGGGCGCAGGGCCGTCCCGGCACACGAGAATGCGTGTAAGGCCAGTCTGTCAATGCGCCGGTCCTCAGCATCCCGAAGGGTACGGTAAAAGGGGGCAGTCATAAAAGGGGGGTTTGTGACCCCTATAACCGGCGCATCCACCACCAGGGGAGCTGACCATAGATTGACCACATCAGGGGGAAAAGGGTACTTCCATTCCCAGACCCCTGGAATCCCTTTAAGCTTACCAGGCGATTCCCATTCCTGGGATATAATATTCTGGAAATGTTCCTGTTCTAGGAACTCCAAGCGCGGCGCCGCTGTATGGAAACTCTCCCTTTTAGGCTTGGGAATCTCCCCAGGAGGAGAGATTGACAAGACCTCAAAAATCTTGATCAGGATTTCATCCGTGTCACACAGACCCCAGGAGCCAGGCTCGGATTCATCACGGCCCGCGGGCATCCCATGTGAGGAGCCCAAGTCTGAGAATAGCTCACCTTCCTCAGAAGGGTCAGGGTCCTGCATATCAGCAGAATCATCTGTATCGTCAGGAACCGGAGAGCCTGGAGGTGTCAGGGATCGCTTTTTACCAGGGCCCATACACTCGGCCAATCCAGAAAGCACCTGCTCCGCCATGGGCAACGCTCGCGGCACCTCTTGCAGGTGGTCCCCGCTGGAGTGGGACTCGCCATGAGTGATATTTGGGAGCGGGGAGACGGGAGTGAGGAAGGGAGGTTCCTCTGCTAGCAAACCTGCCTGTTCTGCACACTGTCCGCAGACCTGTGCCTTGTCAGCCTCAGCCAGGGGCTGGCCACACACTGCACACAGCCGGTCACGTCCTGGAGGGACCCTGGTTCCATAATCCTGATATGCCTCCATATGGTGATTTTTAAGCAGTATGCCGCAGGGAATTATGCAGTAGGCAACCCTGGATGCCCCAAAAACCCGCTAGTAATGTGGGAGAATTTGTAAAGAGGACCCGTTATAATATATGTTAGGCCGGGGCCGGTAACAAAGTCTTGGCTTCTGAAAGACACAATGGGACAAGGGGAGTGGAGTCAGTGCCATGCGCTGTCTGAACAAGCATAGAAACCATACCGCCCCGGAGGGCACTTACATGACCGAGGGAGGAGACGAGCCACACCACGCGCGCGCGAAGATAGAGAAAATGGCGCCTGTGAACCTTGAGGGGAGGGCCAGGCCAGGCTGTGACGCGTGACGCATCATGCCGAGTCTCCGCCTCCCCCAAAGCGCGAAGCTCCAACCGACGGCAAGTACCGCAGCGGAGAATAAGTAACGTCTAATGCTGACACGCTGGAATGAATCTGCCGAGGCAGACTGATAGTAAGAAAGACAGCTCGCACTGTACAGTGAGGCGCGACACTGACCCCCTGATTAAAGGAACAAGGTCTAATGGTGAATGGGCACTAGGGCTGCCACGCACACACACACACACACCCCCTTTCTTTTCCCCCGAGTTACGGGAGGAAGCGAGGGGAGAAGCTGACGGTGTCCATGGACTGAGTCTGTGAGGGGCACGGGCAAGATTGCGGGAGGGGCATCCTCTAGAGGCTCACCATCGGCCTGACCGCCTACCCTATGGAGGGGGATTGCGGTGGAGCGCAGCTCCATTCAGCACACCAGGTGCTACCTACCTTCACCCGACCCGCGCAGCCTAGGCTGGGAGGCATAATTCATCTGAAGAGGACGGGTGGAAATAGTCCCACAGGACCTTGGGCCGCAAGGCCCGCTCGCCTGCGAGAGCGTGATACTTCATGTGTTCGCAGTTCCACCACTGCAGAGAAATCTGGGGATTTGTGGGAGGTCCCGCGGTATATGTAGGGCCGGGAGGAGCTTGTTTTCTACATGTCTGCAGTGCACGGCGCCCGAGGCGGAGGACTACCCACATGTTATGACTATTCGGGAGCAGGACGTGCTGTATGCTTAGAATAGTGCCATTGACTTTCATTGTTTGTTTTTTTTCTGGTGATTCACTAACAGTGACATTCTCAGACTTTTTTCTCATGAATTGAATTTTTTACTACCATGAGAATTTGTTCAACTCTTAGTGAATCAAGGCCATGGTGTTGAGTTTTACACTACATTTTAAGGGCCAGTCCAGCAAGATGACACATCTTTAAATCTACACCCCCCAGGGCACCGATAATTGCTTACCTTTCCCCGGTCCAATGCCGTATGTGTGGTCTCAATGAGAGCAGTCTGCCATGAATATGTAATCCGGCAAACCTCTCTCATTGTATTCAATGTAGAGTATGTTCTGCTGCATCCCCGGCAGCATGCGCATGCTCCAGCCCCAGCTATTCAGATGAGCTGTGGTGGGAGCGTGCTAGCCGCAGGGGATGTGTGCTCCACATTGAAGTCAATGAGAGCTGTTTGCAGAAGGATGTAAACACGACACACGCCTCTGATTGGCTGCTCTCCCGCACAATCACCATAGGAACAAGTAAGAATTGAGTTGTACTAAGCATTCTGGGGGTTTCACACAGCGGCGCATCACAATTTGGGATGCCCCAGTGTACTGATTTTGTATCAAAGTACCATTGCTTTAAAAGTGGCCAAACCACCCCTGCTATGATCTACTTCTGCAGAACTATAGCCTCAGCTTTCAAACATACTCGTTGATCGTCTTTTTCGGGGGTTGAAAAAGTAAGTTCCCCGGATGATTTTTAACCCCCCAATCCACCACTGTTAACAGAGATTTTATATTCATTTCAAAATACTGGCCAATCTAGATTATGGCTACTCATTATAAAACATTAAGAAAGTCAGTGTTTCTGTACAATTAAGAATAAATAGTGATGCGGATGCAGCAAAGTATCCTGTACCAAAGCATAACAATTCCACACGTTCTGCTACAGGTATCAGGTTTTTCTGGTAAAAATCTGCCTTTTGTTTTTCCACAAAACAGGTCTGCTACTGTAGCCACATAAGTGTAATTTTCTTGTCTGCCCAAAACATATTGTTCATGAAATTCTGGTCTTTGCCTGGGGTGCTATGAGCAAACAATAGTCCTGTCTTGATGATATGGTGGTCCTCAAGCTAATCATTACGCCCATCTTAGGTTCTCCATGTGTGTCCTGTGTCCTTCCCCAACCTGAAGCCGCAGGACAAATTGCTGACTGTTAATACTGCTGTTGGTAGCTACAGCAGTGCTATATGAAGACCAAGTGCTGAATGCAGTGAGGAAAATCAATGATGGGGCCGGGGGGGGGGGGGGGGGGGGGTATCAGGCAGAAGCTGTATTTTGGGGTCATGGTGCATTTTTATCAACCACTAGGGGATACTTTACTGTGTACATCAAGTAGTTGCATAATAGATGAAAAGAGACCTACAGTAAGTCCAGTAAAGTGGAACAAAATACAGAGTGGCCAGCCCTGGAATCTGAAATATTCCACGGACAGCTGCTGGTCTTCCCCCCCAGGACATGCTGAATTGGGATGCCCCACTAGGTGAAACCTGCCAGATTCCCAGAAAGGCTTACCTTTTCCCTGGTCCAGCAGCCCCCCTCCCCCCCCCGCATTCTTGGTTGTGCGTGCACTCTTGCCCCAGTCATTCAGATAGGCTGGGGCAGGAGCACTCCTGCTGCTGGGGATGCATCCACTTGAGCTCCCCATTGAAGCAAATCACAGACGTTTGCCGAATTACATAGTCATGGCAAAAGGCTCTGATTGGACAAGAGCCCGTGCATGAGCCATTGGACTTAGAAAAGTTGAGTTGTTCTGGGGGGTTTCACAAAGTTCAGGATGCCTCCTGGGGCAATGAACAAAACCCAAAAGGAACAAAAAGGATAGTCGAAATCCCTGGTTTTGTTTTGTTTTAAATTGAATGTCCAGGTTAAAAAAAATTTCTCACCTTTCATCCCCCACAGCTCCTTTGTGTAGGTCCGATGTGTTCACACAGCTCCTCCATCCAGCGCAGGCAACTTCACACTTACCGAAGGTGGGGATCCAGCAAGTCCATCTCCCAGCGCTAGTGCATGGTGGCGGCCATGCGACCTCCTTTTCGACCCCGCTCACCTACTCTATTCATTGCCATCATGGTGGGTTCAGCACACCCCCTCTATTGAGATGAATGTGTGTTTCTGAGGGAGAGGGGCAACCATGGGTTCAAATTTGGAGGTGGTCATGGAGCAATGGAAAGAAAAAGAGGGCCATACTTTGGAGACCTGCTACAGCATCTTTAGCGCACTGGAGGAGAGGCACATGGAACAGACTCCAGGTGGGCTCCTAGATTTCTTTCTATTGCCACTGCCCGTTAAGTACCCACTGTCCAAAATGATCAAGAAGACCACAGTCCTGAAAGACATCCCTCTAGATTTATCTCATGCAAGTTTGGTTGAGGGGAAGCTGAAAATGTTGTTTGGTGTGAGTAACCATTCAACAGAGACAGACTGTCTTAAAGCGTAACAAAAAAATGGGTTTTCACAAAAATGAGTAAACAGAGCGAACTGGAGGATTTCACCAAGACTGTAAACCAACGTCCAGACTCAGGCCCCTTTTATCAGGCTCTGACTCATGTATAAATGGCCAATAATTATTTTACTGTAGTAAAATGGTAACATCTGTCCTTTTTTCACTATTAAAGGATTAGGCGTTAAACAAGAATGCTAAAGCTGGAGGATGGAATTGCTAGCTACCTGTCATTGTTAAATATGAAAATGCCGGCAGTGCGCAAAAGAGCTGTGGAGAAAGACCAGACCTCCGTACATACAGATTAGCCACATACCTACACCTTGTGCATTTTCTGAGCCTTTATTACCCTTTCACTGCCAGCCTACCTGGAGATTTTGTCACCCTCTGTTGCCAGACCATTTTTCAATATTTTGTGCTATACATGTTTAACTGTGATTTTTGAAGGGATTTCCAGCAAATACTCAAGAACATTATATATATATATTTTTTTAGCAGAGTCTGGGCTTTAACATGAAATGTCTTGTTTGGCCTTGTTTTAATGTATTCTAAAAATGATAAAAAATAGTTAAAATATAATAAAAATCTAATCATAATAAAGAAATATATATTTTACAATTTGTAGTGTTTTTTGTAATGAAAAATGTAAGTTTTACAATCAAATTATATTGCATGTAAAAGTCCCATTTCTTCCCAGTTACAGCGGTACCACATATGTACTGGTAAACACCTTTCCTGTCCAGGAGACTCCAAACTGAAACAGCGCTTTAGGAGATTTCCAGATAAAATACAACTGTCATGCGCACCTTGCAGTTTTTCAAACAACCCTTTTCATTTGAAATACCCCCAACAAACTATATATTCTCTGGAAGTACACACCTTAAGCTTTCTAGGTTTAACAGGCTTGTTGACGTGAGCACGGTTTTCTAAAAGTAATCCCTCAATGAATTATTTGGTTGCACAGGGTTTTCCTAAAAAAAGAAATAAATAAAAAGGCAGAATCAAAGCCACATTTTCCTAAAAAATATAATATGCAAACAAAAAAAAAACAAGTTAAATTTGAAAAAGCAACATCCCCTGAACAGAATGGTACCCAACATGCATAGCTACTGTCAAGGGAAAAGTTGCCAAACACTCCAAAGTAAAGCATGTGTGTGATGGTAATTTTACTTGAAAATTTCAGCTCTGCAAAGTGCGCACCTTGCGCTTTTTCAACCAAAGCGACCATTTTCATGTGGAATACCCCCCACAAACCATATATTCCCTGAAAGTACACACATTAATCTTTCTAGGCATACCCGGTGTGTTGTAGTGTAGTGTTCTGGAAGTAATCCTTTGAAGAAATCCGAAAATGCAAGGTCCCCTGAAAAGAACAATACCCAACATGCATAGCTATTTTAACCCTTTTAACTGCTAGTCTACTTGTTATGTTGTCACCCTCTGTTGACAGGTCATTTTTTTTTTTAATGTTGTGGGATCCCGCTCCTCATGGGGGAGGACCCACGCTTTCTAAAAAAATGTTTAAGGGTTAAAGCCCCTAAACATTTTTAAAAAATGATGTGGGGTCCCCCTCTTCTTAACATGACCAGCCCAGGAAGCAGCTATGGGGGCTTGCAGACCAGGGCTCAGAGGTGCCAGCCCCCGAGCCTTGTGAACTGGTCTATGAGACACAATGGGAGGCTTACTCCCTCCCCTGGGGCTTCCCGAACTGGGATGCCCTGCTGTTTGAAACCCCCCAGGGCTTGCAGTAAACCCATGTTTCCCCAAGCCCATGGCACCAGCATCAGTCGCTTCCCTCCTCAGCTGTTCAGGGCCATGCACAACCGAAGGCAGCCGAGTGATACCGGCGCCACTCACAAGTGCGGCTGGGATTCAAGCTGGCTGCTCTAGCCACAGCGTGGGCCCAAGGACAGGTAAGTGGACTCTGCAACCAGGGAGACAGACCAAAACCCGGGATAGTGAAAATCCCAGGTTTTGGTCTGCTTTAGGAACACCGCACACCAGTCTGGCAGTAAAGTTAGGTAATATTTAATATTATATTTAATATTACATAAATTCATAAAACCAATTTACTATGCTAATATTCTTGTTAAAGTGGAGTCCAGTCTCAGGTCACTCCCCCCTCCCTGGCTCCCTCTCCTGGTGCTGAGGTAGGATGGGGGAGAGGGGTGACAAAGAAGAATGAAACCTTCCCTTTCCTAGGAACCGCCATCTTCAAGGGAAAGTACAGAGCGGCTTCCCTCACTCTGTGTGTGGCCCCACTTGAATGGGTGGGCGATCCTGTCCACCCATTCAAGTGGGGCCACACACAGAGTGAGGGAAGCCGCTCTGTACTTTCCCTTGAACTCTGGTCCCTACTAGAGTGTAATAATACAATTCTGTGATTACTCACCTTGTAGAATTGGTATTATAAGTATGCAGCACGTCCTGCTCCAGATAGTATTCATAACAGCTGGGTTTACCTCCACAAGAGGGCGCTTTACTGCAGAGATGGCAAAAAAGAGGCCCCTCCCGGTCCATATATACTCGAGACCTCCCACTAATTCCCCAGTATAGAAAAGCAGTAAGGGAACCAGGAGAAGCCAATAACAAATTCAACAACGTTAACAAGGAACAACAATCACAGAGGAAAACCTGCACGTTGTGCAACTGATACTTCAGCACCATCAATCAGTATACATATAGGTGAGGGTGTGCCAATGAGATGTCCCAAAACAACTATGTAATACACACAAAAATAATAATATTTTGTGGCCCAGTATGCCACAAATAATGGGAACCTTATCCCAAAAGCACCACTTCACCTCACCTAATAAATCATCAAAATATAATTAGTTCATATCAAATACGATTTTTAATTCATCAATAAATCACATTAAAAAAACACATACAATACACTAATAATCGCAAGACATTTAAAAACATACATGTCACTACATAACCCACCCCAGCAGAAGGAGACTAATTGATCCATTCCCTGTGCAAAAATGTAACAATCTTACACCAAAAAGATACACACATACCAAATGTATCTAAAGTGCCTATGTGCCAATAATAAAGTGCTAACAATAAGATATACTGTGAACAATCAAATAAAATCACAATGAAAGATACATAAGTAGCCTCCTGCTGAGCGAGATAATGAGCCACCCACGCGTTCCGTGATGAACTGTTACTTTTTCAAGGTGCCAAGGAACAACAATCACCATACAGAGGATCCAAGAATAAAACAATCAGGGTGGGACGGAGCAGGACGTGCTGAATACTTATAATACCAATTCTACAAGGTGAGTAATCACAGAATTGTATTATTCTAAGTATGCAGCACGTCCTGCTCCAGATAGTATTCATAACAGCTGGGACATCCAATAGCAGTGTCCATAAACGGGTGGGGATCCCCAAAAAGGCAACAACGCGCAGTTCAAACCACTGCCGCCTGGAAAACCTTGCGGCCAAAAACAGCATCCACTGAGACCCGAACATCAACCTTGTAAAACATGGAAAAGGTATGAACAGAAGACCGCGTAGCAGCCTTGCAAACTTGTTCAACAGAAGCCTGGTGCTGGAAGGCACAGGAAGCCCCAACAGCACGGGTAGAATGAGCAGTAACACGGAAAGGAGGATCCTTCCCCCTAGTAGAATAGGCCCTAACAATAGCCTGACAAATCCATTTGCTAATAGTAGACTTAGCAGGAGCCAAACCCTTCTTAGGACCCGAGGGAACCACAAACAAGGCGTCCGTCTTTCTGAAAGGCGCAGTAGCCACCAGGTAGAATTTCAAATTCCTGACAACATCCAGAGGATCCAATGCCCTTTCCTTGGAATTACCAGGATTAGGGCACAAAGAAGGAAGCACAATGTCCTGATTGAGATAGAAGGCAGAAATAACCTTAGGCAAGAAGTCTGGTTTAAGAACTGGTTAGAACAGCACCCTGAGGAAGTGATCGCTCACGCAACGCGTCGGTGTTGGTGAACGGGGGCGGTCAGGTGGACCTGGACTCTATTATTGGTGATAGTATCATACCTTTTTCTGATTATATTGTGAGGTTTATCCTTTATTTGCATATGCCTTGATATATTGGTCATACTGTCAACTTGCATTGGTCACTTTTGCACTTTGCACTTTAAACCCCAGCATCTCTTGGGGTCCTTTTTGGGGTTCTTTTTAACCATATCTATACACTCTATATTCTCAGTAAGTGACTATTTTCTGTCTGCTATCTATGTAATCACGTTACTCACACGCATATATATTAATGGTATATGCGCACATTCACTACTATTTTTCAGACAGGAGACTCTTTATATCTGGCATATCCTGGTGAAATACATACATTTTTATCTATAGATATAGCTTTAATAGTCCATGCAGGCCACCGGCCGCACCCATTCATTGTTTTTGTATATATTTTAATTATGTTATTGTCAATGTATGTTATATGTCTATGTCCATGAATTCACAGTTTAATAAACTTTAAATCAATTAATTCATTATCCTGTGTGCGGCTTAAGCTTAATTGGTGAGATATAGCAGTCTGATACTGGCTGACTGCCCCTTGGTTACAAGAAGTCTGGTTTAAAGCGGAAAACCAACTTGTCCTGGTGTCTCTCAAAGTAGAGGGCCTGAATAGACAGAGCCGCCAACTCAGAAACACGCCAGACAGAGGTGATAGCCACCAAAAAGGCAACCTTCAGGGTAAGGATAGACAAGGCAGCCTCATGCACAGGTTCAAATGGAGGACCCTGAAGGACAGACAATACCAAATTCAAATCCCAGACCGGTACCACGGGTTTGCAGGGAGGGCGCACATGAGCGACCCCCTGGAAGAAAGTCTTGACCAGAGGATGTAGAGCGAAGGACCTCTGGAAGAAAACAGCCAAGGCAGACACATGACCCTTCAAGGTGCTGAGCTGAAAACCCATATCCAAACCATGTTGAAGGAACTCCAGGATCCTAGGAATGGAGAACACATGACAGGGAGAGGCCCTAGACTCACACCAGTCAATGTAGGTCCGCCAGCTCCTATAGTAGATAGTCGAAGAGGATTTCTTCCTAGCCCTTACAAGAGTATGGACAACCGAATCAGACCGTCCTTTCTCCTTTAGGATGGAGGTTTCAGCAGCCAGGCCGTCAAAGCCAGCGTTTGTAAATTGGGATAACAGAGCTGTCCTTGAGTGAGAAAGTCCAGAACCAAGGGTAGGGTGTACTGATCCACTGTCAGCTGCACGACGTCTGCGAACCACACTTGTCTTGGCCACGAGAACGGCTGGCACCTTCTCCTGAACCAACTTGTGCAGAACCTTGCTCAGAAGAGGAGACGGGGGTAGAGGTACAGGAGACCGAGTCCCTGCCAGGACAGAGCATCCACCGCCAGAGCCAGAGGGTCCTGGGACAGGGAGACAAATGCTGGCAGCTTGTGATTGTGGCGAGAAGCAAACAGATCCACGTCCGGCATCCCCCAATGGTGACAAAGAGATAGGAAGACCTCGTTGTTGAGGGACCATTCCCCCCAGCGAGAGGTCCCCCTGCTCGGGGAATCCGCCTCCAGATTCTCCGCTCCCGGAATATAAACTGCTGAGATGCACGGGACATTGTCCTTGGCCCAGGACAGAATCACTGACACCTCCTTGAGGGCACTCTTGCTCCGAGTCCCTCCCTGATGTTTGATATAGGCGACCGCCGTCTGGTTGTCAGAGCGAACCTGTACCGGCCAGCCCTGAAGGTGAGAAGTCAACTGCGCCAGCACCAACTGAACCGCCCTCAGCTCCAGGACGTTGATAGGAGCATGAGCCTCCTGAGGGCCCCACAGCTTCTGGAATTGGAGGGCTCTCCAGTAGCCCCCCAACCTGACAGACTGGCCGTCTCCCAACATGGTGTCAGAAATGATCTGCCCCGCAGAAGATTCCTCCCCCCAGGAGGGACCGCCGGACCAGAGGAGAGAGAACAAAGGCCTGATCCAGAGACAGGGGACACTTGTCCCAGGCTGAAAGGAGATGGAGCTGAAGGGGTCTCATGTGAAATTGAGCATAAGGGACTGCCTCGAAGCAGGCCACCATCTGTCCCACCAATTGCATCCCTTGCCTGATGGTAGGACGAGGACTGAACAGCAGGAAATGAACCAGAGCTTGAAGAGAATCCACCTTCTGCTGAGGAAGAAAAATCCTGGCCTGAATTGTATCCAAATTCATGCCCAGGAAGGGGTCACCCGGGACGGAGAGAGGGAGGACTTGGGATAATTGATCACCCATCCGAACGTTTCCAGGGCAGTTACCACCGTCTGGGTATCCAATTCTGCCTGCTGGAGAGAATGAGATGTAATGAGAAGGTCATCAAGATAAGGGAGAATGCGAATGCCCCTGGCTCTGAGAAGGGCCATCACCACCGCCAGAACCTTCGTGAACACTCTGGGGGCTGAGGTGAGACCGAAGGGAAGTGCCACAAATTGGTAGTGCTGGTCCTCCACGGCGCACCTGAGGAACCGCTGATGCCCTGGGAAGACTGGCACATGAAGGTAAGCATCCTTGATGTCTATGGAAGTCATGAAGTCCCCCGGGCGCAAAGAGCTGATCGCGGAGCGCAGGGTCTCCATGCGAAAGCGCCTGGTTCTGATGAACTTGTTGAGAAGCTTTAAGTCCAGGATGGGCCTGATGGAACCATCCCTTTTGGGTACTGTGAAGAGATTGGAATAATAACCTTGACCTCTCTCCCCCGGAGGGACCGGACAGATGACCCCCATATCCAATAGGCTCTGTACAGCCAGAAACAGACCCTGAGCTGCTAGGGGGTCTAGAGGAATCCGAGACCTGAGGAATCTTGGAGGGGGCCATGCAGTGAACTCTAGCTTGTAGCCGGAGGACAGAACCTCCAGAATCCACCTGTCTGAGACCTGTTGCCCCCAGACATGAGTGAAGAGCCGCAGCCGTCCCCCCACCCATAAGGGATCCTGGATCCACGAAAGGAGGGAGTAAAGCACCCTGAACCCCGAAAGGGCCGCGGCTGTCTTTTGCATTGGGGCAACTTACCTCCCTTTGCAAAAAGGTCCAAACGGTCACCAAAAAGGCGCAGCCCCTTAAAGGGTAGCCCTGTGAGAGCCTTTTTAGCAGCATTGTCAGCTGCCCAGTGGCGCAGCCAGACCGAGCGGCGAATAGAAACAACCAGAGCCGAGGTCCTGCTACACATCCTAATGGTGTCATCTAAGGCAGAAAGAATATAAGCGATAAACATCTCACATTGTGATAAGACTCTAAATTCGGCACTAGAAGGATCATTGGGAGAGCCTTCCAAAAGGCCCTTGACCAGAGACCGAATGGCCACTGCAGTAATAGCAGAAGCACAGACAGGGTGCAGGGCCGATACTGCACAGGCAAAGGCATGGGAAGCCAGCTGGTCAATACGCCAATACTCACTATCCTTCAAGGTAGTGGAATCAGGGGAATGCACCACAGAAGTGTTAGACAACCCCAAAACAGGGGCATCCACTTCCGGGGGAGTTGACCAACATTTAATCACATCCGAGGGAAAAGGGTACCTTTTATCCCATCCCTTAGGGATACCAGGAAGCCGGCTAGGCCGTTCCCATTCTTTGAGAACCAGATTATTGAAATGTGCCTGTTCTGGAATTTCCAAACGTGGCTTTGCAGTCAAAAGTCTATGGGTGTCATCAGCATCCCAATGCTCTGAGCCGGCATCAGCGCCAAGGTAATGCTGATCATCAGAAAATTCAGAATTAGAGAATAATTCCCCCTCCTCAAGCGGGGTATAGTCAGATAAATCAAGGAAATCTTCAGTCTCCAAAGAAAAGGCTGACGCAGCAGGCGCCACGTGCTGTCTTTTAGCTGGGGCCTTACGGGCCACAGAGCTAGCAATCGATCTCTCAATATTGGCCAGCCTGGAAGACACATCAGGCTGAGACTCCCCACTAGTATTGATCTCACTTGGAGTCATAATTAAGCGAGGGGGTGTGGGAGAGGACATGGTGGGCGCAGACCCCGACACAGGCAGCCCAGAATGCTGCGTAAGCGCCTGTTGGGATCAGGGTACACAGACCCGCACATCATCGCTAACAGGGGATGCCCCACACGCCACACACAGCCGGGCTTGTCCCGATGGGACCCCGATCACAATATCTTGTGAAGCCTCCATATGGTGATTTCAGTAACACAACAAGCCAATGGGAATTACGCTATACAGCTATGTCCGCTGGGATAGTGGGAGGATTTAACCACTTAGGCCTCTAATAAAGTTACAGGGAACTAATAGAGGGTACAGGACCGGGAGAAACCTCTAAAGCAGTTTTCCCGCCTATAAGACATAAAAAATACACCCATAAGAATGCAATAAAGTGATAATTAAAAACACACAGCCCGCAGGGGCACTCACGTACCGCGGAGGGAGCAGCGATGAGCCAGTCGGGGATCCAAAATGGCTCCAGGAAGCGCGGGGACAGGCTGAGAGACAGCCTCCCCGCAGCCAATCAGCACCTAACAGGCCCCCCGATCATGTCACCGCTGACCGCGGATGCCGCAGGACGCGCGTGTCAGCGGTGGCAATTTTTAAAAAGAGAGTAGGCAGCATAATGGCGCCGGATCAGAGAGGACTCCTGGACTGTGCGTTAGCTCCATGTAACAGTGCACACATGAAAACACACACATACAAGTACAGTGCACGCACCCCCCCCCCCCCCCGACGAACTGGGATAGCGGAAGAAGGGGAGATGGATGCCCATAATGATACCCAAGTTCTGCTGGGGAGGTCACATAGCGGATCGGCATCCCAATTCAGGTTCACCAAACCTGGGCCGCCTACCCTTTGGTGTGGGATTTGCGGTAGGAGCAAGCTCCTGACAAATCACCAATAATAGGTGCTGCCTTCCATCACCCGGCCACGCAGCCAAGGCTGGGAGGCAGAATAAAAGGTGGAACGGGTGGGAATAGTCCTACAGGGCCAGGGGCTGTGAAGCCCGGCTCACCTGCAAGAAGAGAAGCCATCATCTTGACCTTCGCAGCCCACTGCAGAGAAGAATCTGGGGAATTAGTGGGAGGTCCCGGGTATATATGGACCGGGAGGGGCCTCTTTTTGCCATCTCTGCAGTAAAGCGCCCTCTTGTGGAAGTAAACCCAGCTGTTATGAATCATTATCTGGAGCAGGACGTGCTGCATACTTAGAATAAAAGGGCTTTTAGCATGTTATGGGCCATCAGCCTCTAAACTATCCAGTAACATGCTGGTAACTTATGGGGGGGGGGGGGTCTTGTAACATGCCAGTGGTCTATATCTAGTACTGAAACTGGGCAGTGGCTGGAATTCCATAAGCTCATTCAATTTTACCCTGTAATCCATACCTCCCAAGTGTCCCTGACTTGGAGCGACTGTCCCTCTTTTGAGTCCATGTCTCCCAGACCCTCCTTGTTCTCATTTGTCCCTCTTTGAGTTGTAACATGCAGATCTGCATCTGTAAATGATTTATTTGCCTATTCAATGTGTTTCTATTATTGTAACTGTTACAACCTATGGATCTCCTATCCATCAATCAATAGGGGCATGGCTTTATTTAAAGCAGACCTTCACCCTGAATAAGATCCTATCTTATATGCTTCCCACACCCTGTACATACAGATTGCTCCTATTAAAAATCATCCTACCTGCATCTAATGAGCCTTTAAACATCCAAAATGGTGGCTCATGGGGCTTCAGACAGCCTGCAAACAGGAAGTGTCTTCTGACTGTCTGTGCCACTCTGCATTCTGGGATTGCTGTCCTTTCCCTGACCCCAGCTCTGCTCTGTCTGTGCAGAGCACAGCTATAACCCGCCCCCTGTACTTTATTCCACTCTCCTCTCCTTAGTATATGTAATGCTTCTGAGTCAAGATGGCGGCGCCCATGCAGCCCAGTCAGGGAAAGAATATTAAGTGACAAAAAACTTAAACTATATTAATTTTAGATGCTGGGGAATATTTTTATAACGGTTTGCGCTTTTCATGAAATCCTGCTGAAGGTCCGGTTTAACAATTGTCCCTCTTTCCCACCGTTAAAAGTTTGAAGATATTATAATGTCTTGTGAGCGAGTTGCGGGGCTCGGGCTATGTCTGTGTGTATGATGGGCGGGGCTCTCACCTGGGCACAGGAGGGGGCGGGGCAAGCGCCGGTTTGGAAGAATCCCGGAAGAGTCTGAGTGTCGGGTTGTCACGCTAGTGGACGGTGGGGCGGCTGTATAGAGGCATCGCTAGCTATATGCGATTCATGGCCGGCACCCCGCCATACATGCACACAGCTGGGAGATCACTTACCTGCTGAGATCGCCCGATCTCCCTGCATTCGCCGCACTGGCAGAGGATCAGCAGTGCAGATGGGGCCCCGGACCGTGCTAATGCTACTGATGCTCCTGGGTGGCCAGATCTGGGAGAGTACAGGTGAAGGTAAGTGTCTCACCGGATCGCTGCCTGGTTCCTCCCGATGCACATGTCCGGAGGAGGATCCCTCCCCACCTCACCTGTCAGCCCCCGCCACATCTAATCGGGACCCCTACTTACCCTACAGCCACTCACAACTTACAGCTAGCTTCTTTACACCTAAGTCCTGTACATAGGTATCCATTTTATTTTAATAGATTTAAATTAGATCTTGTTTGATTTTTAATTAAGAAAGGACCCATCAAAAAATGCTAAAAATCAACAGATTTAATTCTTTGTTCCACTTTAGTAGCCGTTTTTTATTTGATAAAAACTCTTTCATTTCATCTCTCATTTTGGAATTATCTTAAAAATTACCATCACCTAAAACTGTTACAAACATACAAAACTACCATTTAAAGGGACATTCCCCATGCTGCTTTGGGATGCCCTGATTCGTGTACCCCCAGATCGCCCATAAGCTCCTCTTTCAGCCCACACATGCACTGTGGATCACACACGGCAAGGTCTGTTTAGGAGTGATTCCGCACAACAGGGCATACCTATTAGGGAAGCGCCACAAAGAAGGAAAGATGGAGTCTTCTAGGTCTTTGCTACATTGTAAAATGCAGAAAACACATATAAATGCACTTAATGCAGAGCAAAATCCAGGATTTTCACCCCCTGAGTTTTGTCCCGCTTTACAGGGGCATCCGGATTTGGGATGGCTCTGTGTGTCTTCAAGATTTTCTTATACACTGTGCATGGCTCTCGTCCACTCAGAATAGATTATGGGGCATTCAGTTCTGAATGTTAGGCTTGCTGGAGTGCTTTCCAGTGCCGGCCCACCAATGTGCTTTTCTGGCGAACAATAAGTTAGCATCAAGGCTAATGCTATAGCATTGCAGGGATCATGGGCACGGTGTGAAATGGCCAGTCCTAGACTGGGAGACATGGGAGATAGTGATTGTGTATGGGAATTAAAGCAGCAGCAGCAGCAGCCCAGCTATCCCCATAGCAGTGCAGCCCACTGGGAATTCTTTGGGGTCTCCCTTTGGCCAGTCCTCATCTGCTGGTACTGGGGGAGTGCATTGGATGGAGAATTTTTGGGGGTGCCGTCTGGGGCCTGTGCATGTGCCATGGGATTCATTCCAGTGGTGAGCATATGGCTAAACCAAGGGGTATCACACAGCTGGGCATCCTGACTCCAGGGCTGGGGACGCTTAAGTGTTCACCCAGTTTGTATTTATGGAGCAAATGAGGTTTGGTTAATGTTTAGGTGGCAGCAAATCAGGGTGGGGCAGAGATCAGTCCGCAGCAAATACCCCCTGATGGGATTTTGCCTACTAGAAACGCTGAAAAAGAAAACTTAAAGGATGAAAAATTTAACAAAAACCTCATCATGTTGGCTCTGGTGTTTAAAAGATGCCAGGGCTGGCCTCTGGCTTTCCACTGGGGCATCCCAAATCAGGATGCCCTGCTGTGTGAAACCTCCCGCCCTGGATGGTAGCAAAATTAAATGTAAACAACTCCGGCTGCAGCCATGGACTGTGGGTGGAAGCTCTCCCTCCTCTAAAGGGAAACTGGGGATGCTGCCGCTCCCTACTGCAGGGCTCTGTTACTAAACAGAGGCATTTCCCGAGCCTGTGCATGCGGGGTGTGACCAGGGGTAGGTACATTTTTATAGGCAATTCGGGGGGTTTCACACAGCAGGGCAGCCTAAACTGGGATGCCCCCAGGACAAGGAACAAAAGTGATAGTGAAAATCCTGGGTTTTGTTCCGCTTTAAATTGTATTCTAACAGGCCACAATTAATGTGTGTGTTCTAGTGCCAAGGTAAGGCTGTATGTGCATAATGACCTTTGCTCAGCCGATTACAGAAAAATAATTGGCTGCTTATGCACACACAGCAATTTTCAATCAATTTAAAGAGGAAGTAAAATCACTTTAAACTTCCTCTACCTCTGCAGCATCCTGATTCAGGACTGGGCCCCCCTTACATGTGATACTTCCATGTTCCAGCGCTGGGTCAGTCTGTCGTGTCACAAGGCCACTGGCTGGTGACCATTCAAATTTGCAGTGCAGGACAATACGCACCTACCAACAGTGAAAGCAAATGGTTGCCAGGAGTCATACAAGGACCACCAAACCAACTGAATGCGTACGTGTAAATATGGGGTCCTGGTCTTGTGAGGGGAGAGTGACAGCAAGGCCTCCCGATTGATGTGGGGGTAGAGGAAAACATTTTTATGTGACTTTGCTTCCTCTTTAATTTAATTCTAAATCAGACAGCCTATAAAAACAGAGCTGGAAACAATTTAAAGCGGACCTTCACTCTGCATAAGAGTCTATCTTATATGTTTCCCACACCCTGCACATACAGATTGCTCACATTAAAAATCATCCTACCTGCATCTACTGCATGTTATGAGCCTTTAAACATCCAAGATGGCGGCTCATGGAACGTCAGGCAGCCTGCAAACAGGAAGTGCCTTCTGACTGTGCTGCTCTGCATTCTGGGATTGCTGACCTTTCCCTGACCCCAGCTCTGCTCTGTCTGAGCAAAGCACAGCTATAACCCGCCCCCGGTACTTTATCCCACTCTCCTCTACTCAGTAAGTGTGATGCTTCTGAGTCAAGATGGCGGTACCTGTATCCTAAAGTCCTGAACAGAGTTGCAGCCCAGTGGGGGAAAGAATAATAAGTAAGTGACTAAAAACTTAGAAAAATTATTCCCCAGCACATAAAATTTAATATATTTTAAGGGTTTGGGCTTTTCAATAAATCATGGTGAAGGTCCGGTTTAACACCCAGTTCTTACAAGATTGGTGTTGATCGCCATATAGCTGAGTGCACTTATGGGGGCATCCTATTTGGTGAATTGAAGAGTCATCTAAGAGCCCTGTCAACACAATTCATCCTGCCTGGGACACATAGAACTGTTGCTATTAACTGGTTATATTGCCTTTTATAAATACCGTATTTCCCTTATTTCAAACAAATTGTACCTGAAAATCAGAAGATGACTCTCTAAGTTATCTATTTATAATTAAATAGGAGCTCTGGTCAGAAATGCCAGGACTCCCACTTAAAGTTTTGGTTTTTGGACCTTTCCCCTTGGGCAACCCGATCAAGGCTCACTCACCTCTTCCCGGTCCTACGGCGCATGCGCAGCCACTCGTCCAATCGGCGTGCCGCATGATGTCATGCCATTTGAGCCGGCTTCTAAGTCCAGTGGCTCTGTGTGCGCTGGGGGCTGCATCCCCTGCTTCCCTCTAACAGGGAGTGTGCTCGTGCCGGCCATTAACAAATGCCTGGCGTGGGCACACACTCTGCTAGAAGGATAGCGGGGTCTCAGGCATGTGCCTTTGGACCAGACCTGGGTGGTTTCACATAGCTGGGCATCCTGATTTTTGATGCCCCGGGGGGAAGGGAATCTCATAGATTCCCGGTTAAAATGGACCAACACCCAGGCGGATCTGCCCGGGGCATCCAAAATTGGGATGCCCCGCTGTGTGAAACCCCCAGGACGCCCAGAAACCTTACCTGGATCCCGATCCAACGGAGCATGCGCAGGCCGCTGCCGCATCTCACGCTTCTCTCTAGCAGGGCGCATGCCCGCGCCGGCTATTTGTGAATGGCCAGCGTGCTTGGAGCCACTGTGGTAAGATGCCTCATCGACTCGCATACTACAGCGGCTCTGAGCGCGCTGATTGGACGCGGCCGCACATGCGCCGTAGGAGCGGGGTGAGGTGAGTTTTTACATGCTATGTGAAACCCCCCCGATCGGATAGTCAAAATCATGGTTGTTGGTCCACTTTAAATATGCAGCATCGGTGCTACAAACTAGAGATACTCCCCTCTTCTCGGTTGCATGCCCATGGCCGCAAGCAGCCTATCAGGGCGGATGGTGGCTGACCACGTTACCCTGCAACCGCCGGACGTCCAGGAGGATTGTGGAAGAGGTGAGTATCCAGGTGGCCTTGTTCTCTAGTTTAGTGGCACCAATGCACAGCCGGGAAGACCTACAGCTGCATATTAAAGATAGTCTGGTCATTTCTGACTAGAGTTCCTCTTTAACAAACGTTGCCTTGTATATCAAACCCTTGGGCTGTAGGGGTGGTAAGTGGGTCAGCCCTTTGTTTCCTGCTGTTATTTGGATATACAGTATAATAGTCTGTGCATCATGAAACACACGTGTGGGTAGCCATTATGTGTCATGGATAGGGGCAAGTGTCAGTCCTTTTTGGGGCATTTTTGTGCAGCTATGGTTTTTCTATGCTTGCGCACACTTAGGATTTTTTTTTCTCTGCATTTAGGAAGGAAAAAATGGGGACTTGCACTATACCCTATTTAATCTGTAGAGGTTCCGCTCCTAAAGCTGCAAAAGAGCTCAAACCAGGAACAAAAAAAAGGCATGTAGGGAGGCACTCTCGACTCATAAATTGATTAAAAAATATACATTTTTATTAATTACATATTTATAATCACTACATACAATACACTCAACATATTAAAATCCCTTAAACACATAAATCGAACAATAACACACAGGACAAACCAACATAAAGGTGTGTAGGCGATGGGGAGAGTCTCACCACACTAACTGATATCAAGTGCCTGAATATATGTGCTAAATCATTCAACATAGTGTTCCAACAGTGCAAATAAACATGTGCAAATCCTGCCTATGATCCGGATCACTATAAAATCTATATATTTGTAAAGTGCAAGTGCTCCTAGTCAAACAATCAATTAAGAATTAATATTCCCAACCATAACAACTCATAAACATATAAACATATCAATCTACTCAATTCACCAATTAAAGAAGAATATGAAAATATAATCACCTGTATATATATTATTAGGCATCCCAAAGGGGAACCACTGATGTATATCACAACACCAATCCAGAAATGAAATCACAAATCTATCACAAAAAAAAAATCACCAGAAATAAAGCCAAGGTATCATGAAAATAACATGTGTGGAGTCTCCTCACCGCCTACCGCACCAGGAGCCACGTGTTCCGTGGGCACATCACCCACTTTATCAGGCGATGTTGAATTGGTTTGTAAAAGCATGTTGCCACACCTCTCACCATCATGTAGCTTTTTCTTATCCTGGTCGTACCAGTCTATCAGCATGACTGTATTTTTGTACTTACAGCAACCCTAACACAGATGGTTGGCAAGTTTCAGGAACAGATCACCCTACCCTGCAGTACTGTGGCCCAGGGCGTAACAAATGTGGCCTGGTACCTGGACAATTCTACAAAGGAAGTGTTGGGCTGCGACAATGCCAACTCATCAGATTCCAGGTTTTCGAGGATCAATGTGACTTCCCTTCTAATAACAAGGCTTCTCATGAGCGATGAAGGATTCTATGGGTGCAAGGATTGTTTACAGAGTGCAGCTGCTCCACTGCACATACAGCTACATGTGACAAGTGAGTATGGCAAATAATTCAGGTTAAAGAGGACATTTTACTTAGCTATGTCTGTTCTAAAAAATCCCCAGTGTGAAAAACACAAACAAAAATGTCTACAACCCACCTACCATGCTTTTCCATTCATCTGTAAAGGAAGTAGTTATACTGGATCTTTGTGCCATAGTTTAGAGCTGTTATCAGAGTCCACAAGCAGAAATGCTTGATCTGGCGATAGTGGAACAAAAGTAATGTGAGACTAGAATGTTTGCCTGCATAACTTCTAATGACATCACTTCCCTATTTTTCTTTTAAGTAAAGGCCACAGTGTCTTCTTTTTAACAGTTACATACAATTCATGGGTCGGTGGTTGCTCAACCTTTTGAGGAGCGTGGGCCATATAAGTGATTTGACAATTGGTTGCAGGTAACAATGAATAGGTTCAAAACAATCAGGATTCCATAACTCCACTGATTTTTTTTTTTCCTGCTTGTAGGTCCTTCCATCACACTACCCAATTACCAAATTTATATCTCACAATCCTTACATGCTACCAATACACATGCTTGCTGGGTCCCAAATGTATAGCCCATCCCCCATCAATCACAAATCATAACTGTATTCCCAATACTCAACCCATCTAAATGCCTACCAATGCTAAACATACAACCATAGAAAAAACTCTGATCTTTTTATAGTGCCAGAAATTTCATCCAGGAGTGGTATTGTCGATGGGGTCAATTCAGAGCCAGGTGAGAATTCTCACTCCTTTTTTAGAAGAGACATTTGCCATTCACTTTCATTGTCTACCTGGTGGAAATTATCACCTGGCTCTGAATCGGACCCTAGGTAGACAATGGCCTCGATTCAATAAAGGTAGAAAAAAATTCTCATGGTAGTAAAAATTCAATTCATGAGAAAAAAGCCTGAGAATGTCACGGTTACTGAATCACTGGATAAAAGACAATGAAAGTCAATGGCAGCTTTTACTACAGTGTAGAAAGGAGTAAAAAGTTCTCTACTTTTCTTAGGAGTAAAAAAGTTCCATTGACTTTCATTGTTTTCTTATCTGGTGATTCACTAACAGTGACATTCTCAGGCTAATTTCTCATGAATTTAATATTTTACTATGTAAGTAAATGACAGTTTTCTCTTGTAAAAAAAAATGGAGTGAGAATTCTTAGCTGGCTCGGAATCAACCTCACTGTCTACACCTTCCTCCATACCACTGCTGCCACCTTTATTTGCCAATGTCCCCCTATATCACTTCTTGCAACCTCTTCTGCTTTACTGAACCTCTTACTACCTTTATATGCCTGTTCTATTTACTTCTCCGGCTTTCCCCATAGTAGGTCAGGGGCCCCATCAGATTGCTCTGAGGGCCACATGTGGCCCCAGGCCATAAGTAGAGCATTTGTGGTTTAGATTATGAAGCCGAAGTGTTTGGAAATCTATAAGTGAAACTGGACTTATTCCGTTTTTTTTTTATTCCTAGGGTATAAGCTAACCCTGCATCTGAGCAGCACACTCTTAGACTTGATCCTATGCTGTACACCAGGGATTCATAACATGCAGCCCACAGTGCCCCTGGAACCTCTGCCCACCGCTATCCACCTTTGCCCACCTCATTTTGACTTTTCACATTTGCCCACTTCTTTTCATCTCATCTCTGCCTACCCACCTCTGCTCACCATAACTATCCCACTTGACCTCTGCCCACTTCTTCCACCTTACTTCTCATCTCACCTCTACCCACCTCTCTTCTGCCTACATCTACCCACCCCTGTTTACCTCACCTTTTTCTGCCTCACCTCTGCCCACATCTGCACTTTCCTGCAGTAAACTGTGTTTATTCTGCTTTATTTTTATTGCAGCCCCTTAAAGTGGAAAAATAAGACAACGCAACCCAAAAAGGTTGTTCATGTACATGATATTGGCACTGGAAGTGCGACATCCCCCGCTGTGTGCACTCTCCACTCCCGGTAGACCTGACAGTCTGTTGGTTGGAGTGCACAAGAGGGTTTTGCTTTATAGGAAAGTTTCTTATTTGTCATTGTGGTCAGGCATTGGGTGCAAATCTGCGTAAACAATCCAGATTGCGTTACTTGTACCATGCTGCATATGCCTTTAAGATGGCAGGAGTTTTCATTTGAATTGTAAGCTTATCCGTCCAGTCTTCTTTGTAATTGTGGCCTCTGATTTTGCATTTCTTTGTTATATACCTAGGTGCACCTTACAATGTGTCATTTAGGATCTATCCCACCTATGCCTTACACAATGGCACACTTTATATACCATCTGGTTCCAACATCAGCTTTGCCTGTGCCAGTCCTTCAAATCCTCCACCCAACTTGAAAATAGTTTTGGACAATCAATATGGAAACCCTGAATTATTAGATGACAAAAATACAAGTTTTCTCCTCTTCTCTCTGGCAAACATTGGATCAAACTACAATGGAAATTACACTTGCTCAGCAGAGAACCCCACTAGTGGCAAAACACTCTCATCTACGCGTCAGCTTTTGGTTTATCGTGAGTATGATGCAGTTTCTGTTCTGGTATTTCTTCTCCAGGTCATAGGTCTGACCAATACAAGGATCGATCACCTGTTCAGGCTGTGTTTGAAAGGTAGAAACACCCAGGATAGAATAAATCTCCTCCATGAAGTTCAATTGCTAAGAAGAAAATTTAATAGTTTTTTTAAAGTTTCTTAATCCACATGTTGTGGCTGCCCTGGAGTCTCAAAGCCTCCGGGTGCGTCCGGTCAAGTAACCCAAATAGGGATGCCCCCTGTGTGGGCCCCCCAGATTGCCAACCATTTACTCACCTTTACCGGGGCTCCTGTGCAATGCTCATTGGCTGTCACTGCATCCCCAGACAATCCCATAGATGATGCACGCTCCTGCGCCCAGCTATTCAACAAGCTGTGTGTGGGAGCGTGCTGCACACCGCAGGGAAACCAGGGATGTGTCTGCTTCCTTATGCCAGGCTCTGAGTCTAACCGGTGACATATGCACAGCATACAGTGGGGATTGGAAGTGAGCCAGGCCATGCGCTATGGACAGTGGTGTGCTTAACCACCATGCATACCATGAAAATGCATGGTGCCCCCTACCTTGCCAGGAGCCCCCCCAGAGGCAGGGTCAAATCAGTGGCAACTTTTTGTTCAAGAGAAATAAATAAATAACGGCATCCAGCTGGTGGGCTGTGGAAAGTGAGGGCTGCCTTTTAACACATTGCAGAATGGGTAGCAGATAGGAAGCCATTGTACTCTTACTGTACATGAGCCAGCTGCAGAATCGGTGTGTTCATCTCCATTCAGTTATGCATGATGCTGTGACATGTGTCTAGCTAAATGTATAGCGAGGCTATCCCCTGTGTGTGCGTCATAGGTGAGTGGGTGCGGCAATATATTCTAAGCATACAGCACGTCCTGCTCCCGAATAGTCATAACATGTGGGTAGTCCTCCGCCTCAGGCGCCGTGCACTGCAGACATGTAGAAAACAAGCTCCTCCCGGCCCTACATATACCGAGGGACCTCCCACAAATCCCCAGATTTCTCTGCAGTGCTGGAACTGCGAAGACATGAAGTATCACGCTCTCGCAGGTGAGCGGGCTTTACGGCCCAAGGTCCTGTGGGACTATTTCCACCCGTCCTCTTCAGAAGAATTATGCCTCCCAGCCTAGGCTGCGCGGGTCGGGTGAAGGTAGGTAGCACCTGGTGTGCTGAATGGAGCCATGCTCCACCGCAATCCCCCTCCATAGGGTTGGCGGTCAGGCCGATGGTGAGCCTCTAGAGGATGCCCCTCCCGCAGTCTTGCCCGTGCCCCTCACAGACTCAGTCCATGGACACCGTCAGCTTCTCCCCTCGCTTCCTCCTGTTACTCGGTGGAAAAGAAAGGGGGGGGGGGTGTGTGTGCGTGGCAGCCCTTGTTCCTTTAATCAGGGGGTCGCGCCTCACTGTACAGTGCGAGCTATCTTTCTTACGATCAGTCTGCTTCGGCAGATTCATTCCAGCGTGTCAGCATCAGATGTTACTTATTCTCCGCTGCGGTACTTGGCGTCGGTTGGAGCTTCGCGCTCTTTGGGGGAGGCGGAGACTCTGCATGACGCGTCACAGCCTGGCCTGGCCCTCCCCTCGAGGTTCGCAGGCGCCATTTTCTCTATCTTCGCGCGTGGTGTGGCTCGTCTCCTCCCTCGGTCATGTAAGTGCCCTCCGGGGCGGTATGGTTTCTAAGTTTGTTCAGACAGTACATGGCACTGACTCCACTCCCCTTGTCCCATTGTGTCTTTCAGAAGCCAAGACTTCGTTACCGGCCCCTCTTTACAAATTCTCCCACATTACTAGCGGGTTTTTGGGGCATCCAGGGTTGCTTACTGCATAATTCCCTGCGGCATACTGCTTAAAAATCACCATATGGAGGCATTTCAGGATTATGGAACCGGGGTCCCTCCGGGACGTGACCGGCTGTGTGCAGTGTGTGGCCAGCCCCTGGCTGAGGCTGACAGGGCACAGGTCTGCGGACAGTGTGCAGAACAGGCAGGTTTGCTAACAGAGGAACCTCCCTTCCTCACCCCCGTCTCCCCGCTCCCAAATATCACTCATGGCGAGTCCCACTCCAGCGGGGACGACCTGCAAGAGGTGCCGCGAGCGTTGCCCGCGGCGGAGCAGGTGCTCTCTGGATTGGCTGATCGTATGGGCCCTGGTAAAAATCGGTCCCTGACACCTCCAGGCTCTCCGGTTCCTGACGATACCGATGATTCTGCTGATATGCAGGACCCTGACCCTTCTGAGGAAGGTGAGCTATTCTCAGACTCGGGCTCCTTCCATGGGATGCCCGCGGGCCGTGATGAATCTGAGCCTGGTTCCTGGGGTCTGTGTGACACGGATGAAATCCTGATCAAGATTTTTGAGGTTTTGTCAATCTCTCCTCCTGGGGAGATCCCCAGGCCTAAAAGGGAGAGTTTCCATACAGCGCCGCCGCGCTTGGAGTTCCTAGAACAGGAACATTTCCGGAATATTATATCCCAGGAATGGGAATCGCCTGGTAAGCTAGGAGATCAGCACTTGCGGTAGCCATTCGCCGCCTGGTCTGGCTGCGACAGTGGGGCGCCGATGGAGCTACAAAAAAGGCTCTCACTTGCCTTCCATTCAGAGGACGGCGGTTATTCGGGGCCCGCTTGGACCTTTTTTGCAAAAAGGCTATAGCACTCTTCCGCAGAAGGCCGCTCCGGCCTCCACGAGGCAGGGTCACCCCTCCACCTCCCAACGTTAGTGTCAAACGTGAATCTGAGGTGTGTTTCCAGCTGTTCGGCGTGGATTTCCAACATGGCGCGGGCAGGCAGCGCCCTGGGCCTTCTGGCAGGACCAAGTCCAAATCTGCCAAAACCTCGCAAGCATGAAGGACGACTGCACAGCTATCTCACATCCAGGAATATGCCTTCTCCTTCTGGTGGTTCCGGGATGTAACCCACCTGGGCTCAGGATGGGGTCTCGCTGGACGGTCCCCCCTCAGTTTTTGTCAGGGTGTTTTAGTCCCTGCTTTCCCTTCTGAAACTGGCGCAGGCCGGACTGGGCCTGCAGTGTGGGGCGCACTTGTTAATTGCCTTAACGGTATGGGGCCATGGCCTCTATATTCTTTCCATCTTCCCTCCCTCATCAGTATGAGGTAGTCTGGACCCCGTGGCCCTATGGCAGGCTTAGCAATTCTACCCTCACAAGTAGTCCATATATGACAACTCTGTCTTAGGTCACGGGCCCCCTGCGCGGGGGGGCTTTCGGCCTCTTGTGAAGCTCTAGATCTTCTTAGTTTCCCTGGGGTCTGCTGGACGCCAAGACCATTTCTAGACAGTGTCACAGGATCAACCCTGCGGCTTGAGGCACTATTTGGGGCCTTTCTTTCGTGCCCAGGCTACTAGCCTGGCGTGACCGGGGACACGCCTGAGGGGGGCTTCTGCGTTGGGACCTACCGGGTCGTCTTCCTTACTCCCCAGCCTCTGCATCAGACGGAAGTGGGTCGGTTGGCCGACAGTGTCCCCTGGAAGCTACTGGATGGCTGCTCAACCACCTCATCCCCTCACGGTCCCTTATCCACTCTTCCCCGTTCCTGGGAAATCGGTTCAGGCCTTCTTCTCTGGCATTAGGGGACCCCTGGTTATGGGGGATCTGCCCCCCTTTACTGGCGCCTTGCCTTCACCAGGCGGAATGGCAGCTGGTGGGCCTGTTGGTGGCACATCAAGATGATGTTGTTTATATACGAGCCCTCGGGCTCTTCGGCGCAGTAGGTTATTAAACCTACGTATGCCCCAGCACCCCGGTGCTAGGTCTGTGCTCATGCCTTCTTGGTAAGGTGGTTTCTCTGGAGCTTCCCATATGCAAGGGCCCTGTCAGGGGGGCACCCCCCTTCCTTACCAGCACCTCCATTAGTATGGTCACCCTGGGTACCAAGTCTCGCAGGTTTGGCTGGGGAAAGGTAAATCCCTTCCACAACCCCCGTGGTTCTAGGTTGGGCCCCTTAGAGGGTCCAGCTTACCTGATGGGCTTGTTGAAACGGTGGGACCCCGTTGACTCTATATGGCAGGCCTTCTCCTCCTTCAGGATCGGTCGGTGTATGGGGGACTCCTGGTCTGTTGAAAGACAATGGCCTGTTTTTTTTTTTTTTTTTTTATGCTGGTCCAAAGATTGTGACAGGTTGCTACCTCTGGAGGGTCCCTGTTCCTGTCTTGGGCGGGGGTCTACTCCCCCTGCTTCTCAGCGGTATTTGCTTCAATGTATGCCCTTAGCGGTTGGTTATGCTATCCCGGTGTTGCCCGGGGAGCCTAGCGTGGCTCTGAGGGGTCCCCCTCCTGACACAGGGCCTCTGCCCTTGTTCCTACTATCCCAGAATATTCTGACTCCGGTCAGGGGGCCTGAGTATTTAGGCATAGCCTTGTTATCTCATATGCCTTCTCTTCATCACCCTACTGTTGGGTTCTGTGCACGGTTGGCCTGATAGAGAGTCCCATGGGATCTATGGCCTAGGCGGCCCTGGGAGTAATGGTTCGCAGACGCCTCTGCTGAACTGTGATATCTCTGTTAGGGTGCGTTTCTGCCCTTATCAGGTCTCTTCCTGTTTCCAATATAAGGTCTCCTGTCTGGGGATTGACTGCTGATTCATTCGCCCCTTGGGAACGGGCCTCATCTTCTGGGTGACTTAGTATGAGAGGGGGTTGGGAGCTAGCTCACCAGCTTCCCCTTTCCCCTTACTCCGGCCATAACGGCTTGGTGGTATCCCATATTGACTGGCATGGGCCTTAGTCTCTTCCCTGTTCTCGGTTCCCAGGGCCTTTAAAGTCATTACAGCGTAAGTTGGGGTTGGCTCCCCATCTGGGGACTCTGAAGGTGTAGGTCTATCTTGGCCTTCCTACAGGAGTCTGGTTCTGTCACCCTTGTAGGGATTCTCTTAGGGATTGCTTAGCTGCACCTCCCCAGTAGTCCCATAAGTCCCGGTGGGGATCAATTTTTCATTCTTTTACCCTGCGGACTTCCTGGGGACCCTGCCTGGATGCTGTCTCAGCTGCCCTGTAGGCCAGCCCGCTTCTCTGGGGCCTCCTGACTCCGTCAGACATGTGCCTGAGACGATGGATCTGGTTACTTACCCCTGACTCGATGTATACATATATATACATGTACAGATATATACGGCTACAGGCACCCCATGCCTGGGGGTGTTCCTTTTACGCTGGGCTTCCGGTTCAGGTGGTCTGTTGGACCCTTGATTCAGTCCCTTAGTCTAGCCATGGGCTGATTATTAATAATACTAATATGGGGGCCTACATCCCTCTACAGGTTGCACTTCTCCCCATGCCGGCCTTCTTGGCCTTTAGGGGGGACTGCTGTTCTTGGAGTCTACAGGCGCCTCCTTAGGTATGCGCCTGATATCTATTCCAGCGCCATTGCGCCTTTGGATTGATCCTTCTGGATGCTCCCTGATCCTGAGGAAGCCTTGGCTTCCTGATAATTAAGAGTCCGTATTCCCGCCTTGGTCGGGTGACCTGTTTTTGTTCCCTTTGGGGGTGTTACAAGAGTTGCCACAAGGCTTCCTTGCCTGTGAGCTGGTTGGGTCACTACACTGACCTATGTTCCTTCAGGGGAGTGATTCTTCCCTCTTACTGTTTACTCCGTTATCATGGGTGCTTGGGTATCACTGGCCCTTCAGCACCGGGGGTTTTTTCTTTGTTAGTTCAATTACTAGACTTATGGTCTGTCTCTGTTCATACCTTCATGGTCCTGTTATGAGACTGACGTTAGAGCCCTTGCTCATGTCATGCCTGTTGCAAGTTTTGCGGGTGACAGCGCCTTTACTTTCTGCTGTGCCTTGCCTTTTTTTGGGGATCCCACCCTGCTTATGGACACTGCTATTGGATGTCCCACATGTTATGACTATTTGGGAGCAGGACGTGCTGTATGCTTAGAATAATACAACTCTGTGAAGTACTCACCTGTAGAGTTGGTATTATACGCATAGAGCACGTCCTGCTCCACCCCACCCTGGTTTCACTAATTCTGGATCCCCTGTATGGTGATTGTTATCATTAAGATATTGCTACCAGTTATTCTGGGTGGTTGGTTCCTTCTGGTTTCTCTTCTCACTGCTTTTCAATGCTGGGGATTTGTGGGAGGTCCCTCGGTATATGTAGGGCCGGGAGGAGCTTGTTTTCTACATGTGTGCAGTGCACGGCGGCGGAGGACTACCCACATGTTTCATCTGCTAAGCAAGCTTATTTCTCCTCACTGATTTCTGCACAAGCCCGGAATCCCAAACAACTCTTCAATACTTTCAGTTCCTTACTCCGCCCTCCACCTCCTCCTCCAACCTCCCAAATAACAGCAGAAGAATTTTCGACATTCTTCAAAGGAAAAATTGACAACATTCGACTTGCCTTTGCCCCTCAGAATCCCTCACCACTTCAAACTATCCCCCCGCCTCACTCTCTTACTTTCTTCACTCCAATAACTGAGCCTGGACTAACCTCTCTCATATCTAGGGCCCACCTGACTACCTGCTCCCTCGATCCTATTCCATCCCACCTTATTCCTCAACTGTCTCCATCCCTCACTCCAGCCTTAACCTGCATATTCAACCTTTCTCTCTCCACTGGCACCCTTCCTTCTTCCTACAAACATGCTGTTATTACTCCAATACTCAAGAAACCCTCTCTCGACCCCTCTGCCCTCTCCAGCTACCGCCCTATCTCACTACTCCCTTTCTCCTCCAAACTTCTTGAACAACATGTCCACTCAGAACTGTCACAATACTTATCCACCAACAATTTATTTGACCCCTTACAATCAGGATTCCGCCGTAACCACTCCACTGAAACTGCCCTCACCAAAGTCACCAATGATTTGCTCACTGCCAAAAGCAAAGGTCACTACTCCATCCTTATCCTTCTTGACCTCTCCTCAGCCTTTGATACTGTCGACCACTCTCTGCTTATTGATATTATCTCCTCTCTTGGGGTTCAAGGGCTTGCGCTCTCTTGGCTCAAGTCTTACCTCTCTGATAGATCATTCAGTGTATTCTATTCTAACACGGTCTCATACTCACGTTCCCTTTCTGTTGGTGTGCCACAAGGTTCTGTCCTAGGCCCCCTACTTTTCTCAGTCTACACCCATGGCCTTGGCAAACTTATAACTTCATTAGGCTTCCAATACCACTTCTATGCGGATGACACTCAGATATATCTCTCAGGCCCCAATCTTTCCTCTCTACTATCTCGTCTCCCCAACAGCCTTGCAGCTATTTCTTCATTCATGTCATCTTGCTACCTCAAGCTAAACATGGACAAGACAGAACTGGTCATTTTCCCACCCTCTAACTCCCCACCCCTCTCTAACACGTCTATTTCTGTCAACAATTACACAATAACAGCAACTCCCCAAGCTCGGTGCCTGGGAGTCATTCTGGACTCTGCCCTCTCTTTCAAACCACATATTCACTCCCTGGCCACCTCCTGTCGCCTCCAACTTAAAAACATCTCCCACATCCGTCCTTTCCTCTCACCTGACACCACTAAAATGCTAGTGCATGCCCTGGTCATATCCCGTCTGGATTACTGCAACATCCTTCTTTGTGGCCTACCAACTAACAGACTGGCACCCCTCCAATCTATCCTGAACTCTGCTGCTCGCCTCATCCATCTCTCCTCTCGCTCCTCCAGTTCTGCGCCTCTCTGCCAATCCCTACACTGGCTGCCAGTCCCACAGCGAATCCTGTTCAAAACTCTAACTCTCGCATACAAGGCTCTCTCCAACCAGGCCCCTCCCTACATCTCATCTCTAATCCAACAGTATCAACCTAGACGCAGCCACCGCTCTTCTGCCGACCTTCTCCTGTCCTCCACCCTGGTCACCTCCTCTCACGCCCGCCTCCAGGACTTCTCACGTGCAACTTCAATCTTCTGGAATGCCCTCCCACACCCAATCCGCCACTCCACAACCCTCAAAACCTTCAAAGGCGCCCTTAAAACGCACTTATTCAGACAAGCATATAATCTGGCCTAACCAATCTTCTAAAGAGCACATGCCACAAAGCTCAATACTGACTGTTTGTGATCCTTACCCTCGTCTTCACCCCTCTTCCTTTAGACTGTAAGCTCGCAAGGGCAGGGCTCTCTCCCCTACTGTATCTTGTACTCAGAATATCCATTGTCAACTCTGTAAAACTGCATTTGAAATAGCATATGTATCGTATGTTTCTACCCTGTCTGTAATTACTACTTTGCAAAGCGCTACGGAAGATGATGGCGCTATATAAATAAACAATAATAATAATAATGTCGGGAGCAGGACGTGCTGTATGCGTATAATACTAACTCTACAGGTGAGTACTTCACAGAGTTGTATTTAATTGGGGTTTCACACAGTGAGACATCCTAGGTTGGGATGACACAGAGAGTGTGATTTGGATGGCCATATGGACAATTCCCTATGCCATGGACTGACAGTTCCTTATGCCAGGCTGAAACCCACTTGGTTCGCTAGCACTCCCACAGTGCATGTGCAGGACGCAGCTATACCCCCAACAGGGTGCGTCAATATTGCATTTCACTATACAAAATTAGTCTTTGATTAGGGCCCCCAGACGCAACTTTGCATGGGGCCCCAAAATGATAAGCCTACCCCTGGCTGTGGGACCAAGGAAAGAGTTTTTGAGGGTGAACTTGGGGGGGGGGGGGGGGCTCACAGTGGGGCAAGGACCAAAACCTGGGGTAGTGAAAATCCCTGGTTTTATTGCACTTTAAGAACACAAAAAGTGTTGATTCTATTGAAGTGTGGACTGGTACATTCACAACCAACAAGCTTAGCGATCATCTGTCATTCTGTCATATTTGACGCATAAAATAGTTATCACTAATGTAAATATTACAAATCAGAATTTAAGAAGGACAAGAAAGACATAACTGTGTGTGTGTGTGTGTGTGTGTGTGTGTGTGTGTGTGTGTGTGTGTGTGGTGGGTCGGGAGTTGGGCAAAACCAGTAAGTCAAGAGAAAAGGCGAGTAAAAAAAAAAAAAAATGGAAGTGAAATCAGCAAAGGAACTAAGAAATGATGGGTCGGCAGAAGAAACCGAGTTCAGTGGGGTTTATCAGTGAAGGAAAGATGCAGCCCCTGACAGCCCACATTGCCTTCATGGATGCAGGAACAAAGCAGCCTAATTGAACCCTTTGCCTTGAATGCCCCTTTTAAAGTTTGAAAAGCATGAGAGGGCATGAAACATAATTGCCCGTACATGGCGTTACATTTTCAACATAAAGCAGTACTGTTTGGTGACAATATTTTTCTGTTTTGCTTACAGATCCGCCATTGTTTTCTATGCAATGTAGTGTGAACAACACAGGCATCCCATTGGAACTCGCAATATCATGCAGATGGCCCAATGGCTATCCAGACCCCATACTAGTATGGGAAACAGATGGTAAAACAATGTTAGATGTACCTCCAGAGGCAATAGTAAATGGTTCCATGTTCAACACTAGACAAAAACTGACATGCAGAGGAAAACACATCATCGGTAAAGAAATCAAGGAGGAGACTTGTCAAGTGACATTAGGTAAGTTATCCGTACATATATTGCCAGTTAATTGTGTATGTCCGTCATAAGTTAAATACTTTTACAGGCAAATAAAAAAATAAAAAAAGCAAAAAGCTATACTCCTACCTACCCTATAGTACTACCTTTTCTCCCTAGTCAGCAGCACTCAAATGAGAGGCTGGATGCAGGTCCTGCGCCACCCAGCATTCACTGCATGGAGGGGCGTGGTAGTTCACCATGACTGATAGCGGGGGCATCTCCATGAGACAGAAAGAGGAGCCCGCCATTGCTGCCCCGGACTAGAAGTGATGGTCTACATGGGAGAAAAGGCAGTATAGCTTTTCTTCTTTTTTTTTTTTTTTTTTTTTTATTTGCCTGAAAATGTACTTTTTTTAAAGTGGGCCAAATCTTTTATTGAAATCTTTTTGACTACCCTGCATGGATGATTTTGTCATCCTGTCTTCTCTCCATTCCCAGCAATAAAGCAATGCAGGGTTCCATCATGACCCAGCATTTGAACAAGTCAGTGTTCAGTTCGTACAGAGCTGGGTTCTCTTTCATTATGTATAACATACCCACCACCGAGGACCACATTCTGACGGCGTAGGAGCCTGGGAACACCGCAAAAAAGTGGGTTTACAATATGTCAGGGTAATCGTAAATAGCTATTTCTTTATCTACTCTCATGGAGAGGGCTATTGACAGGGTCATTTGCTAATTTGGTTGAGCATCACTCTTGGATTTTTGTTTGCTTAAAGTGGAAGTCCAGACACTCAGTAATCCCCCTTGAGATAAGCTTCTCTTTATTATTGTATTTTGTTATATAAAAATGCCTTTGATTAGGGCCCCCAGACACAACTTTGCATGGGGCCCCAGAAATGATCAGCTTGCCCCTGCCTATAGAATACTGGTCCAGACTCTGTCTCCTGCCCCTCCCTCCATCTCTTCCAGCTTCATCACAGATTATGCAGCATCACAGATCCAAGGGCCACACCCACTTTTTTTCAGAAGACTAATCATAAGCTGAAACTGTAAACCACAATAACTCTGCCATTTCTTCTTCACTTTAAAATGACAATTTTCTTCTTCAATTTTATGCCAAATGTTTCCTGATGCAATGATGTAAAAATTACCTTTGCCTGCAGTAGCACTTTAATATGCAAAGCCCATGGCCCATATTTTCCCCCTCTGATTAATGCTCTTAGTGCCCAGCAATAAAAATGCCCCTCTCATTCTCAAAAATGATGCAGAAGGCGTGTGCTCCATCCCCTCAACTAGATTTGGTTGTAGGCAGGACCGGCTCCAGGTTTATGTGGGCCCTTGGGCGGCATGGTCTCAGTGGGCCCCTTTGTGGTGAATATTTGTGTCACATCACCAAGGGACATCCCAAATCTGGATGCCCCCTAAGGATCATGCTATTTGGACCAACTTTGAAGCGCACCAAACCGCTTAAACCTCACTAAACAAATCTAGATTGTCCTGATTTTGGATGCCCCTGTGTGTGACCCCCCCCCCCCCCCCTTTGTTCATTACTTTCCTGGTGAATCAGCTGGGGTGAGCAACTTAAAAGCAGAACAAAACCCAGCACTTCCTCTCCTGGAATCTAAATCGAGATGCCCTGTTGTGTGGAACCCCACAATTCGAGGAGATGTGGGCACCAGCTGTGGCGGTGCCCTCCCATTCTGCCTTCGCACACCCCAAAGGCCTTTCCTGTCAGTGGGCCCCCTTGGAGGGTGGGGGCCCCCGGCAGCTGCCCCACCTTGCTGGGTGCTGACGTCGGCCCTGGTTATGGGTCACCCCCTTGGTTTGATGCAGCGTGTAATAAGCTGAGTGCATACAAAAACGCCCACAGTAGCCCCTAAAGTTAGTTTTATGAGACAAGTAGTTAAAGGAGATCTATTGCAAAAATGTCTGGTAATAAATACATTTTCTAGATAGCTAGAGGAAAGGGATTACTAATTAAAAATCCTGCCAAGCTTGTTCTTCATTTTTGCTTAGAGAAAGAAAAAACATGGGTTCTAGGTTTATGAATGTACCATTCTGCTTTTACATTTGAGGACTGTTCTACTGAACAGCGTGTCCCTTGAGCCAGCCTTATTGTGATTATTATTAGTGTGTTGATGCTTTTATTCATCATGCTTTGTGCATTTTCCCATAGTCTGGCTCAGAGGACAGGCAGAAAAGTAGTTTTCCCCATAAAAGTGGAATTGGAAACATGTCACTCCTCTTCTGCCATTTAGTGAGTTTATACAGATTTTTTTTATTTTGGACCATTAAATGATAGTGCTCCAGTAGTCCTTCCCTGTAAGAGAATGGTACATTTACAAACCTGTCGCCCTGATTGTTTGTTCCAGTAAATGGAAAAAAAACAAGCTTGCCTGGATTTTTTTGATGCAGGGTAACTGATTTATCCTCTTACTTTCTCACTTATGCTGATTTTTATTTTTAGACCATTTTTTGAGATGGCACTGTAAAGCAGATTTGCTTTCTGGGATGTAACCAGTATTGGATTGTGTAAGAAAATAATTTTAAGAAATTCCATATACAATAATGATAGTTAGACACAACCATATTGGTATAGTGCCAAGGTATTGGCGCAAGGCAGATGTGGTGCTTATTTTTTAAAAAGGGCTCTGGGTCTTCTCTGCGTAATTACAGACCTGTAAGCTTAACATCCTTTGTGGGAAAATTTCTTGAGGGGCTCTTATAGTGGAACCAAATCCAGGCATTGAGTTTGTTTCTGTGTCCAATAAGAGCCCTTTGGCAAAAGGCTCTGATTGCCTTCAATAGGGAGCATGTGCTGCTGCATCCCTGACGATGTGTGAGCTCCCAGCCTATCTGAATGGTACAATGAATGTAAACAATGCAGAAAGGCAAACGGCTCTGATTGGACAAGAGGCGACGCTAGACCAGGGAAAGGTAAATTATTAACGGTAGCCTGGGGGGTGCCCGATATGGGATCCCGTGGGGGAAAGCCAGCGATCCACCATGAAATCTTTTAGATTCCAGGACGGACGCTGGTGGGTTTTGTTCCACTTTTTCTGTACTACATACACAATTATGTGAATATGCATAATATAAGTGACAACCAGCCTGGCTTTATTAACTACAGAAACTGCCAGACTAACCTGATTGGCTTCTATAAAGTACTGGACAGAGGGGTGGTCCCCGGTTGTAAGCGTTGAACCCCAGGGTTTAGTTCTTGGTCCAGTATTATTCAACTTTGAGTGTCTGGGCATCCACTTGACAAATTAAGTTCAATGTGAATAAATGTAAAGTAATGCACTTGGGAGGCTAATAATCTGCAGGTCACATATGTCCTTGGGGGACTAAGACTGGGAGAAACACTTGTTGAGAAGGATCTGGGGGTACTGGTAGATCACAGGCTAAAAAACAGTATGTAATGCCAAGCAGCTGCTTCCAAGGCCACCAAGATGTTATCCTGCATTAAGAGGCATGGAATCACAGGACAGGGATGTAATTTCTCTCTTATTCCACTCCAGGGCGTCACTGAATCAGATATCAGAATGGGTTAACTCTTGTCCGAAGGGCGGGACTGCAAGATAAAAGATGTGCTTCCTCCCAGCCTATATATACTACCGGCCGTCCTCCGCAATCCAGTTTCATTTTTGCAGTCGGACTGGACTGCGAAGGTTGTGCTTGGATTTATTTTACTTAAAGTGGACCAACACCCAGGATTTTGACTATCCTGGGTTTTGGTCCACTTCGGCGGGGCACCCCGATCGGGGGTGCCCCGCTGTGTGAAACCCCCCAGAAAGCCCCAAAATCTTACCTGTCCCCGCTCCCACGTGACTGGACGCTCCAATCCCCGCCAACGTCCAGGCGGGGATCAGGAACGTCCAAGCGGCTGCCGCCGCCGCCGCCTCCCTCGCGTCACTTTCGGCGCGCGCGCGCGCCCCCGCCGGCCATTCGCAGACGGCCGGCGCGGGCGCGAGCACGCCTACAGGGGCGCGAAGATCAGGTAAGGTGTTTGGGGGTTTTTTGGGGGGTTTCACCCCGCGGGACATCCCGATCTCGGATGTCCCGCGGGGTGGGAGGTGATCGGCCCGGGAATCTTATAGATTTCCGGGCCGATCACCTCTCGGTGTTGGTCCACTTTAAATGCATTTATTTTTCCTTTTATATAGGTTTTTGTTCAGGAAGCGGGGATTTAACCCTGTCTGTTTTCCTGGTCCTTACATTCCCGCTGATCTGGTGGACCCGCTATGCCTCCTGGAGTCGGTTAGAACAATAGTGTCGGATCAAGGGTTAAATTAAGGGTAGGTGCCAGGGTCCTGCAGACTCTACGGGATGTCACTTAAATTTTTGTGAAGGGGCCCCCAAGGGCTGGTAGATCTCTTCTAAAGGGACATCCAGCACCGAAAAGCAATGTACTTTTTTAATTTTATTTTTATTGGCAGGCATGGGGAGGAAAGAGAACCACATGGGAGCAGTTTAGTGAGCACTTTGGAATTTTCATGCTATGTACCCTCATGGAGTGCTGCCATTGGTTGAGGTGTGGGGCTGGGGCGCGGTCTCGCTTCTAGCAGGGAGGAGGAGTGCTAGGTGCCACTTCCGGGTCGCGGTTTTCTTTTCCGGGCTGCCAGACTTCCAGCAGTGAGATCAGCTGCCTTGGTTGACCGGACCACGGGCCTTTTGCCTGCACCTCTTCGGGCCTCTGCCCGCAACTTGCCGCTGTGAGTTCCTCCACCTGTGCCTGCCTACAACCCCTCTAGCCGCCTCGGTAAGGTCACTGTCAGACCTGGGTCTCTTGCTGCTGCACCTGCCTCTCTCTCTCTCTCTGTCTCTCTCTCTGTCTCTCTCTCTCTCTCCCCCCAGGGGATAATACCTTCACCATCTGGGCGCCGGGTCCATTTCCCTGGGGCTTACTGCTCCTACGGTGGCTCCACCCCGTTCTGATTTTCCAGGTTTTCATTTCCAGCTGGAAATGCCAGAGAGATTGGTCCGCCTGGAAAGCCACTGCTTCCAACCTAAGGGTCCTGTTTATCATCTAGTCTGAGATCTTTAAAGGTGTCTAAAAAGCAGAAAGCATTTACTTGGTCACTGTGGAATCTTCTGAATCCTAGGAGGAGAATATTTATGCTGCCATAAAATCTCAGGAAGATTCTGCGAAGGGAGAGCTCTCATCCAGTAGGGAACAGAATAATTTGGATTCGGGTTCTTATTCCTAACAGGGGTCCTCTAAGTTCGGGGAACAAATGGATATTCTGACTTCCTCTATTCTAGAGGTTTTGGGATCCATACAGATCCGAAAAAAAAAGTCGGCTCTTCCCTGAGCAGTCTTATTTTACCAAGCCTATCCAGAAGGCACCTAAATGCACCTAATTAAGTTATGGTCTTTTCATCCCGAAGTGTATGATCCTGTTTCAGGACTCTCTAGAAGCATTGTTATTCCTACTTTAGACAGTGTTTCCCTAAGAGACCCGGTGGATAAGCGCCTGGATCAGGTATCCAGGCATGCTTTTTCCATGGTAGGATTGGCTTTACGGCCAGCCTGCGCTGCGTCCATGGCGGCCATGTCAGGCAAGAAGTGGTTAAAACAGTTGAGTTCTCAGATTTGGGCAGGTCAGTCCCATAATTCATGCACTCAGTTGATGAAGTCCAGCATGGATGTCTACAAGTATGTCATGTGCTATGGATGATATTGTTAGACTGAATGCCAACGGATTAGCCCTATTGGTGGCTCAGAGGCATTCTCTGTGGCTTAAAGTGGACCAAAACCCAGGATTTTCACTATCCTGGGTTTTAGTGCTTGCCCCGCTGTGTGAAACCCCCCAAACTCACCTTTTCCCGGTCCTACGACGCATGCGCGGCCGCTCGTCCAATCAGCGCGCTCGTTTCCGCTTGCGCCCCTTCGTCCAGGAGCTCATCTAATGCAAGCAGGTCCAAACACACTGCCGCCCGCATCCCCTGCTATCCTTTAACCCTTTAAATGCCAGCCACATAAAATTTACGTGGTTGCCTCTCCGTCACTTAAGTGCCAGCCACGTAAAATTTACGTGCCTGGTATTTACCCCTGCTAGCGGGCAAAAAAAAAAAAAAAACTCACCTGACCCCTCGTTGGATCCGGCCGGGTCTCCTCTTTAATTTGGTGCCATCCGGGGCTCGGATGGCTCCAGGAGAGCCCCCGGAATAGCCCCCCCCCCCCCCCCCGCTTCTGCAGCAGCAGCTGCTAACTGTAAAAAAAAAAAAAAATTAAAATGACATTCACTTACCTGCGTGTGCGCTGGCTCCCGCTGTCCCTCCTCTTCATCTGGGGGGCCTCCGACCCCCCCTCCCCCAGGACTTACGGATCTTCAGGAGAGAGCCCAGGAAACTAATGACGTCATCCCGGCCCCGATCTCCGGCTTCAGCCTTCTCAGCTGTCAGATGGGACAAGAGCTTACAATCGGAGGTAAGTACAGTAAAAAAAAAATTTTTTTTTAAAATAAAATACTTTTATTACTTGTGTGGTGGTTTTTTTTCACAGTTAACACTTTGTGAGCTGGTAAGGGGTCTGGTAAGGGGTCCATGAGAGCTGCTGGGTCTGGCAAGTCACCTGCGGCTAGTGGGTGACTTGCCATTAACCCGTAGCCCCCCCCCCCATTACCTGCCTCCCCAACGGCCGGGGGGGGCAGAAGGGCCCGGGCCACTTATGGCTATGTGGGCTAGTAGCCTGCAGGGCCAGGGGCCAGCGTTGAACCCTGTTCTACAAGCCCCCATAGCTGGCCCGGGTCGGTAATGCTGGGAGGGGGGACCCTATGTAATTTTTTTTTTAATTAACCCTTTTGTGTTCTGTCATCCAGCAGCTATAAAAGGCTTCTAGCGAGTGAGCAGAAGCCAGTGATCGCCGAGGGACAGAGTGCTCCAGTATGGATGGGAGGTAAGTATTAAAAAAATAAATAATAATAAAATATTTTTTCTCTGTGTGGTGTTTTTTTTTTTTTTACATTTAACCCCTTGTGAACTGGTAAGGGGTCCATGAGACCCCTATACCAGTTCTCAAGGCTGGGGGGATGGCAAGTCACCTGCGCTAGCCGGTGACTTGCCATTAACCCCCGGCACCCCCATTACCTGCCTCCCCAAAGGCCAGGGGGGGGGCAGAAGAGCCCGTGGCCACGGGCTATGCGGGCTGTTCCTACAAGCCCTGCATAGCTGGTCCCGGGCTGGTTACTTTGGGTAAGGGGGGCCCCATGTCATTTTTTTTGGGATTTTTAAGGGTTTTTAACCCCCCCCCCCGGGGACCCTATGTCATTATTCTAAGTATGTCACACACCCCGCTTCAACTTTAATAATTACACTTGGGTTAACCCACCTGCAGGTGGCGATGTTGCAGAGGAGTCTTGAAAAACTAGCCCCTCCCGGTCTATACATACCTGGGACCTCCCACTTATCTCCCAGTGTTCTTCTCTGCAAGATGGCGACAAGAATGAAGAATGAAGTCTCCTGCTTGTAACACCCCGGCCCCCCTTCTGGTCTATTTCTTCTCGGCTTTGTTTTGTTTGCCCCTTAATAATTGTGTAGCCTCCCAGCTTAGGCTGCCGGCCGGGCAAGGGTAGACGGCACCCTAAGGTGCCTAGGAGCTTGCTCCTCCGCTAGACCCCATACTATGGGGCAATGCGGTTATCCGGCCTGGTGATCCGGATTTGGGATGCCCCGTCCCTTTTTCACCCTTGGTGATGCCTCCCTTCCCCGCTTGGTCCCTTCTTCCTGTGCTATTAAGGGGGGGGGGGGGCTGCGTTTGTGTGCTTGGCATGTGTATGAATGTGAGCTTCTCCACCTCCTACGTGGCTGTGCTTGGATGTTTTTATTTTGGCTGGCGCGGTCGGTGGGGGGCGGGGCCGGGCGGCGTGCGTGTCGCCGGCCTGCCTGTCTGACCGGTTCCCCTTTTTTGTGCTGGGGCTCTGGTGAGCTCCTTGTGGCTGCTTATTGGCGGCTTTTACTTTAGGAGGGGGAGGGGGCGGGGCCGCGTCTCGCGCAGCCCGCGCTGTGCTGATTCTTGGAAGGGGGGCGGGGCCGGAGCGCTTGGCGCGCTTGGGTCGGGCCGCCCTTCTTCTCCTTCCTTCCTCCTCGTTCCTGGTCGGAGGGACGGATTGCTGCTGCCGCGGCTGTACTTGGCGCCGCCATATTGCGAGATCGTCTTTTTAAGGTAGTTCCTTGTATTCTATTTAAGGTGGTATGCATCAGGGGCTGGTAATCGCTGCTTTTCACTTGCTTATGCTTCTTTTGAATAAGTTCACATGCGCACCTTATGTCAGGGCGCGTCTGACAGTACCCCCTCAAGGATTGGAGTTTTTCTGGATTTACCTAACAGCAAATATTTGAATGCTTGATTTTCGCGCTGCACAGCAGCTGGTTCATTTGCGTGTGTGTGTGTGTGTGTGTGTGTGTGTGTGTGTGTGTGTGTGTGTATATATATATATATATATATATATATATATATAATTTTTTTTTTTTTTGCCAGTGTATCTTTGCCTGTGCTTGTATTTGCATTTTATTTATGTACTGAGTGCATGCCTGTTTATTCCTTGCTATGGAGTGACTGTTGTCCTTTCCGTTGCAGATCCTGGGATCCTGTGCTGAAGGGGTCTCCCGGTCTTAGATACCTGGCTAGTGGGGTTTTGTCCATTCCAAAGATTATATATTTTATATTGCAAATCCTCCCACTACTGGGACAATAAAGTGGCATCCCAGGTCGCATATGGCATAAATCCCTGGGTAATTGCGAATACCACAATTTCACCATATGGAGGCTTCCAAGGATACCGGAAACGGCCCTTTGGGGCAATCTAGGCTGTGTGGGGGTTGTGGGGCTCCGCTCCCGGGGAATGATGTCATTATATGCATTCCATGTGCGCCAGTCTGGTACTCCGGTTTCTGGCTCCTCGACGCCCGTGTCATCTCCTACTCCTCCCCGCCTGTTCCGGACCCCGTGTGACGTTGTCATGGGTGGGGATTCGCAATCCGAGGTGTGCGCCCGGTTGGCCAGCCTTGAGAAAATGTTTTCTGCTGTGGTTGCTCAGAAGGCTCCGGCTAAGCGGAAACACATGTCCCCAACCCCGCCGGACCCAGATGTTGATGTTTTTGAGGCATTGGACTGGTCCGATTGCCCCCCGGCTGAAGAGGGGGAGATTCTTGAGGAATCGGACGACCCTGATGTCCAACAGTTGTTTGGTGCTGAGGGTGACCAGGCGGCGGGGATGGTCTTTGACACCCCTTCAATATTGGCTCAAATGTTTGAAGTTTTGGCTTTAGACCCTCCTGTGGCGGCTCCCCCGCCTAAGGGTGAGTTGTTTGATGTGGCCAAGCCGCTTTTGGAGTTTCCCAGTCAACGACATTTTGAGAATGTCGTCCTTATCCGGGAGGTGGTGTCGTCCTTATCCGGGAGGTGGTGTCGGCCGGTTACAAGCTGGAGTTCGAGTCCCGACCTCCTCTAAGATTTTTCAGGTCTCGTGTTCCCTCAGATCCTTTGGCCGCGCAGGGGCTCCTGGCGGCGTTGAGGAATCTTCTGGAAATGGCAGTCATTTGTCCGGTCCCTCCCTCGGAGGTGGGCCGCGGGTATTATTCCAATCTCTTCACAGTGCCCAAGAAGGACGGGTCGGTTCGTCCCATCCTGGATCTGAAGTTCCTCAACGTGTTTATCTATCCCCGGAAGTTTCGCATGGAAACTCTGCGCTCTGCCATCAATTCTCTTCGGCAGGGGGATTTCATGACGTCCATAGACATCAAGGATGCCTACCTTCATATTCCTATCTTTCCGGCTCATCAAAGGTTTCTTCGCTTTGTGGTGGAAGATCGGCATTTTCAATTTGTGGCTCTTCCGTTCGGCCTTACCTCGGCTCCAAGAGTGTTCACCAAGGTGTTGGCGGGCGTGATGGCCCTTCTCAGAGCTCAGGGGATTCGCATCGTGCCTTATCTGGACGACCTTCTCATCATGGCTCCTTCTTTCAGTCAATCGGAGACGGACACCAGGACGGTGGTATCCACTCTGGAGAGTTTTGGCTGGGTGATCAACTATCCCAAGTCCTCCCTCGCTCCGGCCAGGGTGATGTCCTTCCTGGGAATGTCCTTGGATTCTTGTCAACACAGAGTGTTTCTACCTCAGGCCAAGGTTCTTTTGATTCAGGAATTGGTGCAGCTTCTTCTTTCCAATCCTTGTCTGTCCATCCGGCTAGGGATGAGATTGGTGGGGTTGATGGTAGCTTCCTTTGAGGCAGTTCCCTTTGCTCAGTTTCACACGAAGACGCTTCAGCTTCATCTGTTGGCGTCTTGGGACTGGCGACCGAGGTTGTTGGATCGGCCCTTCCTGATGTCCTCCCGGGTTCGGCAGTCTCTTCAGTGGTGGATGGTCTCGGACAATCTCTTTAGGGGCAGGTCTTTTCTGACGCCTCTTTGGGAAACTGTCACCACGGACGCCAGTTTGTCAGGATGGGGAGGTTTCTGGAAGGATCTTCAGTTCCGGGGGCGGTGGGGTCCTTAGGAGGCCCACTTGCCCATCAACGTTCTGGAGCTGAGAGCCATCAGGTTGGTTCTGTCTCACTTGACACAGCATTTACAGGGCTTGCCGGTTCAGGGTCGGTCGGACAATCGGACGGCGGTTGCTTACATCCATCACCAGGGAGGGACTCGCAGTCTGAGTGCCCTCAGAGAGGTGTCTCTGATCCTAGCCTGGGCGGAGACTCATGTCCCTTGCATCTCGGCAGTGTACATTCCGTGAGTGGAAAACACGGAGGCGGACTTTCTGAGCAGGTGCTCTTCCCGCCGGGGGGAATGGTCTCTCCATCCCCAGGTGTTTAGGTCTCTTTGTCTCCGGTGGGGGACGCCGGAGGGGGATCTGTTTGCCTCTCGTCACAATTACAAGCTTCCGACATTCGTGTCGCTCTCTCAGGATCCTTTGGCTCTGGCGGTGGATGCCATGTCTCTGAGCTGGGAGGACCTGGGGTTCCTTTATCTGTTTCCTCCGATCCCCATGCTAGGCAAGGTGTTGCGAAAGCTGGCCCTGGAAGGGGTTCCCGCCATTCTCGTGGCTCCAAGGTGGCCAAGGCGGGTGTGGTTCGCAGACATCGTTCGTCTGGCGGTGGATCAGTTCGATCTGCCTCTTCGGACGGATCTTCTCACCCAGGGTCAGCTGCGTTAACCCAATTTACCAACGCTGGCTTTGACGGCCTGGCTGCTGAAACCTCCATCTTAGGGGAGGAAGGTCTTTCGGATTCTGTTATCCAGACTGTTATTAGCGCCAGGAAGAGGTCTTCTTCTACCATCTACTATAGGACTTGGAGATCTTATATTGATTGGTGTGAGGCTAGATCTTTGCCCTGTCGGGTCTTTTCTGTTTCCAGAATTTTGGCTTTTCTTCAATCGGGGCTGGACCCTGGTCTCCAGCTGAGTACCTTGAAGGGGCAGGTTTCTGCCCTGTCTGTCTTTTTTCAAAAGTCTTTTGCGCTTCATCCTTTGGTCAAGACTTTTTTCCAGGGGGTCCTGCATTTGCGGCCTCTTAGGAAGCCTTTGCTCCCTGTTTGGGATTTGAATTTGGTTCTCTCTGCTCTTCAGGCTCCTCCTTTTGAGCCTTTGCAGGATATTGCTCTTTCTACCTTGACTCAGAGGGTTGCCTTTTTGGTGGCCATCACTTCGGTTCGGCGTGTTTCGGAGTTGGCGGCCTTGTCGATTCAGGCTCCTTACTTTTGAGCGGCATCAGGACAAGGTGGTTTTCCGCTTCAAACCGGAATTTCTTCCTAAGGTGGTCTCTGCCTTTCATCTTAATCAGGACATTGTTCTTCCTTCCTTGTGTCCTAAACCTAGGAATGACAAGGAGAGGGTTTTGCATGGTTTGGACGTGGTATGCTATGTGAAGTACTATTTGCTTACTACATCTCCTTTTCGTATGACTGATGCCTTTTTCGTGGTGCCCTGTGGGCCTAGGAAGGGTTTGGCTCCGGCTAAGTCTTCCATTAGCAAATGGATTCGTCAGGCTGTTGTTGGGGACTATTCTGCCAAGGGGAAGGTTCCCCCTTTTTGTATCACTGCTCATTCTACTCGTGCTGTTGGGGCATCTTGGGCTTTTCAGCACCAGGCTTCTGTTGAACAACTTTGTAAGGCTGCTACTTGGTCTTCTGTTCACACTTTTTCCAAGTTTTATAAGGTTGACGTGCGGGCTTCAGCGGATGCTGTGTTTGGCCGCAAGGTTCTGCAGGCTGCAGTGGTTTGAGTTTTGCATTATTGCCTTGTTGGATACCCGCCCTTTGTGGACACTGCTTTTGGATGTCCCAAGTGTAATTATTAAAGTTGAAGCGGGGTGTGTGACATACTTAGAATAATACCATTTTGTGAATACTCACCTGTAAAATGTATGTCACATACCCCGCTTCACCCGCCCTTTTTGGTATCCTGGATCTTTATATGGTGAAGCTTCGTTTACAGTTTGAGGGTTACCTATGGTTTTTTTTCTGGTACCTTGTCTTTACTGCTGTTTGAAAACTGGGAGATAAGTGGGAGGTCCCAGGTATGTATAGACCGGGAGGGGCTCGTTTTTCAGGTGGGTTAACTCAAGTGTAATTATTAAAGTTGAAGCAGGGTGTGTGACATACTTATAATACCCATTTTTCAGGTGAGTATTCACAAAATGGTATTTTTTTCTCGATGTAACCCTTTGTAGTGTGGATGGTAGTTGTATTTTATTTGTAAATGTTAAAAATTCAGTTAGGGGGGTCTCCTGGGCAGGAACAGGAGGCTACCAATAAATATGTGGTACCGTTCTAATCGGTAGAAATGGGGCTTTCATGTGCAATATGGTTTTCCCTAATTAAAATACATTTTTTATTTAAAATAAAGGAGGCAATTTTCTAAAAAAAATTTGTATTTATTTTTTTTTACTTAATAATAAATAAAATTTACAAACAAGACATTTCATGTTAAAGCCTAAACTCCAGCAAAAATGTCGCAGAACATGGCGCAAAATGGGGAAAAATGACCTGTCAACAGAGGGTGACAAAATCTCAAGTAGGCTGGCAATTAAAAGGGTTAATAGTACCTCTGCATGTTGGGTATTGTTCTGTTCGCGGGACCTTGCGCTTTCAGACTTAGCTTGCTTTTTCTTGTTTGCATATTTATATTTTAGGAAAAGGTGTTTTTTATTCAGCTTTTTTATACATTTTTTAGGGAAACCCTGCGCAACCAAAGAATTCTATGAGGGATCAGTTCCAGAAAGATGAGGCCACTACAACAAGCTGGGTACGCTTAGAAAGCTAAACGTGTACTTTCAGGGAATATATGGTTTATGGGGGATATTCCAAATGTAAAGGGTTGTTTTGGTTGAAAAATCGCAAGGTGCGCACTTTGTCTGCAGAGCTGAAATTTTCAAGAAAAATTACCATTATGCTCATGCTTTACTTTGGGGTGTTTGGCAACTCTTCCCTTGACAGAACCTATGCATGTTGGGTATCGTTCTGTTCGGGGGATGTTGCTTTTTCAGATTATACTTGTTTTTTAGGAAAATGTGGCTTTGATTCTGCTTTTTTATCTTTTTTTTAGGGAAACTCTTTGCAACCAAAGAATACATTGAGGGATTACTTCCAGAAAACTGTGGCCACATCAACAAGCCTGGTACAAATAGAAAGCCTGAGGTGTGTACTTCCAGAGAATATATAGTTTGTGGGGGGTATTTCAAATATAAAGGGTTGTTTTTCTGGAAAAACTGCAAGGTGCGCATAGCGCATATCACAGTTGTATTTTTTCTGAAAATCCCCTAAAGCCCTGTTTCAGTTTGGGGGAGTCTCCTGGGCAGGAAAGGGTGTCTACCTATACATATGTGGTACTGCTGTAACCGGGAGAAATTGGGATTTCACACACAATAAGATTTTATTGACAAACTTACATTTTTTATTACAAAAAACACTACAAATTGTAAAAAATAGATTTTTTTTTTTATTTTTTTGCAAATATTTCGCCAAAAAATATTGAGAATACACCTAAAAATGACAAACAAGACATTTCATGTTAAAGCTCAGACTCTGCTGAAAAAAACAATATATCATTTTCCTGGGAAATCCCTGGAAATCCCTTCAAAAATCACATTTGAACATGGGGAGTGCAAAATGGTCTGGCAACAGAGTGTGACAAAAACTCCAGGTAGGCTGGCACTTAAAGGGTTAACAGGGAGTGTGCCCGCATGAGTCATCCACAAATGCCTGGTGCAGACACGCGCCCTGCTACAGGGATAATGGGGATGCAGCCGCTCATAAGGGTCGATTCAAAGAAACATGTAACAGCTTGGATTTTGGTGCCGATCATCCTATTTTTCCCGTCCGCTCGTGCGTTCGTATGAACTTGCGAGTGATTCTATAAGCAAATACGTTTCTATCCTAAAATTTACGTCCGTTCGTATGGCAGTTCAGGAATCAGACCTATGTCGGTTTCCATCCTGAATTTTCCGTTTCATTTCTCAGGTTGCAACATTGGTTTTGCCCTTTTTCCTTTTTTGTCTGGACGTAAATCCTTCTGATCTTGCGGCTGCACACTACAAACTTACCTCATTAAAGTGCATTCTAAATATTTGGTCTTATTTTTCTTTATTTCATTCATTTTGTAGTAACCAACCATTAATGAATGCATTTGCATAAGTAAATCTTACTTTGTTTAATTTTTAGTTAACTTGCATTTTTTACTTGTGGATGTAATTTTAATATTTTGGCTTCAAATGGTACAACTTTAAATTTTGTGTGTGGTTACCCACACCCTCTCCATACAGATTGCTCTCAAATATAAAAAAACACCCAGCAACTTCTGCATGTTATGAGTCTAGAAACAGCCAAGATGGCGGCTCAGGTATTATCGGGCAGCCTGCAAACAGAAAGGGCCTTGTGACTGTGTTGCTCTGCATTCTTTGATTTCTGACCTTTCCGTGCCCCCAGCTCTGCTGTGTCTGTGCAAAATACAGCAGTAACCCACATCCTGCACTTTATCCCGCTCTCCTCTCCTCAGTAAGTGTGATGCATCTGACCAAAGATGTGCTTAAATAATTAAACAAAGCAAAGGTAAACAACTACACCAATAAATGCAATCTAAAAATATTATTCTAGTACATCAATTTAAAAATAAATACCAAAGGACATAAATTTCTTTAATTAACGCAAATATATTGCAAAATAAAGGTTTACATGCAAAGGACTAATTAAGGTCCACATTAAAATGCTTTTATAAGGCATACATGAATCAGGTATGCATTGCCATACAATTTATGGCCTCGGCCATGCTGATACATGCAGTTCATTGGAGCTCAAGACGCGCAGACTCCTCCACATAGCCAAAAAACCTGTTCAAGAACAGCAATACGACTGCTAAAAGGTGTCGGCAGTGGCTTTCTTTTAAAACGTATTTAGAGGTTTGAAAACTGTTCTCTGAATCACACCTAAACACATTCGATTATCCTAAGTTTTACGTTTTGATCCTAAGTTTTAGGATTTGATCCTAAGTTTTACGTTTTGATCCTAAAATTTAGGAACGAACTTGCGATGATCGTAAGAGCATATACGCATTCGTACGTAGGCTCGTGCGAGTCGGAAATGGCCAAAAAAACAGGAAAAAATGACTAACACCCACCCAAACTTACGATTCTCGATCCGAAATCAATTAACTTTTGCTCTTTGAATCGAGGGGATAGAGTCCAGGCTGGGTTTTGGTCCTCTAAGCAATGGTCGGGCGACACAACTTCCAAGAATACTCTGATGGGACTTCCTTTTACAGGAGGTCGTCTTTTTGGGGAATGTTTGGATGATATTGTGAAGTGAGCCACAGGGGCGCAAGTCTACTAGGCTTTCGCAAAGAAGGAAGTCTAATCCTTCTTATCGCAGATTATCCAATACTTGGCCATTTTGTGGCGGCAGAGGTTCCTTTTCCTCTAGATGCCGAGAGGAGTTCTGGAATAAACCTAAAACCCAGAAGGCCAGATCCCTCTGATGAAACAAGACTAAACCCCCTTTTACGTCCTTCCAGACATAAAGGGACGCCCTCATCCTTTCGGGCGGGGGGACGGCTTCTGCTTTTTGCTTATCTTTGGAGGCTCCATATAGCAGATGCATGGTTCCAAGAAATAACTTCTTCAGGCTACAAGACCAGACCTCCTCAGAGGTTCTTTTTTCCAAGTGTGTCTCGGAATACCAAAAAAGCAGAAACATTGAGATGCTCGCACGGTAGCACACCTGTTACAGCTAGGGGTAATCCGCCCTGTAATCCACAAGAAGGACAGCTCATTGTGCTCCATTCTGGAGCTCAAGGCCTCAACAGTTTAGTCCGATTTCGCAGATTTTGCATGGACTCAATAAGATCCACAACAACTGCACTTCAGCTGGGGAATTATATGACCACAGTGGATATAAAGGATGCCTACCTGCATATCCCTAGCTTCCCGTGCCAGTTTCACAGTAGATGGCCTATGTTTTCAGTTTGTGGCTCTGCTTTTTGGCCTGTCCTGGGCTCCAAGGGTTTTTACCAAAGTTTTGTCAGGTCTCATGGCTCTCCTAAGGCACCAGGGGATATGAATCACCCCATACTTAGACAATCTTCTAAACAGAGCCCCATCTTTTCAGGAGGCCTCGAGAGATACAGAAATAGTCTTATCGACTCTGGCTGGTTAGTCAACTAAGTCTCACTTCAGGCCAGGATAAAGGCTCTTGTGGCCTGACCTCACCCAACGATCCATCAAGGAATGCATCTGTTGGGCTTGATGGTTTCTTGCTTTAAAGCAGTGCCATCCGCACAGTTCCACACAAGACCCCTGCAGTTGGAATTGCTGACGATTTGGGATCGAACCACGGAGACGCTGGATCACCCCTTTTGCATGACACACTTAGCAAGGCGGTCTCTAGCCTGGTGGCTGAATCCCCAATCTCTTCAGGTGGGCAGATCCTTTCTTCTGGTACAGTGGGAGATTGTCACCACGGATGCCAGCCTAACGGGTTGGGGTGGTGTCATGGGGTCACACACGATTCAGGGACAGTGGGGCCTAGGGGAGAGCAGACTTCCTATAAATATCCTGGATTTGAGAGAGAATAATACTGTCTCTCACACATTGGACCTCTGAACTGAGGGGTCATCCCTCCAGGGTTCAAGCAGATAACATGACGGCGGTGGCCTATATCAACCATCGGGGGGGGGGGGGGGGGGGTGCACCAGAAGCAGACAAGCTCTCAAGGAGGTGAACTGGATCTTACTCTGGGCCAAGAAGAATGTTTCATGCATTTCGGCAATCCACATACCAGGAGTGGACAACATACAAGCCGATCATCTAAGCAGGGCGACCTTGGATCGGGGAGAATGCTCCCTCAGTCAGGGGATCTTTCGAGCCCTATCCATCTGTTGGGGGCTCCCAGATGTAGACCTCTTCATGTTCCGCCACAATTGGAAAGTTCTGAGGTTTGTCTCCCGGTCCAAGGACCCTCTAGCTATAGCAGTAGAAGCCATAATCATTCCTTAGTCAGCATTCAGGCTTCCCTATGCGTTCCCTCCATTTCCACTCCTGGGTCAAGTACTAAAGAAAGTAGCTTATGAGGCTATCCAACCATCCTGGTGGTGCCTCATTTGCCAAGGAGAAATTGGTTTTCAGACATAGCAAGGATGTCGGAAGGTGGCCTCTATGGCACCCCCAATTTAAGAGTTCTGACTATTGAAACCTCTATCCTGGCATAAAGAGTCTTATCTGCAGGGGTCAGAATGATTCGGGCTCAGAAGTAGACTTCGTCAAAAATGTATCAGAGCCTAGCGGGTTTTTATCGCTTGGTGCGAATCAAGGGGTTTCGCTTGTAGGACATTTTCTGCTTCGAGAATCCTAGAATTTTTGCAGAGGGGTCTCGATTAGGGACTTCAGTTGATTACCCTCAAGGGACAGATCTCTGCCTTACCCATCTTTTTTTTATTTTATTTTTTTCAGAAGCCCATTGCTGAAAATAAACTTATTAGGGCATTTTTGCAAGGGGTCACCCGTATGCGACATCCCCAAAAGCCTCTTCTGCCTGAATTTAATCTTAACCGCCCTTCAGGGTCCTCTGTTTGAACCACTGGCAGAAGTTTCACTGGGGTTGATGACACTTAAGGTCATCTTCCTAGTGGCAATTACCTCAGCAGGTTTCTAAATGAGCAGAAACACAAGGACAAGTCTTCCGTTTTCAAAATTATTTTTTTTTCCTAAGGTGGTTTCCATCTCAATGAAGAGGTAGTTTTGCCCTCCTTATGTCCTGCTCCAGTTAGCCATAAGGAGAAAGTCCTCCACTACTTGGATATAGTTAGAGAAGAAAGAAACTGTTTTGGGAGGTCCCATTCGAATCTGATTTGGTGACACACAAGTGGAATATGAGAGAAAATACAATTCTGTGATTCTAACCTGTAGAATAGCTTCCTCTCTTCTTCCACTCCAGGGTGTCATGCCCACCCTATCTGCTAGGCAACTATATCCATTCCTTAGATGCTATAGTCCTAGTGAAGCCTTGTATATCTGTAAATAGTTTGTGTATTAGAACTCATCTCTTTCCTATTTTTCTCTCCTTTTTTTAAATAACGTGTCTCCTTGTTTTCCAACTAAAAGTGGGATCTCTTAGGATACCTTCCTCCTCCCAGGAGGCTACTCCTACTTCTTTTCAATTACTGGATTGCGGAGGGCAGCTGGATAGATATAGATATATAGATATATAAATATATATACCAGGAGGAGCCATACCTTTTTTATTTTGCAGTCTGGCCCTTCGGACGAGAGTTAACCCTTTCGTATCTGATTCAGTGATGCCCTGGAGTGGAAGAAGAGAGAAAGCAATTCTGCAGGTGAGAATCACAGAATTGTATTTTTGCTCTATACAAGGCACAGGTGCGCCCCCTCATTTGGGCATCAGCTCATAGAAAGAATGCCCTGATTATGGCATGGGTGCAGAGGAGAGCCACCAAACTGATAAGGGGAATGAAGGAATCGCCCGCACAGGTGTTGGTCCGCTTTAACAGTTACAATTGCCTGTTTTCTGTAAGTAATGAAAATTAACACTTCCCTTAAACTGGACCGACAGCTTGACACAGTTGGAAAAAAAAACACTTGCTCCATCTGCATGCATGATGATACTGAATCATTGTCAGCACTTACATTTGCTCCTGCATATCCTCAAAGCTGAAACGCCACCTCGCTTATTTTCTATCGGTCACGGCCATCTTGGAGCATCTGGGAGCCTTTCCTTCTCAGAATCTCCGCTGTGCTGCTGCCTGGATTTAGCTGACATAACCCACAATGCACGGCGACAGGAAATCCAGCAGTATTTTCTGTTTGCAGGCTACCTGCATCTCCATAGGACACCATTAAGTGGGGAAGGGGAATCGACCACGGCAGGAGTTACAAAAAGGTGAATTCACATGCAGCAATCTGAATTGCCTGGGGGTGGGATTCATATGAGCGCTGTTTCTGTAAGGGTGGTGGTCCTGTTTATCCCGTAGCTTTTCTCTTTTTAACCGCATTGATAAGGTAAAGAAATTGCCCTGAAAAGTTGTCTCAAGATGACTGTTCATGCATCTGCTAATTAGGAAGCTCCTTTATTTTCGAATATTGATTGATTCCGTTGTCCCTTCTCACAGGTCACCCCATGCCACAGTCCCAGCCGTTGAGAACTTGTTTGGCAGGAGAAAATGTGACCCTGTCCTGCACGGTATCTGGAGCCAACCCCCCTGCCAGAATCACCTGGCTGCATAACATCAGCAATCCTGAGGTAGAAATGCAGTCGGGAAGTAAATACCAAATCATATACGATGGCAGCAACTCGTTCCTCACTATTATGAATTGTTCCAAAGATAGAGATGAAGGAACTTACATCTGCAAGGCTGAGAATGGACTCGCCGTTAAAGAAATTTATGTATCGCTTGAAGTGACCAGTAAGTAGATTACTACTTTTCAATACATTTTTGTTTCAATCACATTCTACACACCAGCAGAGAAAAAAAAAAGTCTGAGCTGTGTAGAAGGGAGGCGAGTTACAGGCTCTCAAGAGCACAAAGCTCTTCCACAGCTGTGATACACCTAGTTTTAATGGCAAACGGTCCTTGAAAGCCACAAGCTGTGCTTATGCAATGCTAATTAGGTGTGGCACAGTGGAGGGTGAAAGTCGCGCTGTAAGACTAAAGGGGCGGAGCTATAGACCTCCAGTCGAGCACTATGATTGGTGGTCTATTGTGAGGGAAATCAGGAGGAGTGCAACAATTCAGTGATTTAAGTTGCTGCTGTGAGCTGACAGGAAGACAGAGGGCAGCCATGAGGAGTTAAGCTGATAAATCATAGTTTTCACTTTGCCTAGAAGTCACTTTTAAAATCTTTAGCAGTAAAAGTACTTACAGCAGTATATTGTGTCTTACTCCTGCTCTTCTAAACCTTATACTATTAAGGTGTGCCTAAAGAAAAAAGTCTCACTAACTCCCTCCACCATCCCGATTTGTCTGCACCAAGTATGACTGTATATTCCTGCACACTCCTAGCGTAGATGATGCTGAGCGCAGTAGCTTGCAGAGGCACCGCAATATACAAAAGAGCCAGCGCATCGATAGTTCAAAGCAATAAGATAATCTATTCCAAATGGTCATAAAGCAGGATACAAACAGCACAGTTAATGTTTTGGGGAGTCGGCGTCCCTTTTTTAAGCCAGCATATCTGCTGAAGAACTATCTATGTGCTCTTTTGATTTGGCTGTCCCTCTACTTAAAGCGGACCTTCACCCTGAATAAGAGCCTATCTTATATGTTTCCCACACCCTGTACAGACTGCTTACATTAAAAATCATCCTACCTGCATCTACTGCATGTTATGAGCCTTTAAACATTCAAGATGGCGGCTCATGGGACATCAGGCAGCCTGCAAAGAGGAAGTGCCTTCTATCTGTGCTGCTCTGCATTCTGGGATTGCTGACCTTTTCCTGACCCCAGCTCTGCTCTGTCTGAGCAAAGCACAGCTATAACCCGCCCCCCCCTGTACTTTATCCCGCTCTCCTCTGCTCAGTGTGATGCTTCAGAGTCAAAATGTAGCACTCATATCCTAAAGTCCTGAACAGAGTTGCAGCCCAGTGGGGGAAAGAATAATAAGTGACTAAAAAACGTAAAATATATTAATTTTAGATGCTGGGGATTCATTTTATAAGGGTTTGGGCTTTTCAATAAATCATGGTGAAGGTCCGGTTTAAGTGGAACTTCAGTTAAAAAAGATTCCCCACGCTCTGCCACACTAATCTGGCGCCAGAGCTTGGCTAAGGTATGTTTTTTTTTTTCTTTGTAACTCCCCCCCCCCCCCCCCCCCCCCCCCGTTCTGCCTCAGCGCCAGGGTAGCGTTGTAGGGTGGAGCGGAAGTCCTAATTGACCCAGTTCTGTCTTCCTGGGGCATCTGGATTTGGCATGCACCGGTGTGGGAAACCTTGGCAATCACACATTAACTCAACTCGATCTTGTGAAGCAATATTATACCTTTAGGTAGGAGCATACCCGCGTCAGGCATTTGAATTGCCGACGCACGTATGTCCTCAGCTAGAGGCGAAAGGGGATGCGGCCACTCGCCCCTTTCTTTTGCCGTTGCTCTGTGTCTAAACAGTGCTTTATGCTGTGCATTAGTATACAAGGCATGAAGTGCTGGTTGGACGAGAGCCACCGCATGCAGCGTGGGATTGGGGAAATGTACATTTTTGGGGCTAAATTCACACAGTGGGGTATTTTAAATCTGGATGCTCCTGGGGCAAGGACCAGACCACATGATCTTTCTGGGATTCCTGGGATTTGGTCCACAAAAAAAAATAAACACCTTACCTGGCCTTGAATTCAGCGCTGTACATCTGCACTTCGGGGACTGCAAAGAGGATTCCCATAACGGCATTCCTTCTGTGTGTGCTCCCGACTCACATCCATGTTATGGTAAGTGGGGGGATGCCGCTCTATGCAGCCTCGCCAAAATAGTCGCACCCATGGCTGAAACACCAATTCGCAGTGCTGGATTGTGGGGACGAGTTAATGCTTTTTTTTGTTTATTTTTCAAACCCCCGTCCTGCCTTAGCATTGGATGGGGGTTATTAATGACTGGACTAATAAGACATGAATGTTGTGCCTGTATATGGTATATGCATGGTTATCCGTTCTTTCAATATTTCTTTTGCAGTGCCCCGTAACATTGTGGGACTAGTGTCTGGTCTGTTGATCCTCTTTCTGCTTGTGGTAGGCCTTATTACAGGCATTATCGTGTACTGTGATCCCTGGGTCTATTGGAAAGGTATGACCTCTTCTTTTTTTTTTTTTTTTTTTTTAGTTTTTTTTTTTTCTTTTATGCCGGATAATTTGTTCAAAAATCTGATTTTTGTCAGTGTATACTGTTAGAATAGGGCGCGCTACATGTCTAACATGCAGGGACAGCATATATTTACTGTGTATATGTATGCAGTGTCCGACCAATGAAATGTCCTCTGTCAGGTTTCAGATAACCAACAGCTTTCCTGTTATTTATGGTCAGCCAAGCATTTGTAAAGACATTCTGTGCTATTCTTATTGAACTCTCAGGCATATACTTTACAAAAGATGTTAATGCTGTTTGTAAAGCTTAGTAAATTGCTCCCCCTTCTCTCTGACAATCAGTGACATAAGTCATTTGAGAGGGCCTAATCCCATGCAGATATTGTAGAATAGCATGCAGGTGTGCTCCTCTACTGCATAGGAGCTGCAATCTTGCTATAGGCTTGGCAGCCCTGCTTCTGAAATTGCCTTCAATCTATGTGCAGTCATCCCTTATCACTAGCCAGAAGCAGAAAGCCATCAGTTGTAATGTAATGACTCCTCATTGCTCAGAAAGCTTTTAGAGACATTGTAGAAGCTGTTTCAATGCTCGGCTGCCCCATAGAGTTACATACTTACTCTACTCCATAAGGTTGTTGATTCAGTGTGTGTTTGTGTGCGTGTGCACACACAGCATGACAGAGAGGCTGCTTCATTTTCATGAGACTTGTACCTCTGTTTGGTGTGGGCTGCTTATAGCAAAACTCTAAATGTTGCTGTTGCCTTCACACTGACAGCCTGCCTTTGTATGTATGGAGAGATATATTCACACAGACACACAGCAGCACTGCTGGAAACTATTCTTTCACCAATTCAGCCAGCTAGAGAAAAATATCCCCTTCTAACCTTCTGTTTGTCAGCTTTAATAACAGTATTTTACCCTTTTAGCTCTCAGCAGGAATCCCCTTGCAATGCTGCCAGTATACAGCCCCCAGAAAAAACTTTGAACTGTGCCCCCCCCCCCCTCATCCACAGTATTAACAGCTCTCTCTGCAGCATTCTGGGGGGCAAGTCACTCCCAGTAATATCACTAAACAAGCTGAGGTAGAAGCCCCCCATGGAATCACAAAAGCCTTTGTGAGAGCCATTAAAGCAGATTTGGATGACTTTCCAAGGCACTGTTAACTGTGTCCTCATCCAAGGACACATAAGGCCCACTTTTTCCCTATATCCAGTCCAGGTCGTCCCAGAGTGATGACATGTGGGTATTCCGCCCACAGGGGGCGCTCTATTGCAAGATCAAAAGCTGTCGTTACTCCCGGCCCCCTATAAAAGCAGGTGTCTCACTATGATTTCCCAGTCTTCATCTTGCAGTCTGGCTTCTGAAGATCGTTGGATACTCTTTCCTGGATATTGCAGCTGAGCGGGGCCTCCTAGCCCGTCGGCCACTGCGGACCCTATTACCATGATCCCGTGGACCCTCCTATTGCCTCCCAATCACGGCTGTCGGGACCGTGACGGTAGGGAGAACACCGGGGTCAGGCGTTCTTGGTAGAGCTAGGCTCTGGGGCCGCAGACCCTTTCTAAAGGGTAGCCAGCTGTAGGCTGATGGTGAGCCTATAGGGGGGGAGGATCCACTTAGTGGCCACTGGTTTTCATTCCCTTCTTGCCCCACAAGCTTTATTGTTGTGTTGGTGTTACATTCGCTGTATTTTTTACCTTGCGCATGTTATACTTAACCTCCCTCGCTCCCTCGAGTTGTCTCCTGCTCCCCTCTCCTCTCCATCTTTAGGCTGTTACGCTGTGGGGGTGGGGGGGGGGGCTGTCGCCTACATCAATCACCAGTGCAAGAAAAGAGGGACACCCACAGTACCCTCTAAAAAGTGCCAAGGATGAAACAGTTGCACCACTTTAAGGGTCTAAAAAATATTCAAATTTATTGACTAATTGCATATATTTACAATCACAATGAACATTAAGACTATACAATAACAACTACATGACATAAACATTTAAAACCACAAGGGGACGCTGGAGGTCTGTCTCAGTGCAAAAAGTAAAATACTCTCCATTAAAAATATGTATCCAAATCCTATATACTGTAACTAGTATGCTCTCAGATGCAAAGGTGCAAAAATACAACAAAAAATGTGCTAAACCCACCTATTAATCAATTCAGGTCCACATGAGTACAAAAATAAAGCAGAATAACATACCATTGAGCAGGGAAACACGCCGTGGTGATGGAAGTGAAAGAGAAAGAAATAAACAAAAGTGCATACAGACCAACCAGACGTGGACCCCCCACAGGTAACAACGCCGAGCGCGTTCGTAGTGTCTCCTGCACTACTTCAAGGGCGAGTGAGTGCAGACACCTACCCCACCTTCAATAAATGTGCATGCAGAGCACCTCCCAGGTCCCACCGCTCCAATCAATGTTAACAAACAATCCCACATGGTCCTCCCAGCCCTCCCACACCCTGCCCAACGCACCTGTAGCCAACTCAGAATCAGAGGGATATGGTGGGCCGGCCCCACGTCATCGTACTCCGGCCGGAAGTACGTCACGTGGTAAGCCGGCCCCCCGTTGCTAAGTGACAATAAACAAAAGCAGATCACACCACAGCACGTAGTGTGATCAGACAGCAGCAGATGACAGCAGCGCTGCCCGGTCACATAGCCCAAATCACGGCCGGCAGAGACATGCACCCAGCCGTGATTAAAGCCACCAATGATGAGGATAAAAGAAGGCTATACACGGTGCGCATAAGAGCGGGCGGGAGAGGGAGGAGAGAAAAATAAGGGAGGAATCACAGAGAGGGCATTTGGAAGCCCACATGCTTAGGGAGCGAGGGCTGCTATGGGGCCCAAGCTATACAGCAGATAAAGAGGGATTAATAAATCCACTAATATGCAGAGCAAGTGGGATCCTGGGAGGCACATATGCACCACACACACAGTGCGGTGGTGTCAAAATGAGCCTAATAAAATACATGCAAATACACATAACAGACAACCTATACAAGATAATATAAAAAATATATAAACAGTATAAATTCATTTCTATGTTGATATACCTATATACATATATTCACAATTATAATTAGATCCAAATAAGGTAATGTATAGTGTCAATTTGCAGATACCCAATCTTAGGGGAATGTAATAGGCCAAAGGTTTCATAGATCACTCTTTACACACATGATAAAAAGGATGCCAAAACCCCTAAACAAGGAAAGAGGGGGGGGCATAGCCCAAATAGGCCTTATCAGAATGGAAAAGGTTCCTAAATTGAGACATCATGGTACTGCTCCAACTGTGGCACACACAACTAGCCACATCAGAGCTGTATGCCACACGCCGTAATATGGTCAAGGGGAGGCAACCGCAAATTCAAACGGGTGTAAAGCAGGCAATATTGTAGGCTCCTAGGTAGGCTAAAGTCCAACAAGAATGACAGGGAGACGTGGGATCCCAGGTGGGGGTCGGTCTCAGCTGCAATGGTGGAAACTCCTTTTCACTGGCATCCTCAGACTGTCCAGATGTTTCACAGCTGTTAGAGGTACGACCATATAAGGATGCACACTGTTCACGTCTGTTCACATCAATCACCAGGGCGGGACTCGGAGCAAGCGAGCTCCAAGGAGGTGACCTAGATTCTGACTTGGGCAGAGGAGAATGTTCCCTGCATCTTGGCGGTTTACATCCCCGGGGTAGAGAACCAGGAGGCAGATGCCCTGAACAGGAACACCTCACGCCTGGGGGAATGGTCTCTCGGCAACAAGACCTTTCACGCTCTGTGTCTCCGCTGGGGTCAGCCGGACGTCGACCTGTTTGTGTCCAGACACAATCACAAGCTCCCAAGGTTCGTCTCCCTGTCAAGAGATCCTCTGGCCTTTGCCGCAGATGCTCTGGCAATTCCTTGGATGGAGTTCAGGCTCCTTTATGCATTCCCTCCATTTCCACACCTGGGCCGAGTGCTGCGCAAGATAGCCCAGGAGGGGGTACCAACCATCCTGGTGGCTCCTCGCTGGCCGAGAAGGAGTTGGTTTGCGGACATGGGACATGGGAGTCACCCATGTCCGTCCACCGTGTAAGTCAGTAATACCGGTTTGGGACTTAAATTTGGTACTTTCTGCTCTTCGGGGTCCTCCCTTCAAGCCTTTGTGCGATGCCGCATTGTCTATTTTGACTCTTAAAGTGGTCTTTTTGGTAGAATCACCTTGGTGCATCACGCTTCAGAGCTGGCCGCGCTTTGTATGAAGCCTCCCTACTTTGAGCGGCATAAGGATAAGGTGGTTTTTCGATTTAAACCTGATTTTTTGCCTAAGGTCGTGTCTCCCTTTCACCTTAATGAGGGAGTTGTCTTACCTTCTTTGTGTCCAGCACCGACTAATTCTAAGGAAAGGACCCTCCATGCGTGGATGTTGTCAGAGCCATTAAGTATTCCCTGGTTGCGACTGAATCCTTCAGGAAATCGGATTTGCTCTTTGTCCTAACAGAGGGCTCTAGGCAAGGTTTGCCACCAGCCAAGTCGACTCTCAGTAAGTGGATCAGACAGGCGGTGGTGCAAGCATATTCTGCCCAGGGGAAGGAACCCCCTTTTCGTATTACAGCTCATTCTACTTGGTGCCTCCTGGGCTTTTCAGCACCAGGCATCTGTTGAACAGGTTTGTAAGGCCGCCACTTGGTCTTCAGTTCATACCTTTACCAAGTTTTACAAGGTTGATGTTAGGGCCTCAGCTGATGCTGTCTTTGGCCGAAAGGTGCTTCAGGCGGTAGTGAAATGAACTACATGCTGTTCCGCACTGGGGATCCCGCCCTAATGGACACTGCTTTTGGATGTCCCACATGTCATCACTCTGGGACAACCAGGACTGGATATAGGGAAAATACAATTCTGTGAAACTCACCTGTAGAATTGTTTTTGAGTATATCCAGTCCAGGTCGTCCCACCCCGCCCTTGTTCATTATCTCTGTTTGCCTGTTATGGTGATTACCATTTGTATTCTTGGACTTGTTGTCCTTAAGGTTCTTTGTTGGAGAGAGTACATGCTGAAGCTATGTGAAGTAACATGGTTTCTTGGCCTCCCAGCCTGTCTCTTTTTCTTACTGCTTTTTAACCACTGGGAAATCATAGTGAGACACCTGCCTTTATAGGGGGCCAGGAGGAGCGACCGCTTTTGATCTTGCAGTCGAGCGCCCCCCTGGGGGCGGAATACCCACATGTCATCACTCTGGGACGACCTGGACTGGATATACCCCAAAAAAATTCTACAGGTGAGTTTCACAGAATTTTATTTTTCCCAGCCTCTTGGGGATCCCTGTCACACCCCCAACTACATCTACAGAAAATGGTAAAGATACCGGCCTATGGCTGCTTAGCAATAGCCTGAACCAGAGAATTCTTCACTTCTGCAACCTGCTGATACATAGACTGCTCTGCTACTGTCTAGTGGTCAATGGGCACAGTGAGGTATGCCACCCCCTGCTCTTGCAGCCCTGAACTCCCATCCTATTCTCTTCTTGCTACTACTTGCTCACTGGCCCTGGTTCCTTCCACACAGCAGCCTCACCAGAGCAAAACTCATGTCCTGTCTCTGACATTATGGGGTACAGTCACTCCAGATCCAGGACGTCTGGATATTTTACAACTGAGGCCCTGCTGTGGCTGATTGGCTGAACGGCGGGAGAGGAATGTATAGATTGGCTGAGCAGTCAATGGCCAAAATCCTTTATGGACCAGAGATATTAAATTATGCTTCAAGCATATGTGCGTGTGTAGGGGCTACACCTACTTACACACATAGGCGTTACGGATATTTTGTTTCTAAAAGGCCCATGAATAAACCACATCCCCAATCCACATCCCTGCCACATCCTACCCTGTAAAATGGTCCGTTTCATGAATTGTCCCACTTTGAGTGTCCGAAAAAATGGTCTGTTTACCCATCTCCTCCACAAACCCGGACCGGGAGCAGAAGAAACAATTTTGAGAACATCTGGACGTGGAACCACCAGTGGGTCCACAGTCTCTGTAAGGACTGTACCGGACACCTTTCTGTCTTAAGCTGATAATCCCCAATCTCCACCACCTCTTCTGCCTATACACAAGTCCCCGCTCGCAGGAGACGCGGATTATGCCTCTCCTGACTCGGTTACCCCCAGGACTTATTGGGCGCAAAGATTACCAGCTTAAGGTGGAGACTGGTGAACGGCAGGGAGTCCCAAATGAGGATGCCGGAAGGCGGAAGTCCAATTAACAAGCCGAGGTCAAAACCGGGAGATCACGAAGCGAGGTATCCAACGGAGGTAGCAAAGAGGAGTCAAACAAGCCGAGGTCAATCCAGAAGGTCACGGGGCGAGGTATCAGAGGGGTCAGGCGAGAATCGTGGTCAGGCAGGCAAAAGGTCAGGGCAGGCAGCAAGCAAGGATGGTCTGAAGACAAAGCCGAGTTTAACTGAGATAAGACAATCTATAACGTTCCCAACAACCCAGAGGCTATAACGGGCACTGGGAAAATGGAGGAGCCCGAATATAAAGGTAATACTGGCCAGTAGGAAAAGGGGACAATTGGAGGGAAAGGAGGTGATTGGTGCAACTACACAAAACGGGAGTGGTCCCAGGGACTGGACGGCCCAGGCCAGACAGGCCGACCAGTCCCTGGATCCGCTCCCCAGGAGAGCGACCAGGATAGGTCACTTTAAATCTGCCCCCGGCGGACACGCTGGGAGAAGCGCCGTCGGGAGGCATAAACAGGACGTGCTCGCGCGCGCACGTTGCGGTTCGGGCGCGCTCCCGTCAGAAGGAGGAAGCGCCGCACCATGGGGAAGCCCGACGGGGCCGCCCAGCCGCGCCAAGCAGGCCGCGGCGCGGCCACCAGCACTACCCCACGCCGACGAACCCCGGCCCCCACAGCAGCGCCGAGAGACAATCCCGCCAGAGGACCGCTGGACAGGGGACAGCCACGGGCCGCCCGACGACGCGCCGCGGGACCGGGGACGGCGAGGAGGTAAGATCCTAACAGTCTCTTCATCTTTCAATCACAGACTTTACAATCACAGACTTCATTCCTTAAGGCCCTTGTTGCAGGTGCACCATCTGTGAGCATGATCATTATGCCCCTGTTGCTCATTTGGGCCAGGGAGTACAGGTGGGGCATTTCCAAGCCTTCAGGTCTAAAGCCAGTAGAGTAATAACAAAGTGAATCTGGCTTCAGAGACAGCTGTCATTTTGACATTTTAAATATTGCCACAGGCTGGTGTAAATAGTTCATGATGTAAAGTGAAGCAGCACATGGTACTATTGAAAGGTCACATGTTTAAATACTGCTTTGTTCCCAAAACGTCCTCTAGGATGGCCCAGCTGAGTAGCTCATCCCACTTAAACCGGAAACACAAACTGGACATGATTAAATACCCCGTCCCTTCCTCCTGGACCTCAGGGTTTTGTGTTTCCTCCCAGGAAACAAGCTGAACTCTTCATCCCTATATTCTTAGTATACAGTACGTCCTGCTCCAGATATAATACTTACACTTGGGTTATCCTCTGCCAGATGGCGCTGCACTGCAGAGACATGGAAAAACAGGCTCCTCCCGGCCCTTCAAATACCCAGGGACCTCCCACAAATCCCCAGATTTCTCTGCAGTGCTGACTGCGAAGACATGATGTATCACTCTCTTGCAGATGAGCGGGGCTATTAAAGCCTGCGGCCCTGTTGGACTACTTCCACCCGTCCTCGTCGTGATGTGCCTCCCAGCCTGGGCTGCGCTGGTCGGGTGAAGGTAGGCAACACTACGCGTGCTCATGGAGCCATGCTCCTCCGCAGTCCCCCACCAAAGGGTAGGCGGTTTAGGCTGATGGTGAGCCTCTAGTGGATGCCCCTCCCGCATAATTGCCCCATACCCCATGTAGCGGTGGACCCTGTTCAAAGGGTCGCCATCCTCCCTCGTTCCCCCTGTAGCTCGGGGGGAAAGAAAGGGGAGGGTGTGGTGGTCTTGTGTATTCAGTACACGTTATGGCCTTAGTATTGTCCTTGACTCATACACCTGGTGTCAGAGCCTCGCTGTTTGGTTTTTTATTGCCTATCGGCCGCCGCCGCCCGATTCTCTTGCCCTTATTGGACGGGCATGCGAACAGGCGGCGGCATCGCCTCATACACTGCAGCGTCTTCATTGGTAAACGTTGTCGGGCGCATCTGGAAGTAATCCCTGTTTTCCTTCTATAGTGTGTCATACACTCGCTTGTTACTGTCTGCGCTGACTACTGCCTTCAGAGCTTCGCGCTCTTCGGGGGGGGCGGAGACCTGGCTTGGCGCGCTCCGCGTCACAGCCCGCTCTGGCCCGCCCTTCGAGGTTCGCTTGACGCCATTTAGATGCTCATCGCGCGCGCGTGGTAACGGTCCTCCTCCTCCTTCGATCTGTAAGTGCCCTCGCGGGCGATTTTCATCCTTCTTGCTTACGGCGCATGGCTCTGACATCCCTATTCCCATTATGTCTTTCAGACGGTCGAATCCAGTGGCTTCTCCCGGCCCTGTGTAATTGCCAGTTGGACCTAGTATAATTACTCCCACTTCCCTGCGGGTCTTTGGGGCATCCAAGGTAGCTTATAGCGTCAATCGCTACTGGCCTATTGTGCCTATTAATCACCATATGGAGGCATCCCAGGATATTGTGAACGGGGTTCCCTCGCGACAAGCCCAGCTGTGTGTAGCTTGTGGGGTCTCATCTATCAACGGTGACAATGCACGGGTCTGCGTCCCTTGTGCACAGCAGGTGCTAATGGTACTTCCCGCCCCTCCTGTGGCTGGGCCTGCACCTCGCCTCACTTCACCTACCCCCCCAAGCCTGAGTCTAACCCCCAATACAAGCGGGGATTCTCATCCTGATGTGGCTACTAGACTGGCCAGTGTTGAAAAATTGCTTGCTAGTACTCTGCTGACTCTGCTCCTTTCCCTACAGAGTCTTATGAGTTTACGCATCTATATGATCATACCCTTTCTGACGAAGGGGAGCTGCTCTCTGACTCAGAGTCATCTAATGAGAAGTCTAGGGGTCATGACGATTCTGGTTCTGATCACTGGACCCCGGATGATACTGATAAGCTACTGATTCAGATTTTTGAGGTTTTGTCCATCTCTCCCCCTGTTGCGGCTCCCAGGCAAAGGGGTGAGCTATTCCATACTGCTAAGGCTCGATTGGAATTTCCTGAGCTAACCCATTTCAATAACCTCGCGCTTAAGGAGTGGGAACATCCCAGTAGACTTCCCGGGATGCCTAAAGAGTCTGGACAGGAAGTATCCATTTCCTGCTGATATGGTCAAGTGCTGGTCATCGCCCCCCGAGGTCGATGCTCCTATTCTAGGGCTGCACTCCCCTGACACTACTACGCTGCGGGATTCTGAGGACCGGAGCATTGACCAATTGGCATGCCATGCCTTTGCGTTTGGAGGGGTGGCGCTGCGCCCGGTCTGCCCTCTGGCCATTACTGCCGTGGCGCTCAGGCCCATGGTCAGGAATGCACTTGACGGCCCTGACGAGTTTCCTACTGATACTATTAATGGACTGTCTAACTGTGATGTATTTGTGAACTTTATCCTGTCTGCATCGAATGATGCTATTAGGCTGTTTGTTCCAGATCTTCCGCCTTGGCGGTGGCTATACGCCGCGCGGTATGGCTGCGCCAGTGGGCGGCCGACAATGCTGCTAAGAAAGCCCTTACTGGGCTCCCGTTCAAGGGACTACGCCTGTTTGGGGACTGCCTAGACCTCTTTGCTAAAGGAGGTAAGTTACCACAGCGCAGGCGGCAGCCTCGGCCCTTTCGCAGCCAGGGCCCCCTTTCAGCCCCCTACAGAGGCGCTAAGCAGGGAAAAGGGGTGTCCTTCGCGGGGCCTTGCGCAGACTCCTGGCATAGGAGCAGGGGGCGACGTCCTGGCTCCTCCTGGGGGACCAAACCCAAAGCCCCTCCCAAGACCCCTCAGGCATGATGGGGTGCCCTTGCCCGCCAGGCTACAGCACTTTGCGCACGTCTGGAGGCGCCAAGTCTCAGACAGGTGGATTCAGGAGGTAGTTACCTCCGGCTACAAGATAGAGTTTGCTGTGCGGCCCCCCTCAAGATTCATCAGGTCCCGGATCCCCCAGGACCCGGTATCAGCTCAGGTCCTGATGCAGGCAGTACAAGGACTTCTGGATCTGGGAGGTTTTTGCAAGGTTCCCTTGAGAGAATTGGGAGAAGGGTTCTTTTCCAACCTTTTCACAGTACCCAAAAGAGATGGGTCAGTCAGGCCCATTCTGGATTTAAAGATCCTCAACAAATTTGTCAAGAACAAGCGCTTTCGTATGGAAACCCTGCGCTCGGCCGTTGGCTCTCTGCGCCCAGGGGATTTTATGACGTCTGTGGACATCAAAGATGCTTACCTTCACATCCCTGTGTTCCCGGGACATCAAAGGTTTCTCAGATTCGAGTTGAAAGATCAACATTACCAATTTGTTGCTCTACCGTTTGGCCTCACTTCAGCTCCCAGAGTGTTCACCAAGGTATTGGCGGGGGTGATGTCCTTGATAAGGTCAGGGGGCATTCGATATCCTCATGGCCTCTACAGCAGGCGGAGCTGGACACTCAGCTGGTGGTTTCCACCTTGGAGTCTTTCGGCTGGGTGATCAATCATCCCAAGTCCTCTCTGTCCCCTTCACCAGTGACCCCATTCCTGGGGATGATTCTGGATACAATTCAGTCACGAATATTCCTTCCCCAACAGAAGGTGGAAGCTCTGACTGTGCAGGTGCGGTCCCTGCTCTCGTGCCCCCAGCTCTCCCTCAGGCAGGGAATGCAGCTGGTGGGCCTGATGGTGGCGAGCTTCGAGGCGGTGCCCTTTGCTCAGTTCCATTCGAGGCCTCTGCAGCTTCACCTCCTATCAGTATGGGACAAGGACCCCGCGTCCTTGGACGGGGTTTGTGTGCTTCCCCCATTGGTCAGAAGGTCCCTCTCGTGGTGGCTAGACCACAAGAACTTGCTAAAGGGCAGGTCCTTTCTAGCCCCCTCCTGGGAGACGGTCACCACGGATGCCAGTCTGTCAGGTTGGGGGGGGATTCTGGAAGTCCCTGAGGTTCCAGGGGAGGTGGGGCCCTCAGGAGGCCCATTTACCCATCAAAATTCTGGAACTACGGGCGGTCAGGTTGGTTTTGGAGCAGTTGACCGATCACCTGCAGGGACTGTCTGTGCAGGTGCGCTCAGACAACAGGACAGCGGTTGCCTACATCAACCATCAGGGAGGGAACCGGAGCAAGGGTGCCCTCCAGGAAGTGTTGCGGATTCTGACATGGGCGGAGGCCAATGTTCAATGCATCTCGGCTGTTTATATCCCGGGGGTAGAGAATCTTCTAGCAGACTCTCTGAACAGGGGGACTTCTCGTCAGGGGGAGTGGTCCCTCTGCAACAGGGTATTCCAGTCCCTGAGTTACCGGTGGGGCCTACCGGATGTGAATCTGTTTGCATCCCATCACAATCACAAGCTCCCGGCCTTTGTCTCCCTGTCTCAGGATCCTCTGGCCTTGGCCACGGATGCTCTGTCACTGTCATGGAAGAAATTTCGGCTCCTGTATGCCTTTCCCCCGCTCCCCCTGCTGGGCAGGGTCCTGCGCAAGATTGCCCTGGAAAGGGTACCAGTGATTCTGGGAGTCCAGGTCTCTTCCCTGCAGGGAATTCTTAATCCCTAGAATTCTGGAGTTTTAAAACATGGATTGGAGTTGGGTTTAAAACTCAGTACTCTGAAGGGTCAGGTTTCTGCCCTGTCTGTCTTCTTTCAGAAGTCTTTTGCTCAGCATCCCTTGGTTTAGACCTTCTTTCAGGGGGTTACTCACCTGCGTCCCCCACGTAAGCCTACGGTCCCTGTTTGGGACTTGAACCTGGTTTTGTCTGCCTTACAGGGTGCTCCCTTTGAGCCTATTCAGGATGCTGCTTTGGCTGTACTTACCCTCAAAGTTGTTTTTCTGGTGGCTGTTACTTCGGTCAGGCTTGTTTCTGAGCTGGCGGCTCTGTCTATCCAGCCCCCATACTACGAGAGACACCAGGACAAGGTGATGATTTTCTGCCAAAGGTGGTGTCTGCCTTTCATTTGAATCAGGATATTGTTCTTCCTTCATTGTGTCCTAACCCTAGCAACGCTAAGGAAAGGGTTTTGCATTCATTGGATGTGGTCAGGTGTCTGAAGTATTACCTGGTAGTCACTGCGGCTTTCAGGAAGACCGATGCTCTTTTTGTGGTTCCTTCTGGTCCTAGGAAGGGTTTGGCTCCTGCCAAGTCTACTATTAGCAAATGGATTCCTCGGGCTGTGATTCAGGCCTATTCTGCTAAGGGGAAGAATCCTCCCTTCCGTCTTACTGCTCATTCTACTCATGCTATTGGTGCCTCCTGGGTCTTCCAGCACCAGGCTTCTGTTGAACAAGTTTGCAAGGCCGCTACTTGGTCTTCGGTTCATACTACCTTTTCAAAGTTTTACAAGGTTGATGTTAGGGCCTCAGCTGATGCTGTTTTTGGCCGTAAGGGTTTGCAGGCGGCAGTAGTTTAAACTGCCTGTTGTCACCTTTTGTTGGGGGATCCCACCCTACTTTCTGGACACTGCTATTGGATGTCCCAAGTGTAAGTATTATATCTGGAGCAGGACGTACTGAATACTAAGAATAATACAATTCTGTGAAATACTCACCTGTAGAATTGATATTATTTGTATACAGTACGTCCTGCTCCACCCCACCCTGTGCATTATTCTGGATCCCCTGTATGGTGATTGTTATCATTGTTATCATTACCAGTTGTTCTGGGTGGTTTAATTCTCCCGGCTTCTTGTTCACTGCTTTTCAATGCTGGGGATTTGTGGGAGGTCCCTGGGTATTTGAAGGGCCGGGAGGAGCCTGTTTTTCCATGTCTCTGCAGTGCATGCCATCTGGCGGAGGACAATCCAAGTGTAAGTATTATATTATTTGTATACAGTACGTCCTGCTCCAGATATAAGTATTTCACAGAATTGTATTTTTTAAGTCATGTGTTAACTGTCAAGGCCACCTTGCCAGAGGGCTTTTCCAGGCTTCTGTGTAAGGATTGTTTGGAGATGGCCGGGGGAACTTTCAGTGTATGAAAAGTTTTTTTTGTTTTTTTTTTAATCCTATGATTTCAGAATGGCTAGTTCCTTTGAGTTTTTTAAGAACTGCATTGTCCAGGTGGCAGTTATAAGATCAGATGCTGGGCCATCACAGTTGCTTCTCACCCCGAGCCTGATGTAGTGTAGCCAGGGTGGATGAGGAGGAGATCTGTGCCTCTTCGAATAAGTCGGCCCATTCTGCATGCACTGGGAATGGTTTAGAAGCTTCAACTTCGAGGACAGTTGCCATACACTCCACTTCGGTCTTCATGACATGTGGGTAATCTCCAGTAGAGGGCGAACTTCTGCAGAGATGAATATGCAAAAAAGAAAGGACCTTCCACCAATTCCCCAGTTTCTTCTCTGCAGAGAAGGCGACAAGACAGAAGATGAGGACTTCTTTGCTTACAGGTAAGCCGGGCTCGCGCCCAGCCTTCTATTATCCCTATTACTGCCAGGACCCTTCTAAACTACCCTGTATTGAGCCTCCCAGTTTAGGCTGCGGGTCCTGGTGATGGTAGGAGCACCCTATGGGTGCAGCAGGAGCACTGCTCCACCATGAGACCTCACTATGGGGTAGGCGGTTATCCAGGTTTCTTGGTGATCCTGTGTGGGATGCCCCGTCCCGTTAGGCTTATGGCCGGCTCCTGGCTGGATTTCCCCCCTTCCAGGTCCCTTATTCCCCTCCGGGGGGGGGGGGGGGGGGGGGGGAGAGCGGCCCTGGCCTATATTTCATTTTGGCCTATATTTCGTTTTACCCAGCCCCTGTCACGGTGTGAGTGTTTTCACTTGTGTGTGTGTGTGTATGTGAGTGCTTGATGTCACTGGCCTCACGGTCTGACTACAGCCTGGGGGAGCTTCTCCCCCTCAGGCTGCGTTCGGGCTCCCCCTTATTTGGCACGATTACACTGCTCGTTATCTAGGGGTCCGCGTTGCTGGGAGGGGGACGTGGCCTCGGAAAACGCGCGTTCTGCGCTGGCCTGCCCTCCCTCCCCCCTGCTCTCCCTTCCCAGGCACGAGGCTGCGTGGGGGCCATCTTCCCTGGCAGGCTGCTTTGCATGCAGGGTTTAGCTTATGTGTGTGTGTGGGGGCCCCTATTTAGCGGGGGCCCCCACTGGTCTCTAACGTGTGTGTGTGTGTGCGCGCGCTAGGCCTTAGTTGCACTGTTTTGGCTGTGTTGTGGTATATATAATATATACCTATATATATATATATATATATATATATATATATATATATATATATATTCCATTCTGTGGCTGTAAGATAAAATGCTATTGCATTTTTTACACTGCTCTACTCTTATGTGGCTTATTTTGTGTGTTACAGGTTACCCTGTATATGTGCATATTAAGGGGTCCCTCCTGGGGTCCCTAGTTATAAAAATTGTCCACCCAAAAATCCTCCCACCGGGACTTTTAAGGGGCATCCCGGGTTGCTTATGCGTAATTCCCTGCGGTCTTGCGACTGACCACAAAAATTCACCATATGGAGGCTCTGCAGGATACCGGGCCCGGGATCCCTTCGGGACAATCCGGGCCATGTGTGGGGTGCGGGGTATCCCTTACGGAGGAGAATGTGCTGATCTGTATACCATGCACACAAAAGGCCATAACTCGGCAGTCTGGTACCCAGCCTTCTGGGTCGGCTCCTCCCGCTTCATCGCCTTCCCCTCCCCACCTGATCCGTACCCCAAGTGACATTGGTACCAGTGGGGAGTCGCTTTCTCATGTTTGGGCTCGATTGGCTAGCATAGAGAAAATGATTGCTAGCACAGTGGGCAAGAAGGCCCAGGCTAAAAAGAGACAGTTGTCGTCGGCCCAGCCTTTGTGGGATATTGACGAGGAGTCCGCTGATTTGTCCGATTATTCCCCGTTAGAGGAGGGGGAATTGTATCAGGATTCAGAGGCTGACTATGGTCAGCCTGGGAATTCCAATGTCGGGCAGGCGCTGGGGGATGCCGTTGATACGGCCACTGTTTTGTCACATTTATTGGAGGTGTTGGATATTGATCCACCTGATCCCCCTCTTAAGAAGGGGGAATTTTTTGGGGCCCACAAGCCCCGTCTGGAATTCCCTACCCAGGGTAATTTTGATGCGCTGATACTTAGAGAATGGGAGAGGCCCAGCCGGCTTCCTGGTGTGCCTCAGGGATGGGATAAGAAGTATCCTTTTCCGGTGGAGGCGGTCAAGCGCTGGTCTTCTCCTCCCGAGGTCGACGCGCCTGTTATAGGTTTGACCAACTCTTCTGTGCTGAACACCCCTGACGCCACCTCCCTTAAGGATGGCGAGGATAAGCTCCTTGATCAGATGGCATGCCACGCATTTGCCAACGTGGGCTCGCCCCTGTGGCCTGTTTGTGCATCTGCCCTGGTGTCGCTGGCTACCAGGTCTCTTATCCGGGACTGGCTGAATAACGCTCAGCTTGATCCAGATGGCGCTGAGTTTGCTATACTTAAGAAGTGCGAATTGTTCATGGATTTTGTCATGGCTGCGATGGAAGACTCCATTGTCGTGTGTAGTAGGACGTCAGCCTTACTGGTGGCCATGCGCAGACTGGTCTGACTCTGTCAGTGGACAGCGGACGTTGAAGCCAAGAAGTCGCTCACAGCTCCCCCTTCTTGGGTGCGCGGCTGTTTGGAGATAAATTGGATGCTGTTGCTAAAGGAGGTAAGTTACCTCAGCAGAGGAAACAGCGCCGTCCCTTTTGAGGGGCCGGCTCGTTCACCCCTTCCTTTCGAGGGGCCAGAGCGTCTAGGGGTCTGGCCTTCTCAGGTGTCAGGGGCTCGTCCTGGAACAGAGGCAGAGGTCGGGCACGTCCCGCGGCTGCCTGGGGTTCCAAGCCCAAGCCTGCCGTTAAACCGGCTCAGCAATGAAGGGGCGCCCTCACCCGCAAGGGTGGGGGGACGGCTGCGGCTCTTCTTCCAGGTCTGGGCCCGGGAGGTCACAGACAATTGGATCTTGGAAGTGGTCTCCTCTGGGTACAAACTGGAGTTCGAGTACTGGCCGCCCCCAAGATTCTTAAGGTCTCGGGTGCCCTCGGAGCCTCAGGCTGCACAGGGGCTCCTGTTAGCAGTAAAAAAACCTTCTGGACATGGGGGTTATATGCCCGGTGCCTCCGTTGGAAAGAGGCAGGGGTTACTACTCCAACCTTTTCACAGTTCCCAAAAAGGAGGGTTCGGTGAGACCCATTCTAGATCTCAAGGTTCTCAACAGGTTTATCAGAGCCAAGAAGTTCCGCATGGAGACTCTGCGCTCGGCTATCAATTCCCTTCGCCAAGGGGATTTTATGACATCCATAGACATCAAGGAGGCGTATCTGCATGTTCCGATTTTTCAGGCACATCAGAGATTCCTCCGGTTTGCGGTGGAGGATCAATATTATCAATTTGTAGCTCTTCCCTTCGGTCTGACCTCGGCACCGAGGGTCTTCACCAAGGTTTTGGCGGGCGTAATGGCTCTGCTCAGATCTCAGGGCATTTGCATTGTGCCTTATCTGGACGATCTGTTGATTTCAGCTTCTTCCTTTCAGCAGGCGGAACTGGACACCCACCAGGTGGTGTCGACCCTGGAGAGGTTCGGGTGGGTGATCAACCGCACCAAGTCTTCTCTCTCCCCGTCTCGAATGATTTCATTTCTGGGCATGAATCTGGACACCAGTCGGGCCAGAGTGTTTCTGCCCCAGGCCAAAGGGCAGGGGATTCAGGGGCTGATCCGTCTTCTTCTGGCCAGTCCTTGTCCCTCTATCCGACAGGAAACTGGTGGGTCTGATGGTGTCCTCCTTCGAGGCGGTGCCGTTTGCACAGTTTCACATGAGATCTCTTCAACTTCTCCTATTGACGTATTGGGACAGAAGCCCACAGTCATTGGATCATCCTTTCAAGATGTCTCCCAGGGTTCGGCAGTCCTTTCGGTGGTGGCTGGACTCGAGCAATCTGGTGAAGGGCAGATCCTTTCTGGTCCCTTGTTGGGAGACGGTTACCACGGATGCCAGCCTGTCGGGCTGGGGAGGTTATTGGAAGAGTCATCAGTTCAGCGGGGTGTGGGGTCCCCAGGAGGCTCACACCCTCATCAATGTTTTGGAGCTCAGAGCCATTCGACTGGTTCTGGCTCGGCTGACCACACAGTTGCGGGGTCTTCCGGTTCAGGTGCATTCGGACAACCGAACGGCAGTGGCTTACATAAATCACCAAGGAGGGACTCGCAGCAGGAGTGCCCTCAGGGAAGTCTCTCTGATCCTGCACTTGGCGGAGAGCAATGTTCCTTGCCTTTCGGCAGTCTACATTCCGGGAGTGGAGAATACGGAGGCGGATTCCCTGAGCAGGGGATCCTCTAGCCACGGAGAGTGGTCTCTCAACCCCGAGGTTTTTCTGGATCTTTGCCGCAAGTGGGGGACTCCAGAGGTGGATCTCTTTGCCTCGAGGCACAATCACAAACTTCCGGCCTTTATGTCTCTTTCTCAGGATCCGCTGGCTTTCGCAGTGGATGCCTTGTCACTGGCTTGGAAGGAACTGGGTTTTCTGTACATGTTTCCACCTGTCTCCATGCTGGGCAAGGTAGTTCGCAAACTGGTTCTAGAAGGGGCACCAGCGATTCTGGTGGCTCCAAGGTGGCCAAGAAGGGTTTGGTACGCAGACGTTGTAAGGATGGCCGTAGACCAGTACCGGCTTCCCTTGCTGCTGGACCTGCTATCTCAGGGTCAAACGCCGGCTTTGACGGCTTGGCTGCTGAAACCTTCGTCTTGAAGAGGAAGGTTTGTCTGAGCCTGTTGTTCAGACCCTGATTAGGGCTAGGAAGCGGTCCTCTTCGGGCATTTACTATAGGACTTGGAGGTCCTATATTGATTGGTGTGAGGCTAGGGCCTTGCCTTGCAGGGTTTTTTCTATACCCAGGATTTTGGAGTTTCTTCAGAATAATCTGGATCTTGGGTTCCAGCTTAGTACTTTGGGACAGGTTTCTGCTCTGTCGGTTTTCTTCCAGAGGTCTTTTGCCTTACACGCGCTGGTTAAGACCTTTTTCCAAGGGGGGCATGTGCGGCCCCCTCGGTAGGCTGTGGTTCCTGTTTGGGATTTGAATTTGGTTCTTTCGGCTCTGCAGGGTCCTCCTTTTGAGCCATTATAGGATATTGCTCTTTCGGTTCTCAGAAGGTTGCTTTCTTGGTGGCTATTACCTCTTTTCGGCGTGTCTCTGAGTTGGCGGCCCGGTCGATTCAGGCTCCTTACTTTGAGAGACTCCAGGATAAGGTGGTTTTTCGTTTTAAGCTGGATTTCCTTCCTAAGGTGGTGTCTGCTTTCCACCTCAATCAGGACATTGTTCTCCCTTCCTTGTGTCCTAAGCCTAACAATGACAAGGAGAGGGTTTTGCACAATTTGGATGTTGTTCGCTGTGTGAAGTACTATTTGGTGATTACTTCTTCCTTCCGCAAGATGGATGCTTTTTTCGTGGTGCCCTGCGGGCCCAGGAAAGGTTTGGCGCCTGCTAAATCTACGATTAGCAAATGGATTCGTCAGGCCATGGTGGGGGCCTATTCTGCTAAGGGGAGGACTCCCCCTTTTAGGGTCACTGGGCACTCTACTCGTTCTGTTGGTGCATCCTGGGCTTTTCAGCACAAGTCTTCTGTTGAACAAGTTTGTAAGGCTGCTACTTAGTCTTCCGTTCATACCTTTTCCAAGTTTTACAAGGTTGATGTGCGGACTTCAGCGGGTGCTGTTTTTGGCCGCAAGGTTCTGCAAGTTGCAGTGGTTTGAGTTGGTACATTCTTTACTGTTTCTGGTTCCCACCCATGACGGACACTACTATTGGATGTCCCAGATGAAGAAGGAAGTGGAGTGTATGGCACACTTAGAATAATACCGTTTTGTGAGTACTCACCTTTAAAACGGGTATTATGAGTGTGCCATACACTCCACTTTGCCCCACCCTTGTATGTTTCAGGTATTCTGGGGCTTTTATATGGTGAACCATTGGTTTTGATTGTTACAGTTATATTTGGTTCTTCCTGGTCCCTTTACTGCTTTTATACACTGGGGAATTGGTGAGAGGTCCCAGGTATATATGGACCGGGAGGGGCTTTCTTTTTTGCATATCCATCTCTGCAGAAGTTCGCCCTCTACTGGAGATTACCCAGATGTCATGAAGAAGGAAGTGGAGTGTATGGCACACTCATAATACCCGTTTTAAAGGTGAGTACTCACAAAACGGTATTTTTCCCACCTGGGTCCATTTAACTTTTCCCTCAAGGACACTCCAGGTCTTATTAGGGGAATTCTAGCTTCCCTAAGTTGCACCTGTGTGGTATAATATTTGAGGGTAAGCTTTTGTTTGGATTGGAACTGGAAAATTTGCTAACCCATTCCTCTGAGGTGGGGAAGACATTTCTGGTTAAAAGGAAGCATCTTCACCCGCCTTATTCAGAAGCCAAGAATCCTAGATTTCTCAAAACATCCTTCGGGCAGCATACGCCTGAGACCTCTCACTGAGGGGAACACGTGACCACTAGCCAAAATAAAATCTTGACTCCTCCCTCTCTTCCCCAGTTGTTTTCGTGTTCCTCCGTGAGGTAGGAGCCAGACCACTAGCTCCTGGACCATTGGGTTCAGGTAAGTATTTTTCCGGTACTATGGGCCTATTACAGCAGGGGGGGGCATTTCTCGGTCCCGAAGACCTTCCATGTGTCTGGGGCCCGGGATACCCCATGGGATTTTTTTGGCCAGATCCCATTCTTTGATGGCTATCAAAGGGGGGGGGGGGGTAAGTAAGATCTTTCCCTCTTTCTGAGGATGAATTTTAGGAAGAAGCCGGGGTAACCGGATCCCATGCATTTATTTTAAGAATTTTTGGGATCTAATTAATTATTTCAGACAAATCTGGAAGTTCCCGATGATTTGGTTGCACTGGAGCCTTCTTTCTGTACCCTTTTAACCTTTTTTTGACATTTTGAACTTTAATGAATTTTTTATGACTATACCTTTAAGAGGCAGGGGAGAGAGGAGAATGACGCATTCTCTCGCTCTCTCCCCCGCCTGCCGATACTTCCGCATTTCGCTTACCTCTGCGGCAGGTGGGGGTATCGGCTTCTCCGAGGGCTTCCTCCTGGAGCCCAGCGGGGGAAGGGATCCCTCTGGGCGATGGTCTGACGGCTGTGGGCTCCTTCCTCTCGGCGAGCGTCGACTTGGGCGGCGGGACCGACGAGCGTCTGCGGGCCATTAAGGTACACACGCGTGCGCGCCCCGGGCATGCTTTCATAGGAATATCCCGAAAATTAGATCCCAGGCTTCTTCTGACGTCGCATTCCGGCGCCCAGGATAATTTCCTGCTTTTCACAAACACGTGTTTTTTCCTTAAAGTGATAGCACAGTGTTTTGGGAGACTTGTGTATTCTGGCCCCCCCTTCTATTTTTATACAAGGGGTTAAAATCTAAATATGGGATTTAGCTCCTGCCCTATTTAGGCGGACTCAGGAAGCTAGTCTCTTGGTGCCTTTATCCAGAAGCATGGCAGAACAGGCGCAGGACGGGTTTATGGATCCTATGGGAGATTCCTCCACTGAAATAACCTATGTGGACCGACTGCCAATTCTGGGAGGAGGAGGCCCAGCTCTGCCCTGGTAAGTCACTTTACTTTATTAGTGTCATTTTTGGGCATGTTTTTAGTAGTATGGGATATAGCTCATTCCCCTACTTTTCTGCTTATAGTCTAAAACCCCAGACAAAGCTTCCAAAAGTCTACCTAAATCCTCTTCTTCCAGATCTAAATCCAGTAAAAAGAGTAGAAGATGCCCCTTGCGTGATGTGAAACTATCGGATTTCTACACTAAACCTCTTTGGCAAATTTGCACGGCTAAAGTTGTTAATAAAGAACATAATGAGGATTTAATGAGGATGATGATGGAGCTTAAGGACCAGACTTTTCCTCTCCTATGTCACAAAGGCCCCCAGAATGTGCGGGTAACCAAGTGGTATTTTCGCATCCAGCAACAGGCCCCTTTGATGCTTCCCTGTTTTCTGGCCAAATGGGGAAACCCTACTTTTTCGCCACTCGAATCAGAAGAGGCAGAGATTTCAGGGGAAGTGAAGGATTCTCTGAATTGGTGGTTGGAAGACAATTGATTCTCGATAGGGTTACCTTGAGGAGATCCCAAAGAGGTGATTGTGACTACGGATGCTTCAGTCTGGGGCTGGGGAGCACATTGCAAGACATGGACAGTTCAAGGGAAATGGTCAAAGGCCTTGAATCAGTCCTCATCCAATCTGAGAGAATTGATTGCAATAAAGGAAGCATTATGGGCATTAAGTCACACCTACGGGGGAAGCATGTGCAAATTAAGACAGACAACGCTACATCTGACACCTTCAAAGTGTTAATACTTTGAAGTTTCAACTGGCAGCCTTGTCCGTTTTTTTAGGTAAGAGATTATAATCCCATTTCTATTATCAAGCGGTTCTTGCTGGCAGTCAAACTCTCTAAGCCGGCACCATCCAAGGTGGTTCCGCAGTGGGACTTGGCTAAAGTTTTGTCTATGCTAAGTTCTCCTCCTTTTTTCCCCAACAAGAATCTGGACATCAAATCACTCACCTGGAAGGTCTTGTTTTTGGTAGCCATTACCTCAGCCCGCAGAATTAGTGATATTCAGGCCTTGTCATGTCGTCATCCATTCCTACAGGTATTTCCAGATCGCATTGTACTGAAGGCGGATCCTTGCTACCTTCCTAAGGTTGCTTCAGATTTTCACAGATCTCAGGAGATCGTTATTCCCTCGCACAGGAGGATCCCAAACTTATTGCTTTGGATGTCAGATCTCAACTGTTGCATTATGTTCAACAGACCAAAGATTTCAGAAAAGCTGACAGCTTGTTTATCTCCTTTTCAGGCCCTAGGAAGGGTCTTAGAGTATCAAAGACTACGTTGGCAAGATGGATGAAAGATACCATTAAGATGGCTTATAGAGATGTCAATTTACCAAGTGGGGTAACAGCCCATTCTACAAGAAGTGTATCTACATCTTGGGCAGAGCAAGCTGGGGTCTCCATGGAACAGATTTGTAAGGCGACCACCTGGTCTTCAGCTAAAACCTTCGCTACACACTATCGTTTGGATCTCCTGTCTCAGAAGGATCAATCTTTTGGCAGAAGTGTGCTTTGTGCGGTTCTTCCCACCCAATGAGGTAGTCCTCGCCTATCTCTCAGACGTATGCTGCCCGAAGGTTGTTTTGAGAAAACTTAAGTTAGGTACCTGGTAACTTTTTTTCTAAACATCCGTAAGGGCAGCATACGCCAGCTTCGCTCCCTTTTTTTTGTATGTGGAGTTGGATTGTGTATCATGTTATGCAGAGTTGGGGGTCTGTATCTTTTCTCTCTTTCAGATCTCTACAACAACTGGGGAAGAGAGGGAGAAGTCAAGATTTTATTTTGGCTGGTGGTCACGTGTTCCCCTCAGTGGGAGGAGCCCGGAGGTCTCAGGCGTATGCTGCCCTTACGGATGTTTAGAAAAAAGTTACCAGGTACCTAACTTAAGTCTTTCCCAACGGGATTTCCGAGGCTCGGCTTCCTGAAGGGCCTATGCTTCTCAGAAGCTTAAAGGCAAAATGGGATCCCCGGTGCATTGTTAGTGGACCTTCAGTAGTTTTCAGTAGATGTTCCAGGCAAAACCTGATTCTGCTTGCCCCATGCTGGCTTATAATTTCCTGTTAGAAAACTTTAGCGGCATGTGGCAGTTTACTTCCACAGTCTGATGCAGAGGGGCTAAGCTGGGTCTCCCCTGCAGACACAGGCAATGGTGTGTCCCATACAGTCTGATTCAAAAGGAGTGGACTCTTCCATCTCTTTAAAAATAGTGGTCATGCATAAATAAAACCTGGGGGCTGGGGTATAGAAAAGCAACATGGCAGGATGAATCTGCTTGGCGGGTATGAAAACATTACTTTGATTTTACACTTAGCCAAGACAATCTTTTTAAGCGATAGAGGCTAAATGTGAAGGATTTTATTGATTACTTAAAGTGCATGTAAAAAAAAAAGAAAAAAAAAACACTAACCTGACTATGAGCAAGCTCAATTCCGCAGCCTGGTCCTCCATTGTTCTGTTGCTGTCAACGGAGGGATGGCAGCCGCTCAGACCAATTTATAACCTGGGAGGTGCACGTGAGCAAGGCAATTAGAATACACAAGTCTTAAAGGGGCCACAGCACCCAACCCTGTTAGCTTGCAACCAATCCTTTAATCTTTCTCTAAATCTGGTTAAAAACAGAGGTCTCGATTGGCACACATCTGCAGAATTATGCTGAAGCTGCACCACCAAACATCACATTTCATCTGTGTAGGTGCAGCCTTAACTATAATCTATGAGAGCCTCTTGGGAGCAGCTTACCTGAGGTTGTCCTATAACCTCGAATGCAGGACTTGGGGGAGTGGGAAGGGTAGAAAGCCTCCCCCATACAGCACAAGACCCCCCACCCCCATGCACAAAATAAAGAGATACAAAGGAGGGGTGGGAGCCACTGAGACAAATGTATAACATTTGTGCTTGCTCCTCGGCTGGCTTCTCAGTGACAGGCTACTTGGAATATGGGGGGCGCACCATGGGGCCAACTACTAGTCAATGCTTATCAGTTGTTGGCCAAATGATATTGGGAGCCTGCTGGAAGTGTGCTGTCAGCATTGGAGCTGACACCAGAAAAGCGGATCAAAACCCACAAAACTTTTGAAATACATTTGACCAAAGCCCTTGCTGATACTCCCTTCTTAGGGTATAGAATTAGTCTTGGAATAGATTTTTTTTGGTGTTCCTCTCTGTAATATGGCAGGTGATCAGTCATTGCATAGGTGTGGCAAGGACATAATTGCCACACACAACAGTGGCAGTAAATGGAGGAGGCAGAGCTTTACATCTGAAACAGACGGCATTATCTGGGATCGGAGTGCTGCAGGAGCAGTGAGAATTGGCAGAAGGTACTCTTCATAGGGGAGCAATTCAAGGGCTCCTAGTTAAAAATGTGGGTTTTGGTCCACTTCAACATTTCATTAAAACAGCTGTCTAAATAGCACTACAGAAGACGATGGCGCTATATATATATATATAAACAATAATAATAACAATAAATACAGCTAGATATTTGTCTTTGCATATGAGCATTACAGTAATATTTTATTCTTTTTTTTTTTTTCATAGCAAACCCTTTCCGGTGAGTATTATTTTTTGACTGTATTTTTTTTCACTCTCTGTTTGTCTATCCCCATGTTGGTTGTCAGGGTCTGTATCTTTCATTCCGCCTGCTTTATATTTCTTGATAAGGACTAGTTAACGCTCTCCTTTCCAGCATGAAGCAAGCAAAAATCTGGGTAATTTAACCATTTGCCTGGAATGTGCCATTAAAGCCAACCTACAGCCAGGCGCTATATGTGCTGCGATTATCCAGTCCCACCTCAGCAGAACTGGAAAGCAGTATTGTTTCATTGATTTGTACCCCATACAACCACAGTGTTAGGGCCCATCTTGCACAGCAGCCTCTCCAGTGTCCAAAATGGCAGTATACCCAAAGGCTAAGCATGGCTGCCATTAGACCCAACTAGCACATAGCATAGGTTGCAGTTATGGAGGGGTCTGGGCCCCCCCGTAACTAAGCTGGCCAATTTTTCAGAGGGAAATTTGGAACACTTGAATTGTGGCAGCTTAACAGATCTCTAGATTCATTTACGATAGTGACAACATTGACCACACATCATACAATATGGTCTCTATTGCAAATTAACTTCTCTACTCATCAGCGGTTTGCTGGATATTATCATGTATACCGTATTTATATAGCGTGTATACCGTATTTTTCGTGCGTCTTATCATGCGAATGTAAAAACCAGGGGAAAAAAGTAAACTTACATGTTATGGGCGCTCCCGCTTTGCTGTCTGGACTGCCTGCCACACTGCGGAAGGCCAGAAGATGATGGAGGAGCGGCGGGCTCTGTCCCCGTCCCTGCCGCTGCTTTCACTGTCTCCTCCGGCAGCGGCAGGGACGCTGCTTCTTCAGCCACTGCCTCTTCCAGCCGGGTCACACGCAGACACCTGGTCTAGGCAGCGTGTGGGTCAGCGTAGCAGCTGGAGGCCAGGACATGTAAGATGACTTATTTTTTTTTCTATGTTCTGCTGGGGAACAGAAAGGGGGGGGGGGGCACACTGCGTATGGGAATGGGATGGGGGGAATGCCACACTGCCTATGGGAATTGGTGGGGTGAATTCGACACTGCCTATGAGATTGGGGGGATGCCACACTGCCTATGAGATTGGGGGGATGCCACACTGCCTATGAGATTGGGGGGATGCCACACTGCCTATGGGATTGGGGGGAATGCCACACTGCCTATGGGATTGGGGGGAATGCCACACTGCCTATGGGATTGGGGGGAATGCCACACTGCTTATGGGATTGGGGGAATGCCACACTGCCTATGGGATTGGGGGGAATGCCACACTGCCTATGGGATTGGGGGGGATGCCACACTGCCTCTGAGATTGGGGGGGATGCCACACTGCCTCTGAGATTGGGGGGAATGCCACACTGCCTCTGGGATTGGGGGGAATGCCACACTGCCTCTGGGATTGGGGGGAATGCCACACTGCCTCTGGGATTGGGGGGAATGCCACACTGCCTCTGGGATTGGGGGGAATGCCACACTGCCTCTGGGATTGGGGGGAATGCCACACTGCCTCTGGGATTGGGGGGAATGCCACACTGCCTCTGGGATTGGGGGGAATGCCACACTGCCTCTGGGATTGGGGGGAATGCCACACTGCCTATGGGATTGGGGGGAATGCCACACTGCCTATGGGATTGGGGGGAATGCCACACTGCCTATGGGATTGGGGGGAATGCCACACTGCCTATGGGATTGGGGGGAATGCCACACTGCCTATGGGATTGGGGGGAATGCCACACTGCCTATGGGATTGGGGGGAATGCCACACTGCCTATGGGATTGGGGGGGATGCCACACTGCCTATGGGATTGGGGGGAATGCCACACTGACTATGGGATTGGGGGGGATGCCACACTGCCTCTGGGATTGGGGGGAATGCCACACTGCTTATGGGATTGGGGGGAATGCCACACTGCCTATGGGATTGGGGGGAATGCCACACTGCCTATGGGATTGGGGGGAATGCCACCCTGCCTATTGGGAATAGGAGGGGGATGCCACTCTGCCTGCAATTGGATGATTCTGCACCTTGACTATTATTTGGTTCAGAATATTAATTTTCTTATTTTCCTCCTCCAAATCCCAGGTGCGTCTTATAGGAGGGGGATATATATATATATATATATATATATATATATATATATATATATATACCTTGACTTCAAGGGTGCAAGTTGGAAACCTGTCATAGCATATGTGCCAGTTTCTTTCTAAATGAAATATAAATGTGAGGAAGAAAATATTAAAAAGGAACACCTGGGATTTCCTCTCTCCCAGGTATTGTTCCACTTCAACAGGGTATCTAGATATTCTTAGTATACAGTACGTCCTGATCCAAATAGATTACTTACACTTGGGTTATCCTCCTCCAGATGGCGCTGCACTGCAGTGACATGCAAAACAGGCTCCTTCCGGCCCCTCAAATACCCGGGGACCTCCCACAAATCCCCTCAGATTTCTCTGCAGTGCTGACTGCGAAGACATGAAATTATCACTCTGTCGCAGGTGAGCGGGGCTATTAAAGCCTTGCGCCCTGTTGGACTATTCCCACCCGTCCTTGATGTGCCTCCCAGCCTGGACTGCGCTGGTCGGGTGAAAGTAGGCAGCACCATGTCTGCTTAAGGAGAGTTGCTCCACTGCAGTCCCCCACCAAAGGGTAGGCGGTATAGGCTGATGGTGAGCCTTATAGGATGCCCCTCCCGCATTATTGTCCCATGCCCCAGTAGCAGTGGGCCCTGTACAAAGGGCCGCCATCCTCCCTCATTCTCCCAGTAGCCCTCGGGAGGAAGAGAATGGGGGGGGGGGGGGTGTGGTTCTCTGTGTACTGTGGTTACACGCTTATGGTCCTCTTGGTAAATGTCTGCTTGGACTGGTGTATGTGGTGTCACCGCCGCGCTGACTTGTCTCTTTACACTGTTAAGGCCGCCGCCGCGCGCGCCTTTTCCTTCCTTTGGTTGTTTTGCGCCGGGTGGCTGCGTTACCTCAGACGCTTCTGCGTCCCCATTGGCTGCTTGTCTGTTGGACTTCGCGCTTTTCTGGGAGGCGGGCCTGGCATGGCGCGCCTCGTGTCACGGTTCGTGCTGGCTCGCCCTTTGAGGTTCTCGGCGCCATATTGTCTGGTAGCGCGTGTGTGTGGGTGACGTTCTTACTTATCGTGGTCCGTAAGTGCCCTCGCGGGCGGCTTTATAATTCACCGTAGTGTGTTTAGGTCTGACACCCTTCTTCTCATTGTGTCTTTCAGAGGGTGAATCCATTGACTTCTCCCGGCCCGGTGTAATTGATAGCGGGCCTTGTAAATTTACTCCCACTCCCTAGCGGGTTATTGGGGCATCCAGGGTTGCTTATATCGTCAATCCCTACTGGCATATTGTGCCTAATAATCACCATATGGAGGCATCTAAGGATAATGTGACCGGGGTCCTTCTGGGACATGACCGGCGGTGTATGACGTGTGGACAACCCCATGCTGATGCTGACAAGACACGGGTCTGCGTACCTTGTGCTGAGCAAGCGCTGGCTTTGCAATCTGGCATGCCAGTGGCTATACCTCATCTCACTTCACCTATTCCCCCTGGCTTAAATCTCACTCCTGCTGAGTCGCACACAAGTGGGGATTCTCAGCCTGAAGTGGCATCTAGGCTACCTATGGCTGAACAGATTTTTGCGAGGTCCTTAGCGCGTAAGGGCCCTGGTAAGAAGCGGCTCTTGACGCCTAATGTTACTGTTTTCCCTCTGGGAACTGAGGAGTTTATGACTCTGTGTGGCTATACCCCTTCTGATGAAGGAGAGCTCTTTTCTGACTCGGGCTCATCTGATGAGAGACCGGAGACTCATGAAGACTCTGACCCTGACCCCTGGATCCAGGACGACACTGACAGATTATTGATCAAGATCTTTGAGGTTCTGTCTATCTCTCCCCCTGGTGAGGCTCCCAGGCAAAGAGGGGAGCGTTTCCATACAGCATCATCACGCTTGGAATTTCTAGAGCAGGCACATTTACATACCCTTGTGCTCAAGGAATGGGAGTGCCCCAGTAAACTTCCAGGGATTCCAGGAGATTGGGATAGTAAGTGCCCTTTTCCCCCTTCGGGATGCTGAGGACCGGCGCATTGACCTGCTGGCCTCCCACGCCTTTGCATGTGCGGGGGCGGCGCTTCGCCCGGTCTGTGCCTCTGCCATTACTGCTGTGGCCACTAGAACCCTCATCAGGGATGTGTTTAATGCACTCTCCAATTGTGATGAGTTTGTAAAATTTATCCTATTAGCATTGGATGACACCATTAGAATGTGTGCAAGAACTTCTGCCCTTGTGGTGGCTATACGTCGCTTACTCTGGCTGCGACAGTGGGGTGCTGACAATGCTGCGAAGAAGGCCCTTACTGGGCTCTCCTTTAAAGGGCTGCGTCTGTTTGGGGCCCGCCTAGACCTGTTTGGTAGGAGAGGTAAGTTACCCAAGCGTAGACGGCTGTCTCGGGCCCTTCGGGGCCAGGGCCCCCCTTCCACCCCCCACCATGATGTTAAACAGGAACCAGGGGCGTCCTTCGTGGGGGTTCCTGCAATTCCCTGTCCCAGGAGCAGAAGACAACACCCCTTCTCCTCTGGGGGGCCTATGCTCAAATCCTCTCCCAAGTCCCCTGAAGGGTGATGGGGTGCCCTCACCCGCCTGCGGGCTGCGGCACCTTGCATAAGTCTGGAGGCACCACGCCTCAGACCGGTGGTTTTAGGAGGTAGTGGCCTCCGGCTGCAAGATGGTGTTTGCTGTGCGCCCTCCCACTATGATTACCGGGTCCCGGGTACTCCTGGTCCCTGCTTCTGCTCTGATGCCGGCGCAGGCCGTCAAGGTCTGCTGCGTATGGGGGTCATTTGCAGATTTCTCTTAACGGACAGAGGCAAGGGACCCTACTCCAACCTTATCACTGTTCCCAACAAAGATGGGTCAGTCTGGCCCATTCTGGTTGCACAGATCTTCAGCAATTTGTCAAGTACAGGCGCCTTCCTCATGGAAACTCGGCCATTTGCTCCTTGTGAACCGTGGGCTTCATGCCGTTTGGGGATATTAAAGATGCTTACTTTCACATCCTTTTGTTTTCAGGACACCAAGATTCCTTAGATCCACAGAACTGGTCATTTTCCCACCCTCTAACTCCCCTCCCCTCTCTAACGAGTCTATTAGCTCGGTGCCTGGGAGTCATTCTGGACTCTGCCCTCTCTTTCAAACCACATATTCACTCCCTGGCCACCTCCTGTCGCCTCCAACTTAAAAACATCTCCCGCATCCGTCCTTTCCTCTCACCTGACACCACTAAAATGCTAGTGCATGCCCTGGTCATATCCCGTCTGGATTACTGCAACATCCTTCTTTGTGGCCTACCAACTAACAGACTGGCACCCCTCCAATCTATCCTGAACTCTGCTGCTCGCCTCATCCATCTCTGCTCTCGCTCCTCCAGTTCTGCGCCTCTCTGCCAATCCCTACACTGGCCGCCAGTCCCACAGCGAATCCTGTTCAAAACTCTAACTCTCGCATACAAGGCTCTCTCAACCAGGCCCCTCCCTACATTTCATCTCTAATCCAACAGTATCAACCTAGACGCAGCCTCCGCTCTTCTGCCGACCTTCTCCTGTCCTCCACCCTGGTCACCTCCTCTCACGCCCGCCTCCAGGACTTCTCACGTGCAACTTCAATCTTCTGGAATGCCCTCCCGCATCCAATCCGCCACTCCACAACCCTCAAAACCTTCAAAGGCGCCCTTAAAACGCACTTATTCAGACAAGCATATAATCTGGCCTAACCAATCTTCTAAAGAGCACATGCCACAAAGCTCAATACTGACTGTTTGTGATCCTTCCCCCTCGTCTTCACCCCTCTTCCTTTAGACTGTAAGCTCGCAAGGGCAGGGCTCTCTCCCCTATTGTATCTTGTACTCAGAATATCCATTGTCAACTCTGTAAAACGGCATTTGAAATAGTATATGTATCGTATGTTTCTACCCTGTCTGTAATTACTATGTAAAGCGCTACGGAAGATGATGGCGCTATATAAATAAATAATAATAATAATAATCCACGTTGGAGGATCGACACTGCCAATTTGTGGCCTTGACATCTGGCCTCTCTTCAGCTCCTAGAGTGCTCACCAAGGTGCTGGCGGGGGTGATGTCTCTGATGAGGCCAAGGGGCGTCCGCGGGCTGCACTACCCGGACGTCCTCATCACTTCCCAGCCTCTACATTGGGCATAGTTGGATACTCAGCTGGTGGTGTCCATCCTGGAGTCATCTGGATGGGTGATCAGCCACCACCAGGTTCTCGCTGTTCCCTTCTTTGGTAATTTCATTCCTAGGAATGAATCTGGACACTGTTCAGGCAAGGATATTCCTTCCTTAGCAGAAGGTGGACATCTGCTTGCATAAGTTCAGTTTCTCCTAACTGTCCCCGTTCCTTCACCAAGGCAGGGGATGCAGCTGATGGGCCTGATGGTGACGGGCTTCGCAGCGGCCCTTTGTGCTCAGTCCCCCTTGGGGCTTCTGCAACTTCTTATTGTCTGTATGGGACAAGGACCCAGCATCCCTGGACAGGGTCTGGGTGTCTTCCCCCCTGGTGGGGAGGTCCCTCTTCTAGTGGATGGACTCAAGGAACCTATTGGGGGGCAAAACCTTCTTTGTCCTTCCTGGGAGACGGTCACCATGGATGCCAGTCTATCAGGTTGGGGGGGTTCTTCTGGAGGTCCCTGCGGTTGCAGGGGAGGTGGGGCCCTTAGGAGGCCCATTCACCTATCAATGTCTTGAAGCTGTGGGCGATCAGGTTAGTTCTGATTCGTTTGACTACTCACTTCAGGGCCTGTCGGCTCAGGGGCGCATGGTCACTCTGATGGCAGTTGCCTACATCAATCATCAGGGAGGGACCCGGAGCAAGAGGGTCCTCCAGGAAGTGTCTCTGATTCTGATCTGGGTGGAGGCCAATGTTCCTTGCATTTCAGCGTTATACATTCCGGGGGGGGGGGGGGCCCTCTGCAACAGGGTGTTCCAATCTCTGTATCACCGTTGAGGCCAACATGATGTGTATCTGTTTGCGTTCCATCACAATCACAGGCTCCCGGCCTTTGTCTCCCTGTCCCAGGATCCTCTGGCCGTGCCCATGGAGGCCTTAGTAATGTCATGGCAGGACATTCAGTTTCTGTATGTCTTTCTACACTCCCCCTGCTAGGCAGGGTTCTGCGCAAGATTGCTGGAAGGGGTGCCAGTGGTTCTGGTGGCCTCAGGTGGCCAAGAAGAGTGTGGTTCGCTGACGTGGTACAGATGGCAGTAGATCAGTGCCTTCTGCCTGGAGTGCCAGTTCTGCTCACTTAGGACCACTTACGCCATCCCAATTACATACTCGGGCCTTGACGGCCTGACTGCTGAAACCTCCATCTTGATGGAGAAGGGTTTGTCTACCTCGTTGGTTGAGTCCATGATGAAGGCTAGGAAGATGACTTCTTCTTCCATCTGTTATATGGTATGGCGTACCTACATTGACTGGTTGAGTCTTGGTCTCTTCCCTGTTGGGTGTTCTCAGTTCCCAGGGATCTGGAGTTTTACTGCATGGGTTGGAGTCGGTCTCTAACTCAGTACTTTGAAGGGTCAGGTTTTTACCCTGTCTGTCTTCTTTCAGACGCTTTTTGTTCAGCATTCCTTGATTAAGACTGCTTTTAGGGGGTTGCTCATGTGCGTTCCCCACGACAACCTATGGTCCCTGTTGTTGGGATTTGGAATTGGTTTTGCCTGCTTTGCCGGGGGCTCCCTTTGAACCTGTGCAGGTTGCTGCCTTGGCTATTCTTACACTCCAGGTCGTGTTTCTGGTAGCTATCACTTCTGTCAGGTGTGTGTCTGAGTTGGCGGTGCTGTCCATTCAGCCCCCCTACTTTGAGAGGCACCAGGACAAGGTGTTATTTCGTTCAATCCAGAATTTCTGCCTAAAGGTAGTGTCTGCCTTTCATTTGAATCAGGATATTGTTCTTCCTTCTTTGTGCCCTAACCCTAGCAATGTTAAGGAGAGAGTTTTGCACTCTTTGGATGTGGTTAGGTGTCTGAAGTACTATCTGGTGGCTACTGCACCTTTCAAGTACACTGATGCTCTTCTTGTGGTCCCTTCTGGTCCTAGGAAGGGTTTTTGGCTTCTGCCAAGTCTACTATCAGCATGTGGATTCGTCAGGCTGTGATTCAGGCCTGCGCTGCTAAGGGGAAGAATCCTCCCTTAGCTTTATTGCTCTTGCTTCTTGTGCTATTGGTACCCCCTTGGGCCTTGCAGCACCAGGCTTCTATTGCACCAGTGTGCAAGGCCGCTACTTGGTCTTTTGTTCATACCTTTTCAAGTTTTACAAGGTTGATGTTAAGGCCTCAGCTGTAGCTGTTTTTTGGGCACAAGGTTTTGCAGGCGGCAGTGGTTTAAACTGTCTGCTGTTACCTTTTTATTGGGGTATCCCACCCTACCTTACGGACACTGCTATTGGATGTCCCAAGTGTAAGTAATCTATTTGGAGCAGGACGTACTGTATACTAAGAATTATACAATTCTGTGAAATACTCACCTGTAGAATTGGTATTATAAGTATACAGTACGTCCTGCTCCACCCCACCCTGTTGTTGCATTATTTCTGGATCCCCTGTATGGTGATTGTTATCATTGTTATAGTTACCAGTTTTTGGTTGTTAAATTCTCCTGGCATCTTTTTCACTGCTTTTCAATGCTGGGGATTTGTGGGAGGTCCCCGGGTATTTGAGGGGCCGGGAGGAGCCTGTTTTGCATGTCTTTGCAGTGCAGCGCCATCTGGCGGAGGATAACCCAAGTGTAAGTAATCTATTTGGAGCAGGACGTACTGTATACTTATAATACCAATTCTACAGGTGAATATTTCACAGAATTGTATTTTTGAAAACTCTGTTCATATCACTAGGGATCGCTGTAAAAACTCTCATCCCATGGTGCTTGTGCAGATCTCCAGCCAATCAGTGGCTTGCTCTCCATTCACCTTTGCCAAGCCACTCTGATGTCAGAGGGGCATCCTAAACATGAATGGCCTCTCCCCCTGTTGGAAGATCACCCGAGAGAAATCTTCAAGGGGAGCGACAAAGTAGCAGGAGCGGGCAGGTAAAGGGTACATTCATGCTGTGGAACTTGATCTGGGGAGTATGAGAAGATGGAACCAGCCATTTGGCCTGAACTGTCCCTTAATTCCTGTTTAGTCATCAAAGACAGGAAGTTGTAATCTATGAGAGGATTAAAAAGTGACTGGTACACAATATAGGGTTTCTGTATTAATGATACCCCTCTGCTCTTAGTCACACCCATGGCTTTTGTGTTAGATGATGGTCCTGTTTGGTCACCTCAGATGTTGAGTGAGATTGAATGTCTGCAGTGAGTTCAGTCAGTTAAATGAACAATTAAGTGGGTTTTACCTCTGTATGTTAACATGAGGGCTGACTCAGTGACTGAATAATTTTAAGAATGTTGTGTTGCGGTTCCACAGGTCTGGCCAGTCTGAAGTTTTAGTACTGGTAGATTCAGAAGAAGAGGACGACCTGGAACCAGAACAAAATCCAGTAGACAACAGTTATACAGATACTGTGGCAACTGACAGTGCCAACCCCCCAGCTGCAAATGGAAACCTGTATAAACATGAAGTGCTGTTTCACGATCCACCCAACAGTAAGTGACGTGTATGTTTGGAGGGGCACAGACTTATCGTGACCTTTGAAATTACAGTGGACCTAAAGTAGGTCTACCCCAAAGGGTGTCCTGGTTGGGGGGGCCCTACAGCATACTAGTAAAATGTAAGGTCAAACTAAATAACTTCCCAGCACTGCGGCAAAGAGGAGCCCACACTGCAGAGAAGCACATCCCTGCTTTTACCTCTATGCTTATGACTGCAGATGAGATGACGGTAAGTGTGTAATGTTTGCGGAATGGTTAGTATTTTAGCCAAACAAGCTTGCATTTAACTGTTAGACTATGGGGCACCAGTGGACCCCTGGCAGACCTCATGACTGATTTAACGGATTCAACCCATATACATGGATGATAATACTATAGCTAAATGGTTTACACTAAAATCAAGGCACATGTAGCAGGCAGGATGGACTGAGAGCATCATGGTTCCCTAGCACTCTGTACTTGGGCCGACTTGGACTTGGACCTTACGATCCCAGCACCCAGGGACATTCAGATTTGGGGTGCCCTACTATGTAAACCTCCCTTGTTCCACGATATACTCGCTTTGATCCAAGGTCACATGGCGCAGTCGCCATACACTGCACAGAGAACAGGGAAGCCGTGGGGTGTGCAGTTAGTTAGCTGCAGTGAGCGTGCATAGCAAGGTTCATGGGGGCAAGCCATGCATGTGTCATGGGAGAGAGGAATGAGGGAAATTTACAGGGGTCATCAGGGCATTCCAAATCGAGATGTCCTGAGCCCTCTTACAATTTCTATACTACACTGAGTGCCCGCCCCCCTTATTCTTAGTATACAGTACGTCCTGCTCCAGATATAATACTTACACTCGGGTTATCCTCCGCCAGATGGCGCTGTACTGCAGAAGCATGCGAAAACAGGCTCCTCCCGGCCCTTCAAATACCCAGGGACCTCCCACGAATCCCCAGATTTCTCTGCAGTGCTGACTGCGAAGACATGAAGTATCACTCTCTCGCAGGTGAGCGGGGCTATCAGGCCTGCGGCCCTGTTGGACTATTCCCACCCGTCCTCCCTGTGATGTGCCTCCCAGCTTGGGCTGCGTCGGTCGGGTGAAGGTAGGCAGCACCTTGTGTGCTTATGGAGCCATGCTCCACCGCAGTCCCCCACCAAAGGGTAGGCGGTTTAGGCTGATGGTGAGCCTCTAGAGGATGCCCGCCCTCCCGCGCTATTATCCCATGCCCCGTGTAGCGGTGGGCCCTATACAAAGGGTCGCCATCCTCCCTCGTTCCCCCCGTAGTCCGGGGGGAAAGAAAGGGGGGGGGGGTATGTTTTACACGTTATGGCCTTAGTCTGACCGGACTAGTATCCCAGGGGACAGAACCGCGCAGTTAGTTTCTACTGTGTAATTGTCACCGCCGCACGCACTTCTTCCTTGCTGGATGTGCGACGCTGCGGCGTCTTCATTGGCAAATCATCTCCTCTAGTGTCCCATTCACTCCGCTCCTATAACAGTTTGTATCCACCTCAGAGCTTCGCGCTCTTCGGGGGGGGGGGGGGGGCGGGGACATAGGTTGGCGCGCTCCGCGTCACGGGACACTCTGGCCCGCCCTTTAAGGTTCGCTTTGGCGCCATTTTGATGCTGGTCGCACGCGTGGTGGCGGTCCTCCTTCTCCCTTGGTCTGTAAGTGCCCTAGCGGGCGATTTTTATGATCCTTCTTACTGCGCATGGTTCTGACACTCTTTATTCCCATTATGTCTTTCAGACTGGTGAACACCATTGGCTTCTCCCGGCCCGGTGTAAAATTATAGCGGGCCTTGTTAAATTCTCCCACTCCCATACGGGTCTTGGGGCATCCAGGGTTACTTATAGTGTAAATTCCTACTGGCATATTGTGCCTTGATTAATCACCATATGGAGGCATCTCAGAATTATGTGACCGGGGTCCCTCTGGGACAAGAACGGCGGTGTATAGCGTATGGACAACTCCATGCTGATGCTGGCAGGGCACGGGTTTGTGTACCCTGTGCCGAGCAAGCACTGGCCCTGCAATCAGGTCGGCCAGTGGCTACACCTAGCTTCAATTCACCTATCTCCCCAGGCATAAATCTCTCTCCTGCTGAGTCGCCTACAAGTGGGGAATTGCAGCCTGCCGGCCCTTCCAGGCTGCCTACGGCTGAACAGATTATTGCTAGGTTGTCCGAGCGTATGGGCCCTGGTAGGAAGCGGCACCTGTCGCCCCATGTTTCTGTATGCTCTATGAGAACTGAGGGGTTTGCTACTCCGTGTGACTATACCCCTTCTGAAGAAGGGGAATTGTTCTCTGACTCTTCTGATGAGATGACGAGGACTCATGATGATTCTGGCCCGGAGTACTGGGGCCAGTGTGACACTGACGACCTGTTGCTTAAGGTCTTTAAGGCACTGTCTATCTCTCCCCCCGGTCAGGTCCCCAAGCCTAGAGGGGAGCGTTTCCATACTGCGACTGCACGTTTGGAATTTTTAGAGCAAGCTCATTTCAATGCTCTTGTCCTCAAAGAATGGGAATGCCCCAGTAAACTTCCAGGGGTTCCAGGGGACTGGGATAGGAAATACCCCTTTCCCCCTGAGGTGGTTAATTGCTGGTCGTCACCCCCCGTGGTGGATGCGCCGATCCTAGGGGTCCCTAACCCCCCCCGTCCCTAACCCCCCCTTTATTACAACCCCTGCCTATAGCGCCCTTCGGGATGCTGAGGACCGATGCATTGAGCTGCTGGCCTCCCATGCCTTTTCCTGTGCCGGGACGGCGCTGCATTTGGCCTGTGCCGCAGCCATTACTGCGGTGGCCGCTAGAACCCTCATCAAAAAATTGCTCGATCATCACCCCGAGGATCTCCCTTCGGAGGTGTTCAGTGCACTCTCCAATTGTGATGTATTTGTGAAGTTTATTCTATTGGCGCTAGAGGACGCGATTAGAATGTGTGCAAGAACTTCCGCCCTTGCGGTGACTATTCGTCGCCTGCTCTGGCTGCGACAGTGGGGTGCTGATGATGCTACAAAAAAGACTCTTACTGGGCTCCCCTTCAGAGGGCGACGTCTATTTAGGGCCCGTCTAGACCTGTTCGGGGAAAAAGGGCAAATCACCCTTTCGCAGACGGCCGTCCCGGCCCCCTCGAGGCAGGAGCACCCCCCTACCTTAGTGTTAAACAGGAACCAGGGGTGTCTTTCCGGATTTTTGGGGCAGACTCTGTTCCTACGAGCAGCAGGCAACGCTCTGGCCCCTCCGGCGGGGCTAAGCCCAAATCTTCCACCAACCCCCCTCAAGCATGATGGGGCGCCCTCGCCCGGCGGGGTGAGGGAATGACTGCAGCACCTTGCTCTTATCAGGAGGCATTTCGCCTCACTCTGGCGGATCAGGAGGTGGTGTCCTCCAGATACAGGATAAAGTTTGCTGCACTGCCTTCCCCAGTTCTTTATCAGACCCCAGGTACTCCTGGTCTCTAACCCTGTTTGGTTGCTGGCTCAGGCCATGTTAGGCCTGCAAGGTCTGAGGGTCTCTTGCAGATTGCCCGTAATAGGCAGAGGCAAGGGCCGATATACCACCTCCCACAGCCCCCCAAAGGATGGGTCAGATTCACAGCAATTATCTAATTACAGGCAGTTTCCTGCATGGATACTCTTGAGTTTGGCCATCAGCACCTTGCGCCCAGAGGGCGTCTTGCCGCCTGGGGCACTCTTCAATGCTTATGTTTACATCCCTGTGCCCTCAGATCTCTGAGGCTCTCCAGGTTCGTGTTGGAAGTCCAACACTGTTAATTGTGGCTTTGCTATCTGGCCTCTCTTCAATTCCTAGAGTGTCACTCAGGTGCTGTCGATGGTGATGTCTCCGATGAGACCAAGGGACGTCCGCGCAATGTTTACCCGGACGCCCTTCCTCACTTCCCTGTCTCTGCGTCAGGATAGTTGGATACCCGGCTGGCGGGCCATTGGGAGTCCTTTGGATGGGTGTTCAATCACCTCGAGTCCTCGCTGTTCCCTAAAGTTGTGACTCCGTTAATAGGAATGATTCTGGATCAGGTTCCAACCAGATTCTCCCCCTTTCAGCAATTAGGTGGGCATTCTGGTCTCATGAGTCCAGTCCCTCCCTACTGTCCCGGTTTCTTAACCAGGCAGGGATGCAACTGGTGGGCCATGGTTAACTTGCTCGGCAGGAGCCCGAGCAGCTAAAGAGGCCCCTTATGCTTAGTTCCCTTGGGCCATCTGCGACTTCTAGTGGTAAGCATAGGACAGGGATCCAGCACTCCGGGAGCAGGGCCTGTGGGCCTTCCCTCCTGTATGACGTTCTTTCTCTTGAAAATGGATGAACTCGTGGGACCTGTCTGGGGGCAGTTCCCTCTTGCCTTCCTGGAGGCGGCCACCATGGACGCCAGCCTTTCAGTTTGAGGGGATGGTTCTTCCAAAAACTCCCGGCAAGTTTGGTGTTGGTGGGGCCTTAGAGGGTCCTTACGTCTATGGAAGTCTAAGCAGAAAGCATTTTTCAGTTGGCTCTTTTCGCTTGGCCGTTCCCCCTCCGGAATTGCCAGGCTGGGGGTGCTCGGTCTGTCTGACGACAGACGTACTACATTAACCATTGGAAGGGGCCTGGAGCTGGCGGACCTTCCAGGGAGTGTCTATGTTCCCTTCTGGGTGGAGACAATGCTCCCTGCATGTTAGTGATATTAGCTCCGGCGATGCCCCTCTGCGACAGGATATGCTAATCCCCGTGTGGTTATGGAGTCCAACCAGTCATGGATCTGTTAGGTCCCGTCACCTTCACAGGCTATCGGCCTTTGTTTCCCTGTCCCAGGATCCTATGTCAGTGGTCTGGATGCCTTTAGTACTGTCTTGACAGGACGTCGGTTCTGTATTTCCTTCTCCATTCCCTCTGCCAGGCAGGGTTATGCGGAAGATTACTCTGGTAAGGGGACCAGTGATTCTGGTGGCCCCCAGTTGACCTAGTATAGTGTGGTTGCAGACATGGTACTGCGGTCAGTAGTTCTGCATCTTGCCAGGAGTGTCAGTTGATCACTCAGGGCCCCCCTTTACGTCACTATAATTCTGGTCCCTGGCCTAGTCGATCTGTCTGCTGAAACATACATCTTGTTGGAGACAAGTTTTAGCCGTCTCGGTGTTGGTGACTATGGGAAGGCTAGGAGTAAGCCTCTTCCTCGTCTTCTATTGTTGTTGGGTATGGCATACCCACATTTATTGGGGCGAGTCTAGTTCTCTTATTGTTGAACTTTCTCAGTTGCCAGGTTCCAGTGTGGCTTCAGCATGAATTGGAGTTGGTTCCCCAGTTCAGTTCTCTGAGGGGTCAGGATCTGCCCTGTCCACCTTGCCTTAGCAGTCTCTGATTCAGTCTTACTTGGTTAAGACTTCCTTCAGTGGGTGCTCATGTGCGTCCTCCATGTACTCCTATGGTCCCTGTTGGGATTGAAGTTGAATTCATTCCGTCTGCTTGCAGGATTGTCCCTTGGTCCTCTTCAGGACGCTGTGTGGATGTCCTTAACCTCAAGGTTGTCCTTCTGGGGACTGTTGCCTTGGTCAGGCGTGTGTTAGCGGGCGGCTTCGGTCTACCTAGCTCTCCTTCCTTGAGATACTCCAAGATAAGGTGGAGTTTCGCCTGCAGCCGGATTCTCTACATCTGTAGGTGTCGTATGTTCAATTATCTGAGAGGAAGTGGTTCTGCATTCCTTATGCAGGTGTTGGCAGTTTTTTCTTAGAAGTCACTGTGTCCCTTATGGGAACTGAGGTTCCTTGGGGCTTGGGGTCATTACATCCTGAATGTGCTTATTCTCGCCCGCTCTCGGAGTTGGGCTGTTTGGTCCTGGTTGCTACCTCAATGGATGTTATTCCTGGTACCTTGTTTTTTGGTCTTGGCTTCTGCCAAATTCATTGCTAATCAGATTGTCAGGCTATTACTCAGGCCTATTAAGGCAAGGGGGAGAACCTCCCTTGTCGCCTTGATTCCTTATATGCAGGCTTGATGCCTCTTGGGCTTCAGCTCCGGTTTTGCTGTTGAACGGATTGGTTAGGCCACTAACATTGGCCTTCTGTTTCATTCCTTTTGTAACGTTTCTTTTTACAACGTTGATGTTAGGGCCTCAGCTCATGCTGTCACGGCCGTCTGGTTCTGCAGGTGACAGTGCTTTAACTGTCTGCTGTGGTCGTATTGTTGTTGGGGATCCCACCCTACTTATGGACACTGCTTTTGGATGTCCCAAGTGTAAGTATTATATCTGGAGCAGGACGTACTGTATACTAAGAATAATACAATTCTGTGAAATACTCACCTGTAGAATTTGTATTATTGGTATACAGTACGTCCTGCTCCACCCCACCCTGTTGTTGCTTTTTCTGGATCCTCTGTATGGTGATTGTTATCATGGTTATCTTTACCAGTTGTTCTGGGTGGTTTAATTCTCCCGGCTTCTTGTTCACTGCTTGTCAATGCTGGGGATTCGTGGGAGGTCCCTGGGTATTTGAAGGGCCGGGAGGAGCCTGTTTTCGCATGCTTCTGCAGTACAGCGCCAGTACCATCTGGCGGAGGATAACCCGAGTGTAAGTATTATATCTGGAGTAGGACGTACTGTATACCAATAATGCCAATTCTACAGGTGAGTATTTCACAGAATTGTATTTTTACAGATCATTGTATGTGCAATGGCCTGTAGTTCTGCTGCAGCTGCACTGCTTCCTGAATAGGCACAGCAGCCAGGATTTTCATTATCCTCTCCAGTGGGGCAGTCTGCATGTATTCCCATAAAAACTCGCCTTTCCAGTGATCCCACAGCGCATGCAAGGGCCGTCAGCTCTGACATCAGGACAGCATAATAAAACTGAATGAAGCATGAGCTTCTGGCCACTTCTCGGTGTACCCTGCACCAGCCATGCAGAAATGCTTGGTGTGGGTACCTGCATCAGATAAAGGTTAGTGGGGATACGGCTGATTCCTATACATGCACCATGGAATTGCCCTTGTGGTTAGTATACCCAGCAATCGCAGGAGTATCATACAGTGGGTCATCCCTAATCGGTATCCCTCAGGGACGGAGATATCTTTTAGACTCCAGGGAGGCATACCTAATAACTCTTGGGTAGTGCTTGTATATATTGGCACTAGTGGAACATTCCTTTCTCATAGGAAAGATAGATAGGAGTTAAGAGCGTTGGTTTAGCTGTTATGGTGCACAAGCTGTGGAAGCAGAAGTAGTGTCTCCCTGAAAATAAGCTTTTTCACAAATGGGTCAGAGGGACTGGCTGGACTGTCACTGCTCCCCATCTGCGACAGTTGCTGAAGAGGGGTGGCTGTGCAACCACTGCCTTCAGCGTCGGTAAAACAAGTTTCTCCTGCCTGGATCCATCACTCCTACTGCCCCCCCCCATCCTGACAGCAAGATGGCTGTGCACAGCACCTGACGCAGCAGGGGAATGACAGGGAATCCCGTGCTGAGCAATGTAAGCATGGAGGGAGGCAGGGCATCATAATAATGAAGGTAATGAAGATTGCGCTATGTGTCACAGGGTGAGGGCTGTCAATGGAACTTTATTTCAAGTATGTCACACACCCCGCTTCACTATTCATGACATATGGGTTATGGTCCAGTAGAGGGCTAACTTCTGCAGAGATGAAAGCAAAAAAGAAGCCCCTCCCGGTCCATAAATACCTGGGACCTCCCACTTATTCCCCAGTTCCTTCTCTGCAGGACGGCGAGCAAGTCAGAAGATGTATGCTACTCTTCCTTGCAGGTAAGCCGGGCTTACACCTGGCCATTGTTTGCCCTATTTCTGCCCGGACCTTTTACATTAAGCCCAATACCAGCCTCCCAGCCTTGGCTGCAGGTCCGGGTAAGGGTAGGCAATCTTCTGAGGGGCAGGTCTTTTCTGACCCCTTGTTGGGAGACGGTCACCACGGATGCCAGCCTGTTGGGCTGGGGGGGTTTCTGGAAGGAACTTCAGTTCCAGGGGCTGTGGGGTCCTCGGGAGGCCCACACCCCCATCAATGTCTTGGAGCTGAGAGCTATTCGGTTGGTGCTGTCACGCTTGACGCATCACCTCCAGGGTCTACCGGTTCAGGTTCGATCAGACAATCGGACTGTGGTCGCTTACATCAATCACCAAGGAGGGACTCGCAGCAGGAGTGCCCTCAGGGAAGTTTCTCTGATTCTTGCAAGGGCAAAGAGCAATGTCCCATGCATTTCAGCGGTGTACATTCCGGGTGTGGAGAACACTGAGGCGGACTCCCTGAGCAGGGGATTCTCTCGCCGAGGGGAATGGTCTCTCGACCACAAGGTATTCCGGTCCCTTTGTCACAAGTGGGGGATTCCGGAGGTGGATCTCTTTGCCTCACGTCACAATCACAAGCTTCCTCTGGCCCTGGCAGCGAACGCCATGTCTCTTGCCTGGAGGGATCTGTATTCTAAGTATGTCACACACCCCGCTTCAAGACATTCATTACATGTGGGTATACTGACCTGTAGATGGCGATCTTGCAGAAATGTCAATAAAAAAAGTAAGACCCTCCCGGCCCATAAATACCTGGGACCTCCCACTCATTCCCCAGTCTTTCATCTCTGCAGAGGCGAGCAAGTCAGAAGATGGATGTCTCCTCCTTGCAGGTAGCCGGGATGACTCCCGGCCCTCTATTGTTCTATTCCTGCCCGGATTCTTTTATTTATATTACTTGCCTCCCAGCCTAGGCTGCTGGTCCGGGCAATGGTAGATGGCACCCTAGGTGCTCAGGAGCCGTGAGACCCCATAACAAGGGCTAGGCGGCTAACCGGGTTGGTGACCCCGGTTTGGGATGCCCCGTCCCTTGGCTCCCACCCTAACATGGATTTCCCCTCTCCCGAATACCTTTAGAGGGGGTGGGGGGGCGGGTCCCTTATGGATCATCTTTATTAATTATAATGTGTACGTGTGGTGCTTTACAGTGCTTTACAGACCGGCGCCGGCGGTCCCGCAGCGTTTGTCATGGCGGCTCTCAGGTGCCCAAGAGGAGCTTCTTCCCCTCAGGGCGGGGGGCCGGGCGCTCGCGTGCGTGCCTACGGCCCGCCCCCGTGCTGCGGGCGCCGCGTTTCAGGTCCCGGATTCTGGCCGGGAGGGGCGGGGCCGGGCGCGACGCGCGAACCGTGCCGGCCCGCCCTTCCTCTTCCTATGCGCCTTTTCCTTCCTACTGCCAGGGACTCCGGAGGTGGTGACGGTTGGGTGAGTGGCCTTGGGCCCAATTAGTTTTTCCTTCTTGATTATGCCCCTCCTTGGGGTTGCTTGGCAACGCTGCTGTTATTAACCCTTTGGGCAATTGCTATGTAGGTCTGATTGTGTGTTTGTTTGTGTGTTCCAGGTGGACCATCGTTTATATTAAAGGGGGGTTCTCCCGGTCCTAGGGTCCCTGGTTAAATTTAGGTGTCTGAAAATTCCTCCCACTCGGGACTTAAAGGGGCATCCCGGGTTGCATTACTGCGTAATTCCCCCGGGGCACTGTACACATATATATATTAAAAATCACCATATGGAGGCTTCCCCGGATACTGGGCTTGTGCCCCCCTCGGGGCAATCCAGGCTGTGTTTGGGGTGTGGGGTATCCCTTTCGGGGGATGATGTATTTCTTTGTGTACCCTGTGCGCAACGGTCCATTAAATGGCAGTTCGGATCTCAGGCGTCTGGTTCTGCTCCGCCAGTCCCCTCTCCGTCTCCCTCTCGCTTGACACGTACCCCATGTGATGTGGTCATTGGTGGGGAGTCGCAATCTGAGGTGTGTGCCAGATTGTTTTCCAGTGCCGTTGCTAAAAAGGCCACGGCAAAGCGAAAACATTTGTATACAGCCACGCAGGCCTCTGATATGGAGGAGTTTGATTCCCTGGATTGGTCTGATTGTTCCCCGCGTGAGGAAGGGGAGCTGTATGAGGAGTCTGAGGGCTCCGATGGCCAGCAGCTTGTGGGTGCTGATACCGAGCAGGGCCAGGGGGATTCCTTGGATACCTCTAGGGTCCTGGCTCATATGTTTGAGGTCCTCGCTATTCCTCCCCCCGAGGCGGCTCCCCCGCTGAAGGGGGAGTTCTTTGAGGTGACCAAGCCGCGCTTGGAATTTCCTTATCAAAAGCATTTTGATGGTATCATTCTCAAGGAATGGGAGAGGCCGACTAGGCTTCCGGGTGTCCCCCCGGGTTGGGACAAAAAAAAAAAAAAAAAAAATAGCCCTTTCCGGCGGACGCGGTGAAGCACTGGTCGAAGTGGATGCTCCTGTTTTGGGGTTGTCCAGTTCCTCAATCCTGCATTCTCCGGAGTGCAATACCCTCAAGGATGGTGAGGATAAATGCATTGACCAGATGGCTTGTCATGGTTTTGCCAGTGTTGGGTCGGCCTTGCGGCCGGTTTGTGCTTCAGCGCTTTTATTGGTAGCTGCCAGGTCGGTTGTTAGAGGACTGTTGACCTCTTCCGGGCTTGACCCGGCTAGTGAGGAGTTTGCCGACCTTAAGCGCTGTGAGTTATTTTTGTCCTTTGTGCTGTCCGCCTTGGACGACACATTGGTGATGTGTAGCAGAGCTTCGGCCTTGCTTGTGGCTATCCGGCAGTCGGCTTGGTTACGCCAGTGGGCGGCTGATTTTGTGCCCAAAAAGTCGCTTACGGCCCTTCCCTTTGTGGGGTTGCGGCTCTTTGGAGAGAGATTGGATTCGGTGGCAAAGGTAGGTAAGTTACCTCAGCGTAAGAAGCAGCATCGCCCCTTTCGGGGGGCGGCTTCCTTCTCTCAGTCCTTTCGTGGGGCTAGAGTTGGCAGGGGTTCGGCTTTTCCCTCATCCAGAGGTGATTCCTGGCCTAGGGGCAGGGGTCGGGCCCGTCCAGGACACAGTTGGGGCTCCTAGCCTAGAGCCGCTGCCAAGCCGGCTCAGCAATGAGGGGGTGCCCTCACCCTTGCGGGTGGGGGGACGGCTGCAACTCTTCTCCCGGGTCTGGGTCCAAGAGGTCTCGGACGGGTGGATTCAGGAAGTGGTGGCTTCCGGTTACAAGCTGGAGTTCGAGTTCCGGCCCCCTCCCAGATTCTTCAGTTCTCGGGTGCCCTCAGATCCTCTGGCCACCCAGGGGCTTCGGGCGGCAGTAGCAAGTCTCTTGGACATGGCTGTCATCTGTCCGGTGCCTCCCTCAGACCAGGGCCTGGGCTTCTATTCCAATTTGTTCACGGTGCCCAAGAAGGACGGTTCCATTCGTCCCATTCTGGATCTGAAGTTGCTCATCAGGTTCGTTTGTCCCCGGAAGTTCCGTATGGAAACTCTGCGCTCAGCCATCCACTCACTTCGTCAGGGGGACTCATGACGTCCATAGACATCAAGGATGCTTACCTGCATATTCCAATATTTCCGGCACACCAGAGATTTCTCAGGTTTGTCGTGGAAAATCGACATTTTCAGTTTGTGGCTCTTCCGTTTGGCCTCACCTCGGCTCCAAGGGTTTTTACCAAGGTGTTGGCAGGAGTGATGGCCATCCTCAGAGCCAGGGGTATCCTCATCGTGCCTTATCTGGACGATCTTCTCATCATGGCGTCTTCCCTCAGTCAGGCGCAGCTGGATACCGGGACTGTGGTGTCCACTCTGGAGAGTTTCGGTTGGGTGATCAACTATCCCAAGTCCTGCCTCTCTCCCTCCAGGGTGGTGGAGTTCCTGGGAATGTCTCTGGATACTTCTCAGGCCAGGGTGTTCCTCCCCCGAACCAAGGTTCTTCTGATTCAGGAATTGACTCAGCGTCTCCTATCCATCCCCCGCCCATCCATTCGGCTAGGGATGCGACTGGTGGGATTGATGATGGCATCGTTCGAGGCGGTTCCCTTTGCCCAGTTTCACACAAGGACGCTCCAGCTCCATCTCTTGGCAGCCTGGGACGGGTCCCTGCTGTCATTAGATCAGTCTTTTCTGATGTCTCCCCGGGTGCGGCGTTCCCTTTGGTGGTGGCTAAAACCAAGCAATCTGACGAGGGGCATGTCTTTTCTGACCCCTCGTTGGGAGACGGTCACCACGGATGCCAGCCTGTCAGGTTGGGGGGGATTTTGGAAGGATCTTCAGTTTCAGGGACTGTGGGGGCCTCAGGAGGCTCATGATCCCATCAATATTCTGGAGTTGGTTCTGGCTCACTTGACTCATCAGTTACGGGGACTACCGGTTCAAGTTCGGTCAGACAATCAGACGGCGGTCGCCTACATCAATCACCAGGGAGGGACTTGCAGCAGGCGTGCCCTTAGGGAAGTGTCTTTGATCCTGGATTGGGCAGAGGGCAATGTTCCATGCATCTCGGCAGTGTACATTCCGGGAGTGGAGAACACGGAGGCGGACTCCCTGAGCAGGGGGTCATCTCGCCGGGGGGAATGGTCGCTCAGCCCCAAGGTGTTTCGGTCGCTGTGCCACCGGTGAGGGACTCCGGAGGTGGACCTCTTTGCCTCTCGTCACAATCACAAGCTTCCGGCATTTGGTCTCTGCTTTTCATCTTAATCAGGACATTGTTCTACCCTCCTTGTGTCCTATGCCTAGCAATGGCAAGGAGAGGGTTTTGCATTTTTTGGATGTGGTTTGCTGTGTGAAGTACTATTTGGTGGCTACTTCCCCTTTTCGTAGGACTGACGCCCTTTTTGTGGTGCCCTCTGGGCCTAGGAAAGGTTTGGCTCCCGCCAAGTCTTCCATTAGTAAATGGATTCGCCAGGCCATTGTTGGGGCCTATTCTGCTAAGGGGAAGATTCTCCCTTTTCTTGGTGCTGCTCATTCTACTCGTGCTGTTGGGACGTCCTGGGCCTTCCAGCACCAGGCCTCTGTTGAGCAGGTTTGTAAGGCTGCTACTTGGTCTTCGGTTCACACTTTTTCCAAGTTTTACAAGGTTGATGTGCGGGCCTCAGCGGATGCTGTTTTTGGCCGCAAGGTTCTGCAAGCTGCAGTGGTTTAAGTTTGTGCCTTGTTTTTTGGATCCCCGCCCTTTATGGACACTGCTATTGGATGTCCCACATGTAATGAATGTCTTGAAGCGGGGTGTGTGACAAACCATCTTTTGGTTAAAACTTTTTTCCAGGGGGTCACTCATGTGCTGCCCCCTAGAAAGCCTTTGTTGCCTGTTTGGGATTTGAATTTGGTTCTGTCGGCCCTACAGGGGCCTCCTTTTGAGCCGGTGCAGGATGTTGCACTTTCTATGTTTACACAAAAGATTGCCTTTTTGGTGGCTATTACCTCTGTTCGGCGTGTCTCTTGAGTTGGCGGCTCTTTCCATTCAAGCCCCTTACTTTGAGAGACACCAGGATAAGGTGGTTTTTCATTTTAAGCCAGATTTCCTTCCTAAGGTGGTTTCTGCCTTCCATCTCAATCAGGATGTGGTTCTCCCTTCCTTGTGTCCTAAGCCTAGCAATGACAAGGAGAGGGTTTTGCATTCTTTGGATGTGGTTCGTTGTGTAAAGTACTATTTGGTGGCTACTTCTTCCTTTCTTAAGACGGACGCCTTGGTCGTGGTGCCCTCCGGGCTCCGGAAAGGTTTGGCACCTGCCAAGTCTACCATTAGTAAATGGATACGTCAGGCCATTGTTGGGGCCTATACTGCCAAGGGGAGGGTTCCCCCTTTTCAGATCACTGCTCATTCTACTCGTGCTGTTGGGGCTTCCTGGGCTTTTCAGGATCAGGCCTCTGTTGAACAAGTTTGTAAGGCTGCTACTTGGTCTTCTGTTGATACTTTTTTATAAGGTTGATGTGCGGGCCTCAGCGGATGCTGTTTTTGGCCGCAAGGTTCTGCAAGCTGCAGTGGTTTAAATTTGTGCATTATTGCCTTTTTTTGGGATCCCCACCCATGTTGGACACTGCTAATGGATGTCCCATATGTCATGAATATTGGAAGCGGGGTGTGTGACATACTTGGAATAATACCATTTTGTGATTACTCACCTGTAAAATGGGTATTATAAGTATGTCACACACCCCGCTTCATCCCGCCCTTTGGTATTCTGGATCCTTTATATGGTGAACCTTTTATTGTTAAGAATTTTATTTTTGGCTCTTCCTGGTCCCCTTCTGCTTTCATATACTGGGGAATGTGTGGGAGGTCCCAGGTATTTATGGACCGGGTGGAGCTTCTTTTTTGCTTTCATCTCTGCAGAAGTTCGCCCTCTACTGACCATAACCCATATGTCAAGAATATTGGAAGCGGGGTGTGTGACATACTTGGAATAATACCATTTTGTGATTACTCACCTGTAAAATGGGTATTATAAGTATGTCACACACTCCGCTTCATCCCGCCCTTATTGTATTCTGAATCCTTTATATGGTGAACATTTTATTGTTAAGAATTTTATTTTTGGCTCTTCCTGGTCCCCTTCTGCTTTCATATACTGGGGAATGCGTGGGAGGTCCCAGGTATTTATGGACCGGGAGGGGCTTCTTTTTTGCTTTCATCTCTGCAGAAGTTCGCCCTCTACTGGACCATAACCCATATGTCATGAGTATTGGAAACGGGGTGTGTGACATACTTATAATACCCATTTTACAGGTGAGTAATCACAAAATGGTATTATTATGAGGTAGGATAGTTTCCCTCATTTTAACTTATGGGGTGGTGAATGATTATATGTATTATAACCTAGCTAACGAAAGACATCCCCTGAAAATAAGTCCTACCGCCTTTTTTGGAGCAAAAAATGGATATTAGATCTGTCTTATTTTCGGTGAAACAGGAAATTGCTCAGTGTCCACTATTTGTTGGGTGTTGATTTTTTTTGGTATGTTTTTTTTTCGTTAAGCCCAAACCCTTAAAAAAACTATTCCCCAGCATCTAAAATTAATATATTTTAAGTTTTTAGTCAATTACTATTCTTTCCCCCACTGGGCTGCAACTCTGTGTATGACTCTAGAATACAGGCGCCGCCATCTTTACTCAGAAGCATCACATACTGAGGAGAGGAGAGCGGGATAAAGTACAGGGGCCGGGGTTATAGCTGCCAGTCAGCAAGGCAGCATTATGGTTAGAAGCAGGGATGCACACCAAGGCCAGGCGCAGAAAGTGAAGAATGAATGTATAGGGCATGGCAGCACTCCTGTGACTGATGGTGGGTTGCAAGGCCGACACAACCCCATGTTTGGCCCAGGACGGCGCGGGAGGTGCAGGCTCGAATCCAGCAATCAGTTGAGTTGCTAATGACTGGACTAGCACCGATCAGCTGCTTGGGACAAAAGGGAGTACCTGCTTGTTTTTTTAGTTGGTTGTTAAATCACTTTAAAGTGGACAAAAATGTATGCCCTTTGATTCCCTACCACCAGGGCATCCAGAACTGGGAAGCCCCCCTGCTATACTCACCTTCTCTCCCCGGCCAAAAGTGCAAGCGGAAGCCACACCACATTCCCGCTATCCCTTCAGCAGGATGCATGTCCATGCATGGCATTTGTGAATGGCGCTCATTGGAGGTTGGATAGACTCGGCGCCTTAGATGATCCAAGCCCGAGCACAGTCGAGCATGCTGATCGAGTCAGACGAGCACCAAAGAACTGGGGAAGGGTGAATCGGATCAGGCTATCTAGGGGGTTTCACACAGCGGGGCATCCCGAATCGGGGTGCCATGGGGCAAGGACCAAAACCCAGGATAGTCAAAATCCTAGGTATTAGATTACTTTAAGCCCAGCCAGCCGCAAAGGACATTATACAGTAAACATGGGAAAAACCTTATGACTTAAACTGAAAATCATTCCAAAACTAGAATTCTTTTTAGTACACCAAGTATTTAAGTTTGTATGTTTGTTAAAGAGGATCAAACCCTATGCAAATTACCCCCCAAGGGTATCCTGATTATGGATACCATACTGTTTCAAAGCCCCTGATTCACCCTACTCTCACCTCAATCAGACTGTCCTGTGACGCATGCTCCAGCCTTGTCCGGCATCTGTGTACATTCACCATGCCTGGGTGACTTGGATGGCCTACTCACTCTGCAACGCATTGGCAGATATCCAGGTGTCCCAGGGACAGGAAATCAGAAGCCACTAGTATACTTTACATAACCATTTGTTTTCTGGTATCCAGCACGGGTTGCTTCATCTTCAGTTCTTCACATTTGGGTAATCCGCCACCAGGTGGCGCAGTCGACTGCAGAAAGACTTGTGGCTCCTTCCGACCCATAAAAGGCAGGAAATTACCCACAATAACCCAGTGTTTCTCTGCAGTCCTGGCTACAAAGACAGAAGATGACTCTCTCTGGATTTTCGCAGGCGAGCGGGGCATCCCAAGCCCGTCGGCCCTGCAGGCCTATTGCCACCTGTTCCGGACCCATTCTGCCTCCCAGCCCCGGCTGAAGGTTTAGGTGAAGGTAGGGGAGCACCTGGGGCCGGGTGTTAAGCTCTGGGCTGCAGACCCTGGACCCAAAGGGTAGCCGTCCATAGGCTATGGTGAGCCTCCTGGCTCCTGAGGGGGGGGGGACCACCCGAGACCCCTTTTTGCCTGGTTTATTATTATGTGCTGTTGATTGTGCATGCTTTAACTGTATATTTGTGGTGCTTGGTGCTGATGTGTCTTTTGGCCTGCTGCTGGATGATTCCCCCCTCTTTCTCCCTACCATTGCGGCGCCCTTGCTTTCTACCCGGCTGGCTCCGCTGGCACGGGGGGGGGGCTGGGGGGTCAGGCCGCATCATCGGGCGGCCGATCGGCGGTTTCTCCCCGCCATCGTGTGCGCTACTGGCGCCGCGCGGCGGGGGGACGTGTTGTAGGGGGGGAGTTCCTCTTCTACATTCTCTCCGGGTGCCATTTTTGTGCTCGGGTGCCTGGAGGTTCTTACGTGCTGCCGGGGGACGAGGCTTCTGGTTTCTCCCGGTCTCTCCACCCCCCCTCCCCCCCATCCACTTTACACTGGCTGTGGGGCATCCCGGATCTGGGACATCAGCGCCTGTTAACTTGGCGCACTGTTTGCTGAATCACCATATGGAGGCCTCTGGGGATAGCGAGCTTGGGGCCCCTCGGGGCGGACTCCGCTGTGGTATATCCCCTTTGAGTGGCTGCAGCGCGGTTTGTGTCCCCTGCGCCCAGAGTGTTATTGCGGAACAGGATGGGCCTAGCGTCCCACTTCCCAGTCCCATTCTACCTGCGGTTTCCCCGACACCCCTGCATCTACACTTAGCCCCCAGTGAGGGGGAGGTCAGCTGAGGGTCCCATTCTGACCTGGCATTACGCATGGCCAGCCTTGAACGGCATTTGGTCCGCCCGGCAGTCGGTAAGGCTTCCAGTAAGAAGCGGCATTTGGAACCAGCTAACTCTCTCTTTGCTGCTGCTGATGATGATGATGAAGCCTATGGGGCTCCTTGCGGCCGTGAAATCCATGGAGGACCGTGAGTTATTCCATGATGCCGACTCCTCCGGGGACCGTCCGGGCGACTTTGACAGTGACCCTGGATCTTCCTCGGATGAGGTCATGTGGCTCCCCGATGATACGGATAGATTGTTGTCCGTGGTTCTTGAGACCTTACACATTGTTCCCCCTAAGGCGGCTAAGAAGAAGCAGGGGGAGCTTTTCCACCCTGATAGACAGCGCCTGGTGTTCCCGGAGCAGGGACATTTCTCCAAAATGGTGTTTAAGGAATGGGAAAGGCCTAACAAACTGCCCTCGCTGCCTAAGGGGCTGGACAGATGGTATCCTTTTTCGGAGGAATTGGTCCGTCTTTGGTCTTGTGCCCCGGAGGTGGACGCTCCTGTCCTGGGGCTCTTCAATACTTCTGTTATGCCGTCTCCGGACACTACTACCTTACGTGATAATGCTGATCGGCGCATGGACCAGCTTGCTTACCATGCCTTCACCTTTGTGGGGGCTGGTCTGCGCCCTGTGTGCGTCGCGGCCATTGTCTCCATTGCCATTAAAAAGAAGGTAAAGCTCCTTGTTGAGGCTACTCGTTCCCGCAAGCGAGCGGGCGAGTATAAGGAACTTTTGGTTTGTGCTGACTTTATTGCATTTGTGCTCTCAGCCATGGATGATGCCGTCCAGCTTGGCGGTAGGGCTTAGGCTCTGCTGGTTGCTCTTCTTCGGTCTATTTGACTGCGGCAGTGGGCGGCCGATGCTGCTGCCAAGAAGTCTCTCACCGGACTCCCTTTTTTGGCACTCTGTCTCTTTGGGGAGCATCTTCATTTCTTGGCTAAAGATGGCCGGCTCCCTCAGTGCCGGAAGCATTCACGGCCCTTTCGGGGATCTTCTTCCTTTCGTCCCTTCCGAGGGGGGACGCGGCTCTTCTTTCCCTGTCGGTCGCAGGGAATCCTGGGTACGAGGTAGGGCCCGCGGTCATCTCGGTCTCTCCTGTGGATCCAAGCCTAAGCCCCCCACCAAGCCCCTTCAGGCATGAGGAGGCGCCCTCACCCATCCAGTGGGGGGGACAGCTTCTGCTCTTTGCTCACGTCTGGAGACAACACGTCTTGGATCTGAAGTGTCTCAACAGTTTTGTCAGGTTCAAACACTTCCGCATGGAGACCTTACAGTCGGCAGGGAGTTCCCTCCGGCCTGGCGATTTCATGACCACGGTGGACATCAAGAATGCCTATCTGCACGTCCCCATCTTCCGGGGACATCAGAAGTTCCTGCGGTTCGCCTTGGAGCACCAACACTAACAGTGTGGCCCTGCCGTTTGGTATCTCGTCGGCTCCTCGGGTGTTCACCAAGGTGTTGGCGGGTGTCATGGCTCTCCTGAGGGGACAGGGCATTCGCATTTCTCCCCACCTGGACGACTTGCTGATTGCTGCTCAGTCGCTTCAACAGGCCGAGAGCGATACTCAGAGGGTTTATCCACCCTCGAGGCCTTTGGTTGGGTGATCAATTATCCCAAGTCTTCAATCACTCCGTCATTGGTGAGGTCCTTCCTGGACATGACGTTGGATACATCTCAGGTCAAGGTGTTCCTTCCTCAGCAGAAGGTGGAGGGTCTTCAAATGCAGGCGCGGGCTTTGTTGCTGTGTCCACATCCCTCCATCTGCCTGGGGATGCAGATGGTGGGCCTCATGGTGTCTTGCTTTGAGGCTGTTCCCTTCGCTTAGTTCCACATGAGACCTCTTCAGTTGAATCTTTTGGCCGTTTGGGATCGGTCCCTGGAGCAGGAATTTACTCTGTCCCCTCTGGCCAGACAGTCCCTCTCGTGGTTGTTGGACTCGAGAAACCTTCTAGTGGGCAGATCCTTTCTCCCTCCATGCTGGGAGATTGTTACCACAGACGCCAGCCTGACCGGTTGGGCAGGGTTCTGGCAATCTCTGAAGTTCCAAGGCCAGTGGGGTCCTCAGGAGGCCCACGTGCCTATCAATCTTCTGGAGAGGAGAGCGATCAGGTTGGTCCTATCTCATTTGACTCTCCACCTTTGGGGTTGGGCAGTCCAGGTCCGCTCGGACAATCAGACGGCGGTCGCCTACATCAATCATCAGGGCGGGACTCGGAACAAAGGAGCCCTCAAGGAGGTGTCGCTGATCCTGTCTTGGGCAGAGGAGAATGTTCTCTGCATCTCGGCGGTTTACATCCGGGGGTGGAGAACCAGGAGGTGGACTCCCTGAGCAGGGGGATGTCTCGTCTGGGGGAGTGGTCTCTCAGCAACAAGGTTTTTCACGCCCTGTGTCGCCGCTGGGGTCAGCCGGACGTGGACCTGTTTGCGTCCCGTCACAAGCTTACAAAGTTTATCTCCCTGTCAAGAGATCCTCTAGCCCTTGCCACGGACGCGCTAGCAATTCCTTGAACGGAGTTTCGACTTCTCTATGCCTTTCCTCCCTTTCCTCTGCTGGGTCGTGTGCTGCGCAAGATAGCCCAGGAGGGGGTTCTGACCATTCTGGTGGCCCCCCGCTGGCCGAGAAGAGTATGGTTCGCAGACGTCATCCAGATGGAGGTGGATCACTTTGTCATGCCCGACGATCCAGGGCTCCTCACTCAGGGACAGCTGCGCCATCCCAATTTACAAACGCTGGCTTTGACGGCTTGCCTGCTAAAACCTCCATCCTGATGGATAAGGGGCTGCTGGCCTCGGTCGTCGGTACCATGATTCAGGCTCGGAAGAAATCCTCTTCTATGATTTATTACAGGGTCTTGCACGCTTACATTGCCTGGTGTGAGTCTAAGTCTCTTCCTTGTTGCACCTTTTCCGTGTCCTGGATCCTGGAGTTTCTGCAACATGGTCTAGAGTCGGGGTTGCAACTGAGTACTCTCAAAGGACAGGTTTCGGCCTTGGCTATTTTTTTCCAAAGATCTTTCGCCAATCATAGACTTATCAAGACTTTATTCTTAGTATACAGTACGTCCTGCTCCAGATAGATTACTTACACTTGGGTTATCCTCTGCCAGATGGCGCTGCACTGCAGAGACATGCAAAACAGGCTCCTCCCGGCCCCTCAAATACCCGGGGGCCTCCCACAAATCCCCAGATTTCTCTGCAGTGCTTACTGCGAAGACATGAAATTATCACTCTCTCGCAGGTGAGCGGGGCTATTAGCCTGCGGCCCTGTTGGATTATTCCCACCCGTCCTTCGTGTGATGTGCCTCCCAGCCTGGGCTGCGCTGGTCGGGTGAAGGTAGGCGGCACCATGCGTGCTTATGGAGCGCTGCTCCACCACAGTCCCCCACCAAAGGGTAGGCGGTATAGGCTGATGGTGAGCCTTTATGGGATGCCCCTCCCACATTATTGTCCCATGCCACGGTAGCGGTGGGCCCTGTACAAAGGGCCACCATCCTCCCTCATTCTCCCTGTAGCCTTCGGGGGGGAAAGAAGGGGGGGGGGGGGTGAGCGTGTAACGTGATTCGTGCATACAGCCTTTTTTTTGGACTAGTATATGTGGTGTCAGCCGCCGCGCTGACTTGCCTTTTTACTATTGCAAATGCCGCCGCGCGCCTTTTCCTTCATTTGGATGTTCCGCGTTGGGCGGCGGTGTTACCTCAGACGCTTCTGCGTTCTCATTAGCTGCTTGTCGGTGGACTTCGCGCTCTTCAGGGGGGCGGAGCCTGGCCTGGCCCGCCCTGCGTCACGGCTCGCTCTGGCCCGCCCTTCGAGGTACTCGGCGCCATGTTGTCAGGTCGCGCGCGCGTGTGACGTTCTTACTTACCGTGGTCCGTAAGTGCCCTCGCGGGCGGCTTTATACTCATTGTAGTGTATTTGGTTCTGACACCCTTTTTCTCATTGTGTCTTTCAGACGGGTGAATCCATTGGCTTCTCCCGGCCCGGTGTAATTGATAGTTTGGCCTTGTAAATTGCTCCCACTTCCCTAGCGGGACATTGGGGCATCCAGGGTTGCTTTATAGCGTCAATCCCTGCTGGCATATTGTGCCTAATAATCACCATATGGAGGCATCTCAGGATAATGTGACCGGGGTCCCCTTGGGACAAGACCGGCGGTGTATGGCGTGTGGACAGCCTCATGCTGATGCTGACAAGGCATGGGTCTGCGTACCCTGTGCTGAGCAAGCGCTGGCTTTGCAATCTGGCCTGCCAGTGGCTGCACCTCGTTTCATTACTCCCCCCAGCTTAAATCTCTCTCCTGTTGAGTTGCATACTTGTGGGGATTCTCAGCCTGATGTGTCTTTAGACTGCCTACTGCTGAACAGATTATTGCAAGGTCTTTAGCGCGTAAGGGCCCTGGTAAGAAGCGGCACTTGATGCCTTATGTTACTGTTTTCCCTATGGGATCTCGGGAGTTTATGAATCTGTGTGGCTATACCCCTTCTGATGGAGAGCTCTTTTCTGACTCAGGCTCATCTGATGAGAGACCAAGGGGTCATGACGATTCTGGCTCTGACCCCTGGGCCCCGGATGACACTGACAGATTATTGACCCAGATCTTTGAGGTTCTGTCTATCTCTCCCCCTTGTGAGGCTCCCAGGCAAAAAGGGGAGCGTTTTCATACAGCAACATCACGTTTGGAATTTCTAGAGCAGGCACATTTCCATACCCTTGTGCTCAAGGAATGGGAGTGCCCCAGTAAACTTCCCGGGGTTCCAAGGGATTGGGATAGGAAGTATCCTTTTCCCCCTGAGGTGGTTAAATGTTGGTCATCCCCCCCCCCCCCCCCCCCCCCGAGGTGGATGTCCCGATCCTAGGGCTATCTAATACCCCTGTCATGCATCCCCCTGTTTCTACTACCCTGCGGGATGCTGAGGACCGGCGCATTGACGCCTTTGCATGTGCGCCCGGTCTGTGCCTCTGCCATTACTGCTGTGGCCACTAGAACCCTTATCAGAAAAATGCTTGATAGTGCCTCTGATGATCTCCCTTGTGAGGTGTTTAATGCACTCTCCAGTTGTGATGTTTTTGTAAATTTTTTCCTATTAGCATTGGATGACACCATCAGAATGTGTGCAAGAACTTCTGCCCTCGTGGTGGCTATACGCCGCTTGGTTTGGCTGCGACAGTGGGATGCTGACAATGCTGCGAAGAAGGCCCTCACTGGGCTTCCTTTTAAGGGGCTATGCCTGTTTGGGGCCCGTCTAGACCTGTTTGCTAAGAGAGGTAAGTTACCCCAGTGCAGACGGCTGTCTCGGCCCCCCTACCATGGTGTTGAACAAGAAACAGGGGGGTCCTTCGTGGGGGCTCGCGCAGATTCCTGTCACAGGAGGAGAAGACAACGTCCTGGCTCCTCCGGGGGGGCTAAGCCCAAATCCTCTCCCAAGTCCCCTCAGGCATGATGGGGCGCCCTCGCCCCTCAGGGTGAGGGGACGGCTGCGGCACTTTGCTCAAGTCTGGAGGCATCACGCCTCAGACCGGTGGATTCAGGAGGTTGTGTCCTTTGGCTACAAGATAGTTTGCTGTGCGGCCTCCCCCAAGATTATCAGGTCCCGGATACTCCTGGTCCCTGCCTCTGTTCAGGTGTTGGCGCAGGCCGTGCAAGGCCTGCTGGGTCTGGGGGTCATTTGCAAATTTCCCTTAAAAGACAGAGACAAGGGACTCTACACTAACCTTTTCACAGTTCCCAAAAAATATGGGTCAGTCAGGCCCATTCTGGATTTACAGATCTTCAGCAAAATTTGTCATGAACAGGCGTTTTTGCATGGGAACCCTGCGCTCAGCCATCAGCTCCTTGCGCCCCGGGGGTTTCATGACGTCTGTGGATATCAAAGATGCTTACCTTCACATCCCTGTGTTTTCAGGACACCAAGGTTCTTCAGATTCGCGTTGGAAGATCAACACTGCCAATTTGTGGCCTTTGCCATCTGGCCTCTCTTCAGCTCCCAGTGTGCTCACCAAGGTGCTGACGGGGGTGATGTCTCTGATGAGGCCAAGGGACATCCGCGTGCTGCCCTACCTGGACAACGTCATCACTTCCCAGTCTCTACATCAGGCAGAGTTGGATACTCAGCTGGTGGTGTCCATTCTGGAGTCATTTGGATGGGTGATCAACCACCCCTAGTCCTCACTGTCCCCTTCCTTGGTAACTCCATTCTTAGGATTGAATCTGGATACAGTTCGGGCAAGGATCTTCCTTCCTCAGCAGAAGGTGGACAATCTGCTTGCACAGGCTCAGTCCCTCCTAGCTTGTTCCCATCCCTCAACCAGGCAGGGGATGCAGCCGGTGGGCCTGATGGTGGCGTGCTTTGAAGCGGTCCCTTATGCTCAGTTCCACCTGGGGCTTCTGCAACTTCTACTATTGTCTGTATGGGACAAGGACCCAGCATCCCTGGACAGGGTCTGTGTGCTTTCCCCCCTGGTAAGGAGGTCTCTCTTGTGGTGGATGGACTCAAGGAACCTGTTAGGGGGCAGATCCTTTCTTGCCCCTTCCTGGGAGACGGTCACCACGGATGCCAGTCTTATCAGGTTGGGGGGGGGTTTCTGGAAGTCCCTGCGGTTCCAGGGGAGGTGGGGCCCTCAGAAGGCCCACACACCTATCAATGTCTTGAAGCTGTGAGCGATCAGGTTAGTTCTGGCTCGCTTGACTACTCATCTTCAGGGCCTGCCTGTTCAGGGGCGCTCGGACAACCTGACGGCAGTTGCCTTCATCAATCATCAGGGAGGGACCCGGAGCAAGAGGGCCCTCCAGGAAGTGTCTCTGATCCTGACCTGGGTGGAGGCCAATGTTCCCTGCATATCAGCAGTATACATTCTGGGGGGTCCCTCTGCAACAGGGTGTTCCAATCTCTGTGTCACCGTTGGGGCCAACCAGATGTGGATCTGTTTGTGTCCCGTCACAATCGCAAGCTTCCGGCCTTTGTCTCCCTGTCCCAGGATCCTCTGGCCGTGGCCACGGATGCTTTAGTAATGTCATGGCTGGACATTCAGTTCCTGTATGTCTTTCTCCGTTCCCCCTGCTGAGCAGGGTTCTGCGCAAGATTGCTCTGGGGGGTTACCAGCAATTCTGGTGGCCCCCCAGGTGGCCAAGAAGAGTGTGGTCCACAGACGTGGTACAGATGGCAGTAGACCAGTACGTTCTGCCAGGGGTGCCAGATCTGTTCACTCAGGGCCCCTTACGCCATCCCAATTTACAAACTCTGGCTTTGATGACCTGGCTGCTGAAACCTCCATCTTGATGGAGAAAGGCTTGTCCGCCTCGGTGGTTGATACCATGGTGCAGGCTAGGAAGAAAATTTCTTCTTCCATCTATTTCAGGGTTTGGCGTACCTACTTTGACTGGTGTGAGTCTAGGTCTTACCTAGTTTTCAGTCCCCAGGGTTCTGGAGTTCTTACAGCATGGGTTGGAGTTGGGACTCCAACTCGGTACTCTGAAGGGTCAGACTTCTGCCCTGTCTGTTTTCTTTCAGAAGTCTTTTGCTCAGCATTCTCTGATTTAGACCTTATTTCCAGGGGGTCGCTCATGTAAACCTGTGGTCCCTGTTTGGGATTTGAACTTGGTTTTGTCCGATTTGCAGGGTGCTCCCTTTGAACCTATGCAGGATTCTGCTCTGGCTGTTTTTACCTTCAGGGTTGTTTTTTTCTGGTAGCCATTACTTCGGTCAGGCGTGTGTCTGAGTTGGCGGCTTTTTCTATTCAGCCCCCATACCTTGGGAGACACCAGGACAAGGTGGTGTTCCGCATTAAGCCAGATTTTCTGCCTAGGGTAGTGTCTGCCTTTCTTTGAATCAAGATTTTGTTCTTCCTTCTTTGTGCCCTAATCCTAGCTACGCTAAGGAGAGGGTTTTGTATTCCTTGGATGTGGTCAGGTGTTTGAAGTATTAGCTGGTGGTCACTGCGTCCTTCAGGAAAACTGATGCTCAATTTTGTGGTCCCTTCTGGGCCCAGGATGGGTTTGGCTCATGTCAAGTCTACTATTAGCAAATGGATCCGTCTGGCCGTGATTCAGGCCTATTCTGCTAAGGGGAAGAGTCCTCCCTTCGCCTTACTGCTCATTCTACTCGTGCTATTGGGGCCTCTTGGGCCTTCCAGCACCAGGCTTCTGTTGAACAAGTTTGCAAGGCCGCTACTTGGTCTTCTGTTCATACCTTTTAGTTTTACAAGGTTGATATTAAGGCCTCAGCTGATGCTGTTTTTGGGCCGCAAGGTTTTGCAGGCGGCAGTGGTTTAAACTGTCTGCTGTTACCTTTTTTATTGGGGATCCCACCCTACTTTATGTACACTGCTATTGGATGTCCCAAGTGTAAGTAATCTATCTGGAGCAGGACGTACTGTATACTAAGAATAATACAATTCTGTGAAATAAAACAAAGAATACAATACCGCGCTAATATAAAACTCTAGGAGCTCAACGTGCTGAAAAAAGTCCTTCTTCTTTTAAACAATCAATAAAAGCATGCAAATGCACAGAGCTTAAAATTTAGGTGCAAGAATCTTAAATCCAAGAGTTCCAGAGCATAGGGGCCCGTCACCAGGTGTGATGATCACACTCTTACCCTGATGGTATAAAGGACTGACACCTTAATATACCCCTTAAAAGCCGCTCTCAAGTCCTCCCACTGTCAGAAATGGTTTAGATCTGTGGTAATTGCTTGCTCCAACCGATCACACAGCAGTCTCTCCAAGTGGTACATGGAAGGCAATAAAAGAAATAGTGCAATACGTCCCAATACACCAACTAAATGTATTTAATCAAATGCATTCACAAAGATAAAAGCATAAACAGCGTTGTCAATATAGGAGATAGCCAGCAATTCTCACCGCCGTTTCCCCAGTCCAGTCTCCATACCAGTGTAGTCCAACAGATGGTGACAGAAAGAAACAACCAGTCCAAAAGGAACTGATAACAAACCAAGCGATCCTACGCGTTTCGTCGCCGTGGCGACTTCTGCCGGAACTCTGCCGGTGTATTGGGACGTATTGCACTATTTCTTTTATTGCCTTCCATGTACCACTTGGAGAGACTGCTGTGTGATCGGTTGGAGCAAGCAATTACCGCAGATCTAAACCATTTCTGACAGTGGGAGGACTTGAGAGCGGCTTTTAAGGGGTATATTAAGGTGTCAGTCCTTTATACCATCAGGGTAAGAGTGTGATCACCTGGTGACGGGCCCCTATGCTCTGGAACACTTGGATTTAAGATTCTTGCACCTAAATTTTAAGCTCTGTGCATTTGCATGCTTTAATTCTGTGAAATACTCACCTGTAGAATTGGTATTATAAGTATACAGTACGTCCTGCTCCACCCCACCCTGGTTTTTGCATTATTCTGGATCCCCTGTATGGTGATTGTTATCATTGTTATAGTTACCACTTTTTGGGTTGTTAAATTCTCCGGGCTTCTTTTTCACTGCTTTTCAATGCTGGGGATTTGTGGGAGGTCCCCGGATATTTGAGGGGCCGGGAGTAGCCTGTTTTGCATGTCTCTGCAGTGCAGCGCCATCTGGCGGAGGATAACCCAAGTGTAAGTACTCTATCTGGAGCAGGATGTACTGTATACTTATAATACCAATTCTACAGGTGAGTATTTCACAGAATTGTATTTTTCCAAGGAGTTACCCACGTACGTCCGCCGCGTAAGCCCTTGTTACCGGTGTGGGATTTTAACTTGGTGCTTTCTGCCCTTCAGGGTCCTCCCTTTGAGCCTTTGTGCAATGCTGCGCTATCTATTCTGACTCTGAAGGTGGTCTTTTTGGTAGCTATCACCTCGGTGCGTCGTGTCTCTGAGCTGGCTGCTCTTTCTATGAAGCCTCCTTATTTTGAGCTGCATCTGGATAAGGTGGTGTTCCGTCTTAAGCCGGAATTCTTGCCCAAGGTTGTCTCTACCTTTCATATCAATGAGGACATTGTCTTGCCTTCCTTTGTGTCCTGCCCCTTCTAATTCTAAGGAACGGACTCTTCATTACCTGGATGTGGTCAGGGCCCTTAAGTATTATTTGGTTGCTACGGAGTCATTTCGGAAGTCGGACTCTGTTTGTCCTTCCTGCCGGACCTAGGAAGGGCTTGCCTCCAGCCAAATCCACTATCAGCAAGTGGATCAGACAGGCGGTGGTGCAAGCGTATTCTGCCAAGGGGAAGGAACCCCTTTTCCGTGTTACAGCTCATTCCACTAGAGCTATTGGTGCCTCTTGGGCTTTTCAGCACCAGGCCTCAGTTGAACAGGTTTATAAGGCCGCTACTTGGTCTTCAGTTCATACTTTTTCTAAGTTTTACAAGGTTAACGTTAGGGCCTCAGCTGACGCTGTTTTTGGTCGCAAAGTGCTTCAGGCGGTAGTGGTCTGAACTATCTGCTGCTCACTGGGGATCCCACCCTTTTTCTTGGACACTGCTTTTGGATGTCCCAAATGTGAAGAAATGAAGATGAAGCAACCCGTGCTGGATACCAGAAAAATACAATTCTGTGATTACTCACCTGTAGAATTGTTTTTATGGGTATCCAGCATGAGTTGCTTCATCCCACCCTTGCTTTTTGTTATCCTCTTTTGCCTTGTTATGGTGATTTTCGTTGAGAGAGTTATAATGGGGCTGTGTTTAATTAACATGGTTTTTGCCTCCCGGCTTCTTGCATTACTGCTTTTCAACACTGGGTTATTGTGGGTAATTTGCTGCCTTAGGCCTGGAGGAGCCACAAGTCTTTCTGCAGGCGACTGCGCCACCTGGTGGCGGATTACCCAAATGTGAAGAATTGAAGATGAAGCAACCCGTGCTGGATACCCATAAAAACAATTCTACAGGTGAGTAATCACAGAATTGTATTTTTCTGTTCTTTTAATGTTGCTTTTGCTGTGATAACACTATACTTTTTTGTTTGCTTACATGAATATTTCTTTTTATCATAGATATCAGTCCTGCTCTAGTTATTGAAGTGTCAGAGGACAGAGAAGGCGAAAATCAAGTAAACAATAGTTCATTTTGCTAAACTTTCTTTTATCTCTGTCCTTACGTGAAAACCAAAGATGATCTGGATTCGTGGACCTTGTGCTGAATGGGTTCATTGCTACAGTGGAGTTCCATTCTGTGGCCGATTGTTTCTGAGGAGCCCCCCACCAGCTTATGGATGCCCAACTCTGATTTCTTTGAAACTGTGTTTCCCTTTTCCTTTGCATTCCTTTACAAACTGTTTTTCCTTTGCATCTGGAAAATGGTGGAAGAATTTATATACCCTGGACTGGCATATTAAGAATGAAAAGTCCCCTCCCCCCGGTGGATTAGCCCTAAAATGGACAGATGTATTTAAGAGAATTGTGTTTTAATTAATTCAATTAATTACTACTATTGTTATAATTATATTTCTTGATGATATTAGGTAGGTATATCTTGTTTGTATATCAATGTTGTTAACTGTATTTCCTCCTAAGGAGGGGAACATTTCTGTAACTACAGTTTCATTAAGTGGAAAGTTTAATGTTGTGGACTTACCAGGCAGACCTCAAGCGGATGTGCCAGTGGACACGAGACTCCATACTTACCTGCCAGCCACTTCTGGGACGCACATCTCTTGCCCACAGCGCTGGTATGAGAAGCCAGCATGGTCCTGGCCTCTACATGGAGCACTCCCATTGACTTTAATGGCTCCATACTTTTGTGGGAGCGCTTAGCAGGTAAGTGGGATGTCTCGTGGTGCCCTCCGGCACATCTTGGTTGAGGTCTGCCAGACTTTTTTTTTTTTTTTTTTTTAAGTACTACAGATTGACACTGATGTTTGTCGTACTTGATACTTTATTCTATATAGAGCTTTAAAGAGGAAGCAAAGTCACAGAAGACTTTACCTTGCCCACTGCGTCCCCTGCCTTAGTGGTCACCTCAGTTTATGCTGGTTCACTTTCTGCAGTGGCCGGTAGTGTTACACTGATATAAATGGAACAGAAGGTGAACATTTAAAATGATGAGGGTTCCCTTTTTGGGTGGGGTTTCATAACCTGCCACTCCTGGGAATATCACGATGGTAGGAATTGGGACTATTCTGATCACTCCAGACTGAAATGGACTGAAAATGCCATCACAGGTAAGTTGGTCCAAAAAGATTATCTGCTAATCTTCTGTCTCATTGGCAATGCAGATTACAAACTTTGGCTTACTGTTTAAAGTAGTTTCCACCCCCCTTCCCCAGGGGCATAAAAACTGTGTCGACTCCCCAGAATACCTATATACTCTCCTTGATCCGGGATCCCATGGCACGTGTGATTGCACAGCAAGGAATGTCACCCTGCAGCTCATACACTAAATTATGCTATTTGTGATGCTCCTTATGATAGTTTGTATGTCTCACATGAATAATGTTTACTTGCACTGGACTCGGTGTACCTTTTTCTTAAAATATCCTTAGGGCGGCATACCATTTAGATATTGTGGACTCCACCCCTAGGTAGAGGTGCATGACCACTATCCATTAAAAAAAATGCACTCCACATCCTTCACGCCAGTTTTTTATGTGGGGTTCAATGGTCTCCTCCACCCCGCTGACCCTTTTTGTGCTGACACGTCAGGCAGCGGTTCTCTCCCTCACTGGGCTGACCTGCCTGTGCTAGGCTGGGATCGCCAGACGCATTTCTTCTGTCTCTTCAGTGTGTGCGTGTGCGACTTCTGTTTTTTGTGATATCTAACTGGGAAATGGGGAGGGGTCGGGGAGGCAGGGGGGTGATGTCACAAGGCAGTGCCCATAGATGACGCTGCACTGGGCGCCACTGGGAGACCCTATAGTGCTCCTGCCGTTAAAGGGGGTAAGCACGTGCTCCCTGTAAATTGCACTGCATTTCTTTTGCATATGATGCATCTTTCTATGGGTACTGAGCAGAAGGGTAGCACTTCTAGCTCTAAGCATGTTGGGTTTTAACCAGATATTGTCCCAGAAGCTCCCATGACCTTTCATCTTTCCGTTAAAGAGGCCATTCTGAATATATGGAAATATACCGTGAAGATGGTCTGTAGACCAAGTGTACTTAAGAGAGATTATACCTTTGAAATTATCCCTCCATATTTGGGAAAACTGTCCCAAATTAGATGCTCTTTTCTCTATGGTATCTAGGGGGGTTGCTTTAGCCTTTGAGGATTTTGGGGGCCTCAAGCTAGATAGAAAGATGGACTCCCTTTTGAAGAAAGCTTGACAGGTGGAATCTAACACCCTTAAACCAATTTTGGCTTTGACTTGTGTCTCCAGGAATCTAAATTACTGGCTTCAACAGTTGAAGTCTTGACTTTTAAAGCAGACGGATGTTAAAGAGATCATGAAAGCTTTGCCTAATCTCTTTTCAGCAGTCTCTTTTCTTATGCTACTTTGAAGTAAGATTCATGGCCAGAAATATGGCTCTGACCAACTCAGTACATAGAACCTTATGTTGTGCACTTGGTTAGGGGACACTGGTTTGAAAATGCTCCTCTGTTCCATGCCCATGAACTGGGATTTTTTTTGAGCTAGAGGCGGTTCTAGATAGGTCTGCTGACAAAAATTAATGTTTCCTATAGAGCGTAAGAATCACATTTTTTTTTTTGCAGCAACCCCTCCTATAGAAGGATCTTTCTTAACAGGGATTTATCTAAAGGAGGTAGAGGGGCCGCTTCTGTCAGAAGAGGCAGGTTTAGAGGAGCTACCCAGTTTAGTATGCGGCAGTCATACTAAATTCATTCAGTCATTCGAAGCAATCAAGAATCTATGTTGGGCATAGGAGTAATTACCCTGGTTCCCAGGCATCAATGGGGAAGGGGTTTCTATTAAAGAATCTTCTTGGTAAAGTCCTCCAGATGCTTTCGGTTCTTTTTATATCTGAAGAAGCTGAATGTAGTAGTACAATACAGGATATTCCTCATGGAGTCGACTCTGTAAGGAGTCTCCTTCCATCAGATTTTTTCAGGGTCAGTATAGACCTGAAGGATGCCTATTGGCAGATGCCAATGAGTCAGTCAGGTCAGACCTTCTTGTGGTTTTGCGGTTTGCTGCGGTTCTAGAGGGCTGGACACTACACTTGCAGTTTGTTTGCCTACTTTTTGGCCTAGCCTTGGTGCCCAGAATATTTACGAAGATTTTGGCGAAGCCTCTGGCCATTTTGAGACAGAAGAGGGGCTGTTTACTAGCCTACCTAGATGATCTCCTTTTTGGTCCAAGTTCGGAGAAGCTTTGTCAAGACTTGAATCTGACAAAAAAATAATTCATGGCGAAACCACAAACTGAGAAATTTCTTTTCTCTCGATCCCTTTGATCAAACGATAGAATTAGACGCGCTGGCACACCAATGGCCATTTAGTCTGGTATATGCTTTCCTCAAATTCTGATCCTTCCTCAAGATTCTCTCTGTCCAAGAAGTGTACGAGTGCCCTGTAAGGCCCGACCTTCTATCTCAAGGTTCGGTACCTATGGAGATTAACTCTATGGACCCTGAGTCCCCATACTCATGAAGAAGGGACTGTCTAGAGAAGTTATCAAAACTCTTCTCACCAGCAGGAAGGAGGTGATGAGGAAGATTTATTTTAAAGTATGAAAAACCTTTAATTCCTGGAAATCCTGTTCGGGGAGATACCGGTTTAGTCTTCTAGTCATTCTAGATTTCCTACAGAAGGATGTTAACCTTGGGCTTAGCATTAGCACTCTAAAGGTTCAACTGGCAGCTCTTTCAGTTTTCTTGGACAAGAGACTTTCGTCCATTCCTCTCGGTTCCTTCTGGCAGCCAGGAGGTCTAGGCCAATCCGACGGAGGTCGGCTCCACAATGGAATCTAACTTGAGTACTAGGGTCTTTGGCAGCTCTACCTTTTGAACCAATTTCAGAGTTTCTCACATGGAAGTTCCTTTTCTTGTTGGCGATAACATCAGCTCACAGAATTGGTGATATATATTCAGGCTTTGTCCGACCGCCAACCCTATTTGCAAGTTTTTCAGGATAGAGTTGTTTTGAGAGTGGACCCATTACCTTCTGAAGGTCTCTTCTGATTTCCATAGCACTCCGGAAATTATTCTTTCTTCTACAAGTAATCACTGTTCTCATGTTGATTCTGTGTGAAAAGCCTTGGTTGTCAGGAATTGCCCATCGGAGTATCTTAGGCAGATTGGAGCTTGGAGAAGAGCCAATAGTCCCTTTTTGCGCCCAAAGACGGGTCAACACGTTTCTAAGACAACTCTGGCTGGATAGATGAAGAATGTAATTAACTTTGCTCATGAAGGATCCTCTCCCCCCAGAATGGATTACAGCCCATTCAACGAGAAGTGTTTCCACATATTGGGCAGAGCAGGCTGGTGCCTCCAACAGATTTGTGTAACGGCTACCTGGTCAAACACTGGGACATTTGCTAACCATTACCGCTTGGACCTAATCACCTTACAAGCTCAGTCATTCAATAGAAGTGTATTACAAGCAGCTTTTCTTACCCAATAGAGGTAATATTTCCTTTATCCTCTCAGTGGTATGCTGCCCTGAGTATGTTTTGAGAAAATTCAAGTTAGTTACTTGGTAACTTCTTTTCTAAACATCCGAAAGGGCAGCATACAGGCTTCCCTCCCTTGTGCTGTTTATTATCTTTGAATTAGTTGTGGACAATGATTATATTTATTGGCATTTGGGCCTGTTGTCTTATTTTTTTTTTTTTTTTGGAGTTAAGTTTTTATTAATTGATGGTGGTCATGTGTTCCTACCTTGGGGCGGATTCGGTAATATCTCAGTGGTATTCTGACCTTTCGGATGTTTAGAAAAGAAATTACCAGGTAACTAACCTTAATTTTTTAATGAAGCAACAATCATTTGTCAAAATGCAATAAATGGGACATTCAGTCAGAAAATATTTAGCCACTTTTCCTACTTTGCACTGATGAAAGCTGACTGATTGCTCAGGATAACTGAACATCTTCACTTTTTGCTTTTTAAATCCCCATAGTTTTGCACTTATTAAAGATACTATAACAGACATTCCAGGGTAATGCAGTATTTTAAAACTGCAGTAATTGCATACTATAGGTACTCACTGTTAATACAAATAAGGTCCTTTTTAAAAGAGAAGTGAATACTTACGAAGTCTAGTTTGCTGGTGGTTCATAGTAGTAGAGGGTGTGTCCTCCATTATTATGCAGTAATAGGATGTATGTAATTGTGGGGTGTGGTCATGAAAATCTATAGCACAAAGAATTTCACTGACTGATGTTTTTCAGTAGTTTAAACATGAGCTCTTGTAGAGGTTGGACTTGTGAAATCTGAAGCATGGTTTGCTCATTATAGCCAATTTGTGCCCTGACCGTGCTTGCCCATTGCATGACCCATTTTGGCAGATTTTATATGATGACTTCTCATATTAACAATTTTACCATATGACTTTACAGTTACCACCTCTTCTGTATATGCTTTGCTTGACACACATTTAGGCTGGACCCAACAGGTTATAGTTACCTTGTATATATAGCTAGATCCAAACATAATTTAGTTTAGCATCTTCGGGTTAAACTAGGCAAGAGGGTTATGCTATTCATTTTATGAAGCAATTGTAACTCTGGGGGCACATTTGGGTGTGAATTGCAACTTGCATCTCCATCTTGGGGAGCATTTTAAAGTGGAACTTTAGTCAAAAATGACCATAGTTCTGTAGTATTAGTTAGCAGTGGGCAGCACAACGCTGCTGCCCCTCTGTTAACTAGTACTGCGGAACTATGGTCAGTTTTTGACTATAGTTCCACTTTAAATTTAACATACAAAAAAATGCAATTGATTTTTTGCAATAGACTTCACTTGTACATGCAATGCAGTATTTTTATAGGTGGGGTACATCATTTTGTCAATGAAGCAAGGATTATTTTTTGAAAGTTTGGAAACTTTCCAAAATCTGGCACCCTATGGAGGTATGCTAAAGAATTTATTTTTTCCTGCATAGCCTATAGGGTGTTACCCAGCATTCAAGAAATGATGCTTAACCTTTAAAATGCTTCATGTAATTTTTTTTTTAATTGGAGCAAACATTTTTTATTTCAATTTTTTGTGTGTTGAAATTAAGCTGGCTCAAAAGTCTCCCGCAACTGTTCTGGAGTCTAAAAGGCTCCAGGGCTGGCTGCTAGCCTGCCACTGGGGCATCCAAAATTGAGATGCCCTGCTTTGTGAAACCCCTGGGCTCGCTGGTAAACTCGCCTTTCTCGGTGGCTCCCACAGCGTTTCTGCAGAGGCTGCATCCCCTGCTTTCCTATAGTTGAGGCGCGCTTCCGCACCCAGCGATTCAGATAGGTTGGGGATGGGAGTGCTTCCCAGACTACAGACATTCTTGAAATCAGCAAATCTGCTTTTGTATCTCACCAAGATGTAGGTTGCAATTCACACCCAAACGCGTGCCCAAAGATAAACTTCACCTAATAATTGCCATTACGAGGTACTGCATAAGCATGGAAATAATAATATATACAGTGTATATATAGCCTTGACAACAACCTTGGCCAGTAGATTTGATTGATGGAGGGAGAAAAAGAATATTAATAAAATCCCTAAAAAGATGGGAGCATGGATATGTTTTTAGTAACTCTTCTTTCAGTTAAATCTGGTGTTTCGGCTTTACATTTATTACTCTGTATATTTTTGTGATTGTTTTTAAATGTCAATATGTGTCTTGTTCATTCTTGTGTCATTTTCTTGGTAAAAGATATGTTTTTTATTTTAAAATCATTTTTGTCTTTATTGGTTTGGTGAAGCGGGTGACAAACTCCAAATTTGGTTCCTGCTCTTCAGGTGAGGTGTCTTGGTTAGTCCATGAGGAGCTTTCCCAGCAAGACCACAATTTTGTTGCCTGCTTCTATAAATCTGTGTGTCGTATGGGCTTACCCAGTCGGCTAAGGAACCTACATAATGGCCAGCAGCATTGCTGAAGCCCTGTTTTGTGGTGCATGGTCCACCTCGGTCTTAATGATAATCCTTTGATAATAATTATAAGTTAAATTATTTATATTCTTTAAACTAAAAAGCTCCTTTAAACTTTACCTACTGTACTGTATGTTACTGCCCCCCCAGTGGCTGATCTCAGGCCACAGTTTACTGTTTTCTGCTGCAGTGTGGCCTAGAGTTGCCCCTAGTGGTTCAGAAGCATCACTTCATTCCAACACAGCATCTTGGTAGATAATTTATCATTTTTGGGAGTTTGATATGTATCATGTTAATAAGCTTCCAATTAAATACATATTTTTTATTGAGCCAGAAGGGGAAGTTGGGGTGGCTTTCTAAATGCAGGGTTTAACTTTGTCTACAATTGTTTTTCAAAGGAGATTTGGAACAGGAATGGTTAAATATAAAAAACATCATATTCTTAATATACAGTACGTCTTGCTCCAAATCTAATACTTACAGCTGGGATATACTCCGCCAGATGGTGCTGGACTGCAGAGACATCGAAAATAGGCTCCTCCCGGCCCCTCAAATACCCAGGGACCTCCCACAAATCCCCAGAATTTCTCTGCAGTCTGGCTGCGAAGGACGAGAAATGGCTCTCTACTTGCAGGTGAGCGGGGCTATTAGCCTGCGGCCCTGTAGGACTATTCCCACCCGTTCCACTAGTAATATGCCTCCCAGCCTTGGCTGCGCTGGTCGGGTGAAGGTAGGCAGCACCGCTGTTAGGTGCTTAGGAGCACTGCTCCACCGCAATCCCCCACCAAAGGGTAGGCGGTTCAGGCTTATGGTGAGCCTCTATGGATGCCCCTCCCGCACTAGTGCCCCCTTGCCCCTGCCCATCGGTGGGCCCTGTTTAAGTGGCCGCTGTCCTCCCTCATTCTTCTTGTAGTCTTCGGGGGAAAAGGGGGGGGGGTGTAAATATGTATGCTATGCATTCTGTGTTTTACACCTTTTTGCCATTCTGTCAGTCTTGTGTCAACTGCCGCGCTGGCTTTTCTTTACTGTCTTTTTAAAATTGCCGCCGCCGCGCTGACTTGGTTCCGCGCTTGGCGGCGGCATTAGCTCAGGCGCTGGTGCGCCATCATTGGCTGCTTGCACGTTCTTGGCTTCGGGCTCTTCGGGGGGGGCCCGTCTTTGGCGCGCTCCGCGTCATCGCTGATACCGGCCCGCCCCTCGAGGTATACCGACGCCATTTTTATCCTGCCTTTTTGGCCCATGTGCGACGGACCCCTACCTACCGCGGTCCGTAAGTGCCCTCGCGGGCGGCTTTATATCTTTCACTTTTGTTACTGTGTGCGCACAGGTCTTGTCTGCTTATGTCTTTCAAGACAACAAAATTGGGGCTGCCAGACCAAGCACCCAGTGGTCCAGAAAAAATGGTGCCGCACCACTTCAATTAAAATATGTGTATTTCATCTTTATTAAATTATTTTACAGGCATGTACAACAACATAGACAGATACACTACATGAAATTAAAAACTTCTCTAAAAACATTGGATATCGGGATGTCCAAGCTGGCTAATTATGGCTATGATATGATGCAATTAAGATTCATATAATGGGTTCCCTAATGTTACCCCAAATACAAGTGTTAATAAACAGTGCAAAATCAACATGTGACACAATCAAACAATGGCCAGTCTCCAACGATATCTAACCGATAGCAAAAACTTTTGTTTGATCACGGTGATGTAAAACTTTACATACTCGTTATTGCTTAGTTTCCATATAAATGTTTGATACCCAGCACTTTATCTAGGGAGTCTGTTGCGACTATGTATGCACAGATTCCTAAATATAGCACTTAACACTTTATCCTGCAGAAGTTTTGCACAATTGATTTGCATATATTTTTACACTTTATATTACAATTGTAGTTACACCGTTTATGTCACATTGTTTGATTGTGTCACTTGTTGATTTTGCACTGTTTATTAACACTTGTATTTGGGGTAACATTAGGGAACCCATTATATGAATCTTAATTGCATCATATCATAGCCATAATTAGCCAGCTTGGACATCCCGATATCCAATGTTTTTAGAGAAGTTTTTAATTTCATGTAGTGTATCTGTCTATGTTGTTGTACATGCCTGTAAAATAATTTAATAAAGATGAAATACACATATTTTAATTGAAGTGGTGCGGCACCATTTTTTCTGGACCACTGGGTGCTTGGTCTGGCAGCCCCAATTTTGTTGTCTTGGAGGTACCACTGAACAATTAGTGGTTAGGTCCAGGTTGGAGGTTCGCATACATATATTCATTTAGGTGGTGCGGAGTATACAGGTTGTTTCAGTAGATTGATGCTTATGTCTTTCAGGCGGGGCGAACCCTTTTGGCTTCTCCCGGCCCTGTGCTAGTATATACTTGTAGGCCTTGTAAAAATAATACTCCCACTTCCCTAGCGGTTTATTGGGGCATCTGGGGTTGCTATTTAGCGTTATTCCCTATCGGCGTATAGCGCCGCTATAAACACCATATGGAGGCATCCCAGGATAATGTGATCGGGGTCCATTCGGGACAAGACTGGCTGTGTGTGGCGTGTGGGCAGCCTCATGCTGACGCTGACAAGGCGCGGGTCTGTGTACCCTGTGCTGAGCAGGTGCTTGCATTGCAATCTGGCCTGCCAGTGGCTGCACCTCGTTTCACTTCACCTACTCCCCCAAGCTTAAACCTCACTCCTGCTGAGTTGCATACTAGTGGGGATTCTCAGCCTGATGTGTCTTCTAGACTGGCTACTGTTGAGCAGTTGATTGCTAAGTCCTTAGCGCGTAAGGCCCCTGCTAAGAAGCCGCACTTGACGCCTAATGTCACTGTTTTCCCTATGGGAACTGAGGAGTTTGGGAATCTTTGTGGTTATACCCCGTCTGATGAAGGGGAGCTCTTTTCTGATTCAGGCTCATCTGACAAGAGACCAAGGGGTCATGACGATTCTGGCTCTGACCCCTGGACCCCGGATGACACTGACAGATTATTGACCCAGATTTTTGAGGTTCTGTCCATTTCTCTCCCTGTTGCGGCTCCAAGGCAAAGAGGGGAGCTTTTCCATACAGCAAAATCACGTTTGGAATTTCCAGAGCAGGCACATTTCCATAACCTTGTGCTCAAGGAATGGGAGCGCCCCAGTAAACTTCCCGGGGTTCCAAAGAGTGGGGATAGGAAGTATCCCTTTCCTGCTGAGGTGGTTAAATGTTGGTCATCCCCCCCCCCCCCCCGAGGTGGATGCCCCGATCCTAGGGCTATCTAACACCTCTGTCATGCATTCCCCTGATTCTACTACCCTGCGGGATGCTGAGGACCGGCGCATTGACCAGCTGGCCTTTGCATGTGCGGGGACGGCGCTGTGCCCGGTCTGTGCCTCTGCCATTACTGCTGTGGCCACTAGAACCCTTATCAGAAATATGCTTGATATTGCCCCTGATGATTTGCCTTGTGAGGTGTTTAATGCACTCTCCAGTTGTGATGTTTTTGTAAATTTTGTCCTCTCAGCATTGGATGACACCATCAGAATGTGTGCCAGAACTTCTTCCCTTCGTGGTGGCTATACGCCGCTCGGTTTGGCTGCGCCAGTGGACTGCTGACAACGCTGCCAAGAAGGCCCTCACTGGGTTTCCCTTTAAAGGACTGCACCTGTTTGGGGACCGCCTGGACCTTTTTGCTAAGGGAGGCAGGTTACCCCAGCGCAGGCAGCAATCTCGGCCCTTTCGGGGTCAGGGTTCCTTCTCCTCCCCTTACCGTGGTGCAAGACAGGGAAGGGGGTTTCCTTTCCTGGGGCCCGGGGAAATTTCTGGGGTAGAGGCGTGGACGTCCTAGCTCCTCCTGGGGTCCCAAAGCAAAATCCTCTCCCAAGCCCCCTCAGGCATGATGGGGCGCCCTCACCCATCCGGGAGGGGGGATGGCTGCAGCACTTCGCTCACGTCTGGAGGCTTCATGTCTCAGACCGGTGGATTCAGGAGGTAGTGTCCTCCGGTTACAGGTTGAGTTTGCTGCCGATCCCCCTCCAAGATTCATCAGATCCCGGATTCCTCAGGACCCTGTGTCAGCTCAGGAGCTAGTGCAAGCAGTGCAAGGCCTCCTGGAGCTGGGGGTCATCTGCCAGGTCCCCTTAAGAGAAAAGGGCAAGGGCTTTTATTCCAACCTATTCACAGTACCCCAAAAAGATGGTTCAGTCAGGCCCATCCTGGACTTGAAGAACCTCAACCAGTTTGTCAGGTGCAGGTGCTTTTGCATGGAGAGACTGCGCTCTGCCATCAGTTCCCTGCGCCAAGGGGATTTCATGACTTCTGTGGACATCAAAGATGCTTATCTTCATATTCCTGTGTTCCCAGGTCATCAAAGATTCCTCAGGCTCACTCTGATGGATGAACACTACCAATTTGTGGCCTTGCCCTTCAGACTCACTTCAGCTCCCAGGGTGTTCACCAAGGTGCTGGCTGGAGTGATGTCTCTGCTCAGATGTCAGGGCGTCCACGTGCTTCCCTATCTGGACGACATTCTCATCACTTCCCAGTCTCTACATCAGGCAGAGTTGGATACTCAGCTGGTGGTGTCTACTCTGGAGTCATTTGGATGGGTGATCAACCACCCCAAGTCCTCACTGTCCCCTTCCTTGGTAATTCCATTCCTAGGAATGAATCTGGATACAGTTCAGGCAAGGATCTTCCTTCCTCAGCAGAAGGTGGACAGTCTGATTGCACAGGCTCAGTCTCTCCTAGCTTGTCCCCATCCCTCCATGAGGCAGGGGATGCAGCTGGTGGGCCTGATGGTGGCATGCTTCGAAGCGGTCCCTTATGCTCAGTTCCACTTGAGGCCCCTGCAACTTCACCTATTGTCAGTATGGGACAAGGACCCAGCATCCCTGGACAGGGTCTGTGTGGTCTCCCCCCTGGTCAGGAGGTCCTTCTCGTGGTGGATGTACTCAAGGAACCTGTTGTGGGGCAGATCCTATCTTGCCCCTTCCTGGGAGACGGTCACCACGGATGCCTGTCTGTCCAGTTGGGGGGGGTTTCTGGAAGTCCCTGCGGTTCCAGGTGAGGTGGGGCCCTCGGGTGGCCCACACACCTATCAATGTCTTGGAACTGCGGGCGCTCAGGCTAGTTCTGGCTCACTTGACTACTCATCTTCAGGGCCTGCCTGTTCATGTGCGCTCGGACAACCAGACGGCAGTCGCCTACATCAACCATCAGGGAGGGACCCGGAGCAAGGGGGCCCTCCAGGAAGCGTCTCTGATCCTGACTTGGGCGGAGGCCAATGTCCCCTGCATATCAGCTGTGTACATCCCGGGGGTGGAAAATCACCTGGCGGACTCTGAACAGGGGGACCTCTTGCCAGGGAGAATGGTCCCTATGCAGCAGGGTGTTTCAATCTCTGTCACCGTTGGGGCCAACCAGATGTGGATCTGTTTGCGTCCTGCCACAATCACAAGCTCCCAGCTTTTGTCTCTCTGTCCCAGGATCCTCTGGCCTTGACCTCGGATGCGCTAGCAATGTCATGGCAGGGCTTTCAGTTCCTGTATGTCTTCCCTCCAATCCCCCTGCTGGGCAGGGCTCTACGCAAGATTGCACTGGAAAGGGTGCCAGCAATTCTGGTGGCCCCCAGGTGGCCAGGAAGAGTGTAGTTCGCAGACGTGGTACAGCTGGCGGTAGATCAGTACGCTCTGCCTTTGGTGCCAGATCTGCTCACTCAGGGCTCACTACGCCTTCCCAATTTACAAACTCTGGCTTTGACGGCTTGGCTGCTGAGACCTCCATCTTGATGGAGAAGGGACTGTCTTCCTCGGTTGTGGATACTTTGATTAAAGCTAGGAAGAAGTCTTCTTCCATTTATTACAGGGTTTGGCGTGCCTACATTGACTGGTGTGAGTCTAAGTCTCTTCCCTGTCGTGCGTTCTCTATTCCCAGGATTCTGGAGTTCCTGCAGCATGGGCTGGAGATGGGGCTCCAACTCAGTACTCTGAAGGGTCAGGTTTCTGCCCTGGCTGTTTTCTTCCAGAAGTCCTTTGCTCAGCACCCTCTGATCAGGACTTTTTTTCCAGGTGGTCACTCATGTGCGCCCCCCACGTAAGCCTGTGGTGCCTGTTTGGGATCTGAACTTGGTTCTGTCAGCCTTGCAGGGTGCTCCCTTTGAACCTGTGCAGGATGCTGCCTTGGCCATTCTTACGCTCAAGGTTGTATTTCTGGTGGTTATCACTTTTGTCAGGCGTGTGTCTGAGTTGGCGGCGCTTTCCATTCAGCCCCCCCACTATGAGAGACACCAGGACAAGGTGGTGTTTCGTTTCAAACCTGACTTTCTGCCTAAGGTAGTGTCTGCTTTTCATTTGAATCAGGATATTGTTCGTCCTTCTTTGTGCCCTAATCCTAGCAATGCTAAGGAGATGGTTTTGCACTCTTTGGATGTGGTTAGGTGTCTGAAGTACTATCTGGTGGCTACTGCACCTTACAGGAAAACTGATGCTCTTTTTGTGGTCCCTTCTGGTCCTAGGAAGGGTTTGGCTCCTGTCAAGTCTACTATCAGCAAGTGGATTCGTCAGACTGTGATTCAGGCCTACTCTGCTAAGGGGAAGAATCCTCCCTTCCGCCTTACTGCTCATTCCACTCGTGCTATTGGTGCCTCTTGGGCTTTTCAGCCCCAGGCTTCTGTTGAACAAGTTTGCAAGGCCGCTACTTGGTCTTCTGTTCATACCTTTTCAAAGTTTTACAAGGTTGATGTTAGGGCCTCAGCTGATGCTGCTTTTGGTCGAAAGGTTCTGCAGGCGGCAGTGGTTTAAACTGTCTGCTGCTGCCTTTTTTCTTGGGGATCCCACCCTACTTTATGGACACTGCTATTGGATGTCCCGATTGTAAGTATTATATTTGGAGCAGGGCGTACTGTATACTAAGAATAATACAATTCTGTGATTACTCACCTGTAGAATTGGTAATATGAGTATACAGTACATCCTGCTCCAACCCACCCTTGGTTGCATTAACTTGGATCCCCTGTATGGTGATTGTTATCCTTGTTATAGTTGATAGTTTGGATTGTTTAATTCTCCCGGCTTCTCATTAACTGCTTTTCAATGCTGGGGATTTGTGAGAGGTTCCCGGGTATTTGAGGGGCCGGGAGGAGCCTATTTTCGATGTCTCTGCAGTCCAGCGCCATCTGGCGGAGTATATCCCAACTGTAAGTATTAGATTTGGAGCAGGATGTACTGTATACTCATAATACCAACAGGTGAGTAATCACAGAATTGTATTTATAGGGTCTGTAAACACAAATAATAAAAAAAATAATAATATTTACTCACCTTTTCTTCCCCATAGCAGCTCTTTGATGGTCAATTGCTGAGTAATCTCCGCAGGGAGCAGACACATGACCTAAACCCGCTGTTCCCGGTGTCTGCTCCTGTGCACGTTCCAGCTTAATTCATTGCAAAGGAGAGACAGTGCCTGGTGTGCCCCTTCATTGCAGCAAATAGTGGGGGCGTGCAGTCACTGTGGGTAATGAGAGGAGCGACTGGGGTGCTCATGGGCACTGGCCATTAGTTGCTGCGTACCAGGTTCTGGAGAACAAGCTCGTGGCAAGCAGGCTTGTCCGTCCATTTACCAGCAACGTGCAGGATGCATGTCAGTCACTGCATCTGCAGCACACCCCTTCATTATTTGTAATGTGCATGCCAGGCCTGACACAAGGGAAGCTCTTCACCCCTTATGTTGCCAGTGAATGTAGGGACAGGCATGTATGACCTTGTAAATTGTATTCTTTTTTTTCTTAAAAACTCTGGGGGCAATGTCCTATTGTGTGAAACCCCCCGGGACCACCCATAATCTTAACTCGATCTCCACTCTCATGGCGCATCCGCACATGTGCCCATGGAGCATGGATCGAATAGACAGTAATATAGAATATAGAAGCACATGCAACATCATGTACAGCACAGGTTACAGCAAATAATGCAAGAGGGAATAAGTCCAACCAAAAAGTAAAATCGCTCTCGGGGAACAATGAGCAACCTTACCTGAACTTTTAACTACATATGCATACATGAATTAGCATTACATGAGCACTGTATTAAAGCAGACCCTAAACTGTGGTTAAAGCTGAGGGCCTAACTTCCACTCAGCATTCTAAATACCTGCCACTGCCCCACAGCCCTACAGTTAGACATATTTGCTTATCCACTGCTAGGTCTAAGCAGCTACTGACTGCAGCTTCCAGCTCTGCTGCCCCTCTCCCTTCTATGCTAGAGCTCCATTTTCAAAGGCATACATCGCTGATTGGACAGGAGCCCGCACACGTGCACTAGGACCACTGTAAAGGTGAGTTTTGAGTGCGATTCTGAGGGTTTGACATAGAGAGACATTCCAATCAGGATGCCTCAGAGAATGGTCAAAATCTTTGGCCTTGGTCCACTTTAAGACCCAGATATTTTCATTAAAATTGCACCAAAATCTTTTAAAAGACTCCAGGGCTGACTGCTAGCCTTCCCCTGGGGCCTGCCAAACCAGGATTGCCCACTGTGTGAAATCCCCAGGGTAGTAAATTCACTTTTACCAGCGGCTCCTATGACTGTCTTTTCTGGTGGCCGCTTGCTTGTAGCTGAGGTTCGGACGAGAGCGCACCCCAGTATCCAGGGAGGCCAGGAATGCGTCCAGTGGGCTTGGTCATGTCAGCCGGCATTATAAATATCAGCCAATCTGCAATCTCAAAAATGCCAGGTGGACGTGGCCAAAGTGGTGAAAAAAAGGTTTTTATTTTACTGGGCCACCACTGAGTCTGCTGCATTGCACGATGTACTCGAGTTGGGAGAGGGTGGGGGCAGCGGGGGGCTGGTACAGGGTTTTGTGCCGCTTTAAAGTAAAAAATAAGTCAAATAAGGTGGGAGAGTCCCTGGGTGGGGAGGGGGCATCCTGCTCCACATTCTGGAGTTCTTCACATTGTTCACATGCTGGAAGCCTGATTCCTGGCCCCAGTACTCTCCTACTTCTGTAATCCTTTGTTCCACCTGCCGGATTGTGGCTCCACATAACCACAAGTGACCAGTGGGCACACAGCTCTTTGCAAACTGGCCACCCAAACCTCAATGGCTGCCGGTGGTCATGTGCAGGCTTGGAGTTGTGTGGGAAGTCGCAAGCAGGTGAGTATTGGGGCTGGATCAGGATTCCTGTGATGCCATGCACATTGGGATGCTGCCCTGTTGCCCAATTCAGGGACGCTGCAGACTTCATATAATTGGATACGGGGGGGGGGGGCAAATACAGGGGTACAGAGGTAATATAATATGATGGGGGGCATCATTGCTCAGATTTGTCTCTATAGATAAAATAGAAGCACCATTCATTTCTGCTTTAGTACCATAACTGTATTCAACTGGAAAAATATTACTGCATTAACTGGGCTCCAATAAAGTGATCCAATGAAACAGCCTGTGTGTCTTTTTTTTTATACTAAGGCCTTTGCTCAGTATTTATAAAAACATGAACCAGATGCAGTCTAATGTTCAAATAATCGCCGTATGGCTCCCTGGTGCTTTCTAGTGATAGTATATATAGTTACAGACAGTACAGTGTTGATGGTCAGCCCTATCAGTTATAATAACTGCAATAAACCTAAATGCACTACAATCTCAACAGCCATATAAATCTCTTGTTGTAGTGTAGCTTGTAACCGAATATATAATCATCAGGGAGCCATAGAGCTGCCATTCGGACAGCAGACTGCATCTGGTTTGTGTTTTTAGGAATATTGGGCAAAGGCTTTCTTTTTTTAATATACAGACTATTTGGGGGGAAATTAGATTGAGGTGACAAAACCTTGCTGGGTATAGGATCATTTTAAAGGGCCACTCCAGTCCATTTGTTAAAAAATTACATACCCTGCTATTAGCGATAATGTATAAAAGAAAAAACAAGACATTGGCCTTCACCCTGAAGTTGGCAGTGCCGCAGCTGTGGCACTGGACATTTGCCGCCATCTTCCTGGAATCCATCTTCCTTAAGACTGACTGCCTGCCGCCATCTTCCTGAGGTATGTAATTCTTTTTAAACAAATGGGCTATAGTGGCCCTTTAAAGTGGAACAAAACCCACCAGTGGCTGGCCTGGAAAAGATTTCAGGGCTGGCCACCAGCTTTCCCCTGGACATCCTGAATCGGGATGCCCCACTGTGTGAACCCCCCACCCCAGGGGGCCGCTAAAAACTCATCTTACCTCATTCCTCATTCCCATGCTGCCTGCGGGGGCTGTGATTGTTCCCAGTCCCTGGTGGTGTGCGTGTTCCCACCCCAGCCTGTCCGGATGGCAGTGATGGAGGCATGTGCACCGCCAGGGATGCGACAGTGTGCTCCCCATTGAAGGCAATTAGAGCCCTTTGCTGAAGGATGGAAATGCAGCAAAGGGCTCTGATTGGACGAGAGTCCACACATGTGCCGTTATACCGAGGAGAGGTGAGTTTTACACAGCGGGGCATCCCAGTTCAAGATGAGCAGGAGCCGGAGAATGGAACAAAACCCGGGAAAGTCTAATTCCTGGGTTTTGTTCCACTTTATGTGTTGCAACAGGCCCCGGCCATATTGAGCTACACCTCCGGTCTGGATGGTCACTATAAGTGTTGGATGAGAGGAGAGGCTGGTAAATGAACTTATTGCTGGTGACAGGTGAGTAAGGTTAGGGTTAGCTGCATACCTACCAGCTGATCAGGGTGGGAAAGAGGGGCATTTATTAAATTAGGCCACGCCCCCCTCATTGAGGGATGGATAGGTGATAACAGTTAAAACAATAAAAACACTTTAAAGCGGACCTTCACCCTGAATAAGAGCCTATCGTATGTGTTTCCCACACCCTGTACATACAGATTGCTCACATTAAAATTCATCCTACCTGCATCTACTACATGTTATGAGCCTTTAAATATCCAAGATGGCGGCTCATGGAGCATCAGGCAGCCTGCAAACATGAAGTGTCTTCTGACTGTGCTGCTTTGCATTCTGGGATTGCTGACCTTTCCCTGACCCCAGCTCTGCTCTGTCTGTGCAAAGCACAGCTATAGCCCCGACCCCTGCACTTTATCCCGCTCTCCTCTTCTCAGTATGTGTGATGCTTCTGAGGCAAGATGGCGCGCCCGTATCCTAGAATCCCGAACAGAGTTGTAGCACAGTGAGGGAAAGAATAATAAATGACTAAAACATATTAATTTTAGATGCTGGGGAATAGTTTTTTGGGGGCTTTTCATTAAATCATGCTGAAGGTCCGGTTTAAATAGGCAAATTAATCATTTATTGATAATGATAATGGGAACAACGAGGGACAGTCCCTCTCAGGGACACTTGGGAGGAATGAAAGTGACGTCACAGACTGCTAGGGAAACGGGTTGTAACCCACATGTGGTTTGGCCGAGCTAGCAGCAGGGGGCGCCTCTGGGCCTGCGCAGTCTCTATGGCAATAGCTGTGCTTGTCATATGACCGGAAGCATCTGGTATCTGTCTTGTCTCTCAGCCTTTCCCCGTCAGGGAGAATAGGGAGCTGCGCGCACCCCAGGGCTCCCCACATAGCGAGCGCAGGGGCCGCCTCACACAGCGGCCATAGAGAGACCCGCCACCGCCTCCTCTGTGCCCGGCTTCACCTTCACCCCGAGCCGCCCCTGCTCACACCCACTCGCTGCACAATGAGTCACCCGGCTGAGCCCGGGGAGCTGAGCGGCCCCGGCAGCCTGTCTGCCTGCAGCATGGAAGAGGCTCGGGGAGCCTAACCCGCCCCGCTACCGCCGCTATATCCCCCGAGACCACCGCTTCCTCCTCCATTGTGTGCGCCGCCTCCACCTATAGGTAACAGCCGGGGGGCGCCTGTGTGTCTGTCTATGTGTGTGTGTCTGATCACATGACCCCCGGGTCACCTCTCCTCCTCTCTCTTCCAGATGGACAGTAACCCGATGCTGCATTCAGACATCATAGAAGGTAATGCTGGCTGCTGCCCCTCACACCACTGATCTGTGTCTGTCTATGTATGTGTGTGCAGAGGCAGACTGGCCATAGCGAGGTGGGCTGCACTGCTTTTGGGCTCTAACAAATCTATACAATACTGGACTCCCTAGCCTCACCCCTGTACTGGTCCTACTATACTCCCCTGGCTGAGAAACTGCAGCCCATATTCTGCCCTTGGAATGTATAACTTCAGCATCATTGCTGTAGGAAGCCATGGCCACCCCAGCCATATTATCTACCCCTTCAATGCTAAAGGTTCAGCAATGCTGTTTTAAAGCAGAACAAACCCCACCAGTGGCTGGCCTGGCTTTTCCTTGGGTCATTCCGAATCGGGATGCCCTGCAGTGTGAAACTCGCCTTTATACTCTCTAACAGCACATGCGTAGGCTCTTGTCCAATGAGAGCTGTGACAAGGTCATTCAGCAGGCAGCTCCCTGCATCCCCGACATTGTGTGGGCGCTCCTGTCCCAGCCATTCAGATAGGCTGGGACAGGTGTGTGCACATTGCAGGGGATGCAGCAGCGCACGCTCCCCATTCAAGTCAATGAGAGCTGCCTGACAAATGACATAGTCACAGCAGGCAGTCCTTATTGAATGAGAGTCCATGCATTTGCCGTTGGAGCACGGAAAGTTGAGTTTTTATGAGTGAACTGGGGGGTTTCACACAGTGGGACAACCCAATTTGTGATGCCGCTTTAAAGGCATTTTTCTTGCAAAAGGTTGAAAAAATAGTAATCGGCATCTTACCTTTCCAAGTGTTCTTCCAGCGCTGTAAATGAGGAAATACCCTTCCTCATCTGCCCCTTTATTGCCATCTCGCAGATGTTGACCACCAATACTAGTTCGAGGAACTAGACCAAGCTATGCCCTCTCTCCATTGAAGGCTTAAATGGGGCTCTGAGCTAACATTCATGCACAGCAAACTACTCCCCCCCAGCCGTCTTTTAGTAAGCCCTCTCGCTCCCAGCACCAACAGCTGCCCACCCCAAACCAAAGTTGGCTCCAAGGGCCAAGCCCACATGCTTCAGATGATAAATCATTTAGTAAAATAGTAAACCTCTATCTCAGACATTTCTGATTTTATTTTAGAATGAAAAACTGTTTAGGACAGTGTCTGCAACAATAGTCTAACAATTGCATTTGCCTGAAAGAGGAACTTTAAAGAGGAGCAACCACCAGCCTAGATTCTTTTAAGTCTTTAGGGCTGATGATCTTCCTCCTTAATGGGGATGCCCTTATGTGTGGAACCCCCTGCAATCGCCCATAAACTCACGTTGCCAGGCGACCCCACAGCTCATGGGTGGGTCTGGGCTGCATGCCACTTGCGTCATTCGTGTTTTTTTTGCTGCTGAGTGTTGCAACAAAATCTGAATTAAACACAAGCCAGTGAATGGCCAGTGGGCTATGCATGCACACGGATCAAAAGAAAGGTGAGTTTACAGGTGATCTTGGGGGATACACACAGAAGGGCATCCCAAATCAGCAAGAGAAACAAAATCAGGTGAAAATCTCATTTTTTTTTTCTGCTTTAAAGTGGATATCCAGTCTAAATGTAACCCCTGCCCTGTCACCTTCCCTTGGGGGAGGGAGAATGGGAGAGTAGTTACAAAATAAATCCTTACCTTGTCCATGATCCAGCGAAGTCAACGTCCTCACAGGGGTGGCTTCTGCACATACAGCATACGGAGCGTCTCCCCCCTGCGCTATACTTGTGCCGGCTCGCTCATTCAATGGGAAAGCAGCCCTTTGCAGCAAATCCAAGATGGCTGTGCCCAGTGCTGAAATTGGCAGCAATTGGTGCTGGATCCTGGAAGAGGTAAGGAGTTTTCTTTTTTGTTGTGCCCCTATCTGTGGAATTCTGGACTAAATGTAACCCCCCCCCCCCCCCCCCATCCAGTGCTAGTTTGACCAGACTTTCACTTTAGGAATGGCCGTACTTGCCATTCTGTCTTTAATGCTATAGCCTCAGTGTTGGTTCTCAACCACTTACTGGCTGGGAAGCAACCCAGAAGGGGAGGGGGTAGTCTTAAGTGGGCATATCGCGGGTTGGTAAAATCCCAGGTTGATGTCTGTCACTGCATGTGTATGTGTTTGTGTGTATGTACAGCAGTGTCTTGCTACCACCACCTCTGGGGGACATCCCACTATTTAGGGCCTCCTCTGGTAACCCAGCCTTATCTCTTTACTCCCTTTTCTTCAGCTTATGCATTCAAAGATGTATTACAGAAAAGTGACTTGTTTTTTATGTTGTTTTTATGGAGCACCCATCTTCCTTGATGCTTTACTTTCAGTGATCAAACCTCAGAGCAGGCATGCCATAGAGGCACAAGACTCCCCATTCTACCTGCGGTATTCCAACGGCATACACTGCAACTCCCACAGCCCTGGGGTCTGATGCCTGTTGTCTTGCAGTGGCTGCAGCAAAGCTTTACAGAGTGGCATCTCCTGCTCTCTCCAAGTTAATGGACCAGTGCATAAGGGAGGCTTCTCTATAAAGCTGGCTGCGGGGTCCCCTAAACCAGTACTGGATTTCAGGACCAGGTGTGATTTATTTATTTATTTTTACCCACCCCCCCTGTCCTGCTTCAGTATGGGAGGGGGGTGTTAAAAGAGAGACTCCAAAATGCCCTGATATTGAACATACATATAAACATGTTGGGCAGTAAAAGGAGCAGGTACTTGTACACCCTGCAATGAACAAAAATCGCCAAGCTTGTGGACTTCTCTTCCTGTTTGGAATAAAATCCAGGGATGACAGGATTATGAGTATATATCATTCCACTTTTACAGGAGTGATCTCCTGCAAAAGTATCTACACACATAAGAAAAATGACAGTAGCAATAGGTTTTTATTCCAGCACAGGCTGGCTCAGGAGACAGGACATGGGTTGAGCAGTTATCCACTGAAAAAGCAGAATGGTACATTCAAAACCTGTAACCCCCTAATTCTTCCTTCCAGGAATAGAAACAGACTTGGCTGGTACTTTTGATGCTATACGCTATACATCTATGTGGGGTAGTGTACCTGCATCAGGCATTTCTGATTGGCTACAGCCGGGGTGCTGCCAGTGGTGCAGGCTCCATTCAGCTGCTCAGAGTGGCACGGCAGAAGCAGAATAGACAGTGAGCCGGCGGTTCCACGTATGCCCCATGTGCTCGAAAGGAGTTTACAAATAATACCGGGGATATACTTCGCTGACAGGAGGAAAAAAAACCCAGGATAGTGAAAATCCTGGGCTTTGTTCCCCATTCTCTGCTTTACTTATTTTACTTGGATGTCCCAAATTGAAATTATTTAAGTCCTAAAACATTCTCTCTGTCATGAGGGAGCAGTCTCCCTTGTTTATTGGCAGCAGGAGGTGCATCCCTTGAATGTCCACCACTAATATGCTATTAGCTGTGGACTCTTGAGATGAACATAGGGGTGGGGGCACTTCCCACTGGACTATGGGCTCGATATTATTTGCTGTGAGGTAAGTTTTCTTTTTTTTAACTAGCCTGAAGTCTAGATCCCTTTAAATGTATCCAGAGTGGGCGCCGCTTCAGGATCGGGGATGCCTCCAGCAAAGTGTGTTTGATAAAGGGGGGGACTCGGCTGTAGATAAGAAGCCTGTACCAGGGCCAGAGCTTGCCTGCTTTATGTTGGTGAGCTTTAATGCTTTCTTTAATGATAAGATATTTAGTGAATCAAACTTTACATATAGGAAGTCTCAAAATCACAATAAATAACATTACAGTGTATAAAATGCCAATTTCTGTAGTGCATATGTATCACACTTCACCTTGGGATGGGGAACAGTTGGACAACCGTGACATAATTGGAAAACAAAATAAAAAGCAAAAGTTTATTCCTCACCTGCCACAATGGAATGGGCTAATGTAGTAAAAATGACTACTTGTTTAGGAAACCTCTAATCAGACTTCTGAATATGTCCACTCCATCAAAGAGCAAATTGCTGTGTAGTCTATGTACTGAGCCAATAATAATACTGACTTTGTTTTTGTAGATAAATGTAGAAAAAAACAGACCTGCATGGTTTACAATGACACATATCTGTGATGGCTGGTTATCTGTGTGGGGGGGGGGATATATATATATATATATATATATTTCTTTTATGTGACTTTGTACCCTTTGTTACAATGCTTTGCACATCTTTTGCATTTTTCTGAAGAAGGAAGCGACACAGTAAGTAAATGGTCATGTGCTGGCCACACTTCTCTCCAGTACAATCGTAATTTATTTTTTTTGATACCTGTATAGATATAATGGAAAAGTCAGCTTTCCCTTAAAGCGGACCTTCACTCTGAATAAGAGTCTATCTTATATGTTTCCCACACCCTGTACATACAGATTGTCCACATTAAAAATCATCTTACCTGCATCTACTGCATGTTATGAGCCTTTAAACATCCAAGATGGCGGCTTATGGAAGCCGCCATCTTATCAGGCAGCCTGCAAACAGGAAGTGCCTCCTGACTGTGCTGCTCTGCATTCTGGGACTGCTGACTGTTACCTGACCCCAGCTCTGCTCTGTCTGAGCAAAGCACAGCTATAACCTGCCCCCCTGTACCTTATCCCACTCTCCTCTCCTCAGTAAGTGTGATGCTTCTGAGTCAAGATGGTGGCGCCCGTATCCTAAATTCCTGAACAGAGTTGCAGCCCAGTGGGGGAAAGAATAGTAAGTTAATGACTAAAAACGTAAAATATATTAATTTTAGATGCTAGGGAACCGTTTTTTAAGAGTTTGTGCTTTTCATTAAATCACGCTGAAGGTCCGGTTTAATTTGCCAGCCAACCTGGCACAACAGTGTTTAGAAAATGTTATATTAGGTGCTTACTTGTATTTAGAAAGAAATTTTTCAGCCAGCCCAAAGATGTTGTAAAATCTTCCATTTTATTTATCTTCCATTAAAATCAGCAATCCAACAGGACATATAGTCAAAATATATGCAAGATGGGCCCTAACGCCATCTTACTTGTATTTGTTGAGGAGATGTAAGGATGCTGTGTTTCCCAGGTCACCCTACAGAGTGAACTGAGGGAGGGCTGAAAACGACAAATTCGGGTACTGCAGATTTGTCCACTATGCAACCATGATGCTTATAGGTGTGTAGCTAATACTCTATACCCCCTGAGCAGAAAAGACAGCACAGGGGGTGGTTGGGATATAAGGAGAAACAGTCAGTCAGCTGTCTGTAGCTAAAAATTAAAGATCTATTATATTGGTAGAAATAAGTTAGACACAGGACTTGCTGCATTTTTCCTAGAGGAACAGCAGTCTCAATTGACTTTATTCCTCTAAGGCTAGCAGTGTGGGGGGGGGGGGGGGGGGGCATTCGATTGCTGCATGCACCACACACTCTTGCTTATTCCCCAGACCCATTATTTGTTTTTTCCTCATTCCCACAAAGCTTTGTGGCCTGACTAGACCGCCAGGATTCAGTGAAATGCATTGGCGGTATTAGGGGACCAACAGTATTTCTTGACTGTTGATTCATTGACTGCCTTTCTCTGTTGAATCATTCTGAATTCGGAAAGCCAGTTGGATGACTAGTAAGTCCAGTTGCCTCCATTTAGTACTTTATATAAACATGACCTATATGCATGAGAATCTCCAAGGCTATCTGGATCCAGTGTTACAGAGAGGTGAAAGGGGAACCTGAATTAATTTGGCTTGAAAAAGAAAGGCTTTTTGAAAGGCTGTGCCAAAAGGCTTTTCTTCTGTGAAATGTAATACTTTAATTATTTTTATTAATAGAAGTTCCCAGTTGTGACAAAGTAATGGTCAGTAGCCCTAAAGCAGTATTGCCCCATTGTGTTTCCAGTCGCCCCCCCCAAAATGCACTGCTATTGTATCATTTCATAAAAGCTGCCTTATGTTCATGTGGTTTAGATTATGCGCTGCAGACATTAGTTTATAGCACGGTACTTGTTACCACACTTCATTCAATGGTGTTTCACATGATTTTAATCCTTTCAGTTCAGTTTCATGTATACTGTTTTGTTAATGTGTGGCTAACAAAGCTGCTGTGCAGGGAACCATTCTTATGGTGACTTTAAAGCGAACTGAAAGTCAATTTATTTTTTACTTTAAAATGTTAACGTAACAAAGCAGTTGGCTCCTGAATATCTTGCTCCCACTCTGCAATCTTGCTACACCCAGTAGCATGTATCCCACAATCCTCCTGGGTGCAGCATTTGAACTCTGTGCATCAGCTATTCTTCCCCAAGTGATCAGAGACTGCAAGGTGAGCAGGAGGTGCGGCAGCGCAGATGGGGATCCCGGGGATATTTATATTATTTCATGCAGCAAGGTTTACGCAGTAGTCGGCCGTGTGCTGCGGGAGCATCCGAACCCGCACCCGGAAGGTGAGCAAGTTCTCTGAGCTGTTTCTTCAGTAAACCAGTTCTGTATGAACCTCATACAGCATAGCTGGGATAACCAATCCCCCTGCAATCTCTCAATGCAATGCAACGTTTCAGCTTGGTCGTGTGATATTCAGATCAGTGCTTTGGTGCTGTTGCTACCTGTGGCCCCGCTGGAGGCTCATGGTAAGTATATGTAGAACTAAACATTATTTTTTTCATTGTTTAAGCTGATTGTGCGTAATGCATCTCTGGCTTTCTAATCCCTTTCTCCTGACAGCACTCCATTAACCATAGTTGAATCCTTGGTAATTGCATGTTGCACACAACTGAAATACTGTACGTTTAGTCATGCTGTCCAATTAAGCCACCATGGAGCCTATTTGTCCCCTGGCGTCCTCTTGGGGAAGCTTCTCTACCACTTCCTCTCCTGGACAGGAAGCACAAAACATAGAGTATTAAAGTCCTGCCCCTTCCCTTCGGCCATTAGTGTTTTTGTGTTTCCTCTCAAGGAAACGTGATAGTGTTGTTGTTTTGTTTTTTCTCTCTTTAGGGATAATGGTGAGCCTGGGTCCCTCATGGTGTTTTCCAATCCCCCCCCCCCCCCCCCGAATCTTCAGTTAAATGGCACCGAACACTGGGGAGCTAGCAGCTCTAATTTGGGAAGCAGGTAGGGGGTATTGGGTCTTTTTGCGTTGTATGCAGTCCCCCAGACCAGTTCAGGTGCCGGGCTCCCTGCTCAGTGCTCCAAGGTCTGTTGTCCCTGACAGGTTACCAGGACGCTGCGGGTGAATGAAGGTTGGGTACCCGGTTGCCGGCAGCACGCTAGTGTATGTGAGGATGAAAATTCCTAGGAGCCCTGGAGCCTGCAGAAAGCATGCTTCTGGTTTGAGCTGGGAGCGCACTCAACTTTTAGGTGGCATATTTGTCAGCGGGCGAATATGCCAACGTCAACGGGCGGATGGTACCCGGCAGGACACCACTTCAGCATTGGTGGCGATGGACAGCGAGAATTTACAGGACTCAAATGGGGGGGGCAATCTCTTGTCGGGGTTTATTTCTAATAGTGGCTTTCATTTTTTTACAATCTAAGAAAGGGAAAGAAAGAGAAACGCATGCCAAGTCCAAGGACCTCAATGGGACCAAAAAAGTAAAATATCCAAAATTCCCTAAATAATCTAAGGATAGGTTGCTTCCCAGAGCCTGTTCAAATAGCCAGATGCCCTTTTCTGACAACTAGAACAATCAACTGTGTGCACATTGTCTCCAGGATTTAGTCAGTCCAAGTTTCCATCCCCTGATTTGGGGTTTCTTGGAATGCTTAAAAGGAGGTATGGATAGTACCTTTGCCTCTTATAAGTCAAAACTGGATTAGTTGTTACCATTCCTGTTAGTCCGGATGCCTTACCTTTGGCAGAGGAGACAGGAGTTTCCCAGAGTAGGGACCCGAGTGTCGGTGGTCCATCCAGGGAAGCTCCTGTTGTACCTCTAGGAATAGATCATCAAGTGAGAAGGAAGAGGGTATGGCCTCTTCAGATGAGTCAGTTCACTCTGGGACTATGGATAAACCAGGAAGATGGAATCCATGGGAGGTTCCAAATTTAGGTTCTCGTTTGAAGATACACTGGACCTAATCAAGGCCATCTTCACCACTCTAAAAATCGAGACCCCCTGCCCTACCTATGTCCTCAAAGGGTTTCTTATACCAGGAATATCAGAATTTTAAAATGCCCTGCTTCTTTTATGCACAACACTTTTAAGGATCTTATAGCAAGACAATGGAAGAATCCAGAAACCAGATTCTTCTTTCCAAAATCTTTAAAAATTAGATTTCCATTTGAAGAAGCAGATATTGCTGCATGGGCTAAGTCACCCAGGGTGGATGTATCTTTGGCTCAAGTCTGAGCTTTGGCAAAATCCGATCTATCTCTTGAGGATATGGAAACTCTAAGGGACCCAATTGATAAGTGAGCAGATATCCTCCTTGAGAATGCTTGGGACACAAGACTCTTTTCTTTTGAAACCCTTGGTTGCCACAGACTGTGGGCCGCGTCCTAGAGGGGTGGGTGGACATTTTTAAGAATGACTTGATCAGAGGAGGCCCCAATAAGGAGATTTTAGATGCACTCACCTATGTATCAGAAGGCAGTTGCCTTCAATGTGGATGCCCCTGCTGAGGCTATTAGAGCGAATGCCAAAAGCATGGCGCTATCCAACAGTGCTCGGCGAGCACTCTGGCTTAAGACTTGGGCGAGGGACCAGGCATCCAAGTCACATCTTCATGATCTTCCATTTGAGAGAAAACTTTTGAGTACAGAACTAGATTCGGTTCTCTCTTGCTCCTCGGGAGAAAGGCAATAAGTTTCCAGTTGAAACAAAAGTGCCTGTACCCCGCAAACGTTGTATTATAAAAGATCTAAGTTTCTCCAGCGAGTGTTTAGGAAACCAGAAATTTTCAGGAAAGATTCAGGAAGGGTACAAATTTGAATTCTCCCAGTGTCCACTGGATCGTTTTCTGTTGAGTCAAGAGAGGCTTTTCTATTGGTTGTTTCTGAGCTCCACTATAAAGCAGTGATAGAGCCGGTTCCTGGTTCCCAAAGAAGGGAATGTGTTTACTCTTATGTCTTCATTGGGGAAAAAACCCTCTGGGAGGTTCCACATGATTTTAAACCTGAAAACACTAAATTGCACTATAAACAAAAAAAAATCAGTTTATTCCATCAGAGATGTTCAGCTGAGATTTTCAGATAAACGTTATATCTCAATGACCATGCTCTGTTTTGCAGTAGACAGGATTTCCCTTCTAGCCGCATTGCAAAGGAGCTTATAGAAGGGTGGCTGCTGAATCTGGAAAAAATCTGATCCCCAGCAGCAGGTGCTTTTACCTGGGGGTATGAAATGGATACCCTAAGGCAGCAGTTTTTCCTCCTGGGTTCAAAGGTGGAAAGATTGGTGGAAGCAATGGCACAGCTCTCTCCCTGAGACAGATCTTGACAATGTTGGGTCCTATGGCCTCCTCCATACTGGTAGTTCCTAGGGCTCCACTCCATGACCACTTCAGGCCTTCTTTCTAACATCTTGGGACAAAGATTCAGCATCCTTAGATCAGTCAGTCGCCCTGTTAGCGCAAGTTCTGGTGGACTCTAAAACGGAAGCTAGAGTTTGGAAGGTCTTGGCATCAGATAGAGCCTTTAGTGGTCACAACAGATGCAAGGAATGGAAGCTCATTGCCAAGGGCGTCACTTTCAAGGTTCCTGGTCAGAGAATATAGGGGAAACAAAATCTCAGAAAATCTCTAGGCTGACCACATCCATGTTGTTGAGTCTGGAAGGAAAGATAAAATGCATTCAGGATGTCCACATAAAGGGAGACCTGAATAATAAAGGCAGATTACCTGAGAAGGGTAAAGCTAGACAAAGTAGAATGAGAATTACATCAGCAAGTGTTGGGGGTTCGTTGGGGGTCAACCGGACATAGACTTGTTTGCCAACAACAGGATTTCCAAGTGCCTAAGGTACTTCTCTTTTGATGGATCCGGTAGCATAGGATCTCGGGTGGGGGGGGGGGGGAATTCAACCTTTGTTATGCCTTCCCTCCCTTAGATTGTTGCCGATTGTGATAAGGAAGATCAGGCCAGGGTTCTCCTGATGTGCCACATTGGCCTCAGAGACCTTGGTTCTCTCTTCTGTCCTGGATGTCTGTGGATCGCAGCTGTCCATTCACAGGTCCAGTCCCTCAACTTAGTAGTCTGGATCCTGAATGGAGGTTATGACAAAATGGAGGAAATCAAATTCTTAGTATTTGCGGGTAAAAACAAGAGGTTACAGGCTTCCAAAGTTTTGATAGCAAGATGGATCAGAGATGCTATATCTCCGGGCCTATCAAGCTTACGGCTCCCTGGCCCCAGTAGGAATTGGAGCCCATTCCAGTGGGACAGTCTCGGCTTCTTGGGCATACAACACTGGCATTTCACTGAAAGAGATCTACAGGCTGCCACCTGGTCCTCACCACACACCTTCTTGAAGGTCTTAGACTTATGGGCAACCAAAATTTGGAAAGAAGCAGTCTGCCCACCCTGAGGTAGGACGCTGAGTGATTGCGTATCTGTGGCTAAGCCATCCTGCGTAAAACACCTGTTAGTCTTACCGGTAACAGACTGGTAACAATGTCTATTAGTCCCTCAGGACGCCGTGCTACACCCTGCCGTCAATCTCCATTTCTTTTTGGTGCATGGTAGCGCAGGTGCTCACTCTACTTGTCTTGTCCTCTTTGGGTCTCTTGGTTATTCTTGTATGCTTGCCTAAAACACTAAGGGCTGAGGGGAGGGGCAGGACTTTAATACTCTCTCTAATACTTTTGTGTTCCCTGCCCAGGAGAGGAAGTGCTGGCTAAGCTGTCCTGGAGGGCGAATGGCAATACTGTTAAGACTAACTGGGGTTTTATGTAGTCTATAATGAACCATGAGCTATGCCTTGTTGCTGCCGATACTGAAATACTTGAAAGAATCTGTGTATTCGGAGCTGCTTAAACCTCCGCTGCATCGTATGGTAAATGCGGACCTACAGTCTCTTTGGAAGGTTTGTTTTAGGCAGGGTTTGCAATGCTGCCAGGTGGAGGTTGATGTGGAGACTAGCGATCCAGGCTCGCTACTTAGCGTGGAGCCGGAAATTCACGGGCATCCACCTTATATGTGGGGAAAGGGAAAGCATCTCATCACTGGAGGATAGCTAAGAACTAAAGGGGAACCCGTACCTAAAGGGGAAAGTCTACTTTTGTGGACTTTCCTGGCAGACCTCAGAACAGGAATGTCAAAGGGCAAGAGGTTTCCCTGCTGATCTTGGACCCCAGTCAGTGATTGCTCTTTTCATCCCCGATCTCTGTAGCCAGATGCTACACTTCCACTTTTAAGCAAGGAGAATGTACAGTTTGCAAGGCCATCCATTATTTTCTATGGTGCGTTGGCTGAGCTTGTACACCTCCTAACAGTTTGAATCTGGAAGAGCAGCACCTGGCTTCAGATCTAGGGGGCTGTGGGAGAAGGGTCGCTACCATGTGCGTGGGTCTTGATGAAAAGGTGAGGAAAGTGGGCAATGCACTGAACCCTGAACAACCTCCTTTACATACATCACCGTTTTGAATGCCTCATTGTGCAATACTTAATAGGAAACCTTCTTACCACAATTGTGTTTCAGTTTTGGCCACCAGTGCAGTAGCTGCTAAAATAATACCATATATTAGACCTGTCTGGGGTATGTGTACCATAAATTGAGAAATGGTGATATGGACCATAAGAGTGATGTTCACGGAAATGTTACTGGATGATACTAGATTTGTGGAACTGCAGATTACAGATGGTATTGTGTACAAAAAATAAATTGGTTATTGATAGAGCCCTATTATATTCTGCGGCACTCTACAAGGTTTCAAATTAAAGGAGGGCAAGACAAAAATTGCGACAAACACACTGGTGCAAGAATACATTGGAGGAGGAATAGACCTTTTCTGTGTTACATATATAGCTAGTGATTCTTTGTGTATAATCTTCTAGTTGATGGCAGTGTGACCCCTATACAAGGTGAAAGGTTTGCTTTTCTGGTCAGTGTACTCCGTAAACAGCCTCTTTCTGTTTTCTTGGTTTGCCAGGGTGGAAGGAATGTGTCCCTGGATTTCTTGTTCAGTGAGCTGGCATTGTGTCAGTACTTTCTGACCCCGTGGGTGTATGGAATGTACTTTCTCACCTTGCTGTGTAAAAGACTACAGGGTGCAATAACTGCTGGGTTATATCTTGCTAAATTGATATCTGGAATTTGCCTGCTCATGTCCACTCCCTTCATTTCTTTGTGCTTGTCTAACATCTGAGGAATGAGCTGTTAGCGATCATGAAGAAATTTGCCTGTACTCCTACATCTTTGCTTTGCTGGTTTGTAATGGCTTGAGACACAGGCTTTGTTTAGAATTGTAAACACAAGGCTAGAACATGTGGGGGCATGCAAAAAAACATGGGGCCATATCCTTTTTGCTAGGCACATTACACAGCATATTTTGTATTATGACCTATTTATTATATTTTAGTAATGACACATCTATAACCTCCTGTTAATGTTGGTTAGGTTTTATTTATCAGTGTTCTGTAAGTAAACACTGTGGTAAATATTTAGATTGTAAGCCCGCCAGGGCAGGGCCCTCTCTCCCAGTGTATTTCTGTCATCTAACGCCTAATACACCTAGTGTTTTGTAAGACTGTTGTAATTCCGCATTGTACAGCATCATGGAAGATGTTGGGGCTTTGTAAATAATAATATAGTAAAGCATACCCCCACTTACTTGCCTGCTGCAAAGCACATTTACTATGTTACCTTCGCTTGCAAGGGAATTGGGATTGCTAGGAAATTCAGGCATTCATGTGCTTTTTCATTAACCACGTTTTTTTTTTTTCTCCTCCTCCAGATACTCCTGTCCTTTTGGCAGAGCTTCGTCCTGGTAGAGAGCAGCTCTATGACTGGAAGTCCAGCTGTGAGACATGGAGTGTCTCCTTCTCCCCTGATGGCCTCTGGTTTGCCTGGTCACAAGGTCATGGCATTATTAAACTTATGCCCTGGCCGCTTGAAGAGGAGCAATTGTAAGAAAGCTGCCATTGTTGTTTGTTTTTTGTTTTTTTTCTAAAGGGCCATATTATAACTCCCCAACTTGTATTACTTTCCCTTTAAATTGTTGTAGATTTTTATCCAACAATCTATTTTTCTTGATTTAATTTTACTTGCAGCTTTACTAAAGGAGCTGTCCAGAAGCATTAAAAATAAGTACTTATCTCACTGCCGCAAGCTTAATCCCCTGTAGTCCTGCAGGCTGTAGTAGTCCGGTTTCAGTTTTAACACTGAGCATGCATATGAGTGTCCACTGCTGATAACATATTGCCTGTGTCGTTTACCCCATGCGTTTATTGTGACTGAAAACACCAGGACAAACTTTTTTTTTTTTTTTTGGAGACTGGACATAAGTTTTAACTAAATGCCAGTTTATACATGTACTGCTTTCACCAAATCTGGCTTTGAGTAAGAAAAATCACATATATAAACCCATTCGTTTTTTTATGTTTTGCCAGACGAGCACCATTACATCGATCTAAAAGCCATTGCTTCAAGACTGCCGATGTCAAAGGGAAGAATAACCTGAAAGAGAAAATACTGGACTGTGGCCAGATAGTCTGGAGCCTGGCATTTGGTTCCTCAACCCCACCAGCAGGATGGAAGCTGTGGCCACGCTCCAGACAACAAGCAGCAGGTTCTGATGGGTGTTGGCTGCTTTTAGCAACAGGGCTGAGCGATGGTCATGTCAAAGTTTGGGAAGTGCAAACAGGTAAATGGCTTCTAGATACCCTTGTCTACATATTGGGATGCATTGACTATTGCAACTCTTACTGCACTTGCATTCCTACTTTCCTTCTTCAGCAATGCTGTAAAAATGATTTTACTAGTTGTTGCTTCTGGTAAAATAAACCTAGGATAGAAACTAATTCACAATCTCCTATTGCTTCAGGGCGACTGCTCTTCAATTTATCTGGGCACCAAGATGTGGTGAGAGACTTGAGCTTCACCTCGAACGGTAGTCTGACCCTCGTCACTGCCTCCAGAGATAAAACCTTGCGCATCTGGGACTTGAAAAAGGATGGTAAGACTTTGAAAATAAGTGTAATTCTCTTTATTTCTGTACATTTATTCAGCCTCAGCATTTAAAGTAAATATTTTGTCTTAAAGTGGACCAAAACCCAGCTGGATCGGATCCATTCCCTCCCTGCGGGGCATCCAAAATCAGAATGCCCCTCTGTGACACCCCCCAGGACGCCCGCAACACTTACCTTAATCCCGGTGCGTGGGCGGTGGGCGCATCCCCCCTATCCCTTTAGCATGGCTCGTGGGGCAGGCGCGCTCCATGTTAGAGGGAAGCGCGAGATGCGGCCGCCAGCGCGCTCAGACCACTGAGCTAAGACATCGCTCAGACATGCATAGCTCAGCGGCTCCGAGTGCGCTGAGGTGAGTTAATGCGCAATCTCTGGGGGGTTTCACGCAGCGGGGCACCCCGGGGAGTGGACCAAAACCCAGGATAGTCAAAATCCTGGGTTTTGGTCCACTTTAATGGTGATTGCAAACATGGAGGGTTGGGTTTATTTGTCGTTGCCTTATATCCCCAGCCGAGTTACCCAAAAACATCCTGTTTTGGGTTTTTTTTTTTTTTTTTTTTTTTTTTTACTGAAGCCTTTGCAGATTTATAAAAACACAAACTGGATGTAGTATGATGATCGAATGGTGGCTGTATGGCCCCCTGTTGCTCTGCAATGGTGATTTATTCAGTTGTGCCTCTCTGCGTCAATATGCTAAGGCTGTGTAAATGAATGACTCCTCACTGGAGAGCACCACGGGGCGTTGCTGCACGGCCAGTGAGCTATACAGCTGCCATTTGAACATTGTACTGCGTCAGTTAACAGTTTTTATTAATATTGTGCAAAGGCTTAATTAAAAACAAAAACAGACTATTAGACTTCATAAGGATCGTATGGATACTCTCTCCTGGAATACTGCAGCTGAGCGGGGCCTCCTAGCCCGTCGGCTGCTGCATCCTTATTGCCACCGTACCGTTGGACCCACGGGCGGTGAAGGTAGGGTGAATGCCGGGGTCAGGCGTTGGCAGAGCTAGGCTCTGGACCGCAGACCCTGCCTAAAAGGTAGCCGGCCATAGGCTGATGGTGAGCCTATATAGGGGGGAGAGGAACCACCTTATGCCCACGGGTTCATTCCCTCCCTTCCCCACAAGCTTTATTGTTGTATTGTGCTGGTGTTTATTGACTGGACTTGCTGTCCCTTGCGTGCTGGTATGTTTTTTACTGACTTTTTACCTCACATATTTACCCTCCTGTGTTCTTTACTGACTTTTTACCTCACATGCTCACCCTCCTCACTCCCTCGTCGCTCCGCTCTCTCCCCTCTCCTTCATGCTGCCGCGCTGTGAGGGGGCGTCTGGGGCTGTGGGCTCCACTGCCGGGCGTGTGCGTGCTGCCGGCCGTCCCAGGCTGCGGGAGGGTGCCAGGCTGGCGATTCTGCTGGGCTCCTCCGTGGGCCGCCTGATGTTGCGGGGCCCTCCGCCATCTTGGAGGCGGGCGCGATTTTCTCGCCGTCGGGTGGGGGGGTGCGCACGATGACGCTTTTTGTAATAGTTGTGGTTCCTCTCGCCCCCTGGCCACCCCCCCCCCCCCCGCTCCCGCCCCCCCTTCTCTCTCCAAGCCCCCTCCCTCTAAAGAAGGATCACTTAAGAGGGATCATTTATTGCGGGTTGGCCAGGTTGGGTCGTTAGTGCCTTGTACCTGTTAATATAACTCAAATCACCATAATGGAGGCTTCTGGGGATGGGGCAGGCATATCTGCCCCTAGCCGTTATTGCCTGCGGCCTCTCCAGAACCCACGTGCTTGCTCTCAGCCCCCAGCGAGGGGAAAGCCAGTAGGGGGTCCCAATATGATTTGGCGTATCGAGTGGTCAGCCTTGAGAGACAGATCTCTCGCTCGGCTCCTAAGAAGGCCACAAGTAAGAGGCGGCATATTGACTATTCTGATAATGATGGAGATGATGATCTCTTTGGAGGTGTTAGCCTTGATAGTGGGCCCGGTTCTTCCTCGGATGAGGATACATGGCTCCCTGATACGGAGCGGTTGCTGACTGCGATCTTTGAGACGCTGCACATTGTCCCTCCTAGAGTGGCTAAGAGGAAGCAGGGTGGATTGTTTCGGCCTGAAAGACAGACAAGTCTTTCCTGAGCAGGCCCTTTTTTTTTTCTAACATGATTTTTAAGGAATCGGAAAGGCCTAACAAGTTACCGTCGGTACCAGGGCTGTCGAGGAGTCGGAGTCAATTTTGGGTACCTGGAGTCGGCAAACAATGCACAGACTCCGACTCCTACTAAATTTTGATTTAGCAAGTTTAATGTCCCAATTCACAAAAAGTTATAATTAATGACTTCTCTATTGTAAGAATAAAGACCAATGCATGCAGTGCCTCACGTAACCGCAAAACGAACACGTTAATTGACCGTGAAGAAGCATGCTTTTCATGTGCTTCACTATATGGCACGCATCGCACAATTAGAAGCGGCAATACTTATACTTTGCATAGTGTTGTGTTCTGCTGTTACAGGGAACCCATGGGTAACCTAGCCTCTCACTGATAAGGGATTAAGTAAATATGTTTTTTGCAGGACTAGAGACACTTGTATAAGTGAAGGGAATGGAGGATCAATAGTTCAAGACTGAAGCTGTACCATTGGAAAAACTGCTGTCATTCAGCAAAAGGCTATAAAAACTTGTAAACTTTGATTGTTAGCTTAAACTTTAAACATGACTATGGGATTTCTAGGGAAATCATGTTTTATAATAAAGGCCCCTTTCTGGATCCTCCCACTGCTCTATCTTCAGCAGAAGATCAGCACACAGAAAGGAGAAGGCAGCTTCTGCCCAACGACCTCTCTCTGCTAGAAGTAATGACATGTATGTTGCCTTTCTTTCCTTCAAGGAATGTATAAAATACATTCACATATTAATACAGAGGAGTCGGAAGTACAAAAAACGGAGGAGTCAGAGTCGAAACATTTATCTACCGACTCCACAGCCCTGGTCGGTACCTAAGGGCCTGGACAGGCGGTATTCCTTTCCCGAGGAGCTGGTCCGGCTATGGTCCCGTCCTCCCGAGGTGGATGTCCCCGTGTTGGGTCTGACCAACACTACGGTCATGCCTTCACCCGAAACTGCTTCCCTACGTGATCCAGCTGACAAGCGCATGGATCAGTTGGTCTGTCATGCCTTCACCTTGCTGCCCAAGAAGGCATTCACTAGTATCCCCTTTGTGGGTCACAGGCGGTTTGGGGAGCGTCTGGACCTCCTGGTCAAGAACGGAAGACTCCCTCAGTGACGAAAGTCTGTGTGGCCCTTTCGGGCTTCATCTGCCTATCGCACAAGGCCTGCTGTTGGCCGTCCAACACCTTCTGCTGTCAGGTGTGATTTGTCCCGTGCCTCGGCAAGAAAGGGATCGGGGCTTTTACTCCAATCTGTTCACGGTGCCCAGGAAGGACGGAACGCTGGGTGCCCAGGAAGGACGGAACGCTGAGACCCATCCTGAACCTGAAGGGTCTCAACAGGTTTGTTAGAGTCAGACATTTCCGCATGGAGACCTTACGGTCCGCAGTGAGCTCGCTTCGACCTGGTGACTTCTTGACCACGGTGGACATCAAGGATGCTTATCTGCACATCCCTATATTCCAAGGGCATCAGAAGTTCCTGAGGTTTGTGCTGGAGGATCAGCACTATCAGTTTGTGGCGTTGCCATTCGGGATATCCTCAGCCCCCCGTGTGTTCACCAAGGTACTGGCAGGCGTCGGGCTATCCTGAGTATGCAGGGCTTTCGCGTGCTGCCTTATCTGGACGATTTACTGATTGTGGCTCAGTCTCTTCTTCATGCCGAGAGCGGCACCCGGACCGTGTTGTCCACTCTCGAGGATTTCGGTTGGGTAGTCAATTATCCCAAGTCTTCAATCACTCCCATCGATGGTGGGGTCTTTTCTGGGCGTGACGTTGGACATCTCTCTGGCCAGGATATTCCTGCCACAGCAGAAGGTGGCGGGTCTTCAGACACAGGTGCAGGCCTTGCTGCCTTGTCAGCTACCAGCTGTCCGTCTGGGGATGAAGCTGTGGGCCTGATGGTGTCATGCTTCGAGGCAATGCCCTTTGCTCAGTTCCACTTGAGACCGCTTTAGTTGAATCTGTTGACCGGTTGGAATTGGACGCAGGAGTCACTGGAATGGGAGTTTTCACTGTCTCCCCTGGCCAGGCAGTCCCTTTTGTGGTGGCTGGACTCAAGAAATCTGCTGGTAGGCATGTCATTTCTGCCTCCACGGTGGGAGATTGTCACCACGGACGCCAGCCTGCCCTGCTGGGGAGGCTTTTGGCTGACTCAGAAGATCCAGGATCTTGGCGGTTTATATTCCTGGGATAGAGACCTAGGAGGCAGACTCCCTGAGCAGGAGCGCCTCGCGCCTGGGGGAATGGTCTCTCAGCAACAAGATTTTTCACGCTCTTGTCTCCGCTGGGGTCAGCCGGGCATTGACCTATTTGCATCCAGACACAATCACAAGCTCCTGAGATTCGTCTCCCAGTCGAGAGATCCTCTGGCTTTTGTCACAGACCTCTAAACACATGACGGCAGGAGATCCGGGCGGGGCCGCCGCAAAAGGAAGTACGGCAAGGTCAATGAAAGAAAGATCATATGGAAAAATGAAAAATAAGAATATGAAAGAGAAAATGGTAAACTGAAAGATTCTGCAGCAGAGCCAACATGAAGGGAAAACTGTCAAAATCAGCTAAATGACTTCTAGAGCTTTTCTCTCTGTTTTAGATATATAAGTTCTGGCCAGGCAATGATGCAATGTTATCTTATGCTGGACGGCTGCCAGCACTGAACAGCTGAAACTTTTATACATTGTTTCACCCCTCTCCTCAGCGTGGAACAGGCCAGAGTGTCGGGTCATGACATAAACATGAGCTATTAGTCTCCAGCTGGTCAACACACACATCATTTTTTTCTACTTTTGTAATTCTTACTCCAACACTTACCTACATTCAAAGTACCATTTAAATATAAGTCACCAAGAAAAATTTGCGATACTGCTCCTTTAAGGTCGTGTCTCCTTTTCACCTTAATGAGGAAATTGTCTTGCCTTCCTTGTGTCCAGCTCCGACTAACTCTAAGGAAAGGATCCTCCATTCCCTGGATGTGGTCAGAGCCATTAAGTACTCCTGGTTGTGACTGAGTCCTTCAGGAAGTCGGATTGTCTTTTTGTCCTCTCCGAGGGGTCTAGGAAGGGCTTGCCTCTGGCCAAGTCCACTCTCAGTAAGTGGATCAGACAGGCGGTGGTGCAAGCATATTCTGCCAAGGGTAAGGAACCCCCTTTTTCGTGTTACAGCTCATTCTACTAGAGCTATTGGTGCTTCCTGGGCTTTTCAGCACTAGGTCTCTGTTGAACAAGTTTGTAAGGCCGCCACTTGGTCTTTAGTACATATCTTTACAAAGTTTTTACAAGGTTGATGTTAGGGCCTCAGCTGATGCTTTCTTTGGCCGAAAAGTGCTTCAGGCGGTAGTGAAATGAACTACATGCTGTTTCAAACGGCGGGTCCCACCCTGATGGACACTGCTTTTGGATGTCCCAACTGTCATTACTTCTGGGACGACCTGGACTAGATATAGTGAAAAATACAATTCTGTGAAACTCACCTGAGTATATCCAGTCCATGTCGTCCTACCCCGCCCTTATTCATTATATCTGTATTGCCTGTTATGGTGGCCATTTTTATATTGGACCGTTGTCCTTAGTTTGATGGAGAGAGTACATGCTGAAGCTATGTGAAGTAACATGGTTTCTTGGCCTCCCAGCCTGTCTTTTTTTACTGCTGTTTAACCACTGGGGAATCGTAGAGAGACACCTGTTTTTATAGGAGGCCGGGAGGAGCGACCGCTTTTGATCCTGCAGTCAGGCGCCACCTAGCGGTGTATTACCCAACTGTCATTACTTTTGGGACGACCTGGACTGGATATACTCAAAAACAATTTTACAGGTGAGTTTCACAGAATTGTATTTTTTGGTCCCTGAAAGGGACTACACAAACTTTGATAGTTCAGTGTTGCAGAGTTTACAGGGTACTTTTTGTCAATATTTAATGTTTCTGTTTTATCTTTCATCTGCAAGTTCCGTGTCAGACACAGAGGCATGTTACAACTTCGCTTCCTGCTTCTAGCTATGCTGCCCCTGTTGGTCTGATAGCGGATTATTTATCACCTTGTGGAATCAAGGTGTTGAGCAGCCTATTGTTTAGGTTTGACAGCTGACCCTGTTCCCCAGATGGACAAGACCCACAAGCGCCCTTTAGTATATATGAATACAAATGCAGTGGAATTTATCATTGGTGCGGGGCAATGAAAATATGGGTTTGCAATTGCTTTCCTGGTTTCCTTCCATTCAGGGTTGAAGTCATACATTCCTTGTTTGCAGTGTGGGGGTGTGTGAATTTCTTGAATAGCTCAGCATCCGTAGTTAAGCTGTCAGGAAGGTACACACCCGGTTGTCAGGTGGAACTGGAACTGCAACTAGATAAAATGTCACTGATCTGACAGCTACAAGGAACAGGACAAAGAAGTTAAATGCACAGTAACACAGCAATGTCATCCACTGATTAGGGCCATTCGGGCAGTCGGTGTTCTTGCAAGAAATGTGTCGCTAGTTAAAAAAAAAAAAAAAGACTGAAAATCTAAATTGTTAAATTATGACAATACGCACCAAGTGATTGTGCCTCTTCATGAATAAATCAAAAGGTGTTGGCACTGCCACTGTAAGACATTCTGGGGGGGCATCCAGAATGCTGAAGCCTCCCTGCGCATAACCTTCCAGAACACCCTTAAACTTACCTAAGCCTCGATTCTCAACCAGGAATCCAGTGCCGAGCGGCCAATTACAGCGCTGGATTCCCGGTTGATGCACACTCTGGTCATATCCCACCTTGACTACTGCAACACCCTCCTTTTGTGGTTTCCAACAAACAGACTGGCACCCCTCCAATTTGAACTGAACTGCTCCCCTCTGTCAATCCCTCCACTGGTTACCTGTCTCTCTGAGAGTTCAGTTCAAACTTCTAACACTAACCTACAAAGCTCTCTCCAACCAGGTCCTTCCCTACATTTCATCTCTAATCCACTCCCCCACTCAGTCACTCTTCAACACTCCAAGCCTTTAAAAATGCCCTTAAAATTCACCTCTTCAAACAAGCATATAACCTGGCTTAAAATTAACCTTCACCGGGCGCATGACGCCAAATTTAAGTTCTACCACTTGTGATTCTGTCCCTTTTTGTCTTCACCCCGATCCTTCAGACTGTAAGCTTGCAAGGGAAAGTATTTCTTTCCTATTGTCTCTTGCCATCACCTTTGGGTTGAACTTTGTAACATGTAATTTATAAGGATCCCTGTACAGTATGGTTTTTTTGTGCTATGGAAGCGGATAGCGCAATACAAATAAACATTAATATTAAAAATGACAACCCACTTTATATTTTTATTTTTTGCTTGGTTTAAAGCTGGATGACTTAAAAAAAAAAAAAAATTGCTTATCTGTGCCATCTTGGTCCTCGTGGGAGGTTTATCCATCCCACAATCCTCCCAGGGGTGCCTGACTAAATTTATGTGCACTTTGGGGACGAGCGGCAACCATCCCTTAAAGCAGATCAAAACCCACTGAACTTGTGAAATGCATTTGGCCAAAGCACCTGCCGATTCTCCCTTTTTTTATGGTGTAGAATTAGAAATGGATATATTCTAAGTATGTCACACACCCCGCTTCAGAATAGTCATTACACTTGGGTTATACCGACCTGTAGAGGGCGATCTTGCAGAGATGTCATGGAAAAAAAGGGAGCCCCTCCCGGTCCATAAATACCTGGGACCTCCCACTCATTCCCCAGTCTTTCATCTCTGCAGTCGGCGAGCAAGTCAGAAGATGGATGTCTCCTCCTTGCAGGTAGCCGGGGTAACTCTCGGTCCCCCTCTTTGGGTCTATTTCTGCCTGGATCTACTGTTATCCCCCTTTTTTAATAAAGAGCCTCCCAGCCTAGGCTGCGGGTCCGGGCAAGGGTAGATGGCACCTTACGGTGCTTTAGGTGCTATGCTCCACTGCGAGACCCCATACTAAGGGGTAGGCGGTATTCCGGGTTGGTGATCCCCTGTCCTTGCCTTTACACCTTGGTGGTGTTTTTTTTTCCCCTTCCCCGGTCACCCATTGTTCCCTACAGCTGGGGGGGGCGCTTATTCCCGTTTAGTTTATTTTCTTAGATGCATGGTTTATGTGCAACAAATTGTGTGTGTTTTACTTTGGTCCCTTGGCCGGGCCGGCGGTTTGCGACGCCGCTGGCCGTTGCTGGCAGCCTTCGGGGGAGCTTCTTCCCCTCCGGTGCGGTTTGGGGGGGGCAGGGCAGGGCGCGATCCTGTGGCCCGCCCCCTCCCCCCCGTGCTGCCGGTGCCGCTGCGGAGCTCGGCCACTGGCCGGGAGCCGCATTGTCAGGGGAGAGGGGCGGGGTCAGGCGCAGCGCGCGGGTCCGCGTCGACCTGCCCTTCTTGATCCTTGCTGCCTTCCCTTCGCCTCGTGCTGGCTTGTGTGGACGCCATTACAGTAAGCGCCCAGTGGGATCCATTCTTTTATTGGCTGTACTTCTGCTAGTAGTTTCGCGAGATCTTTCTCAGCGAAAGAAGCAACGTGGTCCCTTTCAGGGGGCGGCTTCCTTTACCCCTTCCTTTCGTTGGGCCAGAGCTGGCAGGGGATTGGCTGTCTTCTCCTCCAGAGGTGATTCCTGGAACAGGGGCAGAGGACGTGCCCGTCCAGGACACAGCTGGGGCTCTAAGCCCAAAGCCTCTGCCAAGCCGGCTCAGCAATGAGGGGGCGCCCTCACCCTTGCGGGTGGGGGGGGACGGCTGCAACACTTCTCCCAGGTCTGGGACCAGGAGGTCTCGGACAGATGGATTCGGGAAGTGGTGTCTTCTGGTTACAAGCTGGAGTTCGAGATCCGGCCTCCTCCCAGATTCTTCAGGTCTCGGGTGCCCTTGGATCCTCTGGCCGCGCAGGGGCTCCGGGCGGCAGTAAAAGATCTCCTGGATATGGCTGTCATTTGCCCGGTGCCTTCCTCGGACCGGGGCCTGGGTTACTATTCCAATCTGTTCACGGTGCCCAAGAAGGATGGCTCTGTTCGTCCCATCCTGGATCTGAAGCTCCTCAACAGGTTTATCCGTCCCAGGAAGCTCCGCATGGAAACTCTGCGTTCAGCCATAAATTCGCTTTGTCAGGAGGACTTCATGACGTCCATAGATATCAAGGATGCTTATCTGCATGTTCCAATCTTCCCGGCACATCAGATTTCTCAGGTTTGTGGTGGAAGATCAGCATTTTCAGTTCGTGGCTCTTCCGTTTGGCCTTACCTCGGCTCCAAGGGTTTTCACCAAGGTGCTGGCAGAGTTGATGGCCCTCTTCAGAGCCCAGGGTATCCGCATCATGCCTTATCTGGACGATCTTCTCATTATGGTATCCTCTCTCAGCCAGGCAGAGCTAGATACCAGGACTGTGGTATCCACTCGGGATAGTTGATCACCCAGCCGAATCTCTCCAAAGTCCTCCCTTTCTCCGACCAGGGTGTTCCTTCCTCGGCCCAAGGTTCTTTTGATTCAGGAATTGACTCAGCTTCTTCTGTTCATCCCTCGTTCGTCCATCCGGCTGGGGATGAGACTGGTGGGATTGATGGTGGCTTCTTTCGAGGCGGTTCCCTTTGCTCAGTTTCACACAAGGACGCTCCAGCTCCATCTCTTGGCGGCCTGGGACAGGTCTCCGCTGTCATTGGATCAGTCTTTTCTGATATCCCCCCGGGTTCGGCATTCCCTTCGGTGGTGGCTGGAACCAAGCAATCTGATGAGGGGCAGATCCTTTGACCCCTCGTTGGGAGACGGTCACCACGGATGCCAGCCTGTCAGGTTGGGGGGGGGGGTTTGGAAGGATCTTCAGTTTCAGGGACTGTGGGGGCCTCAGGAGGCTCACGATCCCATCAATGTTCTGGAGCTGAGAGCCATCAGGTTGGTTCTGGTTCACTTGACTCATCAGTTACAGGGTTTACCGGTTCAAGTTCGGTCGGACAATCGAACGGCGGTTGCCTACATCAATCACCAGGGAGGGACTCGCAGCAGGAGTGCCCTCAGGGAAGTGTCCTTGATCCTTGCTTGGGCAGAGAGCAATGTCCCATGCATCTCGGCGGTGTACATTCAGGGAGTGGAGAACATGGAGGCGGACTCCCTGAGCAGGTGCTCATCTCGCTGGGGGGAAAGGTCTTTCAGCCCCATGGTGTTTCGGTCGCTTTGCCACCGGTGGAGGACTCCGGAGGTGGACCTCTTGCCTCTCGTCACAATCACAAGCTTCCGGCATTCGTCTCTCTCACGGGATCCGCTGGCTCTGGCAGCGGATGCCATGTCTCTGAACTGGAGGGATCTGGGGTTTCTGTACCTGTTCCCTCCGTTTCCCATGGTGGCCAGAGTGGTGCGCAAGCTGGCCCTAGAGGGCGCGTCAGCAATCCTGGTGGCTCCAAGGTGGCCATGACAGGTTTGTTTCGCAGACGTGGTAAGGTTGGTAGAGGATCAGTTAGACCTGCCCCTTCTGCCAGATCTGCTCACTCAGGATCCACTACTCCTACCCCAATTTACCAACGCTGGCTTTGACGGCGTGATTGCTGAAACCTCAATCTTGAGGGAGGAAGGTCTTTCTGATGCTGTCATCCAGACTCTGGTTAGGGCTAGGAAGCAGTCTTCCTCTGCCATCTATTAAAGGACTTGGAGGTCTTATATTGATTGGTGTGAGGTCAGGGCCTTGCCTTGCAGGGCGTTTTCTATCCCTAGGGTTTTGGAATTTCTGCAACATGGTCTGGACCAAGGTTTGCAGCTTAGTACGCTGAAGGGGCAGGTTTCTGCCCTGACAGTTTTCTTTCAAAGTCTTTTGCTCTTCATCCTCTGGTTAAGACCTTTTTCCAGGGGGTTACGCATGTGCGGCTTCCTAGGAAGCCTTTGCTCCCAGTTTGGGATTTGAATTTGGTTTTGTCTGCCTTGCAGGGTCCTCCTTTTGAAGCTTTACAGGATATTGCACTTTCTATGCTTACTCAGAAGGTTGTTTTTCTGGTTGCCATCACTTCCGTTCGACGTGTTTCGGAGTTGGCAGCCTTGTCTATTAAGGCTCCTTACTTTGAGAGGCATCAGGACAAGGTTGTTTTCTGCTTCAAACCAGATTTCCTTCCTAAGGAGGAGGCTTTTCATTTGAATCAGGATATTGTTCTTCCCTCCTTGTCCTAAGCCCAGCAATGACAAGGAGAGTGTCTTGCATTCTTTGGATGTGGTTCGCTGTGTGAAGTACTATTTGGTGGCTACTTCTCCTTTTCGTAGGACTGACTCTCTTTTTGTGGTGCCCTCTGGGCCTAGGAAAGGTTTGGCTCCCGCCAAGTCTTCCATTAGTAACTGGATTCGCCAGGCCATTGTTGGGGCCTTTTCTGCTAAGGGGAAGATTCCCCCTTTTCGTGTTACTGCTCATTCTACTCGTGCTGTTGGGGCGTCCTGGGCCTTCCAGCACCAGGCTTCTGTTGAGCAGGTTTGTAAGGCTGCTACTTGGTCTTCGGTTCACACTTTTTCCAAGTTTTACAAGGTTGATGTTCGGGCCTCAGCAGATGCTGTTTTTGGCCGCAAAGTTCTGCAAACTGTTTGTGCCTTGTTTTTTGGATCCCCGCCCTTTATGGACACTGCTATTGGATGTCCCAAGTGTAATGAATGTCTTGAAGCGGGGTGTGTGACATACTTAGAATAATACCATTTTGTGAATACTCACCTGTAAAATGGGTATTATAAGTATGTCACACACCCGGCTTCACCCTGCCCTTTTGTATTCTGGATCCTTTATATGGTGAACCTTTGTTAGTTTTTATTGGCTTTCCTGGTCCCTTGATTTTACTGCTATCTTTAATACTGGGGAATGAGTGGGAGGTCCCAGGTATTTATGGGCCGGGAGGGTCTGACCTTTTTTTGTTATCTCTGCAAGATCGCCATCTACAGGTCAGTATACCCGAGTGTAATGAATGTCTTGAAGCGGGGTGTGTGACATACTTATAATACCCATTTTACAGGTGAGTATTCACAAAATGGTATTTGTTCATGACATCTCTGCAAGATCGCCCTCTACAGGTCGGTATAAACCCAAGTGTAATGACTATTCTGAAGCGGGGGTGTGTGACATACTTATAATACCCATTTTACAGGTGAGTAATCACAAAATGGTATTTTTCTCTTTACCAATTGTCCTGGAGCACGGACTTTTTATTTTTTTTTTGCTGTCCCTCGGTGTCAGATGGCTTGCAATAAGTAATTACATAGGTGAGGCAATTACATCATTGCCCCACACAACCGTGGCAATGAATGGAGGAGGTGGAACTTTACAGCTAAAACAGGCCCATTATCTGGGAGTGAAGCTGGAGCAGTGAAAAGTGAAAAGGTTCTCTTCATAGGGGGAATAATTCAGGGGATGCTCGTTAAAAATGTGACTTTTGGTCCGCTTCAAGTTTCCTCCGTCTTACTGCACATGAATTGGCGTACGTGCCAGATGCCATAGTTATATGCATGAACAAACTTTCTGCTCGTCCATGCACTCTATATAGCCACACCCCGTCTCAATAGGGAAAGCCTGAATGGGTGATGCCAATTAACTTGTCTGCCTGGTGAAACTATTGATGCTTTCCCTCACAGTGCATAGCACCTGAGACATGCTCCCGCCCGTTACGTGTGCACACCATGCACTCCAGCATTGGCTGTGCCAGCGGGAGATTTAAACATTTAGAGACTAGAGTGTAACATAAAGCAATGAGAAATGTATATTTTGCATAGACACATGCTGTTTTTTGGGTGATTATTTGTGCAGGATGGGGCAGGGGACCTATTTTACACAATGCCTGTTTGTATTTTTCCAGGTAAACAGATCCAGGTGCTCTCTGGTCACATCCAGTGGGTGTATTGCTGCTCTATCTCGCCCGACTGCAGTATGTTGTGCTCTGCTGCAGGGGAGAACTCGGTGAGTAACCGGTAATAAAGGAAAGACCAAACCAGAAACCTGGCTTTTTCTTTTTTCTATTCCCCCGACACTAGTTTATGTGTTTAAAAGTAGGGCTGAGGAGTAACTAAGCCAAAGTCTCGACTCTTCTATTGTATGTATCAGATTCCAACTTCATAAATGGCCTATTAGTAATAACAAATATTCTGTAGTAAAATGGTAACATCAAGCCTTTTCTCACTCTAAAAGTAATTTGGCTACCTAGAACATAAAGCATATTTATTAGAATGCAATTTCTGAACAAATAGTTTGAGGTACCTGTTCAGGGCGCTGGAAGATGGCGTTGCTGGCTCCCTGCCATTGGTAAGTATGGAAATGCTGGTGCTGCGTCTGTGGGGAAACACTTGACCTGCATGGAGGAGCTGTAAGGGGAAAACATGGGGAAAAATGGGGTTATAGACCTTTTTTTCTGTCTGGACAGCCCCTTTAAATTTCCAGTACGTTTCAGGCATTGTAACTAAGGATCTTGGGGCAGCATGAAGATACAGAGTATAAGGGACAGGAGATTGGTGAATGCAATACCTATCATCACTCGAGCACCCGACTGCTGCTGCTTATCACCGTTTTTTCTAAATAGCCTTAGATTGAGAGAACATATTTGAGTAACATTTCTAAATGTCCTATGAAAGTTACCGTATTTTTCGCCCTATAGGACGCACCTAGGATTTGGGGGAGGAAAATAAAAAAAAAAATATTTTAAATCAAAAATGCACCATTACAGACAGTGTGGCATTGCCCTATCCCATTCCCATAGGCCGTGTGGGATGCCCCCATTCCATAGACAGTGTATCATGCCCCCCTCCCATTCCCCATATGTGGCATCCCCCCTCCCATTCCCCATATACCCAGTGTGGCATCCCACCTCCCATTCCCATATAGGCAGTGTGCACCCCATTATCATAAGCAGGTTGGCATTCCCCCCTCTTATTCCTCATATAGGCAGTGTGCCCTCCTCCGTTCCCATAGGCAGTGTGGCATTCCCCCCCTCCTATTCCCCATATAGGCAGTGTGCCCCCCCATTCCCATAGGCTGTCTGGCATCCCCCTCCCCCCATTCCCATTGGCAGTGTGACATCCCCCTCCCGCCGTTCCCATTGGCAGTGTGGCATGCCCATTCACAGTGTGGCATCCCCCCCCCCCATTCCTAGTGTGGCATCCCCCTCACCCCCCCATTCCCAGTGTGGCATCCCCCCCCCATTCCCAGTGTGGCATGCCCATTCCCAGTGTGGCACCCCCCCCATTCCCAGTGTGGCATCCCCCTCCCCCCCCATTCCCAGTGTGGCATCCCCTCCCCCCCCCATTCCCAGTGTGGCATCCCCCCCCATTCCAGTGTGGCATCCCCCCCCATTCCCAGTGTGGCATCCCCCCCCCCCATTCCCAGTGTGGCATCCCCCCCCCCCCCATTCCCAGTGTGGCATCCCCCCCCCCCATTCCCCAGTGTGGCATCCCCCTCCCCCCCCCATTCCCAGTGTGGCCCTCCCCCTCCCCCCCCTTTCCAGTGTGGCCCTCCCCCTCCCCCCCCTTCCCAGTGTGGCCCTCCCCCTCCCCCCCCCCTTCCCAGTGTGGCCCTCCCCCCTCCCCCCCCCCCCTTCCCAGTGTGGCATCTCCCCTCCCCCCCTTCCCAGTGTGGCATCTCCCCCCTCCCCCCTTCCCAGTGTGGCATCTCCCCCTCCCCCTTCCCAGTGTGGCATCTCCCCCCCCCCCCTTCCCAGTGTGGCATCTCCCCTCCCCCCCCCCTTCCAGTGTGGCATCTCCCCCTCCACCCCCCCCCTTCCCAGTGTGGCATCCCCCTCTAACCCCCCCCCCCCCCTTCCCAGTGTGGCATCCCCTCTAACCCCCCCCCCCATTCCCAGTGTGGCATCTCCCCCTCTCCCCCCCCCCCCATTCCCAGTGTGGCATCCCCCCATTCCCAGTGTGTCTCTTCCCCCCCCCCCCCCCCGACTTCGTTCGGGGGGGTGGGTGGTTGCGGCGAGTGGCGATATCTGTGGTGTTTTGACGTTTTTGGGATATTTTGTGGTGTTTTTAGCTGCCGTGGGCGCTATAACCTGAGGTGATTTTGCTTTGTCATGGCGCCGGCCGGGTCACGTGAGCGCCGTTTTCACGCTTTTTGGGGAAGGGGGGGGAAGGGGCCGGGCCAGGTCATGACGCGTATCGTCTTAGTGGTGGTCTTAGTGTATTCAGTTACACGTTATGGCCTTAGTATTGTCCTTGACTCATACACCTGGTGTCAGAGCCGCGCTGTTTGTTTATTCCTAGTATGTCACACCCCCCACTTCCCGATATTCATGACACTTGGGAACCCGGCCTGTAGAGGGCGATCTTGCAGAGATGACATGGAAAAAAGGAGCCCCTCCTGGTCCATAAGTACTGGGTTCCTCCCACTATTCCTCAGTCTTTTCGTCTCTGCAGTCGGCTAGGCATGCAGAAGATGACTCTCCTTCAGGCTGCAGGTAGCCGGGTTTGCCCCGGCCTTTTTTTCTCTATTTCTGTCTGAAACTCTTTAAACCTGTTTGGTTATATTGTATGCCTCCCAGCCCTGGCTGTGTGGTTCAGGCAAAGGTAGATACATACACCTTCTGGTGTATACAGGAGTATTACTCCTCCGTGAGACCTAAATGTGGGTAGGCGGCTTCTGGGTTGGTGTTCCCGGCATGGGATGCCCCTGTCCCCTTTATAATCCCCTTGTGCCTTATGGGTGCTTTCTATCCCCTCCCCTTAGTTCTCCTTTAACCTGCTGGGTAAAAAGGAGGGGGGAAGGGGGGGCATTATCTGGGCTTATTTGTCACCATGCGCACAAAAAAAAAAAAGATATATAAAATAAGTCTTTATTTCTTATTTTTATTATGTATATTTTACTATACTATTTAATAGGAATGTTTTATTTAGATTTTCCTATCTGTCTAGGCAGCATTTGTTTTCTGGCTGTGTTCAGATTTGAATTTTCCCCTCCATTTTTGGCCATGTGATCCTGGAAGTGGGCGGGGTTTAGGCATGCTTTTATTCAGAGAGCACCTGTATGCTCTGTTTGACTTCCTGTTTCTTGCTTCCCTGTGGCCTTACCTCATGATGTGAGCTTATTGCATGGGCTGAGTACCCTTAAGCTTGGCTGAAGGGAGTTTTTTTTTCTGTCATTTATTTATATTGTGGTGCATTTGGTGACTGTTTTTTTTTTTGTTTTCTCTGTAGGTAGAAACTCATTCAAAAAGGGGTTTCTCCTGGTCCTTTATATAAAAAAGAAAAAAGGCTTTAAGCCTTATTTGGGGGTCCATTTGTGTTTCAATCCTCCCACTTGGGACTATTTAAAGGGGCATCCCGTGTAGCAATTGCGTAAATCCCATATATACTTGGCGACTATAATCAATTATAGTATAATACTAAACACTATATGGAGGCATCCCAGGATAACGGACATGCAATTCCCTCTGCACAGACTCGGCAATGTTTTGGATGTGGGGCATCCTTTGTTGGGGATAACACAATTCTTTGCGTCCCTTGTGCAAAATTAACTATTATGCAGCAAACTGAGGCCCAGGCTTCAGGGCCTGTGGCTAATGCCTCATCTCCTACTCCGCCATGTCTTTGTCCGTACCCCCAATGATATTGTCATGGGTGGTGAGTCACATGCTGATTTATGTGCCAAATTGGCTCATCTTGAAAGATTAATGTCTACCTCTGTGCCTAAGAAGGCCGCTCCGGCAAGGGAGTCAGTCAATTGGGAATTGCTTGATTGGTCTGATCCTTCTCAGTTAGAAGGAGAATTATGAAAAATCGGATGTTTCTGATGAACAGCAATTTGTTGGTACTGAGATTGAGCAGGGTGAAGCAAGTGTGGATACCCCAAAAGCTCTTGCTCAGTTATTTGAGGTTTTGGTTATTACTCCTCCTGAAGTAGTCCCTACTCAAAAAGGGGAAATCTTTAAACCTCTCTCTAAACCTCGTTTAGAATTTCCAAATCAAAAGCATTTTGATGAAATTATTCTTAAAGAATGGGAGAAGCCCTGCACGGCTTCCTGGCATTCCCTTGGGCTGGGACAAGAAATATCCCTTCCCAGCTGATACTGTTAAGCGTTGGTCATCACCACCTGTGCCCACCGCTCTGGGCATGTTTACACTCACTGCACGGCCATCTATGCATTAATATTTAATTAATTTATAGAGAGACTGGATTTTTAAGATACTCTGCTCATGGGTGGATGCCCCTGTGCTTAATTTATCCAATTCTTCTGTGTTGCATTCTCCTGACTCCACTACACTTAAAGATGGATGAGGATAAGCGTATTGATCAAATAGCAGTGTCCATAAAGTAGGGTGGGATCCCCAAGAAAAATCAGCAGCAGGCAGTTTAAACCACTGCCGCCTGCAGAACCTTGCGGCCAAAAGCAGCTTCAGCTGAGGCCCTAACATCAACCTTGTAAAACTTTGAAAAGGTATGAACAGAAGACCAAGTAGCGGCCTTGCAAACTTGTTCAGCAGAAGCCTGGTGCTGAAAAGCCCAAGAGGCACCAATAGCATGAGTGGAATGAGCAGTAAGGGCGAAAGGGAGGATTCTTCCCCTTAGCAGAGTAGGCCTGAATCACAGCCTGACGAATCCACTTGCTGATAGTAGACTTGGCAGGAGCCAAACTCTTCCTAGGACCAGAAGGGACCACAAAAAGAGCATCAGTTTTCCTGAAAGGTGCAGTAGCCACCAGATAGTACTTCAGACACCTAACCACATCCAAAGAGTGCAAAACTCTCTCCTTAGCATTGCTAGGATTAGGGCACAAAGAAGGAAGAACAATATCCTGATTCAAATGAAAGGCAGACACTACCTTAGGCAGAAAATCAGGTTTGAAATGAAACACCACCTTGTCCTGGGTGCCTCTCATAGTAGGGGGGCTGAATGGACAGTGCCGCCAACTCAGACACACGCCTGACAGAAGTGATAGCCACCAGAAACACAATCTTGAGCGTAAGAATGGCCCAGGCAGCATCCTGCACAGGTTCAAAGGGAGCACCCTGCAAGGCTGACAGAACCAAGTTCAAATCCCAAACAGGCACCATAGGTTTACGTGGGGGACGCACATGAGTGACCCCCTGGAAAAAAGTCCTGATCAGAGGGTGCTGAGCAAAGGACTTCTGGAAAAAAATAGCCAGGGCAGAAACCTGACCCTTCAGAGTACTGATTTGGAGCCCCATCTCCAACCCATGCTGCAGGAACTCCAGAATCCTGGGAATAGAGAACACACGACAGGGAAGAGACCTAG